>BLBF01000002.1:64448908-64526949 GCA_015471245.1 Laticauda colubrina | reverse complement strand
GAGAGAGAGAGAGAGAGAGAGAGAGAGAGAGAGAGAGAGTTGGCTTGATTTGGTTCTGTTACCCAGTTTTGCAAGGATTCAGCAGCTATCTAAGGCAGCAACCTCATAGTACTGTGATGAAACAGCCTGACAGTCACTTCTTTTGTAACACAAGGTTTATTTTTGTATTGTTCCAGAGGCACAAAGAATGTGGCTGAATTTCCTTCCAGTTATTCTGTGGCTGTGGGGGTTGGGAAGTGTGGGTGGAGAGTTGGGGAGAAGGAGGAAGGAAGGGAGACATAGAGATAAAGAGAGAGAAAAGAGAAAGAGAAAGAAAGAGAGATGAGAGAGTGGGAAGGAGGGGGAGCTAGAGAGAGAGAGGGAAAAAAAGAGGGAAGAGAAAAAGAGAGGGAAGAAGAGAAAGATGAGGGAGAGGGAGGGAGAGAAAGAAAGATAAAGAGATGAGAGAGGGAGGGAGAGAGAGGAAGAAAGGGGAGAAAGATGGGAAGAGGGAGAGAGAAAGAGATGAGAAAGGGTGGGAGGGATGGGGAGGGAGCTAGAGAGAGGGGGGAGAAAGAGAGAGAGAGGAGAAAGAAATGGAAGAAAGGGAGAGGGTAAGAGAGAAAGAAAGAAAGAAATTGTTGAGAAGGAGGGAGGGAAAGGGAGATAAAGAGAATGAGAAAGAGAGAGAGAGAGATACCTGTTTCCCATAGAAAAGAAAACACTGACAGCCACAAAACCTGGGTAGGCATGACTGGGGAGTCATGTGACTGGGTGGGAGTATCATCAAGTTGGCCATGGCCACCTAGGTTTCATGGCTCCCGGTATTTTGTTTTCTCTGGGAAATGTGTCCAAATGGCTCTTTGAGTGTTTAAGGTTGCAGACCCCTGCCCTGGGCCCACAGGGCCTTAACCAATCATAATAAAGGTAGAACCTCTGTTCGTGAACACTCCCATTCATGACTAAATTGGGTGATAACCAAAAAATTTTACCTCTGGTCGCAAACGGGTGCTCAGGTGGTGACCAAACAGAGCCGCAGCAATTTGCCCTTCCGCACTGATTTCCCATTCTGTGCCAAGCAATTTTTTTTTTTTTTTACTTGCATGTGCTTCTGGTGATGACTAAATTGGGTGACAAATGAATTCTCAGAATAGATTATGGTCCTCACCTGAGGTTCTACTGTACTTGAAAAAGCCCGCCTAAATATGAATATTTTAAGTTTCCCTCCAAAACAGTTGAAGTTAACAGTTAGGGTTTCTTAAGGTTCGTTTCACTTTGCAGGGCTTAACACACGATATGCATTCAATAAATAACACTACTAACCACACTAAAGCTTTTTTCTTCTCTCTTGTACCATAATTAAATGAAAATATCAAAGCAGATCTTAACTTTATAGCTTCTAGAGAAATATCAGACAGCAACATTCTTTGATGAAGAGATTAGGAGCTGGGAATAACTGACAATTCAAAATAATAACACTGTCTTTATTCAGATCTTGGAGAGAAAGTCTTTCTTGAAAAAAAGTTTGTAACGGGCATATTTTGTGAAACCCTATAAGTGTGATTCTTTTTTACACAAGGATTTGATAGCTCTGATTAAGGATCCAGGATACCACACAAAAATCCCTATCATAATAGGAAATCTATTCAGTGATCATAGTTTTCATTTTTTTTTCTTGTAACTTCTAACCCATATTTTTTGTCAATTTCAGCAAAATTTGGGTCCTGAACTGCACGTGTTAAGACTTCAGGAAAGGAGGAATGGAAAAGACAGCAATGTGGGTTGCATGGCTTTTGGGGAAGGAAAGGGCCCTGATTCCCTTCATTAGCTGCAGCTGGGAACAGTGTATAGAAAAGGCAAGTTGCATGCAGCAAGCTGTTGGGAGCAAACATGACTTTATCTGGTATTGTTGTGTCCTATCTGTGTTCCTGGCATCTTCCCAACTGTGTGAGTTTTGCCATGCTTTCAATTTGAAATTCCTGCTCCTGCCCTGCCAAACTAATTACTTCAGTTTGGTTTGTTTGGATTTTAAGTTATAGTTTGTGTGTACCTTGTTTTGGACTGAATTTTCTACAGTCAAAGGCTGTTCCTGGGACAGTTTTTCTCCAGCCTGAAGGTAATTTGGACATTGGGGGCAAAGTTGGAGATAATAAAGGGACTGTTAGTGCTTATCT
Source organism: Laticauda colubrina (assembly GCA_015471245.1). Lineage (NCBI taxonomy): Eukaryota > Metazoa > Chordata > Lepidosauria > Squamata > Elapidae > Laticauda > Laticauda colubrina. The sequence goes on along the minus strand of BLBF01000002.1, from coordinate 64,524,796 downwards.
GACTGTGTTACCTTTGTGCCACACCAGGTCATCACATTGTCACATTAAGAAAGTCATAGGGTATTATGCTTAAATCACAGGAGATGGTAGTTTTAAGAAATTACTTTTCTATTTGTACTCTCATTTATATCTTTTATAATCAAGATATAAAAAGGATTTATCTTCATCAGTACATTTTTTACATTTGTAGACTAATTTTGAAAAAGAAAGCAATATGCTTGAGATGTATATATATTGCATATTACATGGAATATATTATAATCATAAATATATTATTTTTCTATTTCTTTCTTTGCAGGTGTCAGAAGTGAACTAAATTAAGGAATTGCTGTAACTGGTTCATTTGAAGTTAATGATGAACAAGAATAATGTTTGTTATACCATTAATAAGGTATATTACAAGAGGACTCTAGAATGTCCAACAAAGAAGATATGAAGGCTGAAACAAAGGACTAAACATACACTGAATTGCAGATAATGATTCATACAAATTCTGTGAGTACTGAGAACACATGATTCCAGTTAAGCACATGAAAAAGTTCAGTAAATTTTGTGTGATTGAAAAGTTTTGTAGCTATGTGAACATAAATACCTGTAGTTTACTTAATGCTGCTCTCAGATAAAAGATGACTACAAGGGAAAGGATGTGGCTGTCTTTGCAATGAAGATGAAAAACATTGTAGGCGGTCATAATTGAGAATGATCAAAATAGCTGTCCCATTTCTAAAATTCTATACCCATTAAAGTTAGGTAAATCGGTAAGTTTGTTGTTGTAACTACTGTTTATCACCTATTACGTATAATAAAATACAATAAAATGACAGCAGAATAGTAAAACAGTAAAATGAAATATTTTTTGAAAAAGCAAGCATATAAAAAATAAGAAGATTAAACAAGATAAAGCCAGAACTACAGCTAAAAATTTAAATACTTCTAAGTTTAAATGAGAGCAGAGTAGCAATCTGCTTATAAATAACTAGAGTTAGAACCTATGTTCCAGATATAGGACCAAAGGATTTTGGAGCAATGGGTGTGCAAATTCTGTAAAGTAGCACAGCATCTTTTTCTTAAATATGAATACTGCCCTTGAATAGTAAGATATGGTGCTTAAAGTTATAGACAGTGATATTTTTAACACTAGATCAGATTTTTGCAGATCAAATCGAATGCACTGCACAACCCTATTATTTGCTGCTTTCTGGGTTGAAAGTTAAAACCAATAGTAGCAATATTGGGCAGCTTTTTGATAAAAGGTATTCTATCCAAACTTTGCCATCCTTTTTATTTGCACAGTGTCCATAAAAATAAGGAAAACTTACAGTATAGCTTGTCTAAAACTGCATATCACTGGGGCATATATCTGTATATCTTTCACTGCTTGCCTCTAACCTCAGTATAAATTCTGCTAGCATCTTTTTCCTACTGATCTTACCCGTACTATATCCCTAGTTACTACTACTAGAATTTTCCCTTTCGTTTCAAGAACCTCTAAGGTCAGCCTTTGTAAATTATTATTTCTGCTGGGTTGGAGAGTAGTCAGATGACTGGCAGCAAAGGCAAGATAGAAATCAGTAACAGAAAAAAGTAACTGTCTTGGTGATTTTTTCTCTCTCAGATCAAGGATAAGCAGATAATACTTCAACTTAGCAATGGAGAAATGCCCTTCAAATTCAGTACTGATACTGTATAGTCCTGCAACAGAGAACTTTAATAGTCCAGTAAAACAGAGTCTGGTGGGTTGACAAGCATATATTGCAGGACCTTCAAATGCCACACAACTATGAGAACTGAGGCTGCTGTACCCCTTTCATGAAACACTGTAATATGATTGCATCTTATGTACTTGAAAAGCCCCGAAAATATTCTTTAAGGTCTATATTTAAATAATTTAGTCTTTTCTGTTTCTTTGCAGTAACAAACTAAAGTTGTCCTCATCTTGGACTTACAAGCTGTTCTTCATCCTAACCTTTGCATTGAATTCAAACTGATTGCTAGACCTTTCTCAATATTTTCAACTGTTTCTTACTGTCCATTTTAACAGCATGTTCCTCATCCAGGAACAGGACTCATTACTGAATATAATGTATTTTAATCCATAATTATGGATTCTATACAGAATTTAGAATGCAATAGACTGATAGCATTGTGTAGTGTGTATAGCAGAAGTTCATCTTGTCCCTATTTTAGTTCATAGTCCCTCTGAAATAAGGTGCATAAATGATTATGATTCAGTCTTTAGAGTGAAAAACTGTTACTACCAAGGCAGTACAAGTAAGCTCAGAAAGCTTAATTATGTGAAGGTAAGTTACCAACATTTTCTCTTATTCATTTTCCATTTCAATAAAAGTTTTCAATAGGAATACAAATGCACTTTGCACATATTTACCTCACTTCATCTTTGACAAAATGCAACTCCTCAATCCTAGTACTCATGAAAAAATACCAAAATGGTCTTAGAAATATTAGAAGAATCACATATATTTTTCAGACATTACTTGTTTTCATGTTCACATCAATTAAGGGGTGATTATTGTTGTAAGACTAAAATACAAGTACAGCCTTGTTACATACATACATTCTTCATATTTACATTATAGACTGAAACTATATGATGCATCTGATGCGCTAAAAGTTTAAATTTGCCATCACTGAGGAAAAATAAAATTTTAAAGACACATATTTTTTCTACAATCAAATCTAGGATCTTGGGCAAAGGAAGTTATACTACCATCTTGAAAAAATTAAGACCTTCATTCAGCAATTCTAAAAGAGCAATCAAAATAAGCTTTCACCTTGTAATTTAATTATAAACTTGAATCTATTTCTTCAATACCTGCAGCTATTAAAATTTCACAGAAATCTAATGGAAAAGATAATGTAATTTGCAGATGTTTAGAAGAAATGGATAAAGTAACAAAACTGCAGTGCTTATGAATTTATTACAATGTCACTTAGGGAAAGAATTTCTAGTGATGCTATGAAATTTTAAAAAAATGCTACTCATGTCCTTGGAGGGAAGAAACAGACAGACATATGGGAGATGGAGTTTTTTGCTACTCTTAGTTGCTAGTAGAACAAAATACGCAAATTTCATCCTTGCAATTTTGGATGACTTTACTGCTGTTCTGTATTGCCAGAAAAAAAAGTACAGGGAGTGTTTAGTTTACCTACTAAACTAATTTATAACCTCATCCTCTGTTCACATCAAGTCTATCCACATAAATTATATATCACTACATCAATGGCAAGGTGACTCTATAGATTGCTAGAATGGATCTCCTCAGGAAGTGAATATTTATTTAATAATTAGTCAAAACTAGGTGGGAATATGTATGTAGTCATAATATGTAGGATATATAACATCACTACTGTATTTCCCTGTATTTTGGGTCCCAAAATAAGCACTAGGGCTTATTTTCAGGGGCATCTTATTTTTTCCCCCATATACAGGAGGCCAACTTCTGCTTGCTCATGGTGGGGCACAAGGCCATGTGGTATGCCTGTGCCCCAGCCAGGCAGCTGGGGTGGAACTGCCCCACGTGCCCCACACCAGGTTACCTCAGGGACCCCGCAGCCAGGCCATCCATGTCTCAACACCAGCCATGACCATAATGTGGCCATGGCATCAGTGCACCGCGTGGCCTCCTGCTCCATTGCAGCCACAAACAAGCAGAAAAGTGGGTCAAAGGCCATGTTTGCTTCTGCTGCACATGATTGCTGATGCTGGTGTTGGGGTGTGGATGGCGTGGCTATGGGGGTATTTAGGTAAGCTGATGCGGGATGCATGGGGCAGCTCCACCACCATCCTGTCTTGCCTTGTAGTCACAGCACTGCGAGAAACCAGATGGAAAGGGCAGGTGAGTGGCTGCACCTACATAAAAATATGCTAGGCTTATTTTGGGGATAGGTTTTATTTTTGGAGAAATGGTAGTAACATAAGGAATTCTGCTGTGTAGGCCAGATGAACTAAAAGTGCTCCTACTGAGAAGAAATTGTTGAGGAAGTTGTAAATGTAGAGGTCCTAAGAATAAAAAGTACTTTTAGCCCAGAGTTCACAGAGAGGAAAGAAAGTGAGAGATTTATTTTTGCTTCTCTATTTCTCTGGATTTAAAAACTCTTGTATTGTCCCCTAAAGGTGTGTTGCCTTCAGGACAAATGAAATACTTTTGATTCTCTTTCCTTTCTTCCACTTAGTAAGTTTGTTCCAACATCACTAAAACCTAGTTGGAGAAAGTTTAACTGAAAACCCCTGGGTTCTATTTACAAGTTACTAAGTTTATAACAAGGATTAAGCATTTAATTGTTTTAAAAATTAACCTGCTTCTCAGCACTAAAAATGTACTCTTCCTTTCTGAAAACTTACCAATTGTAAGATTTGTAGCAGAGTGAGAATCAAGAGTTTGAGAGCTTCTCTGATGGATGTACTGGAAAATCAATGGAGAAACTAGGTGCTAGGTGAGTGGACAAATGTGTTGCAGGCAAAGAAGCAAACAGAGACATCTGCTAGTTGTCATGGCTACCATTCTTTCTAAGCAGTCTTCATTTCATAAGATTTTACTTTAATCTTAAATCATCTTATTGGAAGAAGCGTGTGTTGATCATTTGGACAGGACATGAAATTTCAGGGTATTTGAGTTATAGTGCATACATAAAATCAAGCCAGCCATAGAATTATGAGGTATCAACATGGTTCATGAATACATGCATAAAATCCTGTCAGTAAAAAAAATATATGGCAAGCAAATATGTGGATAGTGTACAAGATAAGGGCAAGGATTCCCTTAAGGACAGCTGAATTCCTAGGGACTCTATATTCATGTCTGTTAAGTTCTCCTGGTAGCCACATGGAAATATTCTACCACTGCTTTCTTCCAGAAAGCTGTTCTGACACTCCAATCTACCTTTCTGGCTCCTTATTTCCTAATACTGTATTTGCTGAAGAAATATTAAGCATATATTAAAATATTTGCTTAAGTCTCCAAGACTATGTCATAAATTTGCCTGATTTTCATGTTCCTGGAAGATTAGATGAGTTTCTACATTAATATAGACAAATAAGGAAAGTAGAATCCTGAATCTTTGCTGTCCATACACAAATGAGCAAAAATGATAATTCCTTCTTTTGTTTGGTCATATGAATATTCACTTCCATGATGTTCTTAAGTTTACAACTTTCACATCTCCCACTTTCTATACTCACATATCAGACAAAGCCTGGGTTGCTTTACATGTATTATTCACACAAGGGAGGCTAGAGATAACTCAAAAGGGGAACATCTTCTATCAGCATTTCTTCACACAAATGCTTGCTAAAGAAGATGTCTGAATGTCATATTAACTTCTATCTGCCTTCATTTTGAGGCATGAATGAACTGCTTTAATGCAATAATGCTGTAGTTCATGCTATAATGAACTCACTTTTCATGAGGACTAGGGACACTAATAAGTTAAGTTGAAAATTGTCATTTGTTGTATCCCTTTCTAAGGGTTCTTATATAGTATGACATGATTTTAAATACTTCCAGTGGAATCATTCCTTAGAGATATGAAAATATTTAAAATGGTAAAGAAATGTGTATATTTCTAGTTGTCAGCCATACAATTCCCATCCTCTGCTTTTTAATATATATTTGTTTTCTGTAATTCGTGGTTTTTTTCTCTCATTAATATGAATTGAGCACAAAAATATCTATTGCATTTATGGAAAAGAATCTCTAAGCAGGGAATATACAGTATATATATATATGTGTGCTGTTTAGCTTCCTTTGGGAAGCTATATATATATTTGCTAGCACTACACCTGGAATTGAGCAGCAAAATCCACCCTCTACTTTGGGATAAGATTAAATAACTTACAACTTGGAGAGCTGAAACTGAAACCACTTACAAAAATGAAAAACTCTTAAAGAAACTAAAGAAATTAGAACATTACAAGAAAATCCCCAACAACTCAGAACAACTGAAACAATTAGTATATAACATTTCCAACAGAGAACTCAACAAAACAGAAAGAGATGTCCTATCCAAAGGATTCAATTATGCCATAGCACCCCAAAAAATCCCAACAGAATCCATCATATGTGCAGTAGAATCCAGCCTAACCAAATTAAATACAGATGAAGCTGACAGAATAAGACACCAGGTTACTCACATCTTATGCACAATGAAACCACCAAAAAATAATTTGCAAAAAGATGAATTCAGGGCACTACAAACCCTGAAAAATGATAACAGCATAATAATACTCCCAGCAGACAAAGGAAATGCCACAGTAGTAATGGAGAGAAAAGACTATGAAACAAAATTGACAGACCTGCTCCAAGACTCCACATACAAACCAATAAACACAGACCCAACCACATATCTAGAAAAATCAACCAAGAAGAAAATTATAACCAGCCACATAAGCAAAGAAATCCAACAGACGATCATCCCAAGAGAAAAATCTTCTAGATGCCCCAAATTATACGGCCTCCCAATAATACACAAAGAAGGCATACCTCTCAAACCCATAGTCAGCTCCATAGGAGCACCATTACAAAAACTAGCTAAATACTTAGTAAAACAACTACAGCCCCATGCTGAAACCGCAGCTTCATATGTACAAAACTCATACCACTTCTTAGAAATGATCAAAGATCTACACGTGGAACAAGAAGATCTGCTTATAAGTTTCGACGTGGTTTCACTATTCACTCAAGTCCCAATAAAAGAAACTCTTGAAATCATCAAAAATAAATACCAACCAGCTAAAGACATCATGGAACTAACAGAACACTGCCTAACCAACACATATTTCATGTACAAAGGACAAAGATACAAACAAATTGAAGAAGCCCCTATGGGATCACCATTGTCACCCGTCATTGCAAACCTGTTCATGGAAGAATTCGAATCCAGAGCCCTGGCTAATGCCACCCACAAACCCAAACTATGGCTAAGATACATCGATGACACATTTGTGATTTGGCCCCATGGAAAAGAAAACCTAAACAATTTCCTAACACACCTGAACAACACACACTCCAAAATCAAGTTCACCATGGAAATGGAAATAAACAAACAACTACCATTCCTAGATGTACTAATCTACAAAAGAACAGATGGCACACTGGGACACACCATATACCAAAAGAAAACACACACCAACCGCTACCTCAATGCCCAATCCCACCACCACCCAGCACAGATAAATTCCGTGGCTAAAACACTAATTACCAGAACCAAACGCCTGGCAGATAAGACACATATAAAGACTGAACTATGCACCCTGACTGAAGTATTGACAGCCAATGGCTTCCACAAAAACAAAATCACCAGCTTGATCCACAAAAACACACCAAGACATAACAGAGACCTAGAAGATCAACAGACCTATGGAACAGCTGTCCTGCCCTACATAAGAGGTACTACTGATAAAATCAGTAAGATACTACACAGGCATCACATCAAGACTGCCTTCAAAACAGACAAAAAAATAGCAGCCATCCTTAGAAACCCCAAAGACAAAATTGACCTAGAAAACCAAGGCATATACGAAGTTTCCTGTGCATCATGCCCGGCCACATACATTGGACAGACCAATAGAAGAATAAGTACCCGCCTGGATGAACACAAAAATGCAGTAAAAAAGCTGGAACACACCTCCTCACTAGTCCAACACATTAAAACCAGAGGTCACAACATCAACTTCAATGGCGCTAAAACCCTAGCCACTATAGAAAATCCCAGCCACAGAATCATTAGAGAAGCCATAGTGTCAGGCGGAGCTCCATTTAAAATCCAGGAAAGAAATACTTAGACTCTTTAGTTTAGAAAAAAGACATCTTTTACTGAAAGTGAAGTGGTAGCAACCAAAGAATTCTGAATCTGAGAAATTAGGCGCGCAATTCACATATACAAAGTGATGGTAATGTTCCCACCCCCAATAGTTCAGATGACACTTCCAATTAGAAGTTGTGAATATGATCATGTGGGCATCTTCAGGTGATGATGAGGACTCTGTCCGTTGACCTTGGCATATTTTGATAACGGGTTGCAGTTGCGCAGAGAAAAGAAAGCTAAGCAAGAAATAGAAACCTAACTCTATTGTATGCTTCCCCCCCCCCCATTTACACAACAGAAGAATTTAACACCTCCAGCTCACTTCCCAGACTTTCCCTTCCTCCCCCCGTTACTTATGGCAGTCGAAAGATGCAAAGCAATAGTAGAAGATCTTGAAGGCAGACATTCGGCCCTCCTAGAAAAAGGAAAACCATCAGTTCTAGAGGAGAGAGAGGAGAAAATATAAAGACATTAATCTGATTAATCATTCAGCAATTACAAAACAATACACTCCTAAGGCTTATCAGGATACTTGGAATGAAATGCTTTGATCAACTTAGGGGCTTTAACGTCGGTTTCGTTAACCCATTCAGCTTGCGAAGAAGGGAAATGTTTCCAGGCTACAAGATACTGGAGTCGACCACTCCATTTGCGAGAGTCCAGAATTTCTTTAACTTCAAAATGCTGTTCACCCTCAATCAGTATTGGTTCAGAAGGGTCATCCTAGATGGGTCTTAAATCAGAAGTATGTTCAGGTTTTAGCAAACTAACATGGAATACCGGATGAATTCGTCGAAGAGTTTTGGGTAAGTTCAGCTGGACTCTAACAGGATTTATAATCCGTTCAATTGTGAAAGGACCAACATACTTAGGACCAAGCTTCTTTGACTTTTGAGTGGTCTGCAGGTATCTGGTGGACAGGAAAACCTTGTCTCCCATTTTATATTCTTTCTGTGGGGATCTTTTCTTGTCTGCAAATTTCTTATGAGCTTGATGGGCCTCATCTAATTCTTTGTGTGTCACTGGCCAGCTAAGTTGGAGTTGAGTTATCCATTCATCCAACGAATGGATGTTAGGTTTTTCACGAGGAAGTTCAGGTATGGGAACGAAATCTTGTCCCAAAGCCACTTTAAATGGAGTAAATCCAGTACTACTGTGTACGGAGTTGTTGTATGCCACTTCAGCAAACGGTAGTAATTCGGACCAGTTATCTTGTTGATAATTTATGTAACATCTAAGATATTGTTCTAACATTGCGTTAGTCCTCTCACAGGCCCCATTAGTTTGGGGGTGGTGGGCGGAGCTTAACCCCTGGGCGGAGCCTATTAACTTCAGGAACTCTTTCCAAAAATTTGAGGTAAACTGGACCCATCTGTCAGAGATTATGCGTTCCGGAATGCCATGTAACCTATAGATATGTGAAATAAACAGTTTAGCCAGAGTCTTAGCAGAGGGAATCTTGTAACAAGGTATGCAATGTACTTGTTTGGAAAACAAATCAGTCACTACCTAGATGACCGTGTTTCCACCACTTTCGGGTAATTCTACTATAAAGTCCATAGAGATTTCTTTCCAGGGAGTCGTTGGTCTAGCTACATTTTGTAACAATCCTAATGGCTTACCAGGAGGTCTCTTTGCCGAAGCACAAATTGGACAGCTAGCTACATAAGCTTCAATGTCCTTCTTTAAAGTAGGCCACCAGAATTGCCGCTTAACCAGATGTAAGGTCTTCACAAATCCAAAGTGGCCAGCGGCTTGAGAATCATGAGCCTGTTGTAGTATTTGGCCCCTCAGCACCTGTGACACATACAACTTGGCCCCCACCCAAGCCAAACCATCTCTCACTGTATAGTCACTTGAATGAGCCAGGAACCATTCGTCCAGTTTTAAAGCTTCTTTTAATTGTTCGGTTAGGTCATTCGATAAATCCACTTCTTGGTTCTTCTTTTGGGCTCTGGTGATCACTGGGGTGGCAAGATGTTTGGTTGAGACAATTGGGCTTATCACCTCCTGGTGCATACTATTATATTGGGGTAGTCTAGAGAGAGCATCCGCCATGAAGTTCTTCCAGCCTGGAATGTACTTCAATGAGAAATTGAATCACTTGAAGTACTGGGCCCAGCGAACCTGTTTAGGGGACAGTTTCCGGGGCATTTTTAAGGCTTCCAGATTCTTATGATCAGTCCATACCTCAAATGGGTGTTTTGCTCCTTCCAGGAAATGTCTCCAGGTCAGCAAGGCCCAATGAACTGCAAAAGCTTCTTTCTCCCAGACAGCCCATCTTCTCTCTCTTTCAGACAGCTTACAGGAGGTATACGCACAAGGCTGTAAGGTCCCTTTCTCGTTGGCTTGCAGTAATACTGCTCCAATAGCCACATCACTTGCATCGGCTTGAATCACGAAAGGAGTGTCCATATCCGGGTGCTTCAGCACTGGTTCTGCAGCAAACAGTCGTTTTAGCTTTTCAAAAGCGGCTTGGCACTCCATGGACCACTCCAGCGGCTTTCCTGGCCTTGGCTTCACCTCCCCTTTTGTTTTCAAGAGATTTGTGATGGGCATTGCTATCTTAGCAAACATCGGGATGAATTGCCGGTAAAAATTTGCAAATCTCAAAAAGCTTTGAAGTTGTTTTCTGGTGCGTGGTGGAGCCCATTCCAGAATGGCACGCACCTTCTCTGGATCCATCTCTATGCCTTCAGATGAAATGCGATATCCCAAATAGTCAATTTTGTCTTGGTGGAATTCACACTTTGACAATTTAGCATACAACTTAGCGGCACACAGTTTTTGTAGAACCGACCGCACTAACTTCACATGTTCATCCAGAGTTTCTGTGTAGATAAGGATATCATCAAGATAAACCAGAACCCCCCTGTATAAATGTTCATGTAACACTTGATTGATCATTTGCATGAATACAGCTGGGGCCCCTTGTAAACCAAAAGGAAGAATGTTGAATTGGAAGCAACCCATCGGGCAGTTAAAAGCGGTCTTCCACTCATCCCCTTCCTTAATTCAAATTTGGTAGTATGCTTCTCTCAAATCCAACTTCGTGAAAATCTTTCCCTTCGCTAAATGGGCCAACATGTCCTTCATCAAAGGAAGGGGGTACACGTTTTCCACAGAAATAGCGTTCAAATTTCTGTAATCCACCACCAAGCGTTTGGAACCATCTTTCTTTTCCCGGAACAACACTGGGGCCGCTACTCGGGGTCTAGCAGGTTGAATGAAATCACGTTCCAGATTTTTATCTATAAACAATCTTAGCTTTTCCAATTCCCATGGGGTCATTGAGTACAACTTTGGTTTCAGGAGCTTCACCCCAGGCAAAATCTCAACAGCACAGTCTGTTGGTCGATGAGGCGGAAGCTCATCCGAGGCCTTCTCACTAAACACTTCTTTTAAATCCCAATACTCTTTGGGAATTTTCTCCTCATCTTTCACGGGCTCAGTACCTGTGGAAGCTATTTCAATTAGGTCCTCAGGCTTCGGCTGGGATCTGGCCCCTCCTCTCGGTCGCTGCTTTGTGCGTATGCACAACAACCCCTTTCTCCAGTTAACCTGGGGGTTCCATTTCTGGAGCCAGGGCAATCCCAGTATTAATGGTTGCTCCATCCCAGGGACCACAATAAAACGCAGGGTCTCATTATGCTCTCCCATGATCATTTCTATAGGTTCTGTGACAAAACGGGCGGGGCAACCTTCAGCCACTGATCCATCTAGATGGCAAAAGGAAATAGGCATCTTCAAAGGTTTTAGCTTTAGGCCCATTTTCTTCACTACTTCCATGTTGATTATACACCTTGTGCACCCAGAATCTAACAAGTAGCATTTCCCCTTCGACCCCTGAATTGGGTACCCTCAACTTCACCGGAATGGTCATAGGGCCCACGCTTGGACTTACCAGGAAGTCATCTTCCGAGTCAGAATCCTCCTCCTCAGGGGTCACTGGCGCTTCTGATTCCTCTCCTGCGGGAGGGGCGACCTCTGCTGTCTCTTTCGACTTTAGTGCTGTTTCGCGAGGCTTCGCTGCAGACTTTTCAGGTTTCTTTCCTTCCTTTGGTGCCCGCTTTGGCTCCAACTTGACTCTGCAGTTCACAGCCCAGTGACCTTCTTTCCCACATCGAAAGCAGGCCAAGGGGTTGGGTCTTGCCGCCACTCCTCCCTTCTGAGGTTTAGGAGCCTCTTGAGGACGTGGGGGGGAAAACTTGCTCCACCCATAACCTCCCCGCCATTTACTTCGGATTAAATCAATCTCCACTTCTTCTGCCAGCAAGTACCACATCTGCAAGTCATTGGGATCTCTTCTAGCAGTGCGTCTCTGGTACACATCTTCATTTAAACCATCTTTAAACAGTTCTATCAGGGCTTCTTGGGGCCAGCCTCGGAAATGGCCGGCTAACTGTCTAAATTCTTGGGTGTAGTCAGCCACAGACCTCCGCCCCTGTTTTATGGCTTTCATCCTCATTCAGGCCTTGCGCTCTGCCAATGGGTCCTCAAACCTAGCCCGCAGTGCAGCCATGAATAGGTTATAATTCAGCAGCTGAGGAGCATTATCATTATGCAAGGTCACCATCCACTCTGCCGCTATTCCCTCCAGAGCCCTGGTAACACACCTCACTTTGGCTGCTTCTGAGGGAAAATCCTCCCCATATTCTTCCATATGGCTCCAAACTTGAGCTAGGAAAAATCCCAAGTTTTTGGATCCCCCCCCCCCCCGCATTTTACTTCTAACGGAGGCAGCCTAGGAGCTCTACGCCTTCTAGGAATCACACCTTCCACTGAAGGCCCCGGGGCTGCTGCTGGATCGGATAGATTTATGGGAGAGGGAGTTGCTCTGTTTCTTCTGGCTGGGGCTACTTCCCCTCCCCCTTCATACATTTGTACAGCTTGAGGTTGTTCAAAGGCCTCATTAAGGAGTCTCCTGGCTTGATCCAGCAAGAGTTCCCTCTTTTCCTTCTCTTGCCAAGGCTCCTCTTTTCCACGCCGGTGGGTAGTTGTGACCCCGGGGGGGGGGGGTCCTCCTCCAGATCTTTCCAACCAACTCCCACCGACCATCTGGGCTTCACCACTGGATTCTCTTGCAAACTGAGCTCTGCTAGCGATTGGGCCTCCTGCACCAGCACAGAATCTTGCCCTCCAATGGCTCCCGGATCCTCTTGGTCACTATTTGAAGATGACATGATGTCCAGGCCCCCTCAGAAGAAAATTGGGTATTCTCTCCGGGTGGGGTGGTGGGAGATTCAGAATAATGTCAGGTGGAGCTCCATTCAAAATCCAGGAAAGAAATACTTAGACTCTTTAGTTTAGAGAAAAGACATCTTTTACTGAAAGTGAAGTGGTAGCAACCAAAGAATTCTGAATCTGAGAAATTAGGTGCGCAATTCACAAAAAACAAAGTGATGGAAATGTTCCCACCCCCAATAGTTCAGATGACACTTCCAATTAGAAGTTGTGAATATGATCATGTGGGCATCTTCAGGTGATGATGAGGCCTCTGTCCATTGACCTTGGCATATTTTGATAACGGGTTGCAGTTGCGCAGAGAAAAGAAAGCTAAGCAAGAAATAGAAACCTAACTCTATTGTATGCTTCCCCCCCCCCAATTTACACAACAGAAGAATTTAACACCTCCAGCTCACTTCCCAGACTTTCCCTTCCTCCCCCCGTTCCTTATGGCAGTCGAAAGATGCAAAGCAATAATAAAAGATCTTGAAGGCTGACACATAGAGATTGAAAAAAGACCTGAAAGCATGAATAGAAGAGATGATTCCAGCAGACTTGTCAATCATTTGGAAGCCTGCACTCTCAAATAGAACGATCTCCACACCACAAGCCAGGCAAACACCTGAGCAGAGTGTTGCCAGCCAATCAAAGCCACAAAACAGACAGAAGAAACCAGAAACACCAATCAATCAAACTCCAAGTCCAATAAACACAGACCAGGACTACCAACAAATCAGAATAGGCCAGCCTCAAATTTAAAACCAAATTCTATATATAGAGAATTTATATATATATATATATATATATATATATATATATAAACCTCTTGCCTGACAGAATGCAGCTGAACTGCAGCTTTCCCTAGCTTTATTCCAACAAGTGGTTGTTCAGTTATTTGACCTGAAGTCTGCTGGTTTTTCATCAAAAAGCTTTTCCAAGTGACCTGGTCTCAAATAAAAAGCTTTTTTCCATTTTCTTTTTCAGACAGATAAATATTATCTTTCAAGATCTCTCCCTCAACCAAAAATGTTTCTGAAATAGTTTCCCTTTTTTGTATAGTGTTATGGTTTCTTGAACTTATAGCCTCATGCTTCCCAGATTCCTCCCTTAATTCTTACAAAGGCATTACTTTTGGAGACTTTTCTATTTTGAAGTTGACAAACATGGAGAAGCAAAACCCGGGCAGATCAGAAAAGGCAGAAGATACACTCAGGATTCTAATCCCTGCTTCTCTCCTTTCCCCAACCCAGAGGAGAAAAACTATTTTCCTGTCACAATTCATTCCCATCCATTGTTTAGAAATGCAAGAAGGGGGAAATGTTCCAGTTTTCTTTGCTACCTTTTACTCTGTTGCTCCATCTCAGGCAAATTCATCAGTTATCTGAAGTCTGTGATGTCATTAAGCAATCACATCTCTGATGGATCAAAATCGGTGGGCTATTAGATCACATTCTTCTACTAGGATTACATTTTATTGTTTATTGTTTGTTTACTAAAATCAGCTTTATTACACCTAAGTCAAGTTGCTTGTTATTCAAATGGCACCATTATAAAGAGGTCTTTGACCTGTTCATGGGAAAAGCCTATAAATCCACTATTATAGGAAGCCAGGGAAGAGGATGTGAGGCCTGTTTTTTTGTCAACAAGCAATTAATATGATGTTCTTTTGCCATGTCTGAGCAGGTGTAGTACAACAAAACCCAAGCTCTGCAGAGTGGTGGTATCGCCATAAAAGGATGTAAGAAAAAGAGGGGGGAATTTGTGCAGTGATATTGTTGTGGTGTGGTGCTGGCCATAACTTGTTGAGCTTTATTACTATAGATCTCCGGAGGGGGAAGGAACAAGAAATTATATCTTCATTATTTTTCAGTGCAATTCCTTGCCCTCCCATCCAGGATTCTAATAGCACATTTCATGGTTTTCATTTTACTGTTTGGGGGCCTCTGTTTTTATTGTTTGTGCACTGCTCAGATATAGTGTTACAATACAGACAACTGCATATGTGTTTTAAAATAAATGAATAATAATACACATGATGGTTTTGCCCATAAAAATTATGTTAGACTATAACTTAAGCACTATTCCATTGCCATTTCACCAAAAATATACTTAGCTAAATGAGACTGATTAAATTTGAGTAGAGTGAGATAACTGCAACTTTGAAAGTCATCTTTTCCACTTTGATCTTTCTAGATAGCACAGGAAGATGTGAAAGGAGTTCATGTGAGCATTCAGTGAAGGTTCATAAAAGAATCCAGGGACTTTGGAATCCAGATAAAACATTCAAACCTTTTGTTTTATATAGGAAAGTGAGTCAAGTGGGCAAGATCTTGCAATTGTTTGTGTGCATCTCATGTCACTTTTGAGGATGAAATTGATGCAGACATTCCATAAAGCTTCATGTCTTGCAATTCTCTATTTAAGGATAACATATGAAAAGGACTATGACTAATCAATCAGCTCATAGAAATTCCGTCAGCTCTAGCTGAAGCAGTTTCATCATAATCAGATGTCCCAAAGGTGCTTTTTCAAGAGGCAACTGGACTTTCTGGTTTTTCTTTGAAGACGTTTCACTTCTCATCCAAGAAGCTTCTTCAACTTTGACTGGTTGGAGAGGAATGAAAAGATTTATACTCCTTGTAGACAGCTGGTCATTTGCATTCTTTTAGAAAGTCATTGAGGCCACCAGGAGGTTTATATGTGTCAACTGTGTCATCAAGTGGATGTGGAGCCTTCTTGGCACTGTTGAAAGGAGTCTGTTATAGACTGGAGGTAGATGATGTTGAGAGATGGCTGTTCAATTTTTTTTCCTTATTTCTTTTTAATTGAATCTTTTGTACATAATAGTTTATGCCTTGTGGATCAACAACTGCGCTCTTTCATTTTGTCCCAATGCCAGACATGAACCTGTGTAGGTTCATTTTGTCCCAATGCCAGACATTATCTGTGTAGCCAGCAAATAGAGTCTGTCCATCAGCAGGCCAGGCCAATGAGGTGCACTGAGGTGGTTCTGCCTTGCTGCTCATGGTGATCACTTCCTGTTTGAGCTTATCCACAATGATTTTACCTTCCAAATCCCGTATCTTGATGCTGGGACCAGTGGCAGCACACAGCCAGTAGATAGCCTCTTCAATCCTTCTTTCAAACCAGCAGTCCTCTCTGTCCAAAATGTGGACTTCAAAGAAAAACAAGAAAGTCCAGTTGCCTCTTGAAAAGGCATCTTTGGGACAACTGTGACATGAATGTCTGAGAATCTCAACAGACATCATAATCAGATGTTCATCTTGATATAGTTGCAGTTTCATAATCAGGTCAAAGTAACTGTCATGCATTTCTCTCTACCCACCCTCTCTTATCCCCTTTCCCATCCTTAAATCAAAAAGGTGAAGGAGATGAAGACCAACACAGCTTCTGAAATAATAAGACTTCTGGAGCAGAGAAGCATTCACGTCTTTGAAAACCACAGTGAACAATCACTGAACGTCTCCAACTGTATGACAATTGTCGTGCCAGAGGAAATTTTCTTCACCATTGCTACAGTAGGAATCCTGGAGAACCTGCTAGTGCTCCTTGCAGTAGGGAGGAATAAGAACCTGCATTCCCCCATGTATATTTTCATTTGCAGCTTAGCTGTTTCAGACATGTTAGGAAGCTTGTCCAAGACTCTGGAGAATATCTTCTATATCATATTTTGCAGAACGAGATACCTTCCATGTAGTGGAACAATGATAACAACTGTGGATGATATTATAGATTTCATGTTTATTTTATCTCTACTGGGATCAATTTTCAGCCTTTCAGCCATTGCTGCTGACCGATATATAACTATATTCTATGCGCTGCGTTACCATAACATCATGACTCAAAAGCGGGCTTTACTGATTTTGCTGGTGATTTGGGCTTTCTGTGCCGGGAGCGGCATAGCAGTGGTCATTTTCTCCCATGAGATTGCCACTATTGTATCTTTCTCGGCTCTGTTTTATTTCATGCTCATTTTTATCCTCTGCCTTTACATCCATATGTTTCTACTTGCCCGTTCCCATGCCATAAAGATCGCCTTGATGCCTGCAAGTTCTGTCCACCAGAGAGCTAGCATGAAAGGAGCCATTACGTTAACAGTGTTACTTGGTGTTTTTCTCTGCTGCTGGGCTCCCTTTGTTCTTCATGTGCTTCTGATACAGCTTTGCCCCCAAAATCCTTACTGCATTTGCTATTTGTCCATCTTCCATGTCAATGGTATGCTAATCATGTTCAATGCTGTCATTGATCCCATGATTTATGCATTTCGAAGTCCAGAACTGAGAAGTACTTTTAAAAGATTGTTCTGCTGCTGGCAGCCAAGCTGGGCTTAGCAACTAGAAATTCAAAATTACAGTGAGTTTTATCATTTACCAATTTATCACAGAGGATCTCAAGGATTTTAAAGCAAGAGTCTCCAATCTTGGCAGTTTTAAAGATGCGCACTTCAACTCCCCAGCTTGGGGAATTCTGGGAGTTGAAGTCCCCAAATCTTAAAGTTGCCAAGGTTGGAAAACCCTGTTTTAAAGGATCTAAACATGTCACTTATCAGTGCTGCTCTGCCAAACTTAATATTTTTAATTAGACCACCATCAGATATAGGCCTCACTCAGATCTTTGTACATAGTTAATAACTTTCATTAGAATTGGCCAAAGGAATCTGCAGTAATGGGGTATTACAGCTGATGTTACTATATTATTTACTGCTGCTCAATGGATATGTTTTCTCTAACCAACTAAGAAATTATTTGATCTAATTAACATACGTATTCTTTATTCTTCCCACATGGTAATAGGATTTTGCTCAAATCTGTTTGCTGCAGGTGTTAAAGAAGAATTGGATTGTAATATATGTTTTTGTTTCCCTTTGCTATAGGTTTAGTTCCATCTTCCTCTTATAAAAACTGTGCATAAATGATGTGCAGAATCAAAGAAAGTAACCTGAATACTGCTAAATAATAGCCAGGTTTCAGACCCTTAGAGGATGTTATAATCCAACATCAACATTTAGGAAACATAAGAAATATCTTCAAAATATACTGACCAACCGTCATGACTCATGTATTTTATCTCCATATAAAAAGGCAGCTTGTTATCCCAGATAATGATGTTTTTCCATAAAGAGATGGCTACAAAGTGATCATTATCACTTTGTAAAGTGATAATGCACATTATCTGTGCTGTGGGGTTTTTTTTTTTCTATAAAAAGAAATTAGCACCTTAATTATTATCTGTCTCTGACACAAATACTGTGGTTGTTGTCATTGCGGAGGCCAAAAATGGGCCTGTTTTTGGCCTGCAGAGTGCTTTGAGGACTCAGGGGAGGGGAAAAATATGGGACATGGAGGCAAAAAACTGTTTTTTCTTGTTTTCCTCCTCTAAACCAAGGTGTCTCTTATAGTCTGGTGCATCTGATATTCTGAAAAATACAGACCTGCTGGATTCATTTTGAATATCTGGAAGAAAAGAACCCAAACATGCCTAGATAAAAATGTTCTTGGTTATTTCAGGTTACTTAATATTTCTCATCCAAACTGCTTCTTGTGCTGAGATCCACAAAGGTGTTTTCAGGCACAACCTAGGTTAGTATTTATTCCATATTCTCAATATGACATATCTAACATAATGATTTTTATAATTCACATTAACCTTTATCATACCACAATTATCTATGCCACCCAAATCTCAAGTCATATCCTTCTAACTCCAAAAGCCTTCTAATTTATGAGCAGGACTTCCTATTTTATTCATGGAGAACATAATGCTGGAGTTTATTTCTTAATAAACAACATCTGGAGGCTGAAGCTGTTGGCAAAAGGCAACAGAAAAGTGTTCATTTAAAAAAAACAAAACCTCTATTGTCCATCATATTTGAGCAATACATACTGTATGTACCTAACCATTAGTTGAAGTTGAGACCAGATACAGCAGAAAGAAAATAAAAAAGCTGTAAGTTCTGTATTAAATTCCTCACAGAGATGAATAAAATTCTTTCAACTGTACCTGAAGGTGAAAAAGTATAATGGAAAGGTCAGGAAACTG
Organism: Laticauda colubrina; assembly: GCA_015471245.1. Taxonomy (NCBI): domain Eukaryota; kingdom Metazoa; phylum Chordata; class Lepidosauria; order Squamata; family Elapidae; genus Laticauda; species Laticauda colubrina. The sequence goes on along the minus strand of BLBF01000002.1, from coordinate 64,505,686 downwards.
CTATTGGCTTTCCTGCAGATTATGAGCAATGAAAGTGTTTACTAAATTGCTATCAGGCCATTTATTACAGTGCACCTCAGAAATTACCTTCCTAACATCAAAGAGTATAGATTTTCATAGAACATGGTCAGCAATTCATTATGACAACATCCAGTTTGTATCTCAAAATTCAGGCATTATTCTTTTATGTACCATGACCATCAATTGTGAAGATCTTCAGGAATTGTTGACCATGCCTCATAGACTGCATAATTAAATTGTCTCTACAAAGAGTTCTGGAAACTCTCATTATGGACAACTCAGAGTAATTAACCTGCCTGCTTTGAAGCAGAACTATACCAATCAAAGTAATGAATCAATTGGCAAACATTTCAATTTGTTAAAAGTAAGCATCCATTGTGGCAAACATCTGCTGGTTGGGGAAAAGTGTGTGCATCCAAATGCTTATGTACAATAGACTACTCTGTATTGCTTTCTGGGATAAATATATTATTTTGGTTGCTCTTGCCTAAGTTCACCTGGGGAAAAATGAAAGATTTATACTGGCTGAGCCAAAAACAAATGTAAAACCAGGAAAGAGAGCACAATTTTATGAAAAGAGGACTGCATGTGGGAGAGAGTGCATTGGTTAAGATAAAACTTTTATGTAGCTTTTTGAGAATGAAAGTACGGAAGCTGGAAAGGTACTCTATTGGTTGAGTTTTAGGGATTGGTATTTTCAATCTATTTAGAATTTCTCTCTCCAAAGTAAAAGGTCATTAATCTTTTATTATACCTATCCAATAAAAAAAATAGATTATCCAATCCATTGTGAGTAGCAATTCAAAATCTATTGATTTGGAGGTAAAAACTAAATTTAGAATAAATTGCTATCTACATTCAATGAAAATCCATTCCTAATACTTTTAGGAAATTTTTATTCAAAAATATGTCTGCATTAAATAAACACACCTTCATCAAAAGACATGTTTCCACCACAAGGATCTACACTTCTTTGTGAGGCCAAATTTTATTTTAATTCCAAAGGTTCTGTCACATAAATGTATAAAATATAATGAGGTAATGACTCCTAGCTGAGAAATTATATATCCATGAGTAATGTTGAGATGTTGAAGATTTTTAGCAAAGGATTCTTCCAAGCTAATAGGCTAGCAATTTCCAATTTGAGAACTTTTGTTAAGTTCATATGGCTCAAAAATTATTTTCCAAATCAATTAAACAACCAGTTCCCACCCCCTTTTTTTTAGTCTTTCCTTCAAATGTTGGCCTATCTTCAGTGGTGGGATTCAATTTTTTTACTCCAGGTTCTGTGGCTGTGGCTTGATAGCCTTGGCAGGGGAAGGATACTGTAAAATCTCCAGTCAGAGGTGGGATTGGCCGGTTCTCTGAACTTCTCAAAATTTCCGCTACTGGTTTTCCAGAACTGGTCAGAACTTGCTGAATACCACTTCTGCTATGTGTTACAGATAATTTATCCTATTGAAGTGAGGTTTTAATGCCAAAAGAGCTGGTTATCTTGACGTTTTTTGAACCATTAATGTCAAATGTCATGGAAAGTTTTACGGTGATGGCACTTTCTAGATACAATTTTAGCTGAATGAGATTTACCTTCTATTTAGTGTCCCAAAAATTATGTGGCAGATTGGAGGCAATCACTGAAGTAATATTATCTGAAATCATAAGATCAATATTCAGGCAATGAAGTTATCTTTAGCATCTTTATTTCCTTCCTTTCCGCTTGGACTGATTTGGGTTATTTTTTTAAAAATGTGTTTAATCACATCATCAATCTCTAAATGAATGGATTATCTCCTGTGAAAACTCCTTGAGCCCTTTCAATTAATCTGACCAAGATATTTCATGGAAATCATCACTATAGTTTTCTTTCAAAACTCTGAACAGTATTCAAACACAGTATATCATCTACTGAGAATAAGCTGTGTCGATAATAGCAATTGGTATGATCACAGTAGATATTTTTTTAAATTCACATAATTGTCCTATTCCCTGTAAAGCCATTATTAGAGAAGTACAGTACTATCTAGTTTTTTACAGATTTGAGTATTATAGTTATATAAAAGAGTGCAAAATAAGATGATTTTCACTGATTGGAAGGACTAATGTTTATAGGTCAATGTGCTAATTTTCCCTAGCACATGCTTGATTTTTTTTTTTTTAGTCTTTTAACTTTAAAAAAAAAGATGGGGGGAGATATGCTGCATAGTCAATGCCAGCTCTAAGTTTCTGGGCACTAAAAAATTATAAGCCAGTGTCTTGTTCAGAAGGGTCCCTATCTGTCCAGAAAAAAGGGTAAGAACAATTGTGGATTGTAGAGACCATCCTGGGAGGTGAGAAAGAGTGATATAGTAAAACATCACTACTTTACCTACTAGAAAATGGGTGTTTCCTGAGAGACCATATCAAACGTGATGCTTCTTTTCTGAGAACACCCGTAATATTCTATCAAAATTTCCAAATGAGCAAAAGGCTGCAGAGACTAATGCCCTAGAGTAGAGGTGTCAAATTTATGGTGTTACGGTAGTGTCAGGTGATGTACCCTTTTGCTAAACTGGGCGTGAGTATGGCCAGCACGTGACACATCTGGCCTATGGGCCATGAGTTTGACAGCCCTGGTTTAGAGAGACCAAAATTGTTTACATTGGTAAAGTTATGTAAGTGGTATTCTGTGAGATAAAATGAAAAGGTAATGACATTATGCTAATACAGAGGCATTGCTCTGTACGGATTCTGTATAGAATCTTATGCTGCACATTGAAGAGCATGCTAAAGCAAATTACAAATTGGACAGGGCAGCAAAGTCATTCATGTTGGCTTCATGCCATTTGTTCTTGTTTAGAAACCTATCTCAACACCTCAGTTGCAGTCCTTTCATCACTGAATACCGAGGAGTCAGAAAACCAAAACATAAGGACAGTTTTAGCACTCTGAATCGAACAGAAATTTGAATCAATGCAGATATCCTGCTAAAAGTATTTTTGAAATATGGCTGTTTATCCTCTATTTCAACACATCTGGTACAGGGGAGTCTATAAGTAATCACTTGTACTATTAACTACAAATTCTGTTTTCATTCATCTGAGTGTGAACTATCTCTTCCCAGTGACCCCAATCAAGCAGTCCTTTGAATCAAAATGACAGGTTACCTGCATGCAAACAAATATAAGCAGAGAGCCTCTTCAGCACAGCCTAAATAGAACACAGCCAGCAAAGGAAGATACATTATTTCTGCGAGCAATTCAAGGTGCTGGTTTCATCTTTAAAGCCCTATGTGGCTTGGGACCAGGTTGCCTAATAGTCACCTTCCAAAATTCTGTCTAGAAAGGAACATGAATTTGTCTACATAATTAACTCTAAGCATAAAAGGTAAGTTTTTTCAGCTGATGGTCTTGCTTCTATGCAAAGAGAAGCATATAACTCAGGGCTGTCAAACTCGTGGCCAATGATGCATAACACGCTGGCCTTGTCCATGCCTGATTTAGCAAAAGAGGAAAAACTCTCAATACATCATGTGACAACGCGGTGATGACGTGAGTTAGACACCCCTTATATAATTGATGTATATATAAAAAAGTATATGTAACTGATGCTCTTTGTTTTTTTACTTTTTCTATATCTACTTTAACTTTGGTACCATCAAAAATTTATACTGTGATCCTCAAGACCTCTGTATCAACGTGGTGTTTGAAACAGTGGGAATTTGCACAGATGCAGGGAGGAAGAAGCAAAAAAGAAAAGTGTTGAAATAATCATGTCCCTATTTCTGATTCTGAAGTGTTGGCAACTGTATTGGAAGATGTTGTCAAAGCTTTAAATTGATAAGACTAAATCTCATTAGACTCACTGAGAGTTTTCGTAGCCAAGAGCGGTGTCTTTGAAATCCAGGTATGAAATAGGAAATCAAAATGATTACCCAGCTTTGTAAATGTCCAAAATAGGCTCCAAAATAATTCTACCAAAAAAAGCATTTTAGAAGAAAAGCATAATCACCCCAGAAATCAGGATACAAAATAATGAATTAAAGCAAAAGAAAGCAAATTCCTGTTGAGGAAAATAGCTTCAGTAGTTTGACAATTAAATCAGTTACTTAGAAGTGACTAGCTTCTTTTTGCTGGATGTGGTCAAGCAAAAGTGAAAAGCCATCCATGCATACATGCTCTCTGTTACATAAGCATATTTAACCTGAAAGTAGAAGCATTTAACCATTCTTGCCTTTTTCTAAACTTTATATTTTATATTCTGTTTTTGTATTTTAATGTTTTATTGTACATCAACCAGAGTCCCTCTCTATGGGAGGTGAATGGTTCAAAAATCAGAAAAATAAATATTATTTGTGAATGTTGATGTCAGGATGCATGTGATATTTTGACCTCAAAATATAGCTTGTTACAGATATTGCTGTATTTGGATGTTTCTTTTTGGAATCCTGCAGGAACTTTCTGCCCTTCAGGAACAGCAGATTGGTCTGAAAGTCTTACATGGTTCTTTCAAACACCATTATTCTATTTGTGTTATGTCCATCCAGGAGGACACGACACGACAATGCTCTATCTCCAAATCCTTTCTTGCAATTTCCCTGTGAATTGAATTAAAGGGTAGTAAGCAGCCCAAAGTCATCCAAGAACTCTTCCTGACTGGGAGTGGACTTCATAACAGTACCTATAGTACCTTATGTTACCTATAGTATGTTAAGCTATATGCTATGTGGACTATGTAGAAGAGGAGCAGTGTTAAAAATGGATGAAACATTGCATTTTGCTCTACTCTGTAATTTTTTTTATCTGTAATAAAAATAGGTTACCCTTGATGGTATTGATTCCTATCAATATGTCAAAGAATACAGCAGCATGAACATCAGATCAATTGTTCTTTATTTTAATATTATTTTCCAAACACTAATATACTGATAGTCAACTCACTCTTTGTGCACATGAGGGTTCCCAAGAATGAGAATCTGATTTGAACAAAGATTAGTGAAAGAGGTTTTATAACTATAACAGAAAACAGATTTATTTACAAGGAGTAAACATCGACAGACAAAGCCTAGCATCAAGCTAATTATTGTATATTATGCAGAAGAGAATGTTAACAGCATGAGTTCTGTATATGTATGTGTGCGCACACACCTACAAAGAAAAGGAAGTAGTCTCACTTCAGCAATCTTCAGGCAAAGAGTAGGCACAATAGTAGAAATAGAAAGGACACAAAGTAAAATTTTAACACTATATCTTCTCCCTTTTGTGTTGTCCTCCCTATTGTACTGTCCATACACTAATACTGAAGTATGTTGAATTTAGGCCTTCAATATGATGTAGCTAAATATATTACAAACTACTAACCTATTATTTTGCTCAACCAAGAGTATTAACCAGCGGTTTCTTTATCTGTAGTTTCAAAACTCAGAATCTGTTTCTGTTTAGGTCTTTAATTTCTGTTTAGAATCTTGAATTACCTGCAAAAATGTAGAAGTCCCTGGTCAAAATCTAAGTTTCAATGAATATATAAGTAAATAAAAGCTGATATAACTGCTGCATGATAAAAAGTTACACATGACATATTTTTGCAAATGTGAATGTATCCTGTTTATTAATTCAAAATAAGAAAATGATTATTATGATAGGTGTAGATGTTTTAACATGCTTCCACTTGGTTTAGTGATATTTTGGCATACGTAAAGTTTTAAAAAGAGCCAAAATGGTAATTAAACTTGTTAGGCTTATAATTAGTCAGATGAAGATAATTTCACAGATGAACAAATTCTCTGACCCTTCAAATCTATCAGGTTGTGATTATTATTCTGTCTACTTTCAACCACTATGGACTCCTCTAAGCAGCTGTCAGAGCATTTAAAAATGAAGTTAATTAACTCTCACACAACAAGAAAAGGTTATTTTTTAAAAACTTCTCTAATTGCTCCCAATTAGCCATTTAAGTTGTGATAAAGCATTCTTAAAAACCGAACTTACTTGAAATAGCTAAAGTCAGAGCAAGATCTATACCACGGGTGTCAAATTTGCAGAGTCGTGTTGCCATTACATGATGTATTGTGATGTTTTTCCCCTTCATGGAGCTGGTCCGCGGGCCACCAGTTTGACATCCCTGATCTATACTATCAAGAATAATATCCATTAGAGTTGGTGAAACCTGCTTAGATCTGAATCAATAGTTTTCTTCCAACACCCTGCTGAAAAATTTAGCTGAGATTAGGATAGCTGGTCAGAAATCTACAGGATAGGATTGTATACCCAACAATCCACATAGGAAAATTTCAGAAAGAAACTTTGCAATAACCCCATCACAGGACATCATTTAAGTCTCACAAATATCACTTTGATAAGCCAGAAATGTTTTGGGATAAAGTTTAGACTTATAAAGCAAAAATTGAATTGATCGACAACTACAAAAGATAAATTTGGAGACAAAAAAAAGTAACATTGAAAGAGTAGAACATTTTTAAATTTCGGTGCCAGCATTAACTGAAGAGTACCTCTAACTTTAAAAAAGTATCCCAGATTCGCTTTCTATATTTGCATTTTTGTGTGTGTGAAGTTGTTCAGAAGTCAAGTACACAATAACAGTAAAACTGCTTTCAAAACTTCAATAAAATTTTGCATTTAAGATTTAGGCAGGGAGTGTTCTATTCATTTAAGGAATCAATGAAGCATACAGTTTGACCAGGAATACCTACATTTGCATATGTTTAAGTTCTATTATTATTGTTAACTAATCTTTGATCAATTTATACTTACTGGTTTTTTAATTTGCTATGTGATTTTTGACAGATTATTTCTTTGCATTCAAGAATGAAATCCAAAAAAATTGGATCCATTTATTGCATGTATTTAAATTGAACCAAGAAATTTTGAAATTTTACTCCACACAGACATTTTGCTAAAATTTGAAAATGACATTTTAAAAACTTGTTTACCAGTGACTTTAAGAGGTGCCATCATTGATCAGGCAAAATAATACAAATTGCAAAGTAATTACAAAGTAATTTCAAATGCCTGCATGTTTATTTCAAGTCAAATTCCAGAAAAATTAACCAACATACATTCAGCAAGTTTACACAGCTTCACATTTCCCATGTAGCAATTCCAATTTACAACATAGTCTATATTACATTGAATAGCCTTTGAGTGTGCGTGGTTTATTTTTACAGCTCAAAAACTGCCTCCTGCTTGAGATAATATTATAATAAATTCTTCAGTCTTCATCCTATAATGAAATTTACTGCAACACAAAGTATTTATTTGTAGAGCAGTACATAATTTCCATTTCAGGGTAGGGCTTGAGATAATGCAATCATTTCAATAAGAGTTACATTTCAACAAAACAAGATTATTCAAAATCCTTTTTTAAGTCAGTAATTTGATACAGTAAACTATTTAAAAGCAAATTGAATCTGAAGAATCACTTATAGCAGCTTTTCCTAACTAGATATGTTGGAACTGTTGTTCCTCAAATTTCCAACCATGCTGAACATTAAATTGTAGGGTTGTTCTCCTTTTATAGGAATTTATTTCATTCATAACTTTGGGGTACCACTGGGAGAAAAAAATAGGATTACATATGGTCTCGAGGCTGAAAATATGAATAGAATGTAATTCGCCTGCTTCTATAGCATTTCAATATGACAAACACATTAGGAGATATACAGTACATAAAAAGTTATTGAATCTGAGTGAATCTACCCTGTATATACAAGATTTGGAACTCTCTTAAAACATTGGATTTCTTTGTTCATTTGAGTGCAATTAAATTGCAAACTTTTTTGGTAACATTTCATTCATATTTTTGGTTTTCAAACAAATTGTTCATTGAAAGAAGATTTGAATAAAACAGTTTCCAATAAGAACTTCAGTAGAGCTGCAAAACTTTCTTCTAAACTTACCACATTAAAACTAAAAGGATATTTCAAATACAAATTATGAAATAAGTAATTTGTTACTTTAAAATTTATAATCAGAAAAATATCTTACATTATTACATTTCCTACAGAACTTGGTGTATTTTCAGCAGAAAGTGGAATCATAGACTTAGATGATCCTTTACTGTATTGCCCTGCTCTGCTCAGAATAGGAACCAGAACTAAAGTAGACCAATATATCATTGGGTGTAGTTGCTATTTGAACATGTCCAGTGAAGGCATCCATTTATTGTCGTATTATCCCATACCTAATTAGCTTGCTATATCTACACATTCCCACAACCTACTAAACAATTATTAGATAAGACTCATTTACCATGCTAACATCTGGCAATTACTACATTGCTTTTAAGGAAAAACATTTGTCACTTATTCATTGTAAGTATTAATTCTACAAGTTGTTGATCCACATTTTTCTGAAATGACGTCCAAGCATAACCATGGAACTTGCTGTACATTTTTCAGAAGAAAACATTACTTATTATTTCTGAACATTGACCTTGGAACAACTGCAAATCTTACATCCTAGTCAGTTAAGCTGATTGTGAAATGCATGCTGATGGATAGAAAAATGGATTTTAAAATCGTCTTCCTTGGGCAATTAAAAATATTAATCCAGCTAATATTAAATCCAGTCAAATATCACAAAATGTTTTATTTTATCACTGAAATCAGTAGAACTATTACAATGCTTCACTTTAATAGTAACTTAGGTATTCTAAATGTGAGTTTTTTTAAAAAAAATGGTTTTTAGGGGAAACAATATAAATCATGTTTGTATCTCAGCATCATTCAGGCTTTGCCTTCATCTCCAATAAAAGTTAGTCTTTGCAACCAGAGACTTGCTGCCTGTGTTAGCACTTATTCCCTATACAGTCAACTTACCTTTCTACACTTCACATTTATCTCTGTTTCTAGTGTATGCATAAAGTTGGACAAAGCTCAACACTTTGCATATTCAAAATTATTTATTTTCAAAGAAAACCAGTTCATTTTTGTAAATGCTGGCTCAAGAAACTCACATTTAAATTAATAGGAAATGCACACTTAAATATCTGATAATAGTATGTATTCATTGGACCAACTTGCTTAAATTGACTGTTGAATGAGAAATAAAAGGTGCATCTTATTTTAGCACACTTATAAATGGTTGCTTTTAAAAATAGTAATAATGATAGGGATTTACCACAAATAAACAGCAGCATCTAAATAATCTGATCCTCCTTGCTAAAGTGATGAAGAAGCTTTAAAATGGACTTTGCTGGATTCTGTCCTATGCTGTCTATCTCAGACATATGACATAGCACTTAGCAATAGCACTTAGACTTATATACCACTTCACAGTGCTTTACAGCCCTCTCTAAGCAGTTTACAGAGTTAGTGTATTGCCCCCAACAATCTGGGTCCTCATTTTACCCACCTCAGAAGGATGGAAGTCTGAGTCAACCTTGAGTTGGTCAGGATCGAACTCCTGGCAGTGAGCTGAATTAGCCTGCTATACCGCATTCTAACTGTTGCATTATCATGCAGGAGAAACAATATAGCAGCAGTGGGTGTAATACAATCAAGCCAAAGACCAATGATCCTGCAGTACTCATTCCCATTTAAACCTCAGCATTCAATTAAGATACACCTATCCTATGAATATTAAAGGGCAAATTACTCTTAGCTATTTTTCAAAGAAAAAGAGGACACAATATAAGAGATATCGGTAAATATCAAATAATTTATATGACCCATAGTCATAGAGTTGGGTGTCTTTAAAAATGTTAAACAAATATGAAATTGTTGTACTTACATTGAGTTAACCTATTGTGCTTTTCTTATACTTTGGCTTCTTTTCCCATGAAGAACTGAGTTCTTTATAAATTATATGCAAATTGCATTTGTACATAGAGTTCAACAAAGACATTTGTGATTCTTAAGTGTTGGTTGTTTAAAAGACTTATCTGGATTGCTAGCAATACAAAGACAGTTTACTATATATGCCCACCAAACCAAACAAGTGTTTGTATCTCTATAAATAATTAACACATATATTCATGTTTGCTGAAGGAAGATAAAGTCATCCAAAAACGGCAATACAAATAGGAAAAAAATACTCATTTCCCACACAGGCTGTCAACAAGAATCACAAGTTAGAAGTGTAGCAGTTCATAAGGAACAATATAAAATCAATAATTTAATTTGTAAACTAACAGACAATCCTATGCATGTTTACTCACAAATAAGCACCACCGAATGAGCTTTTGCAGTAACTGCATTTAGTTACGTGTTATTTCTTAAAAGTTCTTACAGTGATCTATATTTGTTTTCTAATACTTGCTGGGCAATCCACAGTTCATGCTATAGCAGCATATGATCTCCTTAAAAGTCTTCCACATTTCCTGGCTCCGAAAAGCATAGATCAGGGGATCAATCACTGAATTGCACATTATGAGAATGAGGTACATATTGAAGTGAGACATGAAGCAAACACAGTAGAGGTTCTTAGGGCAGGAGATCATCAGAATGAGGTGGAGGAAAAAGGGAGCCCAGCATACAATGAAGATGCCCAGTAGTATTGTCAAAGTGATAGCTCCTTTCATGCTAGTCCTTTGATGGACAGAATTATATCCTGGCAAAGCGGCTATCCTCTTAACATGAGTACGAGCCAAAAGAAACATGTGTATGTAGAGAGAAACCATGAGGAACAACATGATGAAAAACATGGTGATGAGACATATAATTACATACTTTGATTCATAATAAAGGATGAAGATGATTCCACAGGCAGTGCAGAAAATCCATATGCATGCAATGATGAGTCCCGATCTTCTCACAGTCATGATATTATGATAACGGAGGGCATAAAAGATGGTGATGTACCTGTCAATAGCGATAGCTAGTAAACTGCACATGGAAGCCACCACAGATATGCAGATCATTGAATCAAAAACATTATCTATGTGACGTACAAAAACATCTTCAATAATAAGATGCCTGTTATTTAGCAAATATATAGTTATCGTCTCCCAGGCATTTGACACACTGACCAACATGTCAGCAACTGCTAAGCTACATACAAAGAAATACATAGGAGAGTGCAAGTTCTTGTTCTTAAATATAGCACAGATGACAAGAATGTTTTCAAGAAGGCTAACAATGCCAAGCATGAGAAACACTTCAGCTGCTATAACCACTTGGTCACATCTTGATGGATTAGTCCCGGTGGTGGGAGTGGCAAAGTTGCTCCCAAGGGCCGTGAAGTTAAAGTCTAACATGTTGGGATGGTTGGACAAATTCATCTCTGTTAGCAATTATGCCCTTTTTAAGATGGCCTTTCCAGTCTGAAAGGCTTGTCAGAACATAATCTTGGAAAGGCAATTTCCAGAAATGTGGAAGCTCCTGCAAAGAGAAGGACCAAAAGTAATTTGATACTGAGAGGAAGTGGAATTTCAAGACATAACTTTCTGAGTTCATCTAATGCTAGGAACAAAGGAATGTGGAATACAAGAATCCAAATATGGAATACAAGAATTCAAAGGCAATGATGGTGATCAATATATCTTCCAATCATCTATCCCCCCAAAAAATTTTTCTTCCTTCCCCTTCCATCCAGCTACTTTCAATTGTTGGATGGTTTTTTTAATGAATCTGGGGGAATATTAATATGCTAACATTTCTAGATTAACAAATAATACTGTATAATTGATCAGCCTCCACTATTCTAAATTATATATAATATGATTTTCTTTTCAATTGTCTACTAAACCATGAAGCAAAAAAGTTTAAATATTTTCCTTGATCTTTCAATGTATGAAAGAATGATACTTATAGCTGTATGTCAGCTTCTTCGCAGCAAATCTCATACCTTCCAATAACATACTGCTATTCAAATGTGTATTTATTATATAGCTTTTCTTGTTCTTTAGCACCATGCATCAGTTTGATCAGAATTTTAGCCTGACTATGGATACTTGAGTTCAAATTTCTTTGACATGGCAGGAATATTAACAAAAACAGTGCAAGCTGTTCGGACCATTCAGGTTGACAATATATTTATATTCTTAGTCTAAGCAGCAATATTCAAAGAATCCCAGTATTCCCCCAAATACTTAATTTACAAGTAAGTAAGAATTGTAGCTATTTACCAAGTCCTGTTATTTGTTCTGATCCTATTTCTCTTCAGATCTTGTATGTTTTCATCAGGATGTCAGAAGTTTCTCTTGCTCTGTTTCTTACATCATCAAAGCTTCTTAGGTTATTTGCAGGTGTAAGGGCCATGTCAAGAGAAATGCATATCCAAAAAGACAGGGCTGCTGCTGGTATAAATTAGTTACTGAGGTCCTGCCTTTTTATAGTCTCAAGAGTAAAATGATTTCAATGCTTCAGCTCCTCCTATACTCCTCCTTTCATCTAACTTAGTAAGGACTTCCCAAAGATTCAGACTTGAATGCTTAGTGCCACCTCATGGCTGCTACTAGTGATGCATCCCCTTCTTCTCCCATGCCTGCTCTGTTATTAGAAACCATCTCTATAAGATCGTTCCCATTTTTCTATCCCAAACTGTGAACATTTTTTTAAATGAACTGGGTTTTCTATTTTTAAAACAGCCTTTCTCATATATACTCTGCAGGGTTTAATATGAATCAAAGCTCTCAAACCTAAAGAATTGAATTCTATTCTGTTCTGTTCCATTCTATTCTATTCTACCCCAGCATGTTTGCAGTATCCAGATTCTTTCCGAACATCACACAACAGAGTGTCAGCTTCTGACCATACCCAAAATTCCTCTTGATCCATGTCAGTGCAGGTTGAACTTTGTTTGCTGTCTCCAATAAGGAATGCCCTGGAGTATGTGACTAAACTAGAGTGCTCCAAATTGACTACACTGATCTGATGCTGCATTGGAGTGGACCATTTACAAAAAACTTTAGTTTAACCTGAATGGAGATGAATAAGAATTGTTTTCTCTTTCACAGCATACTTTCTGAATACATTGTCATTGACAAAGATTGCAGATGATGGCTAAAATAAAGATGAAATTAATTTCTAAAATTTACCATAGTAAATCACTTGACAATAAACCTCCAAAACCTTGGCTTTGAAAGGCTTCATGAAAAAGGAAAATATATTTTAGATTCTCGTTGATCGCATCCACACCGTTTAATATTACAGTCCCATTTTAATTCACAAACTCAGCTCAGTCTTTCAGCATGTGAAAAAAATCACATCTGGGGAAAAACACTTACTTGGATACTATGTCTTGTACTCTGCTCCTTTCTTCTAAATTATACAATTATATTCAGCTACAAGTGATTTAGAATGGCATACGTGAAACAACAAAAACCACTAAAACAGAATTATAGTAATCAAAATGCTATGTCCTAATAGCACCATTCAATCAATTCTCATTATCTCTCAATGTTTTCCTGAAAAGATATATCTTCAGGGCAACTCAGAAACTTAATAGGGAGGAAACCAGTTCCTTACAAGAGGGATCTCTCACTGATAGGGTTCAATTACTGATCACTCAGTAATGGGAAATTTTACAAGCCTTTACAAGTATTCAGGCCAGTCATATAGGGTTAGTCATATAGGGTTTTAAAAGGTAATAGCTTGAATTTTACCCAGAAGCATCTTAGTAGCCAATGCATAGCCATAGTGGGTCTGAGTGAATTTAGGAATACCCAGAACTATCTGAACTACCACATATTGCACCAGATTATCAGAAATTACCAGATTATCTTCAAACAGAGCCCCATGTGGATCAAAATAACAGTCCAGCTACAAGATGCCCATTAATGTCCAATATCTCCTACTGCAGGCAAGGTCACATTTGGTACACTAGAAAAATTATGCTTTTTTGGCTACAGCTTCCATCTGCTATGAGAAGCCATGAATCCAAGAAGACCTCCAAATTGCAAGCTGGTTCTTTCTGATGGCAAGCAAGCCCCATTCAAGGTACGGATGAGCTAACCCCAGAATAAGTAGGTCTTTAAATTCACAGCCTATATTATCTTGCTAAGGTTACGTTTCTTTTTTGAGTTTCTTTTTTGCTATCCAATCCCTATCAGACTCCAGGTATTATTTAAATACCTGGATAGAGGAGAAAGGACCAAGTATGTCCTTTCCTAAGTGAATTGAGCTCCCCAATCATCAGCAGGAACTGGTCCTTCAAGAAGAAAAAGAATCATGGCAATATAGTGTCCCACTCCCAGTTGTCACTGTCAATCTAGAAGGATGTCATAACCTTTGAAATGAATTGGTATTGAAAGCCACGGAGGGACCCATCAGATCCAGGACTGTATTCATCCTATCCCAGTCATGTCAAAGGTCATCCAAACAAGCAATCACCTGAGTTTTCATTCTATACTCTTGAATCCTGACTGAGAGAAATTCAAACAATCCATTACAGTTGTATGTCAACGACCTTCTCACCAACTTTTATTTCAAACTAAAGGTAGGCTATAGCAGGGGTCTCCAACCTTGGCAACTTTAAGACTTGTGGACTTCAACTTCCAGAATTCCTCAGCCAGCAGACCTCTGGACTATAGGACTATGATGGTTTAAAATAGCCAGATTGAGCAATGGTTACTTGAGAAAGGGGTGTACCACTACTTCTTTCAGAGCAAGATGCTCTGAAATACTTTTCTTTAAGGATGAGTCCCATCCTCTGGTAATCTCCATGGCAGCTTTCACAGCCAGGTAGATAATGGCCAAAATTTATACCACAGAATATCCTGTCTATTTCACCAGGAAATGTTTGTTACTAATATTGTTAGTAAAGATCTCTTTTAACACTGGTTAATTTATTTTTAGGTAGTAGTTTTACTTTAGAGAATTTTTTAATAGTTTTGTTCCTGTTAGTGTTCTTTGGATTTAATAAATGAATATACAGCATCAGTTTCGAGTAGCAGTTTAAGACCCCAAGCTACTGTATAAAGCCGGAGACTATGAAGGCACAAAATCAGTTCAGTAACCTTGGGTCTCTCTCAATGCTAGGAAGGAGGCAACGGCAAGTCACTTCTGAAAATGCTTGCATTTTTCCAGGTAGATTTTTCCAGGTAGTCACCATGAGTCAAAAGGGATAAAAATAAATAATCAAGTTTATATCAAAATGAATCACAAGGGCCTTTTTCTCCCCCAAACAATATGTTAGATAGGTTGCACTAAGAAACAATAACTTCCATGGCTAGGAATACACTGGAATTTGATTCTCTCCTTCTATAGGAGGAAGGAGGAATTCCTATCCCATTCCCTTTAGTCACTGCACCATGCTGGATCTTCAATTATTCCTTTATGATCTCCAGTTCCTACTTTTAGGTCATTTTAACACTTTCTAGGAGAGGGCCTTCTTTCTCAAAACAGCACATTTGTTCTCTTTACTCTGTCAATCTTCTCCCATCATGACTCATGGTTTAGATTGACCCTATTCTATGAAATCTTTTGAGACAGAGAACTTCATCTTCATGATTAGGATGTAATAATACACGGAATGCCTTAGTTATCTACTCCCAAGACTGATCTCATTAAAAATGCCTGGAAGAGGGAAAAAAAGCAATTAATCCAGCTGAGCTTTTAATTCTTCTTGACTGCAATCAAATTAAAATCTATCCTTGAGTACTTTATACAGATACTTTATACAGATACAGTGCTATTCCATTATGGCATACCAAGGCTTTTTGAAAGCATAAATATATTTTACAGGGCAGCATTTTCCATTTAAGTTTACTTTAAATTAGTTCACTTTAAAAGGACTGAATCTAATGTTCTACTTGCAATTTTCTTCCGGCTCCTGCATAAGCCATGGTGGGTTCTTTTTGGTTTTGTTTTACTCTGTTTTATGTTTCTCCATCATTCTTTATCTTAATTCTGCACACCCACATCCTCTAAAAGAAGTACCACTTCCATGCAGACAAAATATTTCAACCAGAGAGACCCTGTGCTCTTTTAAGGATTAGTCATAGGACTTCATTCCTACTTTTCTATTCTTTGTTTCAATTTAACAATTTTAACTCTTATAACAATTTTTCCTGAACATTTTGCATTCTACTATAATTCAGGGTTTGGTTTTTTTTAATAAAAAGCTTTATTCAGCCTTTTCTTGTTCCAAAGAAACTGTAATATTTTACTTTACATGTATTCATTAACACACAATAATAGTTAACCCAAACACAGCAATGGTAATAGCCATTTTTGCCCTGTCCTCAGGAAATACTAAAATATATCTTAATAGAGAAGAAAAGATGACAAAGTACACATATCAGCATTGTATATGTGTGCACTAAAAGTATTGTATCTCAACAATACTATTCTTCTGAAAAAGATTCAGAAATTATTAAGTGCATTTAAGTTCCATAGTATAGTATAATAATCAGATAATAACTATCATGTCTCGAATGTGAAACTATAACACTGTTGTGACAATTAGCTTCCCTGGAAGAACTAGGAAAAACTTGCAGTTGTATTAACTAGTATCTAAAACAAGGAAAGAATTAAAAGATGGAAGCAACTGTTGATTTCTCTGTACGCACAATTTTAAAATATGTATGACAAGCACTATATCTGCTTTAGACAAATGGAATTATTGTCCAGTGTATTCGCTAACAAAGTTCCTAAGCTCCATTTTGCAAATACCCTATAACACTTATGATAAGCTTCCTACAGGTCACATACCTACTTAAGCAAGTCATTTCAATGTACTGTAGGCAGATACATGAACTCAGGAAATTATTTTAGAATGTCCTTAAAGTGTAACGATGCATAAATTTTAAAATTATATCTATCCTAAAATGTTTTACTGAATTGAAAAGGTCAAAAGAATTTACTTGCCACCTGTAATCTGACTTTCAGAGTGTTTTGCATTGTATAATTGCACAATGTAAAAAGGTATGGGTATACTTATTTATTAGACTTTTATCCCATTGTATTATTTTTTTAATAAATAACTTCAGGCAGTGAGCATATATAATACTTGTTCTTCCTCTTTTTTTTTCCAAACCAACAATCCTATAAAATGAGTCAGGTAGAGAGATGATTGGCCAAGGTTACCCAATCAGCTTTCATGCCTAAGGCAGGACTAGAACTCACTGTCTCTAGGTTTCTAGGTCAGAATATTAAACATGACATCAAAATGGCTCTAAAAAAGTCAACTTGAATACTGTAAATTTGTTTTCACCAAATGTGCTTCAGAGTCACACTATGACTGTCTGCTTTGCCCTAGGAGCCTGTCTACCAATGTGATGTCAGTGAATCAGTCTTCTAAAGTTTCTGAAACATGAAAAAAAACCTTCTGGTCCCAGTGATCGACCCAGACTGGATTTTTATAACATTATCCTGGGACACATATAATTTGCCTTCATTCATAGAAAAACCTTCTAATGATGACAGCACCACTGATCTAGAAAAAGCCCCGCTGAAACGTTCCCATGTTCCTCCCACTCCAAATCTATTGAAGGCAGGCTGCTGAATGCTAAAGACCAAATTATACAGTGAAAGCTGTTATATAATATTATTAAAGTAGCAACACTATGTTCAATGTTTCTCTAAAATGCTGCTTGCAAATTTGTGGAGACAACAGGAAATTGAGCCAAATTGATAGAGAAAAAATATTTTGGATAATTTCCCTATCCAAAACTATGTGTTATTGCTTTTAGGTTTATGCTAGGTTTAATGCTATTCTGTATCTTAACATGCATTGTTATTATTTCATTCCTTTTATTCTATTTTTGTGTATTTTATCTTGACAATAGAATTCAATTACTCTCTATTCAAAAGCATTCCTGTAATCGATAGGATTTATTCTTAATGTATTCTTTGAAGAATTATAGATTTAATGGCCAAGTATAGAACAATGAAACTTTTTATTTTTGCTGAAAACAGGAACAAGTTATTGGAAATAGTTTAGTAATAGGAAATTTTACCTTTAAATTCTACCAATTTGTAATGATAAAATTTAAGAATCTCATTGTAAATTAATTTAAGGGAAACTTCTCTGTAAAGCATTTATGGAACTATTTCATGATAAATATTGCACAGGATACTAGAATACTTTAAAAATGCTCCTTGAGAGTTAGACAAGGCTGCCCGTTCTCGCCCTTGCTCTTCATGTTCGCATTAGAAACATTACTAATTAAGATTAGACAAAATCCAGAGATAAAAGGACTAAAGATTAAATCAGAAGAATACAAATTATAAGCATTTGCTGATGATTTGGTTTTTTTCATTAAAGATCCAATTGAAAGAGGACAAAAATTGATTAAAGAAATAGAACAATTTGGAGCGGTAGCAGGACTTCAAATTAATAGGAAAAAAACAAAATTAATGACTAAAAACTTAACAGAAAAGCAGAAAAAAGAACTAGAAGAAATTATGGGAATACAAGTGACAAAGAAAGTTAAATATTTAGGAATATGGTTGACAGCACATTGTAAGGCGCTTAAAGAAAACAACTACGATAAATTGATGCTTCAGGTAAAGAAGGATCTAGAATTATGGGACAAATTACAACTATCACTATTGGGAAAGATTGCTACCATATCTATTTCAGATGATTCCAATTAAATTACATAAGAAATTTTTCAAAGAACTCAGTAAAATTATTGCTAAATTTATTTGGCAAGGGAAAAAACCCAGAATAAATTTAAAAGCAATGTAGGATATGAGGAGCAGGGGAGGGTTGGCACTTCCAAATTGGGAATTGTATTACACAGCTGCCACCCTAGTATGGTTAAAAGATTGGGTAAACTTAAATAATAAGAGAATCTTATTTTTAGAGGGCCACAACTTACAAAGGGGGTGGCATGCTTTTTTATGGGATGTAGGAAAAATTACCCAGAAATACTTTCACAGACACTTAATTAGAGACTCATTGGTAACTAATTGGAAAAAAATACGTAAAAAACACTATTTAAAAGTACTGATTTAGCTATCAACAATGGAGGCAATGATTCACCCAAACAATTTGGATATTTCTAGAATGATCAAATATAAAGATTTATTAGACGTACAAGGAAATTTGAAATCCTTCAAGAACTTCAAGAATGGGGATTTAAAATAGATCAATGGGCATATTTACAAATTCATAGTAGATATAACCAGGATAGAAAAGAATTCGGAATTAGTAATAAACCCCATCAGCTAGATAAAATTTTAATGGCATCAGGAAAAATGAATATGACTAGATTTGTTTACTTGAAGTAGAATTAGAAGAAGAAATAGTAAAAGGAAATATGATTGCTTGGAGTAGGAATGTAGGACGTAATATCACTTTAAATGAATGGGAAAAAGTCTGGGGAAGTAATAATAAGATTACAAAATCGGTAGCATACAAAGAAAATGCATATAAACTGTTTTATAGATGGCACCTTCCTCCTTCGAGATTGGCGAAAATGTGCCCCAAAATGAGTCCAAAATGTTGGAAATGTAAAAAGAAAGAGGGAACTTTTTTCCACATGTGGTCATCATGCATAGAAGTCCAAAAATGTTGGAAGATAATAAGAAATTGGCTAGAAGATATTACTAAAGAACAGATCGAATATAAACCAGAGTCTTTTCTACTAGGGATTTTTGACAAACAAATATCAAAAAAGACAAAATATATCACAATACATATATTAACAGCAGCTAGGTTGGCTTTTGCTCAGTGTTGGAAGCATCCACAGATACCTACAAAGGAGATGATTGTCCAAAAAATTTCAAACTGTGCAGAAATGGACAGATTAACATTAGCTCTAAAAAACAAAGAAACTTCAATATATTATAATAGCTGGAATTATTGGTATAAGTGGTTAGAACAAAGATGAATTTTATAATATAGGATAGAAAGAATAAGATAAATTTATATGAGTGATGTATAAATTCTTGCAAAGATAAAAGTGTTTAGAGATAGTAAAACCAAAGGAA
The DNA here is from genome assembly GCA_015471245.1 of Laticauda colubrina. Lineage (NCBI taxonomy): Eukaryota > Metazoa > Chordata > Lepidosauria > Squamata > Elapidae > Laticauda > Laticauda colubrina. Next base: position 64,485,849 of record BLBF01000002.1, on the reverse strand, counting down.
GAAAAGATCTCACAAATTGTTGAAACTAAGAATATTTTTAACAAATCTCTTTTCTGTATTTTCTTTTTTTTTTTGTCCTCTTTTCCCATCCCTTTTTCCTTTTTTTTCCCCCCTACCCTTCAATTATTTATGTGTTAATTGTGTTGTTGTGTCTTTTTTTTTTAATTGTAAAATCAATAAAATTTGTTTTTTTAAAAAAATGCTCCTTGAATTAGAACAATTCAGTACTTTTGGGATGGAACATGATCACCACAATATTTTCAAAAAATCAGGTGTTCTCCATGGATTTTCTGGAGGGAAAAAAAGGCTCCATGAACAGCTGCAAGGTTGGAGAGAGCTCTCTCATCTAGAACAGTTATGTAGCAGTGGATATGACTTTTTTAAAAAGAAAATTAAAGGTTTGCCTCTTTACATGCCCAGATCAAATTTTATGATTAGCTGTTTTTTACAAATTATATTTACAGGAATATACCAAGACTGTATTTCATTAGTTATTTTATTATATATTTCCCTAGTTTTCAGCTACAGTAATTAGACTTCGTAATTCATGTGTGCAATACAACAAAATGAATTCAAAGAAGTACATTTAATCTATTCCACAGTTAAAATTGGTTCACTTTTTCCTAGCCTTGGTTTTTTACACATAACTACTGCATCTCTACAAAATTATTGTTTCACTCTCCTAAACCAATAATGTTGGATTTTCATCAGCAGAAAGCTTTTTGATAATTGAAACATGGTCTATCATCATACTGAGATGGATGGTCCCTGAGATAGTCAATCCCAAACTATTTAAAGTTTCACTCTTCCTTAAATTGTACCTGTGAAATAGGTGGCAATAAATGCTTCACCAGTGTAAGCTAAAGTGTTCAAAATCTCTGAGTCTATTGCCATATTTCATTTTTTTATTGGGGGGGGAGATTTATGAAAGTTAAATATGAACATGAAAATACATGAAGATTTTTTTAGAATTAGGAAAAGGGTGAGAAATATATAAAGAAGTTACTTTTGATTTTTTTTAAACTGCAGTTACAAACTCATTATCTCTTTCCCTCTTTAATATTACATTACATGGTTCTCTTCTTTCCCTAGTCAATTCTTTTTAAACAGAAAATCCATACATCACTAATACATCGTTTTCCATTTTCAGTACAAAGTTCATAATAAGTTTTTTGGTTGCTGCATTTGGCATCAAATTAAGTTCCTTCACTCTATGAGAGTCCGGTGTTGACTACAATAATCAAAACAATATGTAAGTATCACTAGAAAAAACTTTTTGTAGTTAGAAATTCCCCATCGCTTCATGCTGAATTCAATGAAGATTTAAAGTTAATATCTGAAGAAAAACAAAATAGCCTTTGGAACATGCCATAAAATAGTATCTCACTTACTTATTTCATTAGTTTTGTCATGGAAAATATGCAATAGATTTTGTTTTATAACTGTGGCATGGTAGTGACTCATACTGAACACCTGGCTTCTTTATTGCCCACCTGCCTTCTGTCAATCTCTAAAGCTCTGTTAAGGATTAAAACCATAAATATAACCCTGCTGCAAAGCATGAGGTGGCAGCACGTTAAAATAGTTTTGAGTAGGTCAGGGTTTTTTACTTTTTTAAAAAAATAGTAATAATTGCCAAGAGAATTCCAGGACAGCAGAAAAAGAACTGGAATACAGTATGCTTCTGTGATTTATCCTTTGTCTTTTTGCATAGGAACAATGTTGAAATGCTAGTACCCATTCTACTAAGTACTAGTTTCTGAAGCAGGGCTCGAGGGATCAGTTGGCAGTGTTACTGCTGTACCACTTTTTCTGCTGCAAAGCAACCATCTTACCTGAGCTGTTGGAGGCCATTTCAGGACTGGCAGTGGTGTTCCCCAGGTTTATGGTCTTGAGAGAATTTATTTTGAAAATTTTATTTGGGTTTTCACAAAAAAAATACTAATACAAATAAAACATCTTTTTTTTTAAATAGCATGGTCCTGGGTTACACTTCTTCACACAGACACAAATTCAATTTCATGCTCATTCTTGTGTTCTATTCTACATCTTATTATGTTTTACATTTTCTAAATAGTTTTTCCCCTCTTTTAATTTTCTCAACTTTATTTTGATTATCTCATCTCAATTCAAATCATTATATTTACACTTTTGTCTGTCCTGTTTCAATTTCATATTATTTTTTCTCATTAAACAAATTTTCTCCTGTAGTTACTAATTGGAGTATGACACCTTTATATCTTTTAATTTTATCCATTCAACTCTTATTTAAAGGCCCTGTCACACTGCCCAACAGATGCAAAACGTTTGTAAAAAGGACACAGCGGATGAGAAAAATGTTCCATCCGTTGTTATCCGCTCTCAAAAGGGGCAAAAATTTGCATAAGCAGAGCGGATAACACGGAAAGAAACGGACGGGGGGAGGATGCAGAGCAGATGGAAAGCGGATGGGGAACGGAAGCCTAGCGGATGGAAGTGGATGGAAACGGATGGCACATCCGCAAGGCTTCCGGGGGACCTCAGCAAAGGGGACGCGGAATGGATACAGCGGATGCAGAACGGATACCGAGTGGATGAAGCAGATGCACAGCAGATGCACAGCGGATGAAGCGGATGAAGAGCGAAGCCTAGCGGATGCCTGGCGTTAATTGAGCATGCGGGTGGGGATTTATTGCGTCAGCCCCGCAGATATAAAGGGAAGCAGCTCAGAAGCAGGTCACCATTCTGAGGAAAGACCTGCTGCCAGACGCATTGAGTGCCTTGCCTGCCTGCCTTGCTGCCTGCCATCCTGCCATCCTTGCTGCCTGCCTTGCTGCCTGCCTCCCTGCCAGCCTTGGTGCCTGCCTGCCTGCCAACCTTGCTGCCTGCCAGCCTGCCAGCCTCTCTGCCAGTCTTGCTGCCTGCCTTGGTGCCTGCCTGCCTGCCAGCCTTGCTGCCTGCCAGCCTTGCTGCCTGCCTACCTGCCAGCCTTCCTGACAGCCTCCCTGCCAGCCAGCAACCCCACAAACATGGGGAAAAAGAGGAAGCCTCAGCCATCTGCTGCCAGCCCTGGCAATAGGGACAGGGCCACCCTCCCGCCCCCTGGCCCTCACTCTGCTTCTGCTGGGGCTTCTGTAGCATGGGCTCGCTCTTCTGCGGCTGGGGCTTCTGCTGCTTCTGCATCTGGAGGAGCTGATGCTGCTGCTTATGGCGGTGGTGCTTCTGCTCGTGCTTACTCTGCTGAGGCTGCTTCTGGAAGTGGTGCTTCTGCTGGTGCTTACTCTGCTGAAGCTGCTCCTCGTCCTGCTGGTCCTGCTGGTCCTGCTTGTGCTCCTGGACTTGCTCGTCCTGCTCGTCCTGCTCGTGCTCCTGGTCTTGCTCGTCCTGCTCGTGCTGCTGGTCCTGCTCATGCTCCTGGTCCTGCTCGTGCTCCTGGTCCTGCTCGTGCTCCTGGTCCTGCTCGTGCTCCTGGTCCTGCTCGTGCTGCTGCTGCTGCTCGTGCTGCTGCTGCTGATGATGATGATCCTGCTGCTGCTGCTGCTGCTGGTGGTGGTGTGGAGGAGCAGCCCCTACAAACTGGAAGCCCCTCTGATGAGGGCCCATCTGGTCCTGGCAAATGGAGGAAGAGACATATGTGGAAATGAGAGAGGAGGCAATACTCCATTGAGGAGGAACACGAGGATGAGGTGCTGGAGTGGCTGAGAGAGAATGACTATCTGTGGTGGAAGGGACACCGGCTGTACAGGGACACCAAAAAGGAAGCAGGCTGCTTAGAGAGAGAAGGCAGAGAGTCTGGGCTACACATCGGATGTGCTCCTCGGCTGGTGGAAACATATGCACACCTGGTATGGGAAAGTGCACCTCAAGAGATCTGGCCAGGCCACAGTTAAGCTGATGGACAGAGAGACCTATGTCAAGGCCAGGTGCAGCTTCCTGGGGGGTGAGATCCGCCACCGAGGAGCAGCAGCAGCAGCCCCTCTCACGACCCTCTCTCTCCGGCAGCCTGCTGAGAGCCAGTCCTCTTCCAGCCGAGAGTCAGTTCCTGTCTCCAGGCAGGTTTCTGTGGAGTGTGCCACGGCGGAGAACCCGCGGACAGGTGTTTTAACTGTGGTGGAGCACGTGGAGGACTCCCTGGTGTAGTGGGAGAAAGGAGACGTCACTTCCACCACAGCCCTACCCGCATCCGCCCCCAGCTCCACCTCCACAGAAAGGCAGAGAGCCAGACAGGAGGGGCAGAGCCACACTGTCCTGCTGGAGATCAGGGACACCATCCGGAGCAGCATAGATCTCCTCGCTCAGCTGGTCCACACCAACTCCTCATCCTCCAACCGTAAGACCTTCCTCACCTATGTCAACCAGACCCTCACGGACATGGCGGAACCCCAGTACCAGGTGGTGAAGGACCGGATCACCGAGCTGCTTCACAACCCTCCAGATCCAGAGGCACCTGCTCCCACCCAGTCCAGGTCTGCTCCTCCACCCCAGGTGATGTCCCTCCCATTCCAAGGCTTCCCACAGGCCCTCACCTACCAGGGCTACGGCTACCAGCAGCACAGGCAGCAGCCCTTCCCAGTCCAGGCACAGAGTCATCGGGTGACAATGTTGCCACCGGTTCCACCAATGCCACCGATGCCACCCACGCCAATGATGCCGACGACAGCGATGCCACCCACGCCACCGATGCTACCAACGCCAGTCCTCACCCAGCTGCAGACCAGACAGCCCCACTACACTGCTGCTTCCTCCACCCCACAGCCAAGCCTGGCCTCAGTACATCTGTCTTCGGTACTGGGGCTGACACCACATTGAATGGAGGAAGGAGCTCTCAATATCACGGGGCTGTGCCAGCTGTCCGAGAGCTTCCTCAACACACCATCACCTGTTGTCCTCTCGGAGCCAGGCACCCCAGTGGTGCTTCAGACCAGCACTCCAGCACCAGCCACCTCCACAGCACCTGGACTCTTCACCCCTGAGACTGGGCACACCTCTGAGTGACCAAAAGGAGTGCCAGAGACTGGGTGGCTACCTGTCGTCTTTATTTGGACACTTGATTTGGGTCATTTTTCTTTTACAGCTTGTGATTAATAAAGATTATCCTTGCTTCACACACTTGCCTCATTTATTTTATTAAATAAAGTCTTGTTGGAAACTTTTAGAAATGGTTTAAGCCTTTGCATGTTTGTGGAATGGGTAAGGATAGCAGTGGGGTGGGCAGGGATACCTTTGGGATGGGTAATAGCTGTGGGATGGGTTGAGATAGCTGTGGGATGGGTTGAGATAGCTGTGGGGATAGATAAACCTCCAGTGCAAGTATAGTGGGACTGTATGGTCCACCCTCCCAGGTGCCACACCTATGGCCCTTCATTATCAATACTAATGTAAGCATTGATCCACACATTTGAACATAAACACAACTCTTCATTAAATGCCCTGTTCATTGTAGGCCCACCCAACATACATGGTCCAATCTCATCCGTGTGATGAGACAGGCTGAAGGAAGCATCCATTAATCATCTATCATCCTGTCTTGCCACTCCACTGCTCCAGCTGGGGAGTTGCACCAGTGTCTCAGGAGGTTGCGCTGCTTCTTCCCTTCACGTGAGGCTCTGTTGGAGCCTTGCACATCCTCAGTGTCTATCAGGTTTCGCCCTTGCCTCCATTCCCCAGGGTCCATGTCCCCATTGCTTTGTTGGAGGTCCATGAGCCTGTTCTGCAAGACTGGGTAGCGGGTGCGCATGAGATTGTGCAGGATACAGCAAGCTTCCACGATCCTCCTCACAGTCTCTGGGCGATGCTGCATGGTGGTGAGAAGTACCTGGAACCTGTTGGCCAGGATGCCAAAGGCGTTCTCCACCACCCGCCTTGCCCTGGACAGCCTGTAGTTGAAGATCCTCTCTTCACGGGTGAGGAGTCTGGAAGTGTAGGGCTTCATGAGGTAGGTTCTGAGGGAGAAGGCGTCATCCCTCACAATGAAGTAGGGGACATCTTGGGTGTTGTTGGGCAGGGGGTCTGGATCTGGGAAGCCCATGATGAGGTTGCGTTCCAGCCCCTCCTTGAGGTCACTGGCATTGTATACCTGGGCATCTGAAGATGAGCTGTTGCCTGAAGCATCGATGTACATGAACTTGTAGTCAGCATCAATCATGGCGAAGCGGACGATGCTGAAGAAGCCCTTGTAGTTGAAATAAGTGGACACCGACTTGGCTGGCGCTTTGCAGGCCACGTGCTTCCCATCTATGGCTCCAACGGTGTGGGGGAAGTTCCACTTCTGATACCACTGCTCTGCAACTTTCTTCCAGCCTTCTTCAGTGGAGGGGCACTGGAGGAGATCCTCCAGGTATTCTTCGATGATGTTCTGCACCACTTCTCTGACCACAATGCTGATGGTGTTGGGTGGCACCCTCCAGCCATACTGCATGCTCCTGTAGGTAGTCCCTGAGGCCAGGTGGCGCAGAGTCAGTGCCACCTTGAGCCCAGGGTCCAGGCTGGGCTGGAAGTTGGTGCTCTGCTTGGTCAACCTGGGTGTCAGCCGCTGCACAACTTCGTCAAACATGGCTGGAGGCATCCTCATGAAGTTCTGGAATGCACGAGGGTCTTCGTTCCTGAGCTCCACCATCAGCTTGTTGTACAGTCCGTACTCTGCTCTTCTGGCGAACCATCTTCATACCCAGATGCTTCTTGGCTGCCCCTTTTTCTTCCCGTAGTAGAGTTCACAGAGCTTGTAGATGGCTTCGCACTGTTGCAGAAGGATGGTGGATACCAAAAGGAGTTTGTTACGATCCATGGTGGACATGACTGGATGCTGTGGAAGAGGAAGAGTCAGATGAAGGCTGCAGATGTCTGCACAGCAGGGCTGCTGGTCTGAAAGTGAGATCCAGGTGAGTTGCTCTCCCTTTTTATAGGCAGTATAGGTTTTCCCCTATGTGTCCTTTTGCATCCTCTAGGCATCCTCTAGACATCCTTATTATCTGAGATAGGTCCCCTCTGCGAATGTTTTTTCCACTTTAAATGCTTTCTTTGTGTGCTGCATCCGCTTTCATCCTTTCTCCGTCCGTGCAATTAACACTGCACGTCCGTTCCGCGTCCATTCCGCTTCCTCCCTGCGTCCGAGTGGATGCAAGTTACGCGGATGCAGAACAGATGCCTAGCGGATATAGCGGATGCATAACGGATGCAGAACGGATGTCCCCCGTATGCCTAGCAGATGCAGAACAAACGCATTGGATACATTTTCTGCTCAAAAGTTTTGAGCAGCTCAAAACCCTCTGAGCGGAAGAAATGTCAATAGATGGATGCTGGACGGATAGAGAGGAAGCAAAACGGAGGCAGTGAGTACAGAACAGAAGCATCACGTTAACCAACGGATTTCAAGTGTTTTTCTCCGTTTTACACCCTTTTTCCATCCATTGATGCAGTGTGACAGGGGCTTAAGCTTCAATGTATACCTTTAAGATTATAACATTCAATATAATACATAACTTCCAATCGAATTCTGCTTGTTACATTCTTAAAATACATACTACATTCTTAAAAAAAGGATTATGTGTATATATATTTATGTATGTATATATGTGTGTATGTATGTATGTATGTATGCATGCATGCATACATGTATATATGTATATATGTATGTATGCTGTTTAGCTTCCTTCGGTATTATCCTACGTCTTTGTAGTTGTGCTTTTAAAGTTGTAGCAACGTTTCGGCAGAATCTCATCTGCCATCATCAGAATACACAATACACAATACACAATACAGAAGCCTGATGATGGCAGATGAGATTCTGCCGAAACGTTGCTACAACTTTAAAAGCACAACTACAATGACGTGGGAAAATACCCGAACAAAGCTGAAGAGTGTATATATATATATATATATTCTTAAGTTTTCACGGGTACTTACATGTATGCTGTTCAGCTTCCTTCGGGTATTATCCCATGTCTTTGTAGCTGTGCTTTTAAAGTTGTAGCAACGTTTCGGCAGAATCTCATTTGCCATCATCAGGCTTCTGTATTGAGTTCGTCTCAGACCAATCAGGATTTAGAAAAAAACCATCTTGGGACAACAGTAGGCTAGCCTAAAATTTAAAACTAACGGCTGTGATAGCCGGACCCACATACAAACTCAACACAAAAGCCTGATGATGGCAGATGAGATTCTGCTGAAACATTGCTACAACTTCAAAAGCACTACAATGACGTGGGAAAATACCCGAAGGAATGTGTGTGTGTGTGTGTGTGTGTGTGTGTGTGTGTATTTTATTAAGTTTTCGCGGGTACTTACATGTGTGTTATTCAGCTTCCTTCTGGTATTTTCCCACGTCATTGTAGTTGTAGTTTTAAAGTTGTAGCAACGTTTCGGCAGAATCTCATCTGCCATCATCAGAATACAGAATACACAATACACAATACACAATACAGAAGCCTGATGATGGCAAATAAGATTCTGCCGAAACGTTGCTACAACTTTAAAAGCACAACTACAATGATGTGGGAAAATACCCGAACAAAGCTGAAGAGTGTATATATATATAAGTTTTCTTAAGTTTTCGCGGGTACTTACATGTATGCTGTTCAGCTTCCTTCGGGTATTATCCCATGTCTTTGTAGTTGTGCTTTTAAAGTTGTAGCAACTTTTCGGCAGAATCTCATTTGCCATCATCAGGCTTCTGTATTGAGTTTGTCTGTGAGTCAGGGTATCACAGCCGTTTCAGTTTTAAATTTGAGGCTAGCCTACTGCTGAGCCAGAATGGTTTTTTTTCTTCATCCTGATTGGTTGGGAGTCTTCGTCTGTGTTTATTGGTCTTGGAGTTTGCTGTGTTCTGCTTGATGGTGTTTCTAATTTCTTCTGTTTTGTGGCTTTGATTGGCTGGCAACATTGTGTTCCTGTATTGGAGGCTTTTAGTGCAGCTTGGATCCGAGTAAAAGGACGGCAGCTATCATTTGTTAGGAAGCTAGGTTTCATCTGGGTGCCTGGTTGGGGTATGTTTGAGCTGGAGGTATCAGGGGGAGTCTGTGCCCAGGTGTTTGCATGGCTTGTGGTGTGGAGATTTTTTTGTTTGAGAGTGCAGGCTTCCAAATGATTGACAGTCTGGTGGAATCATCTCTTCTATTCATGCTTTCAGATCTTTTTTCAATCTCTATGGCTTCTCTGATAATTCTGTGGCTGGGGTTTTCTATTGTGGCTAGGGTTTTGTTGCCATTGAAGTTGATGCTGTGACCTGTGACTTTCATGTGTTGGACTACTGAGGAGTTGTGTTCCAGCTTTTTTACTGCATTTTTGTGTTCATCCAGGTGGGTACTTATTCTTCTATTGGTCTGTCCAATGTATGTAGCCGGGCATGATGCACAGGGGACTTCGTATATGCCTTGGTTTTCCAGGTCAATTTTATCTTTGGGGTTTCTAAGGATGGCTGCTATTTTTTTATCTGTTTTGAAGGCAGTCTTGATGTGATGCCTTAGTATCTTACTGATTTTGTCTGTAGTACCTCTTATGTAGGGCAGGACAGTTGTTCCATAGATCTGTTCATCTTCTAGGTCTCAATTATGTCTTAGTGTGTTTTTGTGGATCAAGCTGGTGATTTTATTTTTGTGGAAGCTGTGGCTGTCAGTGCTTTAGTCAGGGTGCATAGTTCAGTCTTTATATGTGTCTTGTCTGCCAGGTGTTTGGTTCTGGTGATTAGTGTTTTGGCCACAGAGTTTATCTGTGCTGGGTGGTGGTGGGATTGGGCGTTGAGGTTGCGGTTGGTGTGTATTTTCTTCTGGTATATGGTGTGCCATCTGTTCTTTCGTAGATTAGTACATCTAGGAATGGTAGTTGTTGTTTGTTTCTGCTTCCGTGGTGAACTTGATTTTGGGGCGTGTGCTGTTTAAGGGTAGGTTACACTAGCCGATGGATGCAAAACGTATGTAAAAAGGACACAGCGGAGGAGCAAATTTTCCACCTGTTGTTATCCGCTCTCAAAAGTGCTCCAATTTTGCATAAACAGAGCAGACAACAACGGAAAGGAACGGACGTGGGGAGGATGTAGCGGGGATGTAAAGTGGATGTTCGTAGGAAGCCTAGCGGATGGAAGAGGATGGAAGCGGATGACACATCCGCAGGGCGTCCAGGGGAGAACAGCAAAGCGGATGCATAGCGGAAGGACCGGATGCGTAGCGGATGCAAAGCATTCACTGCGCATGCGGGGAGGATGAATTACGTAAGCTCCACGGATATAAAAGGATGCAGCTTGCAAGCAGGTCACCATTCAGAGGAAAGACCTGCTGTCAGAGACATCTTCAGAAAACACCATGGGGAAGAAGAGGAAGCCTGTGCCTACTCCTGCCAGTCCTGGCAAGAAGGACAGAACCACCATCCCACCCCCTGGCGCTGACTCTGAAGTTGCTGGTGCTGGTGCTGCTCCTGGTGCTCCTGGTGTTGCTGGTGCTTCTCCTGCTGGTGCTGCTGCTGCTGGTGGTGCTTCTCCTGCTGCTGCTGCTGCTGGTGCTTCTCCTGCTGCTGCTGGTGCTTCTCCTGCTGCTGCTGCTGTGGTGGACCAGCCTCAAGGCCCTCAAAGCCCTGCTGCTGAAGGCCCTGAAGCCCCTGCCAGAGGGAGGAAGAGGCAAGGCAAGAAGGGGGAGAGGAAACAGTACTCCATTTCCGAAGACCATGAGGAGGAGGTGCTGGAATGGCTGAGGGAGAATGAGTACCTGTGGAGGAAGGGCCACAGGCTCTATCGCGACACCAAGTGGAAGGAGGCAGCGTAGAGAGAGAAGGCAGAGAGCCTGGGTTACACTTCAGATGTACACTCCTGGGGTGGTGGAAGCATATGTACACCTGGTATGGCAAGCTGCACCTGAAGAAATCCGGGCAGGCCGCTGTCAAGCTCACTGACCGGGAGACCTATGTCATGGTCAGGTGCAGTTTCCTGGAAGGTGAGATCCGCCACCGAGGAGCAGCTCCTCTGTCAACCCTCTCCCTCAAACATCCCACAGAGAGCCACTCCTCTTCCAGCCAGGAGACAGCTACAGTGTCCAGGCAGGTGTCTTTGGAGGGCCCCACGACAAAGACCCCCCCGACAGCTGCACTCCCTGTGCCAGAGGACGTGGAAAATCCCGTCTCAGATGGAGCAAGAAGAAGCATCCACCAGGCACCAACCCACACCCACCCCCAGCTCCACCTCCACAGAAAGCAGGCAGAGGCAGACCAAAGGGACAGAGCCACACTGTCCTCTTGGAGATCAGGGACACAATAAAAGCCAGCACAGATCTTCTCTCCCAGCTGGTCCACTTCGACATACCATCCTCCAACTGGAAGCCCTTCATCACGTACGTGAGCCAGACCCTCATGGACATGCCCGAGGCCCAGTACCAGGCAATCAAGGAGAGGATCACAGCTCTTCTGCACCACCCTCCAGGCCCAGCTGAACCTGCTGCTACCCACTCCAAGTCTGCTCCTCCACTCCAGGCGATGTCACAGCCCTTCCACGGATTTCAGCAGCCCCTCGCCTACCAAGCCTACCACTACCAGGACTTCCCACAGCAGAGGCAGCCCTTCCAAGTCCAGACCCAGATTCCTCAGACACCACAGACGCCAAAGATACCTCAGCTGACCCAGCTGCAGACCAGACAGCCCCACTACACTCCTCCTTCCTCCACCCCACAGCCAAGCCCTTCCTCCACCCCACAGCCAACCCACATCTGTCATCAGTCTTGGGCCTCACATCCCAGGTCCTTGAGGAAGTGCCTCTCAACCTCACGGGACTGAGTCAGCTCTCTAAGAGCTTCCTGCACACACCATCTCCTGTTGTACTCTCAGGGCCAGGCACCCCAATGGCACCTCAGACCAGCACTCCAGCAACAGCCACCTCCACAGTCCCTGACCCCTTTACATCTGAGACCATGGGCATGCCTCAGAGTGACTGAGAAGAGTGCCAGAGACTGAGTTGTTACCTGTTCAGCTTATATTTGCTTAAAGACACTTTACTTCGGTCATTTTGCTATTTAATAAAGTCATACAGTTTGTTATTAATAAAGGTTATCTTTGCTTCACACACTTGGTTCATTCATTTTACTTAATAAAGTGTTGGTGAAAACTTTGAAAAAAGGATTAAGCCTTTGCATGCTTGTGGAATGGGTAAGGATAGCTGTGGGATGGATAGCTGTGGGATGGGTAAGGACAGCTGTGGGATAAGGATAGTTGTGGGATAGATAAACCTCCAGTGCAAGCAAAGTGGGACTGGTATGGTCCACCCTCCCAGCTGCCACACATATGGCCCTTTATTATCAATAACAATGTAATCATTGATCAACACATTTCAACATAAACAAAACTCTTTATTAATGCCCTATTCATTGTAAGGCCACTCAACATACATGGCACAATCTCATCAGTGTGATGAGACAGGCTGAAGGAAGAATCCATTAAGCATCTACCATCCTGTCTTGCCATTCCACTGCTCCCGCTGGGGAGTTGCACCAGTGTTTCAGGAGGTTGCGCTGCTTCTTCCCTTCCCGTGAAGCTCTGTTGCGGCCTTGCACATCCACAGTGTCTATCAGGTTTAGTCCTTGCCTCCATCCATCAGGCTCCATGTCCCCATTGCCTTGTTGACGGTCCACAAGCCTGTTCTGCAACACTGGGTAGCGGGTGCGCATGAGATTGTGCAGGATGCAGCAAGCTTCCACGATGCTCCTAATGGTCTGTGGGCAATGCTGCATGGTGGTGAGAAGTACCTGGAACCTGTTGGCCAGGATGCCAAAGGCGTTCTCCACCACCCGTCTTGCCCTGGGCAGCCTGTAGTTGAAGATCCTCTCTTCATGGGTGAGGAATCTGGAAGTGTAGGGCTTCATGAGGTAGGTTCTGAGGGAGAAGGCGCCATCACCCACGATGAAGTAGGGCACATCTTTTGTGTCATTGGGTCGGGGGTCTGGATCTGGAAAACCCATGATGAAGTTGCGTTCCAGCCCACCCTTGAGGTCACTGGCGTTGTATACCTGGGCATCTGAAGCTGACCCGTTGCCTGAAGCATCGATGTACATGAACTTGTAGTCAGCATCAACCATGGCAAAGAGGATGATGCTGAAGAAGCCCTTGTAGTTGAAATAATTGGACCCTGAGTTGGCTGGAGCTTTGCAGGCCACGTGCTTCCCATCTATGGCTCCAATGGTGTGGGGAAAGTTCCACCTCTGAAACCACTGCTCTGCAACTTTCCTCCAGCCTTCTTCAGTGGTGGGACACTGGAGCTCCTCCACGTATTCTTCGATGATGGCCTGCACCACTTCTCTGGCCACAATGCTGATGGTGTTGTGTGGCACCCTCCAGGCATACTGCATGTTTCTGTATGTGGTCCCAGAGGCCAGGTGGCGCAGAGTCAGTGCCACCTTCAGTCCAGGGTCCAGGCTGGGACGGAAGTTGGTGCTCTGCTTGGTCAACCTGGGTCTCAGACGCTCCACAACTTCGTCAAACATGGCTGGTGGCATCCTCATGAAGTTCTGGAATGCACGAGGGTCTTCATTCCTCAGCTCCACCATCAGCTTGTCATAGAGTCCAAACTCCACCTTTCTCCCGATCCATCTTCGGACCCAGACAGCTCTTGGACGTCTCCTTCTTCCCCTTGCGTAGAAAAGGTGAAACAGGCTTAAGAGGGCTTGGTTCTGGTGTTGAATGATGGCGGCTACCAAAAGGAGTGTGCGATGATCCATGGTGGAGATCAATGGATGATGTGGAAGAGCAAGAGAAAGGCTGAAGAGGTCTGCACACCAGGGCTGCTGGAGTGATAGAGAGATCCAGGAGATTTCCTCCCCCTTTTTATAGGAAATGTCGGTTTTCCACTAAGTATCCTTCCACATACTCTAGACATCCTCCAGACATCCTAAATATCCGAGATACGTCCCATATACAAACGTTTTGAGCGTTTTAATGCTTTATATACGAGCTGCATCCGCTTACATCCTTTCTATGTCCGTGCTACTAACGCTGTGTGGATGTTCCGCGTACCTTTCGCTTCCTCCCTCTTTCCACTTTCCACTGCAGCGGATGTGAGTTGCGCAAATGGCCAGAGGATGCCGAGAGGATACATTGGACATGTAACGGATGACAACGGACATAGAACGTTTGTTGCCCGTATGTGTTGCGGATGTAGATCGTACACGGAAAGTTCATCCGCTCAAAAAGTTTTGTGCAGCTCAAAACTTTTTTAGTGGATGAAATAGCAATAGATGGATATTTTACAGATAGAGCGTATGAAACACGTATGCAGTGAGTACACAACGGATGCATCGCGTTTTCCAACGGATGGCAAGCTTTTTTGTCCATTTTACATCCTCTTTGCATCCGTTGGTTCAGTGTGACATCGGCTTTAGGTGTGTTAGGAAATTGTTTAGGTTTTCTTTTTCATGAAGCCAAATCACAAATGTGTCATCGATGTATCTTAGCCATAGTTTGGGTTTGTGGGTGGCATTAGCTAGGCTCTGGATTCGAATTCTTCCATGAACAGGTTTGCAATGACGGGTGACAGTGGTGATCCCATAGGGGCTCCTTCAATTTGCTTGTATCTTTGTCCTTTGTATATGAAATATGTGTTGGTTAAGCAGTGTTCTGTTAGTTCCATGAGGTGTTTAGCTGGTTGGTATTTATTTTTGATGATTTCAAGAGTTTCTTTTATTGGGACTTGAGTGAATAGTGAAACCACGTCGAAACTTATAAGCAGATCTTCTTGTTCCACGTGTAATCTTTGATCATTTCTAAGAAGTGGTATGAGTTTTGTACATATGAAGTTGTGGTTTCAGCATGGGGCTGTAGTTGTTTTGCTAAGTGTTTAGCTAGGTTTTGTAGTGATGCTCCTTGGAAGCTGACTATGGGTCTGAGAGGTATGCCTTCTTTGTGTATTTTTGGGAGGCCGTATAGTTTGGGGCATCTGGAAGATTTTTCTCTTGGGATGATCGTCTGTTGGATTTCTTTGCTTATGTGGCTGGTTATAATTTTCTTCTTGGTTAATTTTTTCAGATATGTGGTTGGGTCTGTGTTTATAGGTTTGTATGTGGAGTCTTGGAGTAGGTCTGTCAATTTTGTTTCGTAGTCTTTTCTATCCATTACTACTGTGGCATTCCCTTTGTCTGATTCTGCCGAAATGTTGTTACAACTTTAAAAGCACAACTACAATGACGTGGGATAATACCCGAAGGAAGCTGAACAGCATATATATATGTGTACACACACACACACACACTCATTCCATTCCAATTCAATTCTAACATTAATATTCATTAACATCTTAACATCTTTAACATTTCTTTTCAATTAAATATTATACTTCCTTGGGAACACTTATAAACTTTCCATAATTAATTTTTTTCCATATTTCTCTTCACTTATATTTTATAAATCATTAATAATTAAAATGTTCCCATCCTTTCCTAATTTAATTCTCTCATTCACTTTATTTCATTTGTTTATGAACAAGAATTCCACTAGATTACAATAAATATTTTATCCAACATTTTAAGCATATTTTCAAAGATTATTTCTATTTGTAATATAACAATACTATCTTATGTACCTTTGTAGAATCCCTTTTATCTCTAAAGAGGCTTATACTTTCAATTCTTATACCTTTGTCCTGTTTCTATCTTGTTTCTGTCCTTTATAACTTCTTTTCCTTTCCTTCTCTCTCTTCTCCTCCCTCCCCTTTTTACCCCCTTGTCTCTCTACTTCTAATTCTGTCTTCTGTCATCCCCTTTTCTGTTGCTATCTAATATTATACTTATTTTTCAAACTATTCTTTTTTTGGTTGTTTTTTCAAATCTTAAACTTCTCATTCTCTTTCCCCCTTTCCTTTTTTTCCCCCACATACAATTACTTGATTAAAGATGGCTTTTTCTTTGTCCCAATCTTCTTGTTCTGCAAGCATTTCTTGTTGTTTCTTATAGTTCCAGATCTCTATTTCTAAGAGTTGAAATATGAAGCCAAAAGAACCTCTCCCTTCTTCTTTGTGCATTTTCTTTGTACTTTTTAAGTTCCATTTTCACTTCTTAGTAGTGCCATTTTAAACACTTTTAAACAACCACCCGATTGATTTTAGTCATTTAAATGTAGTAACCAAAAATCCAGAGATCACCAAGTAATTCAAATAATCCCAAGCTGTTTCTTCTTGCTTCTTTTTTCAACTTTCTCTTCCTGGGGTTCTACTATTTTGTTGCCAAGTTTCAGTTAAAGTGTATCTTTTTGGAATCCTGTTGAGGTTTTAGTTCCAGGCAGTGTCCTCCATTTTACCAGATTTTGCCCTTTTATTCTTTTTCTCTCCTTTCCTGCTTTTAAAAGCTTTTAAGTATCCAGAAATCTTTATTATCCCTTTGACACTTTATTTTCAGCTTAAATGCCTGTTGATGTCAAAGTGGTTTTTTTTTTCAATTTCTTAAGTCTCTTAGCTGTCAGTACATAGAAGGGAAGAGAAAAAAACAAACCAAATCCTTTCCCTTTTCTCTCTCCTTCGCTGCTTCAAAATCTTCTTTGGGAACAGTTATTTTTTTATAGTTAAATACCAGGGTACCTTGCGTTATTGCTTTTGCAGCTTAACCCAGTCAACCAAGACTTTCACTTCTTATTTTCCTCCTGCACTTTCTTTTCTGGTCGAGTTCTTCTTTGAGGTGGCCATTTCTGACCACCGATGCAACCACCTTCAGAAAAGGAAGTAATGGCCAGCTCGGGAGGAGATATGCAGCTCTCCTCAACCCTGATAGCAGTCTCCCCCCTCTTCACCACCTCTATGGGATGGCTTAGTCCCGAAGCCAGCCGGCTCAGGGCGCTCCAGCAACGAGCACAGATCGAAACTGTGCACAATCGCAGTTTTGGTCTGTCAGCGAAGAAACTCAAACCGGAAGTCCTGGTTTTGAGAGATTTTAATCTGCCATCCCTGGGATCAGCCTTGGAGTTCAGGGTCACTGTGGCAGCCATGGACCTATCCAAATCATCTGTGGCCCAATTCAAGATAGCAGTCGCACTCTGGATATCTTTTTGCAGCAGTAGCAATGTGACTGGTCAGGAATCTGTCATAATCAGCTTGGTCATGGATAGACTATCCCCTGGTGGGCTTGAGATTTACTGTCCCCTTCTGTAGGGAGACAGGGACCTATTCAAATGGTCCACCTTCAGCAACTGATGTACCTTCTTGGCTTCCAAGAGCTGGGGATATCCTGGAGGCTCAACTGCATGGACCTGTGGAAGCTTTAGCTACAATCAGTCTTCCACCTCCCCTTCTTAGGAAAGTTGGGAAAACTCCTATCAGTATACAGCAGGCCCAAGAATTAAGGCCTATATACATACAATAAATTTCACTTTTGTTGTGAGATGTTTACAAATACTTCATTTTTTAGTGCAACTCCAATTCCATTTCAATTTAAGATCTGAGAAGATTCAAGATTATACCATTTGAATATATGATCTGAGAGATACCAGTTTTGGTCCAATACCCTGTATTTATTTTTTAAAAAAGATTTGTGAACTGTTAGGAGACGACACTTCATTTTCTTTTGTAGAAAGATAAAATAATAATAGGAATGGTAGAAGGTGTTAACCCACACAAATATCAGATACCTTCAAGGCTTTTATCATTGTACAAATTTGAAATATGCTCCATACTTTTCTTTAGAGAGAAAAAAAGCAAGAATTCTTCCAATTGTGACACCAATTGCTAAGATTTGGGTCCAAAACAGGGGTCATGATAAACATTACATCTGGCAAAAACGGGATGTAAGACAGAACAATGAAATCTGGACAAATGAATAAATAGGAAAGAGGACAAAATGTGACTGATCTTTAATTATTATTTCTTAGCTTTCTTTTAATTAATGACAAAAATTGGTTCTTACCTTGAATATGCAAATTTAGAACAGGGCCTTATCAAGAGAAAAGTTACTAGGTGCTTAAGAAATTAGGCAGCAGAAGACAGAAGACATTTCTGTTGGAAGAAAACTAGCTAAATATCCATGTGGAAAGAGCCAGGAAGTTTCTCAAATAGATGTTTTGTAAAGGTTCCTTCTTGCTCCAATTACAAGATTTTCATTCACTCACACAATATAACCCACTTTTCCACCAGTTGTAAATAGCTTTATTATGAGAATTGACCAGTTGGCAAAATATGGAGAATGAAAGAGGGACCAAGAACAAATATGTAAGCTAAGTGTGATTGAGCAGTTGTTCATTTAAGATGGAGAGAAGTTGTTCATTTAAGATCATACGGTTTAAATCACATGACATTATTTCCTATCAATGTATCATGTAGC
The DNA here is from genome assembly GCA_015471245.1 of Laticauda colubrina. Classification (NCBI taxonomy): domain Eukaryota; kingdom Metazoa; phylum Chordata; class Lepidosauria; order Squamata; family Elapidae; genus Laticauda; species Laticauda colubrina. Next base: position 64,467,610 of record BLBF01000002.1, on the reverse strand, counting down.
AGCTGAGTAGTGAACTTATTTTTAAGAGTATAATTTAAAGCTACGGTTGCAACAAAAATCTATATATGAAGAATTCAGTGGGAAATAAAAGGCAAAAATATTTTCTTTCATTAAAAAAAATAAACCTCGTCTCTTCATATACAGTATATTCCTCACATATTGGAAAAGTATGCCACAAACTACACACAATTTTTACATGTGCAAGAATGTAGATAAGTGCAAAACCTATGATTCCATGAGCTTCACAAGATTCCAGTTCTCCAGACCAATGGTCTTTGAGATCATTGTCTCAAAGTTTTCAAGAAATTAAACCTCCAAAGAAAAAAAGAGTATGTAGTGTTTTGCATGGTATAAAATTGGCCTATTTCATCCAGAACACCATGGCCAGACAATCTACATTTCTACAAGCCCTTATCATCATTTACCAACACTAAATGATGGTATGAGCTTGCAGGAATGTGGATTGTACATTCACTATAGTGTTGACCTATACTTTATTCATTTAAAACTGTATATCCAATTAAATCCAGCTCAGAAAAATCATAATTTGTACAACAATTCTAGCTAGTAAACACAGTATTTGTCAAAAAGATTCTTATGGAAATGACTTTTGCTACTTATATATCACAAATTTTCAAAGTATATGAACAACTATATAAGTAGGAATTCCGACTTCTCAGATACATACAAATGATAAGAGAAATATTTTTTAATTTTCAAAACTATTGAAAAGAAATTACAATCTAAAGCCCCTGTCACACTGCACCAACGGATGCAAAGAGGATGTAAAACGGACAAAAAAGCTTGTCATCTGTTGGTTAACGCGATGTACTCACTGCCTCCTTTTGCTTCCTCTCTATCCATCCAGCATCCGTTTATTGACGTTTCATCCGCTCAGAAAGTTTTGAGCTGCTCAAAACTTTTGTGCGGAAAATGTATCCAATTCATCTGTTCTGCATCCGCTACATATCCGCTACGCATCCATTCTGCATCCGTTACGCATCCGCTATATCCGCTAGGCATCCGCTGCGCATCTGCGCAACTCGCATCCGCTTGGACGCAGGGAGGAAGCAGAACGGACACAGAACGGATGCAGAATGGATGCCTAGCGGATGCAGAACGGAAACAAAGCATTTAAAATGGAAAAAACGTTCGCAGAGGGGACCTATCTTGGATATTAAGGATGTCTAGAGGATGCCTAGAGGATGCCTAGAGGATGTCTTGTGGAAAACCTATACTGCCTAATAAAAAGGGGGAGCAACTCGCCTGCATCTCACTTTCAGAACAGCAGCCCAGCGGTGCAGACCTCTGCAGCCTTCATCTGACTCTTGCTCTTCCACAGCATCCAGTCATGTCCACCGTGGATTGTAACACAGTCCTTTTGGCAGCCACCATCCTTCTGCAACAGTGCGAAGCCATCTACAGGCTCTGTGAACTCTACTACGGGAAGAAAAATGGGCGGCCAAGAAGCATCTGGGTACGAAGATGGTTCGCCAGAAGAGCAGAGGACGGACTGTACAACAAGCTGATGGTGGAGCTCAGGAACGAAGACACTCGTGCATTCCAAAACTTCATGAGGATGCCTCCAGCCATGTTTGACGAAGTTGTGCAGCGTCTGAGACCCAGGTTGACCAAGGCAAACACCAACTTCCAGCCCAGCCTGGAACCTGGGCTCAAGGTGGCACTGACTCTGCGCCACCTGGCCTCAGGGACCACCTACAGGAGCATGCAGTACGGCTGGAGGGTGCCACACAACACCATCAGCATTGTGGTCAGAGAAGTGGTGCAGGACATCATCAAAGAATACAAGGAGGAGCTCCTCCAGTGCCCCTCCACTGAAGAAAGATGGAAGAAAGTTGCAGAGCAGTGGTATCAGAAGTGGAACTTCCCCCACACCGTTGGAGCCATAGATGGCAAGCACGTGGCCTGCAAAGTTCCAGCCAAGTTGGGGTCCACTTATTTCAATTACAAGGGCTTCTTCAGCATCATCCTCTTCACCATGGTCGATGCTGACTACAAGTTCATGTACATCGATGCTTCAGGCAACGGCTCACCTTCAGATGCCCAGGTATACAACGCCACTCACCTCAAGGAGGAGCTGGAACACAACCTCATCGTGGGCTTCCCAGATCCAGAACCCCTGCCCAACAACACCCAAGATGTCCCCTACTTCATTGTGGGGGATGATGCCTTCTCCCTCAGAACCTACCTCATGAAGCCCTACACTTCCAGACTCCTCACCCGTGAAGAGAGGATCTTCAACTACAGGCTGTCCAGGGCAAGGCGGGTGGTGGAGAACGCCTTTGGCATCCTGGCCAACAGGTTCCAGGTACTTCTCACAACCATGCAGCATCGCCCAGAGACCATGAGGAGGATCATGGAAGCTTGCTGCATCCTGCACAATCTCATGCGCACCCGCTACCCAGTCTTGCAGAACAGGCTCGTGGACCTCCAACAAGGCAATGGGGACATGGAGCCTGGGGAATGGAGGCAAGGGCGAAACCTGATAGACACTGAGGATGTGCAAGGCCCCAACAGAGCCTCACGTGAAGGGAAGAAGCAGCGCAACCTCCAGAAACACTGGTGCAACTCCCCAGCTGGAGCGGTGGAGTGGCAAGACAGGATGATAGATGCTTAATGGATGCTTCCTTCAGCCTGTCTCATCACACTGATAAGATTTGTCCATGTATGTTGAGTGGCCCGACAATGAACAGGGCATTTAATAAAGAGTTGTGTTTATGTTGAAATGTGTAGATCAATGATTACATTGTTATTGATAATAAAGGGCCATAGGTGTGGCACCTGGGAGGGTGGACCATACAGTCCCACTATGCTTGCACTGGAGGTTTATCTATCCCACAGCTATTACCCATCCCAAAGGTATCCTTGCCCATTCCACAGCTATCTCAACCCATCCCACTGCTATCTTAAGCCATCCCACAAGCACGCAAAGGCTTAAACCATTTCTAAAAGTTTCCACCAAGACTTTATTTAAAAAAAAGAAATGAAGCAAGTGTGTGAATCAAAACTAGACTTTATTAACAACAAGCTATTAGACAAAAATGTGTCTCTGGCACTCCTCTTGGTCGCTCAGTCTCAGGGGTGAAGGGTGCAGGTGCTGTGGAGGTGGCTGGTGCTGGAGTGCTTGTCATCAGCTCTCTTCCAGAAGCAGAAACAGCAGAAGCCCCAGCCCCAGAGGAGCGAGCCCGTGCTGCAGAAGCCCCAGCAGAACCAGAGTGAGGGCCACGGGGCGGGATGGTAGCCCTGTCCCTCTTGCAAGGGCTGGCAGCAGATGGCTGAGGCTTGCTGTGCTTCAGCATGGTTGTGGGATTGCTGGCTCGCAGGGAGGCTGGCAGGAACCAAGGCTGGCAGGGAGGCAGGCACCAAGGCTGGCAGGAAGGCTGGCAGGGAGGAAGGCACCAAGGCTGTCAGGCAGGCAGGCACCAAGGCTGGCAGGCAGGCATGAACCAAGGCTGTCAGGCAGGCAGGCACCAAGGCTGGCAGGCAGACTGGCTGGCAGCAAGGCTGGCAGGCAGGCAGACAGCAAGGCTGGCAGGGAGGCTGGCAGCAAGGCTTGCAGGCAGACATGCAGGCAGGACAGGCAAGGCAGTCGATGTGTCTGGAAGCAGGTCTTTCCTCTGAATGGCGACCTGCTTCCGAGCTGCTTCCGTTATATCCATGGGGCTGACGCAATGCATCCTCCCCGCATGCGCAATTAACGCTCGGCATCCGCTAGGCTTCCGCTGTGCATCCGCTGTGCATCCGCTTCATCCGCTGTGCATCCGCTCTGCATCCGCTGTATCTGTTCTGCATCCGCTTTGCTGAGGTCCCCCGGAAGCCTAGCGGATGTGTCATCCGCTCTCATCCGCTTCCATCTGCTGGGCTTCCGTTCCGCATCCGCTTTCCATCCGCCCTCCGTCCTCCCCGCGTCCATTTTATCCGCTCCGGTTATGCAAATTTTTGCCCCTTCTGAGAGCGGATAACAACGGATGGAACATTTTTCTTGTCCGTTGTGTCCGTTTTGCATCCGTTGGGCAGTGTGACAGGGCCTTAAGGGATACAAACAGCACAGTAGTATTTCTCCAAATATTACCCACGCTACATACCAACTACAATTAATTCAACAGTGAAAATACTCTACTGTGAAATAGAAAAGCCAAGCCATGAATAATGTAGTTCTGGTATCCCAACGCACACAGAACTCATACACATGAAAGCTGTTGAATAATGTAAGCTCTTTTCAAAGTTGTCTAAAGAAAATGCCCACTAATATAGGTTTCAAAACAGGGTAACATTTCTATTGATTGCAGCGAATACTGGATCCAGGCTCACATTTCAGTGCTTACTAATTTACTAGCCTACAACTTTATACAACCCAACAACACTCTGCAGCAGATCTCAAGCGATAATCCCTTGGAAATTTATTTTGCAACAAGTGTAACAGTAAGTCGACTTGTAGTCCTTGGCAATGTAATTTGTAGTCCTGTAATTTGTAGCAATATAATTACCAAATCTTTTATTCCTCAAACGTTTTAGTTGACAGCAGTTACATTATCATATTACATTATGATCAGATCTTCATACAGTATTCTGACAATTGGCAACTCTGTACCTTAAAACACCCTGAGTATTCCAGAAAACTCATATTTCGTTAAAAGTAGGAACTTAAGCCATACCACACAAAAAGTAAAAGGCATAACACATATACTGTATATACACCACATACAAACAACAACAACAAAAAATCCATCAGTCACAGACAGGCAGCCACGACTCAAATATGCCCATCTTCGTTGTTTCCTGCACACATTTAAACATAAAAATATAAAATAGCTGTCAGTTTGGATGCTTGATCACGTCATCTGTATTTCACTGTTTGCCTTTTCCTTTTAAAGTTTTTCAAATGCAAAAATCAAGTATAGACCTGGAAGGAGAAAAAAGTCAAATATTAACAGCCTGATCACATGTCAAAAATTTTCTCACTATTACTGTGAGATGTTCCTAACACTAATTTTCTTTGTACATATATAAATCTGAAACTATGCAAGCCCTGTTCACATCTACCAAATTGTTATCATCTTTTATCATTCATAATATAGCCAGACATAACTACTCCAAGTAATGTGTATATACAGAAAACATATGTACTTTGTGGTATATTTTTTAAATATATACCTCAATGGGCCCAAAATTTATGTTAAGTAACACATTTGTTAAGTGAGTTTTGCCCCATTTTACAAGCTTTCTAGCCACAGTTGTAAAGTGAATCATTGCAGTTGTTAATAACAGTTGTTAAGTGAATCTGGCTTCCCCTTTGTCACATGACCCTAGGACACTGCAACTGTCATAAATATGAACCATTTGCCAAGCTTCCAAATTTTGATCAAATGACCACGGGGATGCTGCAACAGTCACAAGTGTGAAACATGGTCATGTCACTTTTTTCAGTGCAATTGTTAACTTTGAACGGTCACTAAACAAATTGTTGTGGACCACATACTGATATTTCAAAGGTAATTGGCTGCAAGGTAATTAGCTTGTATAAGCAACCACATTTAACTATTCTAAATCCATGTACTCACAATACAGAAACACAGAACCTGTAGCAACCTTCACCCAAGCCTTGGTTACAACTCCAGGATTTCTCTAAGAATTGCTGATGAATTTTAATTTATAGTGATACAGATTATAAAAAAAATTGCATATCTATAAAGTAATTGCATTGATTTATTTTTAAATTAAATCAAAATCAATTGTTCTCAGTTTTGTATTTTTTCTTTTGCTATAACTACAATATCTACACTGATGGGAATCTTTTCTATAAATCTATTAATGGTATAAACAATATATATGGTTGCACTTAACATACATGGTTCATGTCATGAAAGCTAAGATAATTTGTAACAAAATGTATAGGTGCTAGTTGATCACCAATAATAACTCTGTTGGTTATAATTCCTGGCTCTTAGTTCCTGTTTTACACTTTAAGACGAAAGCATAATCAAGTATGTCTCACAATTTTCAAACTTTTTAAAACTAATAATTGCATAATAATTCCGTTTTAGTCATTCCACTTTTTTGGCACCCATAAGGATATTATTTTATTGAAATTTATTCCTTATATCAATTCTACTGATATTTGACAATGGAACTGATGTAAGGAGTACATTTCAATAAACATCATCCAAAACATTAAGGAAAGTAATTTGCATTATTTATAATATAATAAAGGTGGAAAATAAATGTTTGATTAAATGAATGAATGAAATGAATGAATAGCAAATAAATAACTTGAACTGAAATGTTAATGCCTATTTATATAAATTACTGATTATAAATTTGAAAGGTAAAGACTTCTTCCAGAAATACTCAACAATGATTGACTGCATGGATGTACCCACAATGTTTTCTTAACAATGTGAAAGTGATTTCCATGTTCTTGAGTGGTTTTCTTTACTTCCAAGTCAGTATCACTATACAAAGTTAAATGACTGAATTTAATCTCAGTACTTAGTGATGAATTTGCACATACTATGATGTATAGCTAGTCCTTTTGTGCAAAAATTCACTTTGTAGATTTATTTATGAAATATTTACACTCAAGAAATTTATCATAATAGCAAATAGCAAGACAAATACACAAATGCTACTAAGCAAACATATGTACATTTGATAGATGTTTGATAACTATTCCAGGAATTTTCAAACACTGCTTATAATACATACTTGTTGCTTCCCATTCAGCTTTACTCATTGTTCCCTAAAAGAAAAAAGAAAGAAATTTACAAGATTGTTTTTCTCTGAAGTTTTCTATGTTTTCTATGGTGGGGGCAATGTTATTGAATTCTTTGCCCTTTGAAATTTTATCTTACTTCCCTTAGCTTCAAGAAATTATTAAAAACAGCTATTATGATGATTGGTTGCCCAGTCAGTCAGATGTTTGGGTGGGATTTGCCATTTATATCCACCTATCAAGTCCTTCTCAGGCACTTGGGATAGGCAGATGTTATTGATTAAAATGTAAACTGTTCTAACTAAAACTATATTTTGCAATGGATTTTGTGAATAGCATCAGTCACACAGTTAGCCAGATGTTTAAACTGGACTTGGCATTTTTGTTCACCTAGCAAGTTTTTCCTCCAGATCTGGGATAAGTATACATTGTTTTATGGTGTTCAAGGTATCATCACAGGATGTAAATTGTTCCAAGTAAAGCTGCTTTCTGTAACTGATTGTGATTTTGTCAATGCCAGTGATGTTTAAATGGTGCTCCCGATGTTTTGGAATTCTACCCAAAGTGCTTATTAAAGTTGGTGCAATTGTTGTTTTCTTTTGTCATAGTTGTTCTACTTCCATTCGGAGATCTTTGTATTTTGTGTTTTTCTCTCAAGTTCTTTATTTTCTATTCTATCTCCAGATACTGCAATGTCTACTTTCCAGACTCTGCCTTTATTACCGACAATCACAAAGTCTGCACTGTTATGTGGCAGGAGCTTGTCTATCTGAATTCTAAAGACCCAAAGCATTTCATTTTCTATTACTTAATATTATTATTGTTAGGAATATAAGTCACCTAACAAGAATTTGGGTTAGAAATATATAAGCCAGGATAGACATTTTAAAATTAAGGGAATGCAAGAGCATGCAATTGGGTATGGTTTTTCAAACGGCCATAAGATGGAGCCAGAAACCTGGGTAGTCTTAGTCTGAGTCTCAGAAGAGAGTGTATCTTTGTTTCCTTCTGTTGGAAAGTATTGCCATTGCTCCATTTTTCCTAATTAACTGATATTACTGGATTTCATGTAAGTCTGTTACTGAACTGTTTTTGACACTGGACTTAGATATTTGGATTATCTCTGGATGAAAACTGACTGATTTAACTTGTGAATGACTTTGTACTGTGATTGGACTTTGCTTAAACTTTCTGGAATTAAAAACCTACATTTACTGCACAGTGTAAATGTGCACTGTGGATTTATTATTTAAACACTTCTCTCAAAATACATCTCCCTGTACGTGCTCATTCTCCTAACGGGAAATTATCTCAACAATTATCATGATTTATCACACAGTCAGCCAGATATTTAGACTGGATCTGGCATCTTTACCCATCTATCAATTCCTTCTTAAAAATTTATGGTGATAGAAGCTGATATTTACATGTAATATTAGCTGCCTTACTTTATCTATGGTTTAATTATTCTTTATCATTATGTAAAATGATTTCTTCTGTAGATCTTTTGTTATTGCAGGTATAACCTGGCAAGAGCCTCACAAAGAAGATGCAAAAAAAATAAATAACATCCAATTAGATATCTAAGAAATTTCATCTCTCTGAAATTAATAAAAAACATTATTACATGAAGAAAATTTAAAGAATGAGTTTTTACACATTTATATGTGTTTATCTAAAAGATCTAGGGGACCTTGTCTGGTCTTAGAAACCAAGCAGATTCAGTTCCTGATCAGCACTTGTATCAGGGACCCCAAGGCAGGAAAATAATCTTAAAAGCTAAAATTATTCTATAAGACAACTATGGTTAACCACTTTCTTGCATTCCACATCTTCCGCTCCCCACCCACCCCCCAAAATCCACCCTACATGATTTTATTTAATTACCAGAAATTAAAACTTAAGGACATCTTTAGATTTACCCTAACCTTATGCTACAGTATGTTTTCCCCCTGGATTTCAAACACCAATAAATAAGTTAACAAATAAGAGATATATAAAGCTGTATCACATCTAATCTAATCCAATCCAATCCAATCTAATCAATCCAATCCACTCTATTCACCTATATATTTGTCCAACTGCTCAATCCACTGTGCATTATACCAGACCACTGCTGGTTTATTTCCTTAATATTTATATTCAGAAGCTTCTCTGTAACTCTCCACATATATTAAAGGACATTGTGGCAAACAAAGATAGCAGCTAACTTGGATATAACTATTTATCTACCTGGAACAATTGCTTAATATTAGAACTCCCAAGTTACCTTTTTTTAACCTAGGAAATAACAATATTTCCCAATTTCTTAATATTACTATACATAGTCTTTGTTATTGCAACTACAATTGGGAACAGTAATTCAGTTGTTTACTAAAGCAATCACTAAATGAAAGTACAACTCTATTTATTACCTTACTTCAGCTTTCTTTTGCCTTATTTTTGTACGGATTGGTTATACAGTTACTTTTTCATCATCACTGTAATTTTGAACAATCAATAAATAATGACTACTTCTATTCTCTTAGAAAAATATTGTCTGCAACTTTCCACACATAATAAAGCATATTCAGACAAACAAGGATAGCAATTTACTTGAATATAATAACTATTAGTTATCTGGAGCAAAAAACACTTTTAAGAATACATAGGATTTTGTCAATTCATTTCTATATTACTTCTGTTTTCAAACAGTAGCTGAACTCTCTTAAATTACTATGATATGAGCAGGAAGACAAGTTAATTAAACTAGCAATTTTCATAAATGTGTCGACAAGATTGATGTTTCATTTTGAACAGCCCTATTTATACATAGCGACACCTTTGTAAGTTATTATATGCCAATATCCAACCTTAAAATAAACTGTACCTACCTGCACTGTATTTTTCTCCTTCTAAGACTCAAATATTTCAAATAACAACTGTTTTAAAAAGCTATTTGCCATACAAGCAAACTTAACATTAATGTTATGTGCCAACATGACACACACAAAAAGCTTCAGTACTTTGTTACCTTTCTGCAAACAGAAACCAATAATAAAATATGAATTGTTTCACCATTTTAAGGGGGGAGAATCTCTCCCTGACATTTGGGCAATGAGGCAGGCTGATTTCACAATCTATATCAAGCCAGCAACCTGAGAAAATGGTCTTCCTTCACAGTGGCACCAGAAGAGAAAAAAATGTGTGCTATAGGCCATCTAATATAGAGACCTAAGCCTATTCAATCGAGAGAGGAAGAAAAATATCTTAAGACTTCAACCAAACTAATCTGCTTGAAAAACAAGATATTGCAGTGTTCACATTGACTTAAATGACTAAGCCTTAATGATTCAGGTAGAGAAATATAATTTGGCCAATACTTACAAAAGGTAGTTTTGCTTTTCCATCCTTCTTAAGTATTTCTGCATGCTCATAATCCTCTTTTACATGTGAGACCAATCTGGAACCTTCATCAGCAGGGTATTTCTGAAAAATAGCTTAGATAGAATTAATGCAAATATAACCCATCAACAGTATTTATATGAATAGGTAATAATCTCCACAGCAAAATGTACTTGTCCTACACCAAACCTGTATCTTCCAACTTATAATTATATCTCTTCCACCCATTACAGAATTAAAGGAGGTAGAAGTGGTTTGTATTCAAGCTCTTTACAGAATAAGACCTACTTGCTTTGGTATGGTGCTATACTTATACAAGCCCATATCTCAGATTAACCTTCTGCAATCAGATGCTATCCAAATATGTTGGAATTACATTTCTTATAATTTCCAGTGAGCATGGCTGATGACATCTAAATGGGGAAAGTCAAGGAAAGTTATCAATAACAAACTTAAAACAACTTACTGTAGATTACTCCTGTTGTTGTATCCAAATATCATTAATTAGATTTTAAATAACACTTTTTAATATTTATTACAGAAGTGGGTAGCCAATAGCAAAAGTCAAAACCTTAAATATGCTTGATTCAAATAAAAATAAACATGCGAACTATTACAAAATTCCCTTTTAATCTAATGACAATACATTATTTGAAAAATATATAACACTTGACCAGACCATCAATTTTGAGAGTATATATATATTTATATCTATATATGTTACCTCCAATGCCATCATTTGTTGCAGAAGCATTTTATGTTCTATGTTCTTCACTTTTTCTTCATAAAATTCCCAAAATGTTTTTTTGTAGACTAGTTTCATTTTATACTTCTTTGCCATGCTACAAAGTAAATTTAACAGTATATCATGATATTATTAATTCTCAAAATACTAAATTTCAAACAGTATTTCTGTATCCAGAGCAACCATCATCTGCATCAAAATTGCAGCAACATGCATTACAGGATCAGAAGGAATTATTTAAATCACCAGGCCCAATACTGTGCTCAATGTGGAAAACAAAATTAAAGCATCTGTTAAAATTGTTTGTCTAAATTTTGTTTGAAAACATTCAACTCACTATCTCGAGTAATAGCAATAGCACTTAGACTTATATACCACTTTACAGCCCTGTCTAAGCGGTTTACAGAGTCAGCCTATTGCCCCCAACAATTTGGGTCCTCATTTACCCAGCTCGGAAGGATGGAAGGCTGAGTTAACCTTGAGCCTGGTGGGATTCGATCTGCCAAATTGCAGTAGGAGTAGCTTGCAGTACTGCATTTTAACCACTGCGCCACCGAGGCTCTTATAATAAATAATAAATGTATTATATATAATGTACAATTTATATATAATAAACAAATTGATCTAACTGTAAAAGAATATTCAGCATTTAATGAGAATCTACTTTCACATAATATCTTTATTCTATTTTCTTAGTCTGAAACAACAGAGAATGTGTTATGGCATTGTATATGAAGATTCTCAGTCATCCAGGTCACCATTATCCCAAAGGTACTTTTTCAAAAGGCAACTGGACTTTTCTTTATTTTTTCCTTGAATATGTTTCACTTCTCATCCAAGAAGCTTCCTCAAGTCTGAACTTGGGAGGAAGAGTGATTTATATTCCATGCAGTCAACTAATTGTTAGCACTCTTTCTGAGAGTCCTTGAGGTCATTTGGGGTTTATCTATTCCCTCAGGGTCACCCTGAATCAGGGGGTGGAAATAAAATGTCTTCAAGAAAAACAGAAAGAAAAGTCCAGTTGCTTTTTCAAAAAGCACCTATGGGACAATGTGGTGGCATTCTTTTGTGTGTCACTTATTCTAGTATTTGAAAAGGCATATTTTCTCAATCTTAAAATCTCCACTAGTCTGCTTCTGGAAAGACTTAATTTCTAGTCCCCTGCTCATCCTCTTTACCATTTTACACTTGTTTTAAATTGCCTCCATTTTTAAAAAATACCATATCCAATGCTAGAAGCAATACTAAGGTGAAGTATAACTAATGCAGAGGAACAATTGTTTTCCATGGTTTTGGAAACTTATTCCAGCAGCCTTAAATAACATTTGCTTTTTTCCCATACACATCATCCTGCTGACTCTATGAACACTAGAAAGTAAGTTGGAGTGCAATATTAAGACTATAGAACCAAATAAATTCATTTTAATCAGGATTAATTCTACCTGTAGTGAGAGGATGTAAAGAAGAGAAATGAATGAAGAAGAAAGCTACAGAGTCCTCAGGTTATCTGGAATTGCCACCATTAAACAATGCAGTTATAAAGTGCCACATCATAAGACTGTATCACTTAACAATGGCAATCCCAGTTGCTATCATAACTCCAGAATGATGTGGATTGTTAAGTGAAGACCTCATGACCATGGCATGAGAAGAGTCAGAAATTCCAGGCAAACAGGCTGATGGATAACAGCTGTAGGTGAAAACTATAGATGGGATGGGTACTGTGGCAGGGATGCCCAGATAGGCAGTACAAAATGTGGGCAGGAGAATGTTAGGTCCAATCTTGTCCATTTTTCAGCACCATTGCATCTTTATACAGTCATTGATAGCATAGGTGTAACCTGAAGACTATCTACATAATTCCAAACAGTGGACAAAAAGTCTGTTTTGAATTCATAAGCTATCCCTGGCTCTGTTATTCCTCAAGGAAACTTAAGTTTAAATTACTATATAGGAAATCTTAAAATAGGCAAAGCCAACTTATGGACAACTCTGACAAACATTTAAATAAAGCAGTATTTTGTTGTTTTATAAACTATTTTTCCATATCAATTACTCAAAGTATCTGATAATATTTAAAATATAAAGTAAAGAGGCTGAAAAGAAATAAAACTAAACTAACATGCAAAAAGTAAGATTAAGTAAGAACTTACTCTTCCAGCAATGGAAAATAAACCAGGAATTCTGGAACATCAACCACTCCTTCCAAGTGAAAGTCATATTTGCAACCAAACAAAGGATAGTCTCCCTTTTTCTGAAACTTTACATTATATATTTCATTCCCAAATGAATTTGTTTCTGAAGATTCAAGGCGTTTTCTATGGCAAAACATTAAAAAAAGACAATTACAACATTTAGATAGACTTAAGAGAAATTATATAGCCAATTCAGAGAACACTAAGAAGCCAAATAAAACAATGATAAAAAAAATCCTATTGGATAGAACAAAGTATCTTTAAAGCAGTGAGGCAACCATGCCTTAAAAAGCTTGGTGCAGCTGCTCAGAGGACTTTTTGAAGACTGTCTCAACATTTGTACATGTGGAAATTGCTTCTGCCAAAACTGATGGCATAGTAAGGCAGCTGTGGAAAATGCAACAATCCTGACACTTCAGTTAGATACATCTGATTTGCCCCAACATGTTGGGGGAAGTGACCTTTCAATAGGCACACTCAGAAATGTAGCGGCTACATGTCTTTTGATATACTGAATAAGTAAATTAACAGGGTAATCAAAGTCTAATGGCTATGGAAGGCTTCAAATTAGAAGTAAAATGTGCTTCAGAACATGGGGACATGCAAAAATAGATTTTTTCTTAAACCAAACATCCTGTGCCTTCCTAGGATCAGCTGCCATATTCTTGCTTTCAAATCCAAAGTTCCACACAGCCCTACTTATTAATTGTATTTTCTATCTATGGCTGCAATTATCTATTATCTCATGTTTCATATTTAGTGTCTGGAATAGTGAAAATTGGGTATTTTAATGAGAAGAAAATGCTTTTCTGTATCTTAAGAGGATAGGGTGCTTCTTTAAGAGGGAATTTTCAAGTGTTAGGAATCTTGTGGACTAATAAAATACAGAATCAAACCAGTCATGCAGTATTTCTAATTTACATGATATTAATATTATGCATTTAATACATTTACTTTAGATTATGGTCACAAGATCCACAGATCAGAGCTGGATTGATTTGATTATGTGTCAGGGAAACAAATGAAACAGTCAAGATGAAGAATATGAGCAGATATTAATCATGATATTCATCATTGTTATGGCAGCAATACTTTGTCCAATCAATTCCAAAAAAACGGACATTTGAAAATACCTGACTTAAAAAATATTTCCTTTATTTCTCACGTAATTCATTCTCATTTACTTACATAAGTTCGTAACTATCTGGAGTTGTGCCAATGAAGTATCCTCCAGGAGAAAGTTGCTCACAAGCATTTTTAAGCATCATATCCGCTTGCTCATAGGTTTCAAATGAATAATGATACACAAACTGACAGCTGCAAATGTCAAAGTACATATTGTTATCCTTGTACCTTTCAGACAGAAGTTCCTGAAACAAACAAAAAAGGAAATAAAAAACTAATGTATATTATTCCAGCATCCTAACTACAAAGCTTTTTGAAAACCTAACTAAAATTACTTTTTTGTATCTACTGTATCTATATCTGTTATATCCTTATGAACTGAATTCTTAGTAAAAATATTTGGAGTGGGTTTTTTCAGGGAAAAAAGCAACAATGAAGAGAACAATTTTAGGCAATCCTTATGTATTTTTGTGATGTTAACAATATATAGAAAATATATTACATAAAATTGTGAATATCTGAACGTAGGATTTCACATGGCATAAATTACAAATGTGTACTGGTCTCATTGAAATGCAGTACCATAAATCTTGACAGTTTTACAGAGGAAATGTTTAAGACTAATTCCTAACTCTCCCTGCCAACAAGATTAGATTAATTATTCAGTCTGTAAAATATGCAACTATTTTATTAAGAGTTCAACACCTTTTTCTAAAATTTTGCTCCAGTCATAATGACTACTTTCCAGTTTACAGAAAGAATAACAAATTTCAAAGGAATAAAAAGAAAAGAAAGAGCATGAAACAACTATACCTTGGTGCTATCCGCAGTTATAAATTCTGCACTGAAAAATCTATCATTCTGACGACCACGGTTTTTCATATCTTGGAAACGCTGTTCACACTGTTGTACAGATACACCAGCAATATCTATTTTTTTTAAAAAAAGCTGAAATATCACTCATTTGCTGAGATTTAGCAAAAATGGAGGCTTAATTCAAACAAATACAGTTCTATTTAAAAACAAAGACTTCTTATAGTACATCAAGGTTATACCAGTGTTCAGTAGTGTTTATTCAGAACAAATATTAAATCAAAGCTAAAAATAATACCTTTGACAATTATTTACAGTGAGTACAGTATAGGATAGTGCAGTTAGCTTTTTTTATTGCCAACAGAAAATGTGCATCGAAGAGATCCAAGTTAAAGAATTAGAAAGCATTTTAGTCAGAACATGTTTATATGAATATAATACATATTTATTGCATGCATAGATGATATAAGTAAAATTTTTGTAAGGACAATAATGCATCTTACAATTCTAGATAGGAATCTAGCAGGTTGGCAAGACAAATAGAATTCTGGATATAAAATCAGTCAAATGCAAGAAACTTCAGCCAACTTCATTTGACACTCTTCCATATTTTGTGTACTATTTAAAACATCTCTTCTAGTAGATACTGTTAGGTACTGCAGATCTGATTTTACTTATACCACTGAAGAAACTATGCACTTGAAATAGAGTTGAAACCGAATAAAATCTATGATATGAGATTCTAGTTTTGCAAATTTTTTACCCGTATAATATCCAAGTTTCATTTAATTTCAAAATTGCTTATTTTCACTATTAGCAGACTTGTGTACTAAAACATAAAATGGATATAAAATATGCCTTTGGAAAATTTTCTCTACTCTTTCACCCTACCGGAGCCAGATAGCTATTAAGATAGCTTATCCTATACATGGATTTAATGTATTTTCTTACTATCTTTACAAATTATACCGTATTTGCAAAATGAAAATTAAAGATATCTCAAAGTTCCTTTTCTATGTTATCCACAATTTATTTATTTTTATTTATTTAATTTATACTGCTGCCTATTCACCCATGGAGACTCAAGGTGGCTTACACAATGTAAAACCATATTTAAAACAAATAATGAAAATAAAAATAAAAAACAATAAAAACTAACAAAAAGAATCAAATAAATTAGTAAAGTAAAATGGAACAAAATTTGGGAAAATAAAAAAACAAAAACAACCAACTCCCACCCCCCACACTGATGACAGCAGATCACACTCGGCATTTGATGGGCTCCATCCCTCTCTGGGTTCCCCAGGCCCACTGGCAAAACCAGGTCTTCAGTGCCTTTCAGAAGAGTGCTAGAGTGGGGGCCATTCTAATCTCTGGGGGAATGATATTCCAGAGAGAGGGAGCCACCACAGAGAAGGTTCTTCTTCTGGGTCCCACCAGGTATATCTCCCTCGGGGTGGAAGCCACAACATTCCCTGCCTCTTTGCTCTAATGCGTCGGGTAGATGTGACTGGCAAGAAACGTTCCCTCAGATAACCTGTAACCAAGCCATGAAGGGCTTTCAAGATGATAACCAGCATCTTGAATTGCACCCGGAAGCAAATCGGCAACCAATGCAGCTCCTGCAAGAGAGATGACACATGTGCACACTGGGGTCTCCACAAAACCATGTGGGCCACTGCATTTTGCACCAACTGGAGCTTCCGGATGCTTTTCAAGCATAGCCCCACGTAGAGCACATTCCAATAATCAAGACAGGAAGTGATCAGGGCATGAGTGACTGTGAGGAGGGACCATTGATCTAGGAAAGGGCATAACTGGTGCACAACCCACAGTTGCGCAAAGGTCCTCCCGGCCATGACTGCCATCTGCTCTTCAAACAGGCATCGTCAGTCCAGGAAAACTCCTAGATTACGTACAGGGTCTGTTTGGGTGGTAATTCTCCCTGAATCAACGAACCCCAAACTCACAGCCACTCGGTCTTGCAAGGATTTAGTTTCAACCCATTGCTCCCCATCCAGCCCCTAACAGCCTCCAGGCACTGCGAGAGGGAGGACACAGTGACACTTAACTCATCATGAGCCGAGACATACAGCTGAATATCATCAGTATACTGGTCCAGTCCATGGTGACAGATACCTCAGTCCATGGTGATGGATGATCTCACCCATTTAACATGATTCCCAAAACAAATTAATTTGCTGTTCTTACCTGTACATACAAGTTTACTTATTCGGCCTTTTCTCCACTTCAGCAAGTCCCCACCTTTACCACATCCCAAGTCTAACACTGCAATGTTTTGTTCTCTTTGTCGTACCTTATCAAGGAATTCACCTAAGAGAAAAAATTATAATCTTGAGAAAATGAAATGTTCTCCCTTTATTAGAATATAGCTTCCTGATGATTATGAGAGCTTCAGAGCTCCAGCCTATTGTTCCTATCTTTGAGAGGTATGAGATAAAAAGAAAATCATCATTCACACACACAGATCCTGAGTTTTTATCTGAGAAGTTAGTTTCACTCTGCTCAATGGAATGTATTGTAGTTAAGTGTATAGAACTGTCCCACATGAAAACTTAATTCACTGCACAATGTTTCTATTTTATCTGCTAAATGTTGAGAAAGTTAATTTCATCACTGAGTTCTCAGAATTTCAATGATTAATTTTATAATATCCAAGGATGACTAGTCTGGACTGAGATGTACTTTTGACAAAAAGTATCATTTTTAATCACGTAATATATAAGTTATATTATAGTCATATATATATGACTATAATCTCACATTTGTAGACTAAAATGATAAACAAGAAAATGCTCTTACAAATATATACAATGCTTGCACTATAGACCAACAGTGAAGAATGCAGTAATATTTTTGTGCAATCAAAATATTAATTTTGCAATATATAATCTAATATTTGGAATTTAGAAATTAATCAATCCCAAAAAGTGAATGTGTGAATTATAGATATTTTAAACGGTGTTTTTAATGTACAGACATACCAATTAGCACGCTCTTTATCCAATTGTTAAAGTTTCGGAGATAGAAGATGCGACTCGTCCTTCGTTGTTCCAATCCAACCTCTTCAAGCTTATTATAATGTGCTGCAACATCTTCTGCATGCTACATAAAATAAATGATTCAGTATAGCATGTAAATATTTATATGCATTTAGGTGATGTCTAAATCCCAACATTTTTCTATAATTGGTGCATTCCTTTTTAATATGGTTCATATAAAAATAGCAATAGGGTTCAAATTAAAAAAAAAATTACATCTTTACATTTGGAGTGTATATTTCCTGACAAATTCTTTCCAACCCACTAAAGAAACAAAACAAAACAAATAAGAGTACAAGAAAAAGAGAGAGCAGGATTCCTCTGCTGAGTAGAGGAAACATGAAAAAAATCACATTAAATGCCAAAACATGAATATTAAACAAACTTATTCAATGTATTTTCCTATTGCATTTTGAATGAGCTGAAGTTCCATATATTGTTCAGAAGTTACCTTTGATAAAATGCACTACAGTAATTCAATGGTATAAATAAGCTGTAAATTTGACAACAAGATATTATTTCTTCTCCTGTTATACAACATATAAAGGGGAACAATGTGAAGTTGATATTTCTGTTTGCGATGGCAAAGGCAATAAATATAGATAGATAGATAGATAGATAGATAGATAGATAGATAGATAGATA
>BLBF01000002.1:64407956-64448898 GCA_015471245.1 Laticauda colubrina | reverse complement strand
ATAGATAGATAGATAGATAGATAGATAGATAGATAGATAGATAGATAGATAGATACACACACACATACATAATCAATGAGAATGAGATGGCACACAAAATAATAACATAATATGCTATTATGGTTGGTTGCTAGTCAGCCAGATGTTTAGACTGGATTTGGCATTTTTATCCACCTATCAAGTCCTTTCCAAGGACCTGGGATAGGCAGATATTGTCTGTTGGTGTCAAAGATACTGTCACAGGCAACGTTCCCTCTAATTTTCTATGTGTCTGAGCAAACACATCAACTCATTGAGCGGTCCCTTGGACCACTGTGAGCAACATCAGACGTGTGCACTGTGGTCAGGCCAGTATCGCATCCATCCAAGTAGCACGATTTATTAAAAGAATCAAATTTCAGCATTTATATTTCCATTAGAATTCTTTTAATTAAGTGTTTTACCAAGCTTACAATGAAAAGGACAACATACTTGTTAACCTGTGTACTATGATAACACTATTCGAAGTATAAATGTTTGTTTTTAATTACAGCAAAACATAAATTGCCAACCAAGCCAATTATAAACTCAATTTTCATTGTGAAGCTCTGACTTGTATTATAGGTACGAGTTTGAAATGTCAGTGTGTGAAGCTCTTTCTGGGTGAGAGCCTGAGAGGGTCCTACTGTGTGGTCTGGTAGAGAGTTCTGCTGTCCATTGGTTGAGAGAGAGTCCTACTGTGGTCTGGAAGAGGGTTCTGTAGTCCATCCATTGGGGGAGAGAGAGTCCTCCTACTGTGATCTGGAAGAGAATCCTGCTGTCCATTGGGAGAGAGGGTCCTGTGGTCTGGGAGACAGTCCTGTAACTCTTTGTCTGCAAAATAAAGGATACAATGACACGATTGTTAGCTACTACTCAGAAACTACAGTATTTAATGATCAATATCCATAAATGAAAATTCTAAATAAATGAGACTAGATGAGCACAAATCTGATTGAAAAATTAATATTCACCTTAACATTCCCGTCTGTTTTTTTCATCTCTCCAGTGTTTGTACACGTTGTCCAGGTTGATGGCCTCATCTGCTTGCAGCTTTGATTTTGTGTGCATCAGCTGATCCAAATGTGTCACTCCAAGGCGATTTCTGGATGCTGTTTTGATACGATTCATTAAACTAAAGCCTCTTTCACAATCTGCACTGGATGCTTGAAATGTAGCACAAATATCCACCAGCTGAGAGATGTTTTTTAGCTCCTCACATTTTAGTGTTGCAGCCACCATATTTGAGAATGTGCTGATTGACCCTTGTTTAAATTTTTGGCTCATTATGTACTTGAATTCAACATATTCACTGTTAATGACCTCTACAGAATGTGGATGATGAAGAATGGCCTCATAGTTCTTTGCCAGTGTGGCAACATCTGCTGTTCCATAGTCAAAACTGATGTCTGAGCTCAATGCTTCAATGTCAAATGCAGACCACTCCTTTAATTCATCCTCTGGAAAACGAGCATCCAAGTGATCACAGAGTTACCAATAAAATGAGTAATCTCACTGGTGTTTCTGCCATCAGCAGATGAGGCCCTCATTGCCTCTTTGACACGGTCACTCCACTGAACATCTTTTTCATCTGTCAAGTATTGGGAACGCAACTTCTCAATCTTTGTTCTTGCAAAGCAATGCCCTTCCATCAGTCAGGTTGTGTCTTTGAAAAGAAAGACAGAGGCGTGCTAACTCATCCAAAACATCTCCCAGAGCAATGAGAGTAACCTTGAACTTTTTGTAACAGTAATTTGCCACTGGATCTCTGTCATGACTGGATTCTCTCTTGCAGTATTTTTCCAGCACAGAGTAGTTCCTAAGAACAGCATTCACAGCTTGGTGCCGCGACAGCCATCGCACTTTGTTCAGAGGCCTGAATGACAATGTATCCTCATCCATAATCTTTGTGAGGTCTTCAAGTTTTCCCCTCTTTATAATGGATCTTGAAAAAATGGAATAAACTGTTCTAAGAAGAGTTTCTACATCACGCATCAAACGTACATCTTTCCACGCATCATCAATGCCCAAGTCCTATGGGCCACACAGTGTTGTTCAGTTAGGTGTGATATTTGCCGCTTTAATAAAGCTGCAACTCCGTTGTGTTTTCCTAGCATTACTGAGGCACCATCAGAGGTCAGCATCACCATTCTCTGCAGGTCCAGTTCATGCTTGGTGTAAAACTGAATTATTGCTTGCACAATATCCTTAGCAGCACAGGCTGACAGCTGAATGATGCCGCCAAACACAGTTTTATTTTCCTCCCTGTATTTAAAATACAGGACCAACATTTTGTGCACTGTTATGTCTGTGCTCTCATCTACGATGAGGGTGTGCCAAGGTGCATTTTTAACATTACACACCGTCTCATTCTGCACCTTGTGATTTATTGAATTCAAAAATTCAAAGGTGTAATTTTTGCTATGCCAGCTTTCTGGTATACTCACATACTTTGCCATGTGACTGTGAATTTGCTGAACCAACAGCATAGATGCATTCATGTTGATGGCTAGCAGAATATTGTCAGTGAGAACTTTAACTTGCTCTGGGTTGGATTTCTTTATGAGTGATAGCTCGTTCCTCTTCTCTCAGTCTTTGGCGCTTTCCCCCAACAAGGTACCAATCCCCATTCCCATCTTACATCTGCGTACAATTTCAACCGCTTTCAAGTGACTTTTGTGCTGAATGTGACGCTTGAGGTAGTCCAGCTTCCATTCTGTCCACACTTTTCCTTCCAAAAACTCGCTTGCTACTTTGGCTTCACAACATGTTTTGCAGAGCAGACCTTTCTCGCTCGAAAAAGAAAAAATATCACCCAGTTTCAGATTTTTTTCTTCTGTTTGCACAAACTCAGACAGCCATTCCACCTTAAAAGAACTGCATTTCTTTTTAACTTTGGCTTTGTGAGGGGATATGTCGACGCCCATTCGTTTTGTCATTGTTTTATAAAGGTTTAAACAAAAGCAGCCTACACATGTCTTCTCTTTAGTCACCATTTGGCTAGCTAAAAACGTGGCGGACAGCACATAATGACATTGTCATTGTCAATCACGTCAATTCAGTACGTATGTGAATCACATCATTGGCTGGAGCAACCAGTCACCCCTCCCTCACTCATTGAACCACATTCCAAAATAGCACAGCCACAGACTGAATAGTTATATGTTTTTTTGTTTTTTTATTATTTATTTTATTTTCACTTCAGATGTGATTTCTATTTTTTGTGTGCAGCGCAAAATGTCTGTGCGCGAAGACCGTAACACCAGTGCACAATTGCGCATGTGCACAGCTTAGAGGGAACGTTGGTCACAGGATATAAACTGTTCCAAGTGAAACAGTCTTCTGCAACTGATTGATGCTGATTTTGTTAATGTCAATGAACTCCATTGGCATTAACAAAATCAGCATCAATCAGTTGCAGAAGACTGTTCCAGTTATTTTGGGATTTCACCCTAAGTGGCTATTACTATTGGTACAATTTTTGTTTTCTTTTGCCACAGTTCTACTTTTTTTTGCAAATTTGTATTTTGTGATTTTCTACAGTTCATTTTCCTCTGTCTTTATCTCCAGATACTGCCCTCTCCACTATCTAGACTTTTTTTTGTTTCTCTTATCAACAATAAATACGTTTGGGATGTTATGTGGCAGGTGCTTGTCTGCTTGAATTGTGGCCTCACAGATACCTGCTTGCATGCAAGTGGTTTCTCTTCCAGGTATTTCATGTATTGTTATATTATTATTGGTTAAAGGCTTGTGTTTTATACACTAAGGTGGAAATCCCATTCAACTTAAAACTTGTTCTTGCTCCTATCTTACCCAGTTTTTGTTAATTTGATAAGCATTCCCACTACATCCAAATCATCAATGAAATTTTTGGAGAGTATTCTGAATTCTGTCCCATTCATTTCCACTTAATATTCTGTTCCAGTTCAATGAGAACTAACCACTTTTTGATTTTTAGGTTTTTAATCAGCTATGAATCCAAAAAACAGACATACCATCAGATATCATGAAGTTCTTTGTTAAATGTTTTCCTGAAATATAAATATATTATGCCTGCTACATTCCCAAATTTACTAAGAAATTTATATAAACAAAAATGTGGGAATATTAGTCTTGCAAACTTCTCTTTGTCAAATCCATGCTGATTTCAAGGAATTATTACTGGTACACAGTATTGTGCTGTTTTATAAAATCTTCCCAGATATGGCTATCAAATAGTCTGAAGTTCCCAATATTCATCGATGGGTGAATATATCTCTGTTTTAATATCGCCTGTAACAGCAGAATCCTATGCAAGTATACCAAAAAGGTTTAACATAACAACCTAGAATATAAAGTTGTATGTGTTTCTAGTGTTCTACCCAAATAGTATCTTACATTTTAATTAAAAGTTTCTGGAAGAACGTAACTTCTTTAAAATATTGATATTTGAAACACTCACTGTTTTCTTTTTAGGAACCTCTTCAGATTCTATTTCATGATGAAGAGTGCTTCCATCCCCATACTTATTTGCAGTTTTATCATCATTTTCAACAGGAGAATCCCTATGCCGGCATTCGATACTTCTGCTATCAGGTTCTTCTTCCAACTTTCTCTTTTGCTTTCCACTCTCTTCTACTTCAGCCATATTGGCTGAAGAGCTTGTTACAGCTGCAAAAAAAATAGTATTTTCTATTACTAAACAAGACCTTGCTGACAGACCATTCTGATAAACTGATGTCTACTGGGACATATAGCATTCCTACCACTGGAAAATAACAAATCTTGAACAACTTTAATTATGATTGTATATTAATGATGTTGTTAAAGAATTGTGTTAAATTTGAATTTGCATATTTGAGTTGAATCTTAAAACAAGTTCATATTCACTCAAACTAATTTTGAGTCACAAGATCTGTTATTCAAATAATCACCCTTATACAGGTAGTCCTTGACTTATGACCACAATTGAACTCCACATTTCTGTTTTTTAAGTGAGATATTTGTTAAGTGAGTTTTGTCCCACTTGATAACCTTTCTTGACACATTTGTTAAGTGAATCACTGCAGCTGGTAAGTTAGTAACCTGGTTGTTAAGTGAATCTGGCTTCCTCATTGACTTTGCTTATGAGATCGCAATAGGTGATCACATGACCTTGGGACACAGTAATGGTCATAAATATGAACCAGTTGCCAATTATTTGAATTTTGATCACATGATCATGGGGATGCTGCAAAAGATGTAACTGTGAAAAATGGTCATAAGTCACATTTTTATTGCAGTTATAATTTTGAATGGTCGCTAAACAAATTGGTGTTAAGTCAAGAAGTACCTGTAACTCTTACTAAATATTTATTAAATATTGTAATACAAATCAAAACAATTGATACTAAAATATATTTAAAGCAATATTAAAGCTGCACTATCAATTTATTTATATTCATATTAACTTCTACTGCAATGAGGGTTGTTGTTTTTTTGCTTATTCTGGTAAGTAAAGGCAGTGGTAGGCTCTGCTTTATCAATCAAATCATGCACATTAAGCTGATTCCTATATCTTTCCAGGATATCCTGTTACAATACAACTCATTCCAACCAAGTTTTCTTCTCATATGCCTCCCTCTCTAAACCCCTTAACCCCCCACTAGATTATTGGGATACAAGATTATATTCTTAATCCTATTTTTACTGGTAAATCCAGAAAAAATGTCCACCTGTGCATGCACATCAAGAATGTAGGGTAAACTTTTGAAGCAGCCTCATTAAAAATTGAAGCAGCCTTGCAAAAAAAAAAAAATGGCAGGTTTGCTAGTTCAAAAAGGTGCTTCATTCTTATTAATGTGAACTGCAAAACAATTCCAAATGCTTTGCACCATTCTAGATTTTCATATCCTAAACTATCTTTCATTTCATTTTTTTCATATCAGTAGGTAGGCAGATGGAAAAGAAAAAAGTGCTTTAGCCTTACTACTTTTCCTTCATGGTAGCTAATTCTTGGATAGTGGAAAAAAAGCTAAGGGCTTATAAGGAAAAGAATAAACCCAATAAGAGGCCTCATCACAACAATTGCCCTATCAAAAGAATTTAAGCCACACTGAGTCTTTGAAGTACCCCATAAATGAGCTACTTTATTTTTTGGGAATTAGTTTCCACAAATACAGTAAGAACTAGGAAACAGGTACATTTTAAATACGGCCAGAGGATTGAATTATTGGAATGGCAAGCTCAGTCTAAAGCATGGTCTTCCTCTTGTTTTGCACTCATCAAAGGCATTCTTTACATGTGATTTATTCAGCTATCACACCAAGGGCATTTCCAATCATCTCAAGGTTGGTTGGTTTTTTAGTGCCTTCAAGTCAGATTTAACTCCTCAAAATTGCCTGCTTAAATCCTTGCAGGTTTTTTGGCAAGATTTTGTTAATGGATTGTTATTGCTTCCTTCCTAGGACTGAGGCAGTGACTGGCTTAAGGCCACCCAGATGGTTTTGTGCCTTAAGTTGGAGTAGAGTTCACAATCTCCCACATTCTGGCTTGATACCTTAAGCCAGGGTCATCAAACTCACATCTTCACGACAACGTCGCGGGATGTATTGCAACTTTTTTCTCCTTCTCTAAACCGGGCGTGGGAAATGGCCCAGGCATGACACATCCAGTCTGTGGGCCGCGAGTTTCACAGGCCTGCCTTAAGCACATACAACAAACCGGCACTCCTCACCCCGGTAGCCACACAGGACAAAATAGCATAAGTTACAGAGGAAAAACAGCCATAAGTAACTAGAAGGATCTTGAGAGATTCTTGGTTAGTTGGGCTACGAAAGAGATGAAAGCAAGCATCTTGAATGCTCATTTGATGCACTGGTGCTGAGCTAAGGTGCTGAGCTAAGTTGCTGTTGAGTTTTTAAAGCTTTTTTTAAAAGATTTTTAAGATTTTTAAGAAGACATTGGACAGTCTACTTGTCTGAAATGGTATAGGCTCTCCTATTAGAGCAAGGGGCTGGATTAGATAGAGCTGAAAGACCTCCAAGATCCCTTCCAGCTCTATTCTGATGTTATTCTGATGTTATTCTGATGAAGGTGCAAAGACCAGGAGTCCTTGGCCTCTCTTGGTATGAAATCCAGCAAGGTGATTTTGGGCTGCGACACACTCTGTCAGCGCAGACAGCATTGCAGATTGTTGTTGTGAGGAAAATAAGAGGCGGGGTATTAGATATCTTTGCGGCCTTATGTATTAAAAAACGGGAGTAACATGTAATGCAGGTAGTCCTCAACTTATTGCCACAACTGGCCCCAAAATTTCTGTTGTTAAAGTGAGTTTTGCCCCATTTTACGACCTTTCTTGCCACAGTTGTTAAGTGAATCCCTGCAGTTGATAAGTTCATAACCCGTTTGTTAAGTGAATTCCTGTTTCCCCACTGTCAGAAGGTCACAAAAGGGGGTCGCATGACCTTGGGACCCAGCAATGGTCACAAACACGAACCAACTGCCAAGCATCTGAATGATCATAGGGATGAAGCAAAAGTAGTAACTGTGGAAAAAAACGGTACCGATGTGACTTTGAACCGTCACTACAGGAGGTGTTGTAAGTCGAGGACTACCTAAAATCCCCAACAGCTGGAGACTGGTGCCCAGTTGATTCCCTGCCAGCCGTTCTTATTGCGTCTCGGATCCTTCCTTGAGTGACCCCAGAAATGGGCGCTCCATCTCCGAGACCTCCAAGAGATGCGACGGGGAGGGGAGGGGGGGAATAATAATAATTAAAAAATTAAAAAAATAGCGGAAAGAAGCGTCCAACGTTAACGGGACAGCCCGGCCCCGTTTTTCCTGCCGCGACACTTAAAAAAAAAAAAAAAAAAAAAAACCTTCCGAAAAAGCGGTCAGTCAGACCCGGCGAAGAAGTTGCAGGCCCCGCTCGCGGGCTGAGGGAAAGATGTCAAAACTGAGGCCAGGCCTCAACGGCGCCTTCCCGCGCGCGCCCGTAACCCAGCGCAAGCTCACCCTCCTGCTTCTCCGAAGCTGCGACGACGGTTTCCCACTCTCAAGAAACGAGGCGACTCCCTGGTTTTTTTTTTTTTTTTTTTTTGGTTTTTTTTTTCCGTTTTCCATCCGGGGTCGCGCTGGCCACTTCCTCCTCAGGAAGGTCAGGGAAAGTGGGCGGGGCGGCAGGGCGGGAAGCGGAAAAGATCCTAGAAGGGCTCTTTCCCGGAGCGGGGAGGGGGCGGGGGGAAGAGGGAAAGGCGCGCCCGAGGGTCGGGACGTCCAAAGGCACGTGGGTCGCCTGAGTCCAGTGAGCGCAGGCGGGAAGGAGAGTGTGGGCCCGGCGCGCCTGGCGGGCTCTCCTCCTGCGCCTGCGAGGGGAAGGGACACCTCTCTCAAAAAGGTACCGAGCGGTCCGGACAGACCAGGGGTGGTTCGTCTGGTCTGCGCCCGGAGGAAAACACCCAGGGAGGCGTCGGGGTCGCCTTTGGCGGACTATCTTGCTTGTCGGAAATCCCCCTGCCGGGAGAGCTGCGGGGGAGAGGGTCGCCTTTAATTCCTTGAACGCTGCTTGCCAGCCTTGGTGTAGCATTACGTCAGTCTTTTCCCGTCCGAAGCGCCTCAAGGATGCTGAGACTCCAAGCCCCATAACCCCCAGCTAGGATGTGCGCCTGTTGGGACTTGCAGCCCCAACACGCGCACCTGCTCCGAAAACACCGCCTGAAACGCTTCTGGGCGATGAGTGCAGCACCAGGTGGCATTTCAGTGCCTGAAGTTGGGAGAGTCTCTTTTATTTTTATTTTATTTGGTTTGTCAATTGCTTACAAGATAATAGGTATAAGTAAAAACATAGTTATGAATACATGGATACATATAAGAAAAATAAAAGAAGCAATAGGACAGGGATGGTAGGCACGTTGGTGCGCTTATGGAGCTCCCTTATGAGTAGTCCTCGACTTACAACAGCTCATTTAATGACCTTTTGAAGTTACAAGGGCACTGGGAAAAAAGGGACTGAGGACTGCTTACCGCTGTTGCAGCATCCCCAAGGGTCAGGTGATTGCAATTTAGAAGCTTGGCGGCTGACTCATATTTATGACAGTTGCGGTGTCCTGGGGTCATGTGATGCTGTTTGCCATCTTCCAAACAAGCCAAGTCAGTGGGGAAGCCGGATTCACTTAACAAGGGTGTCACTAATGTAACAACTGCAATGATTCACTTAACAACTCTGGGAAGAAAGGTCATAAAATGGGGCAAAACTCACTGAAACGTCACACTTAAGAACAGAAATTTGGGCTCAATTGTGGTTGTAAGTTGAGGGCTTCCTGCATTTAACTGGAGTGTGTGTGAGAGAGACAAGTTTTCTCGTGTGTGTGTGTGTGTGTGTGTGTGTGTGTGTGTGTGTTTGTGTGTGTGTGTTGTGAAGGGTGGGTTTGTAAATGCCTTCTTGAAAGGTTTGGCATAGCTTGGGTTCGTGTTTTTCTCTCTTTGTGGTAGCCCATGTAGTGTGAGGGCCCTAAAGGGTTTTTATATATCTATTTGGAAATATTTGTTGCACATATATTGTGGCAATTATGGAGTAAAGGAAGAAATTCAACAAAAACTTTTTTCTCCAGGTCTGATATACCAAAATCATTGGTTTATGGCAAGATGGGCTTTTTTAGCTGTTTGTTTTGAAGTGGTTGCAAACAACCAATATTTGCTAGGAGTATTTAGAAAAGAAAAGGTTATATTTCAGGAATATTCATGGAAGAGAAAAAGTAATTGGGGTGAAACAAAATCTGTGATGATTTGCCCATTCTTGGCAAAACTTCAGAACACTTTTAGGCATGAAACAGTGAGGCTTGGAACTCTCTTGGGCTGCAGAAATCTGGGTAATTGTTAGAAGGCATCAAATAAATTAAACAGAGCTGCTGCCTCCTTGTGGTTATTAAATTTTTACAGGTCAGAATTCGCCCTCGTCTTGAATATATTAATTTACTGTGAATATAGAAATATTCTAAAGGAATGAAATGTGAAGAGATTGATAGGCTACATGTTCTTGATCTTTCTTCAGTCTAGACACAAACCTTTTAAGCAATTACTTCTTTCCAGAGCAGGAGGACATCCTGGCATTATATATTTAATTATCAGTTGGGATGTTACTTTAAAAATTATTTAAAATAAACCTTCTTTTCTAAGATATACATAAGAACCCAGTTTGGTGTAGTGGTTAAGTCATCAGGCTAAAAATTGGGAGACCGAGTGCCAGTGTTGCCTTAGGCAGGCATGAAGCCACTTGGCTGACTGGTCCAGTCATGTTCTCTCAGCCCTAGGAAGGAAGCAGTAGTCAATTACTTCTGAAATCTTGCCAAGAAAACCGTAGGTAGTGTCCAAGCAGTGGTCAGGAGTCAAGACTGATTCAATGGCATAAGAAGAAAGCTATACCTGAAGCTAACATTGCAGGCATTCATAGAAACATGGCTTAGTATCCCCCCTCACCATTGTATTTAAAGGTTTATATGCAAAGCTTACCACTCATTCCCTGGCTGTCTGCCAAAACTAATTTCTATCTGGATAGCATGTGCAAAGATAAGGCTAGCTTGGAATACTAAAATTGTCCCTACTTGGCTACTATCATTTGTTTCCCATATATAAATCACATATGCATGGCCAATTGAATACAAAATACACACTTTAGGAAAAGTTTTATATCTAAAGTACTCAAAAAACTGAAGCAAACAAATGAAACCAGAAAATCCAATGTCTTTTCAGCAAGATACACCATTGATTGAATTACAATACAGATTACAGAGTGTATGTGTTAGGTATGTAATGCATACCTAATCTCAGCAGATCAATCAACATAGAGTCTTTAGAACAGGGGTGTCAAGCCCACAGGGCGGCCTGGAAATATCATGGGACTGGAGGCTAAAATGGACTGCATGCAGGCCCCCTGTGCCTCATTTTCACCCTTCATGGCCTCCTGCAGTAAACAGGAACAAAATAGGCCTAAAAACAAGCTTAAAAAGGGCCATGCGGCCCATTTTCAGCTAGCAGAACGTTGCAGGAGGCCAATGAGGTGAAAATGAGGCTCAGAGGGAGGACCCAGTTTTTACCAGCAGGGTGCTGCAGGGGGCATCCATACAGCCTCCCCATGCCACCCCCCCACCACTGGCCTGAAGAGAGAACTAGAGTGCTGATCCAGCCCTCGAAGAAATCAAGTTTGACATCCCTGCTTTAGAACTTGTAAATACACTTTAACATTGTCACAAGCGAAGGTATATAACTTAGATCATATAATTATGTCTTACAGCTTCACAATCAAAAATTCCAAAAGTATGGACCAAATTAAATCATTCACACAGAATTTGGGGGGGAAAGATAATGAGCTTAGATACAAATGCATACTCTACTTGTTTTTTAATCCTAATGGTTATTAAACTTTTGTAGGGCTTCTGAATATGTCATAATCATTACACTGGTGTCCTGTGTCTAAATATCCAGAAAAACTAAACACACACAAAATCCACAGACACTTGATCGTAGCAATTGATCGTAGAATCTTTTTGAATGGTTAGGTACACTTTGGAATCTTATTAATGCAGTGTGCATAGTGCAAGAAGATAGATGATGACATGAAAGTCAGTTTTGAAGTTCGAAACAGAAGTAAGCCATCCCTACAGATGTTGCTTAGTGGGAAAGAGATAAACTTTCCTATTGCTGCTACTACAGGAGAAACGCATGTTCGATGCCCCAATTCCCTGTTCCCTGGATGCCCCCAGTTCTCATAATTTTCCAAATAAGCAAGGGGAAGATGTGAGCGGAGGGAAGGGAAGTGTTATTTTAAATTCAAAAGGAATCGATATGGGGAAATTCCTCTTACCCTTTCTGTCTTTATTAAAAATCACACTCAGCCCCTTACCCTCTACTGAATAAAAACTGAAACTACATTCCTTTGAGTCCTTAGACTTTCCAAGGAGTAGAAAAGTTGTTTTTTAAGGACTGTGAATATTTTCTTTACAGTGTAGGTTTTACATACGCATCTTAGCTTATAATCATAATACGATCATTATCTTGTACTTCAGAAATAATGCTGTGTAATGCCAAGTATTTGACATCAAGACCGTCTTAGTCTATAATAAGTTAAATAAGTTAATTTATTGTATTGTAGATATTGTCTCAGTTTGGAAAATGTCTATTTTTTTTGTAGGTTTTGATTGAAGGAATATTTAGATCTATTCGTTGTGAGGTTTTATGATATACCTGAAGACAATGACATCATCATGACTCTCTTTCAGTGGTGTAATATATCTGTCATGTCATGTCCTAGAAGCAAATTTTTGGTTCTAAGACTGCTGTAAACTGGTGAGGATTTTTTTCTCCTTAATAATATAACTGTCTTTGTTCAACTATTGTCGAAATGGATTACTCATTTGATACTCTATATTAATGACTTATTTGGACATAAAGGCACCATAGCATATTCACTCTTTCAAGTGAGCATGCGTGTGCTTTCTAGTAATCTTCTCACAGTTAAATATCACGTGTAAAAGCAAAGATTTTCAAATATTCAAGTTTTGCTCCAAACTTGTTCTTAATTATGGGTGATGCGGCCGATTAACAAACTCTATTTAAGTTTTGTAGTTCTATTGGCTGTTCTTTTTGAAGAGACAATTATTATGGGCATCTAATTGAAGACAGGATGTTTTTTGTGTTTTTTGTACTGGCAACAAGATTAGCGTGCAGTGGCAATGAGCCTTAAATGACATCACACATTTGAATTCAGTAAGGAGCTTTAAGTATTACCGTAAGGTTAAAAGTGAGTGATTTGACTAGCTGAATCAAGTATAGCTAATAAAAATGGATTGAAATAGTACAATATTTCTGAAGTTCAGATGGCTTTTTTGTATGCCACTATATATGGCTGTGCTGTTAATTTATTATACAAAAATCATTTGATTTTTATCTGGTGTAAGCATTATAAATTGTCTTTGTAATATCTATAATCCTTATAATAAATCTTACACTGTACTGATAGTATTGTGAGGTTTCACAATGTTATTGGTACAGTAACTTTTATGGTTTAATTGATAGTCGATGAAAAGCATCATTGTAATATATTGGCACTTTTTTTTAACAGTAGAAAATTATCCAAGGAAGTGATTGCATTATTTAAATAGTAAGATTTTAATGTTAATTTTCTGTATGTTTTGAACTTACTTTCTAGCTATAATATGCTTACTTCTCAAGTTCTGTTATTCTGTCACTGCCCAAGTCTATAAAGCAAATTCAGTTTGAGAAGTAACTTTGATCTGAATTCAAGTTCAAATTGGGAGTTCGAATTTTGCTTGGGTGTATTTGATAAATTATTGTTGTGGCATTATTCTTCTTTCATTCCTGCATTGGAATAAAATTATGTTGAAACTACCCCTCTTATGCATGTTTTATAAATAGAAAGCATTTTAGGTGAAGAAGAATCATTATGGATCAGTTCATAAAACACATTGCATATGTAAACTAATATTGGTTAACCAATTAGATAAATAAATAAAGTAAACTTCCACACATTTTTCTTAAAAAGTGGTCACACTTAAGAAAATGGAATCATTTTCATTTGAAAGTTAATTAATTAAATAAAACCGATCAGAGTGTTTAGTACATTTTGCTTATAGCATTAACTCACAGAAAAAGTTATGCAATTGTTTAGGAAAGAGAAAATCACAATTAAATTGTAAAATCTTTGCATTCACAACACTTGTAGTGCTAAAATGATACATTAGAGGGCAGGCTATAACTTCAGATTGCTATGGCTAATGCACTGTACTATTATACAGCTAATACTAATGTGCAACATAAGCATTTATCAAATATAATTAATATTTTTAGTTTTTTATGCATACCTGGACTTCTTTGATCCCTCGTAAAATGCAGGGAATTCTTGGAAAAAGGGTCTGTTCACATTCAAAATTACTGTATGTGGATTTTGCATAAATCAGGTTTGCAAATTACATCCTTCAAGATTTTATTATACTAACAATTTGAATAAGGCAGTGACCCAATAGTTCCTGTTTTTACTATGTAATTATGAAAGCAGGAATAATTCTGTGCTTGATGTAACAATCCAACTCTTAATATTTCTTAGGAGCTGTATACAAAACTATCAGCACAATGCTGCCACAATCGACCAAAATGCAGAAACCGTTCCAGCTGATATTTAGGACATGTTTGCTATCCTATCGCTCCTGTATCTTTCCATACATCAAAGAGAAAACATCCTTACATCCAATAAGGCAGGAAAAGATGTCCCTGGTGCTGAGCTGCCAAAGTCAACATCTGCATATGTCCGCTCCTTTTGGGGTTTCCAAAGAAGGGGGCTTGATGGGCAAGACATCTTCCCAACCTGAAGACCCTCAAAATAAAGAACCAAAGGGAGAAAATCTTACCACATCGGCTGGTAATTTTGCCAAGGAAATACCTATACAGCCCAATTCTGTAGAACTTGACCCTTTACAAGATAAATCCATTAGCCTTGTGCAAAGATTCAAGAAAACTTTTAAACAGTATGGCAAAGTTCTGATTCCTGTGCACCTTTTGACCTCCAGCATATGGTTTGGAACTTTTTACTATGCAGCTTTAAAGTAAGTGCAGAGCTATTATATATGCAGAACACCAATGATAATGTATCTGTTATAATTCATGTTGTGTACTTTTTAAAAAAAAAATGTACATAAATTTGGGGAGGATGGACCTGAAAAAAGGGAAGAGCCAGTGCTACCTTGGATTTCATTTGAAAATAACAATGTGTATTATCTTAATTGGCTATGCGTTCAAAGTAGCACAGGATAGTTTAAAGACTGAGAATTTAACAAACACTGTTTTGCTTATTGAAAGCCTTAGCTATCCCCAAGAAGAGTAGAATTAAAGAGCCTGGAGCTTATCATATTTGAAATTAGAAAAAAATCTTAAAACATTATCAAGAATCTCTGATCATACTGAACAATTTCTATGAAAATACTTGATTTTTGTATGACAAAATTTTGATGTACGAGAGAAGTAATGAAACAATGAAAGGAGTTGTAACTTTTCTGAGTAGGAAGCCCAAATGAGCATAAAGTGCCTATGCAAACTCTAAAATAAAATTGATTTTAATAGATTAACTAAAGTTGTAAGTGTATACTAATAGTAGTAATAGTTTCCTTGAACTCCATGGGAATTTTAATACAATTCTGAAAAATCGCACTGATTTTCTTACCTAAATCTATCAAATTAGACGTTTTTTTCTGTTGGAGGTCTCTTTCCCGCACTCTTAGTCTGTGCCACTTTATTGATTAGTGGAAAGTGGAATTTGTGAGTAGTGAAGAAAATTTGTGCTGGAGGCCATCCTTCATTAATTTCCATGTGTTCACATACCAGCAACTTCTGTTAGGTTTTAGAAAGCTCCAAATTTAGTTCCTGGCCTACCACTTAGGAAAAAACAACATTTTAAAAAAATCATTATCTCTATTACTTTTCAAAATAAAATTACAAAGTCAACATTTATGAATTGATTTGCTTTGTGCAATAAAACATACTGTTTTTAAAACTGATGAGATGTTTGCATTACAGGTAGTTTTTGACTTAGAACCATTTGTTTAGTGACAGTTTGAAGCAAAAACTCTACAAAAATGACTTATGACACCCGTTGCAGCATTTCTTTGGTTACATGATCAAAATTCAGATGCTTGGCAACTGGCATGTATTTATGACGGTTGCAGTGTCCTGGGGTCATGTGATCACCTCTTACGACCTTCTGACAAACAAAGTCAATGGGAAAGCCAAATTCACTTTATGACCGTTACTAACTTAACTGCAGTGATTCACTGAACAACTGAGGCAAGAGAGGTTGTAAAATGGGGCAAAACTCACTGAAAACCATCTTGCTTAGCAACAATTGTGGCTCAATTGTAAGCATAAATTGAAAGCTACCTGTAAAAATAAGACAATAAATGTCATCTTATGAAAAAATAGTAGTCTGAGGGAGTCTATATATAAAATAGAAGTTATTCTTGTGTTTATAGTAGTTCTGATGTTTTATTTTCTGTTCAATCCTAACTTTATTTCAAAAGGTGAGTGGTTTCTTGTTTTGTGTAACATGTAAAGATGCTAATGATGAAGCTAGAATAAGTAGTACAGGTTTAATTAGCACTTAATAAAATATATGTGAATGTATAATATGGGCTGTGAATGTATAATATAGGACCTCTGCTCAGTAATTCTGCTGCATGCTTGCATACATGCTCTAAACCTTAGGGAATATTTAAAATATCTCTGGCTTAAGTTACAATATTGGAACCCCTGCCATATACACAAAAGTGTGACAAAGTTCAGTAGAATTAATCTTACGTACATATGAATAGACTAGCACTTCAAATGAGTTTTAAAGGCTCTGTACTGTATGAATTTGGTAGTTCTGCAAGAAGGAGCCTAAATATATTTGAATTCCTTTTTAGATTTAAAATATGATGTCTTGTTGAAAACTAAAAACAGTCATCCCAAACATTAATATTCTAGCTTCCCAATTTAGATCCTTACATTTGTTTAAATTGTGTCAAGCTACGTGATCAAGAAGTAAATGTAATTAATATCTGTAATATCTAATAAAACCAGCTATTTATTTTTTCTGAATACCTTCTGATATGTATCTGGAAACAAAATTTTAAATAGCTTGGATATTTATTACCCTGAGAAGGGATAAATTTAGAATGACATTTAGACCCATTGCCTTTAGAAAGGGCACTTAATGCCATCTGGTTAGAATAGCTAAAACAGTTATAATACCTTCTGATGACAGAGACATTTGTCCTTCTGCTCACTAATTATCATTGTTCTACCTCTTCTGAGAGGCCACAATTTGTAACCTACTTAAAATGAATAAATCTTCACTTCAGCATTGCCAGTAATTGGCTCATTAGCCATTTATTTACTGTTATTTAAGAGTAAATGTTTACCCATTTCCAAAGAGATCAGCAGTTAAGTTTCTATCCGAACAAATCTGGTTTCAAGACCTTATAAACTTTCTTACAACCAAAAGTGATAGAATTCATAAAGATGAGCTACAAAGAAAAGCACAGTTATTAAAAGGTCAAGGTTTCCCCTGTCCAGTTGTGTCCTATTGTCCGAAAATACTTCTGTGGCCATGTGGCTGGCATATCTATATGCCAAAGCGCATAGAATGCTGTTACCTTCCCACCAAAGTGATATTTATCTACTTACATTTGCATGCTTTCAGACTGCTAGGTTGGCAGGAGCTGGGGCAGGAACAGGAGTTCACCCCATCACACAGTAGTTAGGTTTCAGACTGCCCATTTCCCAGTCAAGAGTCTTTTAATCAAGCCTTAAGAACATAATTGAATTTCTTCTCAGAGAAACATATAGGGTTGTGACACTTCACTTTTTCATATTGTGAGTTATATTCAGTAAAGTTTCCAACAATAACTCTTCAAGGAACGGGTTAAGGCCCTGTCCCACTGCACTCACGGATGCAAAGAGGATGTAAAACATTAAAAAAAGCTTGCCATCCATTGGAAAATGCTATGCATCCGTTGTGTACTCATTGCATACGTGTTTTATATGCTCTATCCGTCGAGCATCCGTCCACTGCGATTTCATCCACACAAGAAGTTTTGAGCTGCACAAAACTTTGTGAATGGATGAACTTTCCGCTGTGTACGATGTAAATCCGTGACATACGAGCCACAAATGTTCTATGTCCGTTTATCACCCGTTAAACGTCTGCTGTATCCTCTCAGCATCCTCTGGGCATCCTCGCAACTCATATCCGCTGTAGCTGAAAACGGAAAGAGGGAGGAAACAAAAGGTACATGGAACGTCTACACAGCGTCAGTAGCACAGAAATAGAAAGGATGCGCAGTGAACGGTTTGCATCTGATATGCATCCGCACGGCATCTCCTTTCTTTCCTTTAGGCGTACATGATAAATCCACTTCATTCGCTATGCGTCCACTTCGCAATTATCCCCCGGAACCCCTTCGGAGGTGTCATCTGCTTCCATCCGCTTTCATCCGCTAGGCTTCCTATGAACATCCGTTTAATATCCCCGCTACATACTACTCACGTCCATTCTTTTCCGTTCTTTTCCATTCTGTTTATGCAAATTTTCACTTTTTGGAGCGGATGACAACAGATGGAGCCACCCCCAAAATTTTCCTCATCTGCTGTGTCCTTTATGCATATGTTTTGTGTCCGTCGGCCAGTGGGACCGGGCCTTTAAGTATTGTTTGAAATCAGCCAAAGTTCATTTGTAGAAATGGACCAAGCTTAACATTTGATACTCAATTTTAATTTAATGGAAACTGCATGTTCAGAATAATGTTTAATTCATGTTTTCAGAAGAACCTGACCATATTTTTTCTCTTAAGACATATTAAGTTATTGTGGAACTTGTTTAGACAAGAAGTTGATATATACGGATAGAATTTTGATCTTTTTTAAACTTGGCATTATCTACCAAGTTAGCTTTTATGGTTTTATGGTTTAGGCAAACATTCCCAAATTATTTTAATCCGAATCATATAGTCTGCCCTGAGGACTAATACTTTCATTCATCTTGAATTACCACAATAAAGATAATAGTGAAATAACTCTTAAGACTTTAATCAGTTATATCTGAATAGCCTAGAGAGGTGATTCCGAACATTTTAATCATCATCAGTTTTGAAGACCACTGTATTAGTCAAAGATCATCAATCTGGCCCCTACAGATACTATGTTATACTTGTTCCCTTCCATTTGATACTTTTATGATTCATAATTTAGGGGAGAAATAAGCAGAGCCATACAAAATCATTACATCTTCCAAGTTGCTTGTTTTCCCACCTGAAGTATCAAATTGACAATCTGGTAATATTTTCGCTTATTAGACGTTTATAATTCTGTATACATACACAGATTTACATACTAACTTAATTTGGAATCTGTATAGTAGATCATGTAAATCACCTTCCCAGATCCCTAGGGCATGGAACACAGGTTGTAATAGTTTTAGAATATTGAAATTAAATTTCAAAACTGGAAATCTTCTGTATGTGATATACTTCATGTTTTTCCTCTTGTAACCTATTGACCATTACCCTGTATCAGTTGAGGAAAAAAATGAGTGATCTGTTGTCAAATGTAAAAATACTTCTTTACTATAACTGTACAAAAAACTTTACCAACATAGGAATGATGTAATTTATTTTAATATGTCTTCATTTTACAGGGGAGTAAATGTCGTTCCATTTCTTGAATTCCTAGGGTTGCCTGAAAGCATTGTAAACATCCTAAAGCATTCTCAAAGTGGAAATGCATTAACTGCCTATGCGTTGTATAAGGTAAGTCGATCTATGGGTTTCTTAACACTACTCACAGGAATATTTGAATGTACAGTTACCGTAGAAGAGAATATCCGGAGCTCAGAGTTGAACTTTGAAGACCTTGGTGCTCTCTGAGCTTCATTGTTTGCTTGCCATTGTTTTATTATCTGACTAGCAAATGTGGAATTTGTGTGTATCCATGAACATAACTAGCAGTTAGAAGACACAATGAAAACTCCTTAATCTCACAACACATGGACAGATTCACCATAGTTTCAACTGGAAAACTGAGCATCTTAGAGAAAATTAAATTCAAAAACACTAGGAAATTCCTGGAAGTTTGGCATTAAACAAATCAGATATCAATAGACACATAGAGATAAACCACATTTACAAACCATTCAAAAGAGATAGTTTAAAGCTACCAGACAAATGAACAGAAAACAGTTCTCGACTCAAGGAATTGCCAAGGAGAAAACCATTACCCTCTCCCCCACACACTAATATTTGCAGGACAAACAGAGAGCAAAACACCAAGAATCACATTAGGTAATTAAACCTTAATTCGGGGCATTCTGATGTGTGGCAGATTGCTAGAATTTGTGGACAGAGGTGGGTTAAGGAAAACTGAATCCATGAACCTCATACTATCCCTACAGAATTACGAGTGAGCCTCTGGGATTTTGCATTCAAAGTATGCAATTGTATGTGTGCATAATTACTGAGGAAAAGATTCTGTCATGAAGGCTCTGAATGGATACAATAATGCTGTAATTAATAAAATAAATGATCTATATGATGATGAAAGAAAATATGTTAAATCCATTTACATAATTTGATGTTTATGATGGAAAATATTTAGTTGGATGCAAACATTTAAAAAGCTAGTTAGAAAGAAGTTAGTTGTAAGAAAGTTAATAATAATAGAATAAATAATAGATATATAGATAAATAATAGAATAAAATAAAAGAATAAAAAAGAAAGAAGGTTAGTAATGAAGAACAGCACATGTTCAGAAACTAAGAAGACATTGGGTTGTATTCAGTGGCATCAGAAGAAGATTGTCTTCTTCCTCCCTGCTTGT
This sequence comes from Laticauda colubrina, assembly GCA_015471245.1. Classification (NCBI taxonomy): domain Eukaryota; kingdom Metazoa; phylum Chordata; class Lepidosauria; order Squamata; family Elapidae; genus Laticauda; species Laticauda colubrina. The sequence goes on along the minus strand of BLBF01000002.1, from coordinate 64,428,503 downwards.
GATCCTCTAGAGGAGATTTGGGATGAAGCTGGCAAGTCAGGGAGAGGACAACCCTTAGAAAACCACTTTGCCCAAGTGCACTTCTACAGCAGAACCGCTGAGTGGCTCTTGGATAGTGTTCACTATCTAAAAAACATTTATTGTCATGGGGACAATAAATCTTCCATTTAAATTTTCTATATTTCACAACCTTTATAATATATCACTTGTTTAGTAAAATATGACTTTTTGCAAAATGTAGTTGGTCACACACTTAATTTTTTCAAATATTCAAAGGCCTTAACAAGTGATGTAAGATTAGATTCAGGAACCTCATTTGCAGTTCCCTGTATTAGCCTATGGCATGACAAAGGCTTGCTTTCCCATCAGTGTTTCCATTACTACCCTGGCACTATTAGTGCCACATGGTGGAATAATAATGGAATGTTAATAGTATTGCTTTGCAATACATCCTGACCTTTCTTTTATAAATACAGAAGGGGGAAATTCATTGCAAAGCAATACTGTTTAATTTGTTTATGTGCCTGGGAACTTATGACTACCAATGCCATTTGACAACTTTAAAAGTGCTGGCTCTGTGGAATTATTTATAATTTAAAAATTATCTCTTAAAAATAATACAAAAATGCCCAGACATAAAATATTGTTAATCTTTACATACTCTAAACTTTAGGTTTAAATATATCTGATAATAGTTTAAAATGGATGTTCTGATTTTCAGCCTTAAGGACAACTTTGGAAAATAGTGGTTTTTTTGCAAAAAGCATAATTTTAATTTTTTTTATTTCTGCATCTCAGTACTTTAAAGACAAAAGTTTTGCTTTATTGCATGACAAATAATTACTTTCTTGTTTCAATAGCATTTAGGATTTTAAATACACACGTGCACTAAATTCTTTTTTATTTTTCTCAGATCTCTTTTTCTCTGCTTAATGCCACATATTTTGAGCTTAATTTCTTCCATCCATGCTGAAATATTTGCTAAAAACTTGTCAATAAGACACTATTAAATAAAGTAGAAGGGGTTTTTAAACTATTTTTTAAAGTAGAATCTATGTATATAAAAGCAAAATACCACTCATTCATCATCACAAAATCTCCAGAACTGTAAAGCCTACAAACTTTATGGTTTGAAATTTGGCACATATGTTCCACTTGGCTTCTAGGTGCTCACTAAGAAAGGATTTTTCAAAATGATCATCAGAGCATTAGTATTTTGTATATGAAAACATCCCTGATGCTAAGGAGGTCTACTCCCCCTCCCCACCTGAAAGGAAATCTGTTCCAAATGCAAAACATAAGCAGAGGAGAGGACTTTCTGTTTCAGTTTTACAACACCAAGCAACCTTAGTTCAGAACAATTGAGCTAAGCCATGCCCAGGATCCTGTCTCCTTGCTCACAGAGCAAATACTGTTTCAGCTTCCAAACAGCCCTCAATTCATACACACTGACAGGACGCTAGCCAGATGAATACCGATGGATGATGGTAAGCAGAGGAAGAATGTTTTTCCCCCCTTATTTTCCTCCCCCAAAACTAAGCCCAACCACATAGTTTCATAGCGAAGCACAGGCATTGAGCTAGTGTTTAAATGAATACAAAACACCAAACTATAAACCAAGACATTTGTTGATGTCTTTTCATTTAATATCTCATAATATATCATTACATAAAACTAAAAACTGAAAATAACTATTTGGGTAGGAAGAAAAATGAAAATGCATACAAAGTACAAAGTTGAAAAAGACAATAAAAACTGCATAAAAGTCCTATTTAATTCATACAGAGATAGTATTTTCTTTCTTTAAATATTTTGAAAGCTTTCAACTGGTCTCTAGGAATTATTGTGCTAGCGAAAATTTTCATAGTACCCCCTTAGAAAATGTAATTCTCTTTCAGTAACTATATTTTATTTTTAACTTTGTTCAAATGAAACTGTACAACTCAACTATCAAAGCTTTAAGAGCAATACAATAATTCAGACAAATCATGAGACTAAATTCAGCTTTCTCTTCCATCTTCAACAGTTCTCTAAAGTATTTTGCAGGTGATGCATTCTGCATTTCAGAATAAATTTTGGGAGGCACAGGTGTTGCTGATGGGAGCAGCTGAACAGTGACTGAATGACTTATTAAAATGTATAGATCTACCAATATCTCTTTAGGAAATGCTTTGGATAGTTTGGAAAGCTTCCTTGCAAGGGTTATGTGAGTACTTTAACTTCACTAGCACAAGTGTTTAAAGAGTTGTAGCTAAAGCCAAGCCTGTAAATGCTATTGGACAATAGAATTTAAAGTCACTTGAGTCCTTAATGTTTTTATATGTTTTACATACACTTTTTTTTTTTTTGGCAAGATTGCAACTCCAGCCAGATACACAGTGACATTAGGAGGAACATCCATCACTGTGAAGTATCTTCGCAAGCATGGATATATGTCCACACCACCTCCAGTAAAGGAATATATTCAAGACCGAATGGAAGAAACAAAAGAACGAATCTCGGGAAAAATGGAGGAAACAAGAGACATGATTAGTGGCAAAATGGAAGAAACAAAAGAAAAATTAACTGAGAAAATGGAAGAAACAAAAGAGAGGATAACTGAAAAGATACAAGAAACAAAAGAAAAAGTTTCATTTATAAAGAAAAAAGAATAGGAAATTTAGAGTAAAAGGTGATGTTTTTAATCCATTAGAATGTCTGAAATGTATGTTCTTGCTCTTGTTCATGTCTATTTTGTTATAGGCTGACTAGACATTTGAAAGCTAAAAAGATAACGCTTAAGACTTGCACTGGCCTTAATAGAATTATCCAACATTTTCCAATGTATGATGTAGTAAATGCCACAGTTCTCTCCACAGCTCAGTTCCTGAAAAATATTTGGTCGTCCCATCAGTGACTTGAATGAACCTATGATGAAGCTGATATTCTTGCCTGGCATCACTCACCTTGTTGTAAAACAAAATATTAAGATGGCTCAGTCATATAAACAATGTCTTGAATATTAGAAATTGTGTCAATACTTGTATATTAATTAATCTTACTATCTCTAGAAAGATCAGGTAACTAGAAAGTTGTTATGTTCCATATTCCTTTTATCAAAAAAATGACTGAAAATTAAGTGTGAGGCTCAATGAAATGGTACTGAATGTAATTGCATATTTATATTGCAAAATGGATTTTGATTCTTTAGGCTAAAATAAGTATTAGATTTCATATCACTGATAAAGCTTTAAAAATGAAGGAGATAGATCTATCTTTTTTCAGGGAGTAAACATTTACATCTTTTTAGCCTTGTTAAAAAATAAAAAAATACGACCATTTTTGTAAAAAAAAATCTTCCAATATTGTTATTAGAGGCTAAACATAGTTAGTACAAAGATGTTATTATTGTACTATTGAATACTATAGATTCATCTCAGGTAGGGTTTTGGATATTTGTAGGGAGACGGCTGAGATCAAGAGACTATAATATCCATGTATTATTTTGGTGATCCCAACTCTGAACATTGGCATTCCAGATATTTCTCCTGTAATGAGAAGAGGTCATGGACAGGTAACAGAATAAAACAGAGATCTCCAAACTTGGCAACTTGAAGACTTGTGGACTTCAAGTTTCAGAATTCTCCTGCTGGCTGGGGAACTCTTAGAGTTGGAAACCATGAGTCTTAAAATTGCAAAGTTTGGAGACCCCTGGAACAAGGGATGAAAGCATCAGGGTGAGAAGAATTTTAGAAATGACTGTCATAGCCATGTTAAGATCCATAGTTTATATCACTATCTCTGTTATGATTTGAAGAAATGCTTTCAAAGTGCTTTATATTAATGTAAGTCAAACACTTTGTTAAGTAATCATTCAATTACCGTATTTTTCAGAATATAAGACACTCCAAAGTATAAGACACACCTAGCTGGGGGGGGAGGGGGGGAGAAAACAAATCTGTCTCTGCCTGCCAGCAATTTGCCTCCTTGCATCAAACAGCCTGATCAGTTTCAGCATAGCCTGATCAGCACAAGCAGCTGATTGTCGGTAAATCAGCCTCCTGATGATCAGCTGTTTCAGGCTGTAGGGATAGCCATTGCCTGTTGCCACCTCCGCTTGCCCCATTTTCAGTCTCCTCATCCCGTTTTCAGCCTCCACATGCCCCACTTTGGCCCATTGTGAGCAGCAAAAATGGGAGGTCCGGAGGCCAAAAATGGGGTGGGGAAGCCAAAAATGGGGCATGGGGACGTGGCAATAGGCGATGGCAATCCTTGCAGCTTGAAACAGCTGATCGTTGGGTGGCCAATCCTACTGATAATCAGCTGTTTGTGCTAATCAGGTTGTGCTGAAGCTGACCAGGCTGTTTGCTGTTTGCTGCAAAGAGGCAAATTGCTGGGAGACAGAGGCTGAAGGATGGGGGCCGGTAAGTGGGTGGGGCTTCGACAACATTCACTGTATAAGACACACAGACATTTCCATCCACTTTGAGGGTGGAAAAATTGCATCTAATACTCTGAAAAATACTGTACTTGGAGACTATATATTTTTTAAAATCTGATTTGCCTCTTTCAGTTCTGTTAAAACAAAATATCTAATACTAGCTAGCCTTAGAAGCTCTTTATCCAGGAAGCAATTAAAACAAGTGTTTATTGAGGTGATAGAGACCCAGGAGATGACTAGGAGCCAGTTACCAAAATCAACCTTGCCTATCTATAAAGCAGGAGTGGTTTAGAAAATGTATTTTCTTTATTGATAAAGTTTAATAATATCATAAAAGCACTATACTACTAAATAATACTTGTCTAAAAGCAAAATAATGGTTTTGAAAATTGGTTATGAGGTTATATACTCGTACAATAGCATTGCTGAACACTCTCTTAACTTAGAGTGAAAAGTTGTATCTCATGAAGACAATTTTGTGTGAAACCATGAAATAAAACCTTGCTATATTTATACAATAGTTATTCTAATGGGAGAAATGCTACAGTTGTTTTCAGGCACAGTTTTACTCCTGTAAAAATGCTTGTTTCAGATGCTTAATTATACAGGTAAGTTTTAAAAATGTACAATATGATTTCTCATAAACTTAATGAATACTCAGCAAATCTTCTTACTGCCAGTTGCTGTCCTAGCATTGCAAGAAAATATTCACGAAAGCTTCTATTTTCTGATCTATCAATGAGTTGCTTGATAAAAGTCGGACGTTATCTTAGCCAATATTACATCCATGATTTGCCTCTATAAGCAGTATTACGTAAAATAGCTACTCATTTATTAAAGGTAACTTACCATCTTTGTGCAAGCTTCAACTATTTCTCTTTTAGTAGATTCATTCTAAACCTGCAGAGAGTGAAATGCTTACTTGAAGCTTAGAATTAAAGGATTTGGCAATTAGTAAACAATATCAAAAGAAAAGAGCACAAAAACAAATAGAAAATATATACTTTGCCTGCAAGGTCATTTTGGAAAAGCTGGTTTGGGACTTAAACGTATTCCATTTTTGTAGAAGCAGCATGTTTGAAACCTTTTCATCCATAATTCCATGGATATCATATTCCTAAAATTAACAGACATGATCAAATTACACAACAGGAAATAGCATTTCTTGTATTTTCTGTACTTTTTTTTAAACAAACAGATTCTTGTTTAATGCCAATGAAATGAATGAAAAGATGTCTCAGTATTTCAACTTGGTTTTGGTAAAAGCATCAGGAATTTAAAATAATTGTTCAATATTAATATAAATGGAAACAATATTGGCCCATTGTTGTGGAATGGACTTAAGCAGTATTTAATAATATTCACCAAACTACTTGCTCAGTTCTTTCATAAATTTGTTTTCATTAACTGCAGAGGAATTGTTCTTAAAATAATAGTGCGGATGACATTAATTGAATTAAAGTACGCCTGCTATACCACATTGTCTGTTCTTTTTGAATAATTGACTCAGGGATTACTTCTAACACCATTTTACTATTCTCCAAACAAGTTGCTACAATCACATCCACACACTTTATGTGGGTATTTATATTGCCCAAACTTGAAATCAGTGTTAAAATGATCACTGGAAATTTGTTTCCTTTGTTTTGGACTTCAACAATACTGGGATTGCTTCTGAGCTGGACTGTCTGTCTTGAACAGCTGGCTGAGGAATTCTGGGAGCTGAAGTCTTAAAGTTGGAAAGTTTGGAGGCCCCTGGTCTTGACCCACCAAGTCTGCTCTATGCAGCTGGGAAAGACTCCTGGAGCAGGTGGGGTGGGGGGATGCTGAAGAATTTTTGGCAGGAGTTCCAAGGGTAAATGAGAAGCTTGAATTCCATCACACTTTGGACAGGGCAGTATTTAAAATGTTATAAATTAATATTCAAATTGACATACAATATCACATAGCGTGCAGCCTCGATAGTTTTAAATTAGCTATATTTTTCTACTGGTCAAATCATCCCTGATTGTATTTTAAGCAGAATGTTAATTACAGTAGAGTTTGCCCTGTTGGGTAACCAGGCAGAAAAATGCAACTAGGTGACCTAATTCTATCTTCTTATAAGGCTACATTAGCAGAATCTTGCAAATTTAAAAGTCCAACTTTCCACTACCATTTTAAAGCCCATGTCCCACTGCATCAATGGAGGCAAAGAGGATGTAAAATGTTAAAAAAAGCTTGCGATCCGTTGGAAAACGCGATGCATCCATTGTGTACTCACTGCATATGTGTTTCATACGCTCTATCCCTCCAGCATCCGTCCACTGAGATTTCATCCACCCAAGAAGTTTTGAGCTGCACAAAACTTTTTGAACGGATGAACTTTCCACCGCGTACGATGTACATCCGCGACATATACGGGCAACAAACATTCTATGTCCGTTATCCATTAAACGTCCGCTGTATTCTCTCGGCATCCTCTGCACATCCTTGCAACTCACATCCACTGCAGCTGAAAATGGAAAGAGGGAGGAAACAAGAGGGACACGGAACATCTACACAGCGTCAGTAGCACGGAAATAGGATGTAAGCGGATGCATCTCGTATATAAAGGATTAAAATGGACAAAACGTTTGTATCTGGGATGTATCTCAGATATTTAGGATGTCTGGAGTATGTCTAGAGTATGTAGAAGGACACCTAGTGGAAAACCGATATTTCCTATAAAAAGGGGGAGAAAATCACCTGGATCTCAGTATGAGTCCAGCAGCCGTGGTGTACAGACCTCTTCACCCTTGGTCTTGCTCTTCCACATCATCCATTGTTCTCCACCATGGATCATGACACAATCCGTATGGTAGCTGCGATCATTCATCACCAGAACCAAACCCTGTTCAGACTGTTTCACCTTTTATACACAAGGAGAAGGAGATCAAGAACTGTGTGGGTCCGAGGATGGATCGTGAGAAGAATGGAGTTTGGACTGTATGACCAGTTGATGGTGGAGCTGAGGAATGAAGACCCTCGTGCATTCCATCACTTCATGAGGATGCCACCAGCCATGTTTGACAAAATTGTAGAGTGTCTGAGACCCAGATTGACCAAGCCAAGCACCAACTTCCGTCCCAGCCTGGACCCGGGACTGAAGGTGGCACTGACTCTGCACCACCTGGCCTCTGGAACCACATACAAAAACATGCATTATGCGTGGAGGGTGCCACACAACACCATCAGCAAAGTGGTCAGAGAAGTAGTATAGGCCATCATCGAAGAATACATGAAGGAGCTCCTCAAGTGCCCCACCACTGAACAAGGCTGGAGGAAAGTTGCAGAGCAGTGGTTTCAGAGGTGGAACTTTCCCCACACCGTTGTAGCCATAGATGGGAAGCACGTGGCCTGCAAAGCTCCAGCCAACTCAGGGTCCACTTATTTCAACTACAAGGGCTGCTTCAGTATAATTCTCTTTGCCATGGTTGATGCTGACTACAAGTTCATGTACATCGATGCTTCAGGCAACGGGTCAGCTTCAGATGCCCAGATATACAATGCCAGTGACCTTAAGGGTGGGCTGGAACGCAACCTCATCATGGGTTTTCCAGATCCAGACCCCCTACCCAATGACACACAAGATGTGCCCTACTTCATTGTGGGTGATGACGCCTTTTCCCTCAGAACCTACCTCATGAAGCCGTACAGTTCAAGATACCTCACCCGTGAAGAGAGGATCTTCAACTATATGCTGTCCAGGGCAAGACAGGTGGTGGAGAACGCCTTTGGCATCCTGGCCAACAGGTTCCAGATACTTCTCGCCACCATGCAGCATCATCCACAGACTGTGAGGAGCATTGTGGAAGCTTGCTGCATCCTGCACAATCTCATGTGCACCTGTTACCCATTGTTGCAGAACAGACTTGTGGACCATCAACAAGGGAATGGGGACATGGAGCCTGGTGAATGGAGGCAAGGACAAAACCTGATAGACACCGTGAATGTACAAGGCCCCAACAGAGCTTCACATGAAGGGAAGAAGCAGCGCAACCTACTGAGACACTGGTGCAACTCCCCAGCTGGAGCAGTGGAGTGGCAAGACAGGATGATAGATGGTTAATGGATGCTTCCTTGAAGCTGTCGCATAACACTGATGAGATTGTGCCATGTATGTTGAGTGGCCCTACAATGAATAGGGCATTAATAAAGAGCTTTGTTTATTTTGAAATTTGTTGATCAATGAATAAATTGTTATTAATACAAAAGGTCCATATGTGTGGCAGCTGGGAGGGTGGACCATACAGTCCCACTATGCTTGCACTAGAGGTTTATCTATCCCTTATTTATCCCACAACTATCCTTACCTATCCCACAAGCATGCAAAGGCTTAACCATTTTTTCAAAGTTTTCACCAACACTTTAAGTAAAAAAAATGAACCAAGTGTGTTAAGCAAAGATAACCTTTATTAACTGTCTTAAGTAAACTGTATGACTTTCTTAAAAAAGCAAAATGAACCAAGTAAAGTGTCTTAAGCAAAGATAAATTTAACAAGTAACAAATCAGTCTCTGGCACTATTCTCAGTCACTCTGAGTCATGTCCATGGTCTCAGCTGTTAAGCGGCCAGGGACTGTGGAGGTGGTTGTGGCTTGAGTGCTGGTCTGAGGCGCCATTGGGGTGCTTGGCCCCGAGAGTACAACGGGATGGTGTGTTCAGGAAGCTGTCCGAGAGCTGACTCAGTCCCGTGAGGTTGAGAGGCCCTTCATCAAGTACCTGGGATGTCAGGCACAAGACTGATGACAGATTGTCCGTTGAGGGGATTGGCTGTGAGGTGGAGGAAGGAGGAGTGTAGTGGGGCTGTCTGGTCTGCAGCTGGGCAAGGTGTGACGTCTGTGGCATGCGATGAACCTGGGCCTGGACTGGGAAGGTCTGTTTGTGATGTGGGAAGTCCTGGTACTCATAGCCTTGGTAGGTGAGGGGCTGTTGAAAGCCGTGGAAGGGCTGTGACATCACCTGGGGTGGAGAAGCAGACCTGGACTGGGTCGGAGCAGGTTTAGCTGGGCCTTGAGGGTTGTGCAGAAGTGCTGTGATCTTTTCCTTCATCACCTGGTACTGGGGCTCGGGCATATTCCTCAAGGTGTGGCTCACGTAGGTGATGAAAGTGTGGCGGCTGGAGGATCCTCTGTCCAAGTGGACCAGCTGAGAAAGCACTTCTGTGCTGGTCTTCATCGTGTCCCTGATCTCCAACAGGACAGTGTGGCTTTGGTCCTCCAGTCTGCCTCTGCCTGCATCCTGTGGAGCTGGGGGTGGGGGTGCGTTGGTCTCTGGTGGCTGCCGCTTCTTCCTCCATTTGTGACAGGGGATCCTCCAAGTCCTCCAGCATGGGGAGTGCAGCTGTCAGGGGGGTCTCTGTCGTGGGGCCCTCTGAAGACACCTGCCTGGACAATGTAGCTGGCTCCTGGCTGGAAGAGGACTGGCTGTGGGCTGTCTGAGGGAGAGGGGTGTCAGAGGGGCTGCTCCTCGGTGGTGGACCTCACCCTCCAGGAAGCTGCACTTGGCCATGATGTACATCTCCCGGTCAGTGAGCTTGACAGCGGCCTGCCCAGATTTTTTGAGGTGTAGCTTGCTATACCAGATGTGCATGTGCTTCCACCATCCCAGGAGTACATCTTCAGTGTAGCCCAGGCTGTCTGCCTTGTCTCTCCAAGCTGCCTGTTTCTTCTTGGTGTTGCGATAGAGTCTGTGGCCCTTTCTCCACAGTTACTCATTCTCCCTCAGCCCTTCCAGCACCTCCTCCTCATGGTCCTCGGAAACGGTGTACTGTTTCCTCTCTCCCTTCTCCTTCCCTTGCCTCTTCCTCCCTCTGGCAGGGGCTTCAGCAGGGCCTTCAGGGGCTTGAGCAGCAGGGCCTTCAGCAGCAGGGCTTTGAGGGCCTTGGGGCTGGTCCACCACAGCAGCAGCAGTAGCAGCAGCAACAGCAACAGCAGCAGGAGAAGCACCAGCAGCAGCAACAGGAGAAGCACTAGCAGCTTCAGAGTCAGTGCCAGGGGGTGGGATGGTGGTTCTGTCCTTCTTCCAGGGCTGGAACGAGTAGGCACTGGCTTTCTCTTCTTCCCTGACTGACGAACCATGGTGCTCTTTGAAGATGTATGTGGCAGCACGTCTTTCCTCTGAATGCTGACTGCGTGCGAGCTGCATCCTTTTATATCCGCGGAGCTGACGCAATTCATACTCCCCGAATGCGCAGTGAACACTTTGCATCCGATATACATCCGCTATGCATCCGCTTTGCTTCCGATAGGCGTCCATGATGCATCTGTGTCATCCACTATGCATCCGCTCCTTCCGCTATGCATCCACTTTGCAATTCTTCCCCAGAACCACTGCAGATGTGTCATCCACTTCCATCCGCTGTCATCCGCTAGGCTTCCTACAAACATCTGTTTAACATCCCCACTACATCCTACCCACGTCCGTTCTTTTCCCTTCTTTTCTGTTCTGTTTATGCAAATTTTCGCCACTTTTTGGAGCGGATGACAACGGATGGAGCCACCCCTGAAATTTTGCTCATCTGCTGTGTCCTTTATGCATACGTTTTGCGTCCGTCGGCCAGTGGGACAGGGCGTTAACTACCTGAACTATTAAAGGAGGGGAGAACGTGCTAAATTTCTTCCTCTGATCCTTCATCCATTGAGTGCTTCTGCCTCATTTGCCTGATTGTCTCCTAAACAGCTTCTCTTTCCCCCAGGTCATCCACCTGTTCAATTACAAAGACAAGCCAATACTAGATGTTAAACTTGATTCAAATGAGAATTATCAAAGTTCTTCACATCCAAAAACAATGAAATATTCCTCAGCAAAGCTATCGCTATTGGGATAGCTTGACTCAGTAATAAAATGCTGCTGCTTTAGAGGTGCATAGTTTTTTGAATTCTTAAACAGAAGACAAAAATATTTGCTATTTCAGTCTTTTTAACCTATTAGATTATTATCTATCACAGTTGTACATAAAAATGCTTCATAGTAATGTAGAAATTTTATTAAAAACATTTTGGGCTGTGAACTTATGCATTTTAGTCAATTTAGGTTTTAGTTTTGAACTTTTATACACACATACTGCTTAGAGAGGGCTGTAAAGCACTGAAACTGTATGTAATAAGTGCCCTTGCTAAGTGCTAGTGATTTGTACATACTTTGTATATTAAGTCCACAGAATTATATTGTGTAGCTATAATATACAGCATATAATGTAATGTATAGTGCCAACATTAAATGTCACACAAAACTCATCATTTACTGATACATAGTAAAAGATGAAAATATATTATTAAGATTTAAACCAAATTCCTGTGTTTGATGAATAGATTGCATTATTTCTGCATAGCCCACTTCACTACTGATTTGATACAGTATTTCTTCCAGGTTTAGTTTTTAAGAGCAAAGTTTTATATACAGGTAGTACTCATTTGAGGACTGCCTCATACTGGTACAATTCAGTAACAATCCTGGTGAAAAATACCTTACAATCCTCACATTTACAGCCACTGCAGGTCTGTAAAACAAAGGAAAGCTGAAGTAAGATTGAAAGCACTTAGCAACTGCTTAACTCAGCTTTTTTGTTTTAATCAAATAACTCAAGGTGACACACATGCACACACACTATATCCCACACACCTGTCTTCTGTTTTCCCCACAACAACAATCCTTTGTGTGGGTTGGGCTGAGAGAGAGTGACTAACCCAAGGTCACCCAGCTGGCTTTCATGGCTAAGTGAAGCTCATCGTCTCCTGCTTTCTATAGCTTTGTGCCTTAGCCTCTAAACCAAGCTGATGACATTGATTACATTGCCAAAAGGGGCTCTCTAATATTGGCAAAAAAAAAAAAATTGATAAGAAATCACACAAAGGAAGATGAGTTGAATCCAAACAACATATAAAAGCGGGGGTGAGGGTGGGGGTTGAAGGTATACAAAACCATATTTCGTATAATTTAATCCTACCAAAAATCAAATTGGTTTAAATATGGATATATCCCCATATATATAATCATTTGTATATATTTTCATACCAGTGTCATTTGAAAAGCAGTGTTTGCATAGAACTGGAGGTTCATCACAGCTTAACTAAATGGTTAAAACTTTTTGTAATGAATTCTCAAAAATAATTATTATGTACTAAATTTATATGTTGTCCAATACTCAATTATTCTGGGCAGTTACAAATACACATTCAAAACAAGAAAAAATGCTTGTTGCATAAGTGAATTGAAAAATTGCATAAATGAAGAGTAAAGATGGCAAAGATGACAAAAAAGAAAGAAAACTCACATAATCCAAATGGAGCTTCACAAGGCTTGGCCACGGAGCCAGATCTTCAAGGTCCTTCATAATACCAGCAGAGAGGAAGTTCCACAAATCTTGGGGTGAGGAAACCTTATTCCAGAGGGCTATGCTCTTGCAAAAAAAATATATATTTCTGGGGTCCTTATAGATGGCATTGTTTAATTAAAGGAACCCAATCCTGCCAGATTTGTTATTATGTGAGACGCAGTCATTCAGAATGATAATCAGCCACTATGTTGTGTAAGGATTTATGGGTAACAAGCAGCCCTTTGAATTACACACAGAAGCAAACTGGCAACCTCTGCAGCTTGTATAACGTAGACACAGGGAGGTGTATCAATCATTGCTGAATACTACTGCATTCTGCATCTGCTGAGAAACTTTTTAGTGGTCTTTAAGGCCAATGGAACATGTTACACAATCAAGCCATGATATGATCAGGGCATGAGTGACTGCCTGAAGTCTCTCCCCCCCCCCCCCCCCAGTCTAAGTAAGAACACAAATAGCACATTGGGTGAAGCTGGGCAAAAGCCTTCTTGGCCACAGCTGCTCTCTGCTAATTAAGTAGGCCTTATGAGTCCAAGAAGACTCCCAGCTTTCATGTCACCCTTGAATGAGGAAGTGCAATCCCATCCAAGATCAGAAATGGAATATCCCTAGATCTGGGTGGCCTGAATACCCCCTTGGTAAGACTGAGTAGGAGATGGTTCCTCTCCATCAAACCTGTACAGCCTCCAGGCACTGTGCAACATCTCAACAGCCTTATTTGGCCAATTAGGGGTTGAAATATAATTAGATATCATCAGAATATGATATCAATCTCCAAACTGGCAGGTGACTGCACTCAACAATTTCATATGGAAGTTGATAAAGAAGGGAGAGAAAATGGAACCCTGAGGCCTGTAGAACTATTTCTTCCCCATCCATCCAACACCAGTTGGAATTGGCTTTGGGGAAAGAAAGAGAACTACCATAAAACAATGCCCCAATCCCCAGCCTGCAGATCCATCGCAGGATACCATGGCATCAAAAATCATTGAGAGATAAAAGAGCACAAGAATAGATGCACCATATTCATCCTAGCTCTGCCACAATCAAACCTATCTCAGTTACGAACCAGACAAATAGGTCTAGATAATACATTTCCTTCAAGATTCTCAGTGCAGACCAATCATCTTCTCATCAGCCTTCCCCCAAAAAGGAATGTTACATATTCATCAATAGTTGTTCAAAACTTTTAAATGAAAGAATTACCTTTCAAGGGGAGAATCCACCAAGATATGAAATGTTTTTATCTTAAATTCTGAAAAAGGCCAATAAAGAAAATGGATCTAATTCTATTTTAGTTTGGCACTGCATCTTATTACTTTCTTATCAAAGTTAAATTTATATCATGTTCCATTGATCCCATATGTCACAGTAATAAGATGCTGTCTATATGCCTAAGGTCTTCACATCACATGCCCTGTTCATTTTCAAATTGGTATATTTTTCTTCTCATGATAGAGGGGGTGGAGCAGAGATTCACATTTGTTTAATATTCTGCCCCCTTTTGCAACTCCACTAGTTACTAAAAAACAACAACCTCAATTCTTTCTCATATATTTTTTCTATCAGCTATAATAACAATTGCACAAACTTAATTACTTTTAGCAGTTACCTGACAGTTTTGATAAAGCTGTTTCTTTAAGTAGAAATAACACATCTTGACTGTATAAACCACAGGAGTAACTTTGCATTTGTTTCCCAGACTAATTAATAACTCAGACAAATACAAGACGTTGTGTGTGTTAATATGAGGTTGTGTGTCTTTTTCCTTTTTTAAAGTTGGAGAATTGTAATTAATTGTTTATTAAAAAGATGCAAATTATGAAAGAACAAGTGTGGTTAGGGGAGCAAAATGTGCATGTAGATATAGATGGATTATATTTAAGTAAAATAAACATATAATAGGGAAGCCCCCCCATCATCATACAAGAAGTTACTGATGTGTAACAGACTGTTAGAATTTGTGGACAGAGGCAGGTTAAAGAAAGCTGAATTACTAGCCTCAGGCTATCCCTATAGAATTAGCAGAGTGACTCTGGGAGCCTGCATTCAAAGTATTTATTGGATCCCATCGGTAAAATGTGATTTAAAAATACATTGGGGGGGGGGGGTAGGAATTCAGCCTAAATTGTAACAGGTTAGAGAAAGTTATTAGAGCTGGACTCTATGAGGGCTAGATTGATTAAATGTGCTGCTATTACTTTTCTCTTGTGATGCAAATAGTGCCATATTGTGATGGCATTAAGCTGGCACAATAAGTCAGATTTATTTTTCAATTGGTAAATACATTGTAGGAAGATTTTGACTTTGACACATGATGCTCAACCCAGTTAAGCTGAAGGGTTTACCTGCATAATTATGTAATCCTGTTTATGCAAATACATCTGAATCAGGCTAAATGTAAATATTTTGCTAACCGTAAGGACTATTAAATAGGTTTAACTGCAAATACTAAAGTTAGGCTAGATACCGTAAGTGATCCATTCACTTACCTTTCGTTCATGCAATGGGCAGACAATAGAATACTCCTTTCCAGAATTCTTCGATATGAACCTATAATATTCTTTTTTAAAAAATAGTTAATGCTAACTAATGGGGAGGGAGCAAGAGAGGGAGTATCAGTGCAGGAAACTTCACCCAGCCCTGACATGGAAATGACTGACAGATCAATAGCTCTTTCTTGATTCTGTGGGGATAGTGCATGGTGCATGATTGTTCTTAGTTGGTGGAGTGATTTGTTTAATTAATTCCAATAACCAACAAGGCTCTGGCATGCTAATTACTTATGTGACACACACACCCCAAGCAGTTCAGCATCCAATGTCTTAAGAGGGACAACTAAGTTAAGAGACAACTAGACCACTGCTGGCAATAAAAAGTTAAGATGATCGAACACAAGCTAGAGCCATAATTAGAGCCTATTTCATGGCAATAAAGTCCACAAAGCATTAATTATTTCTCCGCCTTCTCGTATTTGCAGCGGCCCTACTTTGGGTGACTCAGTCCTTCCTTCCAAGGAGGAGTAATTCTGAAGTCTATCTTCAGGTCGTCGTGAGGAATATGTTGATTATCTGGTGGATAAATTCACCTGGATTCACTCTGCATTGCACTCCAGCCTTCATGCAGGGATAATAGAGGTACAGGGGTTGAATCTTGCATGATTTATCTGGAGTTCAAGCCTGCTGAGCTTCAGAAAATAGGATACTCCCCTGATTACCCCAATTTTTCATCTCCTTAATAATGGGGTTAGTTCATCCACTTCTGATTAGATCCATGCCCATCCAGGCTCTGGATGAGGCAGATTATCTGCTCCTCTTTCAGTCCTTTATGGAGCGGCCAGGATATGGGGCAGACATGGTATTGATTGTGCTTTTGAATGACCTTTAGCAAGAATGGGGTGGATGTAGTGCATCCATTCTTGCTCTTCGTGACCTCTCAGGAGCCTTCAGGATATCCTTCTGGACCAGCCTCAAGAATCAGGAGTAAGGGGCATGGTGTTGTGTTAATTAGCCTTCTTCCTCTGGATTAAGTTCCAATCAGTGTTGACAGGAGAGGACAAGCCTATCCCATGATCCTTATTTTGTGGAATGCTGTGGGGCCCAATACTCTCTCCCCACTTATTTAATATCTTCATGAAGCCACGAAGTGAGGTGATTCAATAGTTTGAGTTGAAGGACCATTAATCTGCTAATGATACCCAGCTTTATATCTCCATCCTAAAAGATGCGGTGGCTCTGTGACTTAATTATGCTGGAGATAGTCTCTGTTCCAGCAGTTCACATCCTGGCACTATGTGGTCGGGTGGGCTCCCCATCATTTGCCTCACCTAATAGTTTGAAATCATGTTCCATATGAATAGATAAATAGGTACTACTTTGGTGGGGAGACAAGTTGGTGCTCCGTGCACTGAGATTCCTGCTGGCTTTGAATCTTCTCAGTTGCAGTACCCATTTGTAAGATGCCTCTGGAGAGAAAAGAGGGCCTTGGATGAGGTGCAGGAGGAGCACCTCACTTTCATTTCTGGTGCAAAGCCAGCTCACCCTCCTATGGAACACCTTGGGAATCACGCAAGCATTTCCTACAATACAGTTGGTACTTGGCAGCCATTACTCTGCTACAGCATTGTGGTCTCCTGGCTGATGTAATACCACCACATGATAATAATAATCTCCACCTGGGGTGCTCCGTGGATGTCCTGTCTCCATATCTGGAAGCTGCAGGGACCTTATTGGGGCACAATGGACTTAGGCTCAACTCAAGCAAAACTGGGTGGCTTTGGGTGTTTGGGTCTTCCAGTTCCAAGGTTTTTCACATTTGGTCCTGTATGGAGCGGCAATGCCTCATGAAGACCTAGACTAGCACACAACCTAGAGGTCTTCTTGGGCTAATGACTCCTGCTGGAAGAGCAGGTAGTCGCTGTGCTTGAGATAGCTTTTGTATACCTTCAGGATGTGTGCTAGTTTAACCCTGGAGGCTTTGCCCACTGCCACTTCTAGCCTTATGATTTCCTGTTTGGATGATTGCAATGCACTCTATTTGGATCTGCCCTTGAAGAAAATTTGGAAGCTGTAGCTGATGCAGAATGCAGCTGTGCAAGTTGTAAATGGTGTCTGCTCTTTCAGCACATATAATGTAACTTCCTCAGGGGTTACCAATATGTTTCAGGTGTAAATCAAGTGCCTTCTTTGCCATAACCCTGCCCTTTGGAATTCTCCCACAAGAAATTAGGATGGCCAAGACCAAGGATGGGATTCTACTGGTTCTGTCCGGTTCTATAGAACCCCTTGTTAACTTTCTAAGTAGTTCAGAGAGTAGTAGTTAGAACTAAGTAGTTAGAATTACTTAGAACTAAGTAGTTCGGTAGTTAGAAGCAATCTCCTTTTGTTTTTTTCCACCCTTATTACATTCTTGCCAGTACGCCTAGACTTCCTGTCTCTGGAGCTTCCGGGGCTTGACTTTCTTAAAGGAGAAGGGTTGTTTTAAAATTTTTACATTGCTGTTGGAGGGAAATACTTCCCTGGACAATCAGCACTTTGAAGAAATAATTGAATAATGAAGCAAAGCTTTTAGTGACAGGGAACCAAGATGAGTGACATTCAGCAAGGCTTCTTGACTAGCTAGAAAGATTGACATTCAAACGTGAGTTTACATACCCTGAGTTTTGTCTCAAACTGGTTTTTGGTGAGGGTTAATTCTGTGCTTGGCGACGTTTAATCCTGTATTTATTGATGGGATAATTTTCCCTATTTAGTTTCAACAAGAAACAGCTACTGCTGTGATTTAATTATTTGTATTGTGTTTGAATTTTTTCCTGCCTCATTGTTTCTTTTTCTATCTGGGGAGGGGGACTTCCTTCACTGCTTTAGTACTATCTGGCACTATTTTTGGGGGGGGCATCAGTGGTGGGATTCAGCGAGTTTGCACCACTTCAGGAAAACCGGTTGTTAACTTTATGAGCAATTTGGTGAACTGGTTGTTGGAAGAACTCATTAGGGCAGAGAACTGGTTGTTAAACTATTTGAATCCCACCACTTCAGTGGTGGGATTCAAATAATTTACAACCAGTTCTCTGCTCTCTTGATTTCTTCCAACAACCAGTTCACCAAAGTGCTCAAAAAGTTAACAACTGGTTCTCCCGAAGTGGTATGAACTCGCTGAATCCCATCACTGGTATACTTCCAAGAGGCAGGATGTAAGCTTGGCACTGATTTTTTCACTGCCTTTCTGGGGTGGACGTGACCTTTCCTTAAAATCTGGATGATTTCCACAAGGATATCTTGTGAAGTGAGTGAGACCAGCTGGTATCTTTAAGTGGTGCAAATGGATCTAAGGATTGCTTCTCCTGGGTGTGTTTTTTCTGGAGCACTTCAATGAGCTCTCTGCTAAAGGGTTTCACTTTATGAGCAAGAGATGGCTGCTTGATAGCTATCACTGCATTTTAACTATTTTCATTCCTCAAGGTGCTCTGGCCCCCTGCCTGATTTGTAACTCTGGCTTGCAGATATTTTTAATCTAATGATTGGTACTTAGGGCAGTTTTTTGCAAGCAAAGAAGCTTTTTGTATTTTTGTACAGGTAATCCTTGACTTACAACAGTTCATTTAGTGACCATTCAAAGTTACAATGGCACTGAAAAAAGTGACTTATGAATATTTTTCACACTTATGACCGTTGCAACATCCCCAGTCATGAGAGGCCAGGTGAGGAGAAGCACCCCTGGACATGAGTGATGTCGAGTTGGCCACACCCATCCAGTCACATGACCACCAAGCCACACCTACCAACTAAGCCACACCCACAGAATCAGTTGTCAAAAAAACTGAATCCTATTCCTGACCCCGACCCATCTGGCCTTCCTTTTGGAAAGCAATGTATCTAGGTCTGGGTTCCCCAAGTATGTGAAGGAACCCATTTTCTAATTATCTTGACATTGAAGGCTTATAATATCTCTTGGCTGCTATTTTTATTTAATTTCTTTTTAGTGTTAACTGCTTTAGTTGGTTTTTATGATTGTTCATTATTCAGAGTCACTGGTTAGAAATGTGCAGCTATGGGAATTGAATCAATCAATCAATCATATTCACCACAATGTAGATGAATAAAATAAATGTTAAAACTATTTTTCTATTAGATTATTCCACTCATAATGTCCATAAATTGGTTTAATCTAATTTAACCTCATATTAGAACTCCCTTGACTATCAAAATATCTAGTTTTCTCCATTTTGTAATGCAGTCTGTATATATACATTTACATAAATACACATTTTGTTGTAGAAAAATCTCAAAGAAAACTAAACTGAATTATCCTATTAAAAAGTGTTCAAACGTGCATAAAAATTGGGAGAATGATGCAGTGTTACTCTTTTTAATTTTGTGAAACCATTTTCTTAATTTTCTTATTGGAAAATAAATGCACAATTGGTGAAATGAGAAACAGAAAAATCATGGGGGGAAATGCCTTTCCCTTAACAAGCTTCAGAAAAATCTGACAATGAATGAACATGGTTTATTTTAGCTAACCTTGACAAAGAGATTTGAAGTGCAGGGGGTTATATATGGGTCAAGCTATCTGAAGCGGTGTCTGCTGTATATGTTTTGCTTGTAACTTAACTGTCAATATCTGCAAAGTTAAATTAACTGGGAGTGAGACGAAGCTGGTTCACAAGGATTTCTTGAGCTCTTGAATGTTGCAGAGGTTCATAGTTGTGGAGGAGGGAAACTAGTGTGTCTGTCACAAAGAAGCTCTCATGTTCTGGCATTTTTCCCAGCAGCCTGAACAGGAAGGATGCAGAAAGAAAAAGAGGCCATTAGGACTGGTGGGTTTTGTTTTTGTTTTTAATGTATGAAAATGTACATGATTAGTCCACCAAAATATGTGGTTTGGGATTATTTGTAGCAACTTGTCTGCCAATGTTAGTAATTCCTGCAATATTAACATCCCATTTCCCAAACCTTTAGTACATATTTTCAAACAAACAATAATTACTGTCAGAAGCAGAAGAAAGAAGCGATCATATCATTTTCAGAAATTAAGCTTTAAGCTTTAGATCCGCTTGCGCATCTAGGATTTGGGACCAGGATTTAAAACTCATGTTAAATTAGTTTTAATCTTTATGATACCCATAACTTGAATAGAGAGAAGGGGAGGGGAAAAATGGTGTGCTGAGAAACACCCAGGAGACTTGGGTGTGTAGTAATTAAAAACTGGTTATATATAACCAGTTATATATCATATATATATATATATATATATATATATATATATAT
>BLBF01000002.1:64350893-64407556 GCA_015471245.1 Laticauda colubrina | reverse complement strand
ATATATAATCATGTTTTTTGCTATTTCTATACTAGCAATACTATGTAATATAAGTCACTAGGGCAGAAGTCTCCAAACTTGGCAACTTTAAGACTTGTGGACTTCAACTCCCAGAATTCTCCAGCCACTAGCATGATGGAGCACCTCAGATCCCAGAGGACCAAGATAAGAAAAGATGTACAGCTTCTGGAATTATTTTTAACCATTTGAAAGTAGATCTGGGTCTCGCAATCAAGAAGGAAACAGGGGGTCAATTTTGTTTGGACCAAGGGAATTGGGAGATTTTGTTCTCAGCCCACCTGATGTACATGCCCCATCCCTTTGCCATCTTCTTCTCCCCATGGACCAGATTTTATCTACTGTTTGGTTTTCACTCTCCCTCACAGTGGGCAAGCAGGCAGGATCCCAATTCCTGCATTAATATGCTCTTGACTTAGGTAGAACAAGGGGTTTGGGGCAGCAGCATTGGAATCACATGGCTCACCTCCACGGCTACAGTATGAATATGGCTAAAGACACAGTATGAATGTGGCTAAAGCCACATTAGATTTAAGAATGAAGTTCTCAAATTGTGCACTGTAGCACCCTAGAGAGCCACAATTAAACTTCAGAGGCGCCATGGGATGTTTTCACTGTTGAGGGAAACATAACAACGGTCACCACCACTTGGAAACTGCATGAACTACGAGACTAGCTTTCCTGGGTCCCGTTCCCCTCCCCCAATTTAAACTGCCCTGTAGCATCCCTGTGACACAACTATTTCTCAAGTTCCCAAAATACGTGTTGCAGTGTCCCAGGGTGCAGCTTGGGAACCACAAGACTATGGATACTGTGGAATGAAGAAGTTTGGGAACTCTACTTTAAAGGAGCTATCAACAGTGTCTCCATAAGCTCTCCATGGCCTTATAAATTGTCTCTGAATTTTTCCTTTCGAGGACAAGTGATCCTTGATGCATTTTCCTTCCTATGCATAAAATGATCAACTTGGGGATCTCAACGATTAACCTGGCTTGGCTCATTATAGAAACAATTGTCCTTTTGAAATAACAGTGCTACAGTCAAAGCAATACACTTTATAGTAAGAAAAACTTACAATTTCAGTAATTAAGTTAGTTGACAATGCAGAAATAGTGAAAGGGCCCAGATTCTTTTTAACACATGGCTTTGGTGGTGAACATGCACATCTATCTATTATGCCATAAATAAGGACAAGAGAATTTGACAGAATATATATCTATAATAATCTTACTATATTTGATAGATATGGCCAGGGGCCATCATAACTCATACTAAATATTATGTACACTATTCCATATAATGTGTAATCCTAATTCATATTTATCTTTTATCCAGACAGTCGTGTGGTACAGTGGTTAAGAGGCTGGATTAGGATTGGGAAACTCTGATTCTAGCCCACTATCAACCATGCAAATGCAGGAAGTCTCTGAGTCTGACTCCAACCTACCAGAGACCTTCTATGGAGAAATTGGGGGACAAAAAACCATGTACACCATCTTATTTCTGGAAAATAGAAGGGATACATATCTAAAATTACAAATAAGCAATTATTTTTCCTCGCTCTTATTCTTAATGCAATGGCATTTCTCAGCTAAGAAATAAGAATGCTTATCAGTAACACTCTTAAGTAGTTTCTGATTTAGAATATAAACTGAGCAAAAAAGGAGGGGGGAAAAAAACAAGAGACCAATTAATGCTGCATTTTTTAATAGTGGTGTTCTGCAGTTTGACCACAGCTTCTTAAGAACAAGCATAAAATTTGTATTTAAAACTAACAACAGCACTTAGAGCAACATTTTCCTTTAAAAGTATTGCAAGAATAGACCTTAGGTCTAGAAATTAAAACATCACCATTTATTCAATTAGGAGGAGGCAGGTACACAACTGTTAAAAAGTTTTTTTCTGCATATAACCACAAGCTACATAAAAATTAAATAGCAATCTGATTAGTATAAAAGGAGCTTTCCCAATCTTGTGCCTTGAAGGTATGTTCAACTATGGTTCCCGTTATCCATGCTGATCGGGAGCTCTAGGGAAAAAAAGGCAGGAAGTTTCCAGGTTGGGTTAAGTTGGGTAAAAAGGAAAGTCTCTTAAAGCAAAGCAAGAATCATGTAACTTCATATAAACAGCTGTTGGAAAGTTGCAATAAAAGCCACAACATATTTTCCCTTTTGAAAACATTTAAAAAGCAAACTTTAAATGAAAGGCTAAATATCAAGAATAGTGCTGTATTTTATTGTCATTAAAAAAATTCCACCCTTGAAACAAACTGAATACATACCAAACAACCAGAGTAGATTTTAAAAAATGAGAAATATGACCCATTAGGAAAAAGCAGTAGCCTTATTAGGCTTTACATATTAGATGTGGAAATTAGCATTACTATGTAACTAAACAGCGTGCTGAAAAGAGGCACGAAGCAGAAAGATGCTTGTGAACCTGCCTTTCCTTAGAAGCCTCTCTAGGCCATCTAAAATGCCCTTAACAGACTTCATGGAGAAGCAACACCAGCCCTGCAAGAGAGGAATTAAATGGAAATTGACCACCACTTTGCTACAAAAATGTTCCTCCAAAAGATCTTTTTATTCTGTGACTGGAAATCAATAGCTAATAGACGGGTATCTGTAACTACTTTTACATTTTCTGTATCAAACTCAACTAACCTAAAGATCATTTGCTGGTAATGTGCAAATTGTTTCTGTACTAGAGATAATGCAATAGTTACTCTGCTGAAATATTTTTTTGCTTGTTGGGTAATAGGCCCTGGGTGCCATTTCCCCAAAATACACATCTTTTCCATTTGCCCTAAAATTGAATGACTTCTAACAATACATACTGTCATAACTTCCACCACTGCAGTTTCACAGGCTGGCAATTCTTGTTTGGTCCTCAGGCTATACACAGCAAACATTATTGCAATTTGCAACATGCACCTGGCATAACATTCACACAGATGCAAGCCTTCTGTACTGTGCAAAGCATTTCTATAATGCGGGGTAAACACAAAACTGTGCAATACATCAGACCAATAAAACTTACAATTTCATGTCCCTGTTTAATTAATGCCAGGTCAGCATATTTTATTTTTTTGTGAACCTAATTGCATCACATGTGCAAAAAAGGGGAACAGAATAGTCCATTTGTAGTTGAAAACTTCTCACTACAGAGAGGGCTGTATATAAGTTAGTAACCTAGTACAGGACATAAGTATTGTCCATATCTATGAGGATATTAGCAAAACTCTAGTGAAGGTAATGCAAGCCAATATAACTTTCCCAGCCTGATCTCTTCCATATGAATTCTACTGAAATACCCATAATTCTAACCAATTGAGTAAGAATAAATATATTTCTGAACTTCTTTGACTATGATAATAGCCCTGTGAAGACCATCTACTATTTCATCTTCAGATCAGTCCTTCCCACAAATAATTAAGTGATACTTCAGGTCATGGCAGTCCAACGTTATTATTCTTAACACATGTACTTGAAACTTGGATCTGCTTGAGCTAGAAGATGGCCAAACTACTAATAGGTATTTTTTTGGGCGGGAATTGTAGCCTACCGATTATGACAATAATAGAGTATGTGTGGCATGAGCTATTAATTTGTGGTCCCAGATTGTAGCAGTTAGGGATTAATTTTAAAATATGAGCAGAGTAGTACAGTTCTACTGAGTTAAATCAGATTCAAAATAAGAAACTGAGTAGGTCAATAGACTCTGTTTCAATGAAGAAGCCTCCCACTGCTGGATCATAGAATAGTGAACGAGCTTCTTAAGGAGTAAAAAGATATTCAGTTGTTTTCAGCGTTAAAACTTGCTTTATTTTTCTGAAATATCTGCTTTGCCCATCAAGATAAGACCTCAAAGCAGACCTTGGTATAGACAGATGGTAAACCTGCCCTGCCAAGGCAATCATACTGAGATCAGTATCTGCCAGATAGAAGAGTATTTTTCTGGTGTAATCCAGAAATTAAAACTCATCTCATTCTCCAAACAAAAATTGAAGCATCCAAAATGTACTACTTAAGATTCAATAGGATAATGTTTGTAATATTTAAGTCATCAACCAGAAAATGAGAGAACCTTAAGAGGGAAAGTCAGAGAAATTATAATCCATGTTCTTCAGAACTCATTCTAATTTAAAGTTTTTCGAATATCAACATGTAACATTCAGACAAATCTTTTTTTTTAAAAGAAAAAACACTCAAGAGATGTAGGAAAAGACACACAAATATAACAGTGCTGTGCATCAAATTAAAAACGCAGCCAGTAAATGGAGTGGGCAACCTATAAAATGGAGATCTGTAGATATATTGTTTTGGGGCTGCTATGAATGTTGAATGCTGTTTCAGATCAAATCAGAGTGCCCTTTTGCACGCACTGCGAACATATAATATATATGTAGAAAGATGTACACTAAATACAAACATGTTTCCCTTAAAAACACCACTTTGAAAATCTTAAAAAGTAGAAATGGCATCTTTTAAAAAAATTCATTTTGTAAAATTACACACCTTATATTTTTCAGGGATGATTTAAAGCCAGGTTCATAATATGGTTTTTAAAAATATTGGTATTTAAAAATCAATGGCTCATGAGATCTGGTCCATACTGAATGATAGGGAATAATAAATAATGGGTTGAATACTGGTCCAATTTTATTAAGAACAGGAAAAAATTAAACTAGCAGCTACCCACAGTTAAAATTGAGTTTTTAAAAAAGTGTCAAATATAAACAAACTCACAAAAGTCTCCTTATAAAGATTCATGTATCAATTACTGTTTATAGATTAGCTGAAAATGGTTTGTTCCAGGCTTTCTTTTTCCCTTATATCATTTGGATAGTTCATAATAAAATAAAAATATTTGGATTTCTCACTTTCTGAATGCATTCCATTGCAAATTCTCTTACAAAACATAAAGTTCTGTAAGCAGTTATCAAGTTGTATGTCCTTTTGTACTCAAAAGTTATCTTTTCTACAGCACAATATTTTACAATGTTAAAAATGGATTTCATTTTGTTCTACCCATTGGATAGGGATATGTGCATAATATACTCATGAGCACCTAAAACATTAAAAGCAGGGGGGATAAGCGAGCACCATTTTAAATGAGGCACAACAAAAAAAGAGCATAACTTAGCTCTCTCGGAAGAGTCATTTGACCCCTTCGGATCCCTTCAGTGGGTGTTGTTGATTCAAACAGTGAGGGATAGGAGGTCTGTCTGTTGAGTGGGAGGCTCTTAAGTTACTTTAGAAACTACAAACATGCAGAATCCTTCCAACTACATCCTCATATACATACATGCATTAATATGTAGAATATCCCCAGCGGAATGTAAGAGGCCAATCTACCAAAAGAGAGGGGAGGGAGGCAGAAGGTAAGGAAGAAGCACAGGAATGTCCATAAGGTCCTTAGCACATGCCACAATGTCTCCACACAATCTCACAAACTATTCAAAGCAGCATCAAAGTAGCAAAAAAATCACTTCTCCCATCTAATTACCTAGAGGCAAATCCCCTCCATTTTTACAGGACTAATTTCCAAGTAGGAAAGGTTAAGGCTGAAGCATTTGTAATAGCCACCCCGGTCAGTGAATGCTTTGATCGAGTTAACAAGATATACTTTCTGCCCTAAGTTCCCAGGTGGAGGTTTCCAGCACTGAAGCATATAATGTCAATTCCTAAATAAATATTTCCTAATCAAAAACTTCTGGAGTTCATCACAAAGATGCTTTTCCAAAAGGCAATTGAATTTTGCTTTTTCCATGAAGATATTTCACTTCTCATCCAAGAAGCATCTCCAGAACTGAAGAAGTTTCTTGGACGAGCAGCGAAATGTCTTCACAGAAAAAAACAAAACAAAATTCAATTGCCTTTTGGAAAAGCACCTTTGGAACAAACTATGTTCCATAGTTACACCATAACATCATATGTTATGTTACACCATAACAAACTATGACATGAATGACTGAGAATCTCCATAAACCAGAAGTTCATGATTTCACCATCCTTCAATATTCTCCTTTAACTTTCCATCCTGTTGTAACTTGGTAGCCTCCTAATGAAAAGAAATATATTTTCCATTTTCCCTACATCCAACACTTCTGGTTGGAAATGATTTTAGCATAAAGAACATTTTATCACAATACAGGATTGCTACAAGACTTCCCAAACAGAAGGCCATTTCCCTTGTGGGTATGCCAGTCTACTGTAAAATAATTAATAATCCAGTAGATGGGCAGAGACATCACTTACAAGATTCACAATGTATTATATATATATATCATAGATATAACGCAAAGCTCACGTCTCAAATTATGTACGTAAAAGAACTCTTAAATGAAGGATTGCAAGTTATTTCAGGAATGTAAAATTTTAAGGTAAATTTAGCAGAGCGTTTAATTGAAATAAAGACATCAAATTTTAGAAATGTGTTTCTGGATCATAGAACAAAATAAAAGTAGTAATAAAATCTTTGTTAAGAAAACAAAACAAATTGTTCTGAAATAATCATCAGGAGACAAAATAAAGACAGGCAATATTTAGTACTGATTTGATCCTCAGATACTGCACTTTTCATTCCCTTTGTCTTCCCATTTCCCTTTCTCTCTGAAGTATATGCCTAAAATATTTTTCTTGCACAATGTGTATTCATTCATTTCCAGCCTTATAACTTTTTTTCAGTTAGACATGCCAAGTCCTTTTAAACAGAAACATTTATGAAATTAAACTATTGCTCCCCTTTAAGCAATCCTGACAGCAATCTTTCATTGAAATGCTTTTGCTGATAAGCAGTTAAGATAAATATGCAAAATACTTCTTTGTAGATTCTTCCTCATATGTCTTTTCTCTCCCAAAGAAATGTAAGTCAAAGCAGCATCATTAATAATAAAACAGCAAGTTATCCTGACCTGGTGGAGAACTGGTCTACTGTATTTCATTAAAACTGTTAAGCATAATTGAAAAGGGACAAAAGATAAAATAATTTCAAATATGAATTTGTGAAATCATTGCCCTCTCCAAAAGTATAGATCAGGGGTGTCAAACTGGCAGCCCACAGGCCAGATGCGATGCAGGCCACGCCTGGGGAAAACATCACAAAATGTCATTTGACGCAGCAAGTTTAATACCTGTGGTATATAGATCTCCCATTCTTTTTAATGGAAATTATTTTTAATAGCTCCCAGGTCGTTTTGTTATATTGACTTTGTTGTTTTAGCTTTAGCTTTAAAGTGAAATAAAACTAATTTTTTTAAAAAATTAGAAGTGCTTCTTCTGCTGCAACTTTCAAACAATATGCTGTTAAAAATGGTCTTTATCTACATTTGAATGTCTTTAAGGTAGATTAAATTGTGTAATTATTTTGTAACACCCTTGATAAGAGTTTTCTTTCATTTATTTTTCCATTTATTTATTTCATTTACATTTATAAATTTATAATTATTTGTTCAACTTATTTTTTGCCTTAGTGGCAACTAAGATCCTTTTTGAATTTTTTTTTTTAAAATGGTGGCCACTTTCTTTTCCTCCTTTCTAAATGGAAAGATGAAAGTTTCAATGTAGGATTTCTGAAATACATCATGGTTGAGGAAAGCAGCATTAGTCCATTCTCCAGTGCATGGTTGCCATTTGTTGTCACTGTTCAGAGTACTGCAGGAAGGCAATGTCAGAAGCAGTAAACCACTAACATGTAAAATTAGTATATTTAAAGAGCACTAAGCCCAAGTATCAACTATTCCCTAAAGAACAGCATATTTCAGAGCTGAGTGGAAGTAAAGCCAGAGAGGCTGTTCAGAGATGAACCTGATGTTTCTTTACATGTTAGATACTAAGGGATCAAGAAATCTGGTATCTTTAGAATATTTTCATAGGTCATGTCTCCAGAACAATGGCAGAACACAGTGTACAATTTGTATAGTATTTGGTAAGGCTGAAATTCACTTAGTTAGAATGGAGAATTTTCTCTTTTGAAACAAAGGAATACTTTATTTGTGGATTAACTATTTGTTTTGACAAATTCACAAATGGAAAGGAACAAAATGAACTTAACTGCTGCTTTATGGTTTACCATGCAAAATATTCAGTTGTGTGACATTAAGAACCACAGTGTGCATTGTGACATCACACATTCAAATCAAATTAATTGTGGCCAAACAATGATTTAATGAATGAACGTTTTTCTCTTTTCTGGAAGATATAGAGGAACAATATTTCGACAGAAATATTCAGAAACATTTCAGAAGAAGATCCCCATACAGAGCACAAGTCATGGCTTATCCTGCCTAGCCAAATGTCATCGACTTCCCTCAAATCTATCCAGAAGAGGAAATGCATATTTATATTGCTCCAGTTCAAAGCATAAAGCATTGCACATAGACCATACTTATTTTTAAGTAATAGAGAATGAACTCTTTTAAAAATGACAGACATGTAATTAGGAAGTTTTTTAACAATAATCTATCAGTTAAAAGATACTAATTTTATCAAATTATTTTCACATCTATAGACTAAACTAGGAGATAAAGATTACATGTGTACATAGGTTGAATTATATAAAAGAAAAAAATCCCAATGAAAAGACTTGAATCAAAATAATTCAACCTACTCTAATGTATAAAGAGTCCCTGGACAGTGAAAAAAATCTGACACGAACCAAAGAAAAGAAGATAAATAAAAAGAAGAGAATATATATGGCAAAGATGAAATAATGGGAATTTGACTTCAGGTGAAATAATTCACGCATACTCAAAAATGCTTCTGCAGTGAAAACCTAAATTTCCTCAAGTTGTCAAGAATAAATAGGCATTCTTTACCGGATTTACTATTGATTAAATCCATGACTCATCTCTTGGAGAACATTATAAACTTATGTTTGAATTAACCAAGCATATAAAGTAGCTGCATAAACAAAATACTAGAAATCTACTGATTTTATGCAAAATCTTGTCGAACAAGTTCATTTGGCTACCCCCACAAAGGGAGGGGTGCATTTCATCAATAACACAAGTATTATTGAATAAGTTTCATATATTTCAAAGGAATATTTTGGAGCAATTTCTATGCACCTCATCTCTCCTTCTCCATGCCTATTATTTTGAACAGAAATGCAATTGCTTTTAATACTGCATCAGCATTGCAAGTCTAAATTCCATTTATCCATAGAAAGAGAAGAAATAATGGTGTCGTGATTGATTTTTTAGCACAAGGACTTTTCAGGACTTAACTATGGATATATTTCCTACAAACTGTCATGAAAGTGGGTAGTTTCTATATCAAAAATGTCTGAATAGAAAAATAGAACTGTCCAGATTCAAATGACTGAAACTGTATTATGAGAACAGAGCTGAAAGAAATAAGAATGGAGAGTGGAATTAACAAAGAGATAGGAGACACAATTCCAGTTATAATTAGGATCCAAAAGAAGGGACTGATTCATTTTATTTAGCAAAGCCAGAAATGCAACTTCTTTACTATCACTAAGAAAAAACAAATGCCAAATTAATTATATCTGAGATTTCAATTGGGAATGTAATTGATCCTACATATGTTGTTTGTTCAGTTTTTCCTGAGATGTAGGAGAAAGAGAGGAAATGCTAAAACAACACAACATTCAAAACAAGGATCTGCTATTGCTAGGAACAGGCAATGCGATTAAGTAAGACTTGCAGCTTGAGAGGTTAGAAAATCCATACTTCCCTGTGACTCCTGCTGTTTCCAAAATATATGCTAAGCTAATGAAGAATATTTGTATGCTAAACTGCCAACACCCCTCTCCTCGTTTGCCAATAATTTTATTTATTAAATTTATATGCCACTCATCTTGCAGTTCGAGGCAACTCTGGGTAGCTATTAATGTTCCTTCAAACATTCAAGCTGAAGGGGCTGCAGACATTGATCTAAAGCAGGGGTCTCCAACCTTGGCAACTTTAAGACTTGTGGACTACAACTCCCAGAACTGTGGGAGTTGAAGTCCACAAATCTTAAAGTTGCCAAGGTTGGAGACCCCTGATCTTAAGGGCCAATGATATATGGAAAGTTAAAGACAATTGGAGAATTCACGCAGCATATACTCCAATGCTCAAAACGTTCGGGATCTCCCCAACCCTCATTCGTCTCCCCCACACACCCAAGATGAAGGCTTGGTGGTTTCTAGACATCTCAGGTGGTAGAAACAACATTCTGCATTAAAAGGTACAGAAGGCTTATAAAATAACACTGTACTATCATAAAAGTGATCCTTCTAAAAAAGTAGTGATAAAAAATTAAAAATTTGTTGAATATATCATTCATTATTTTTGTAATGAAAAATGCCTCCCCAAATAATAAAGTTTCAAGGGAGTTTACTTATAAAATGTTTACATTATTTGTTCACTAAATTTAAATATGAACAGAGTAACATTATCTTCAAGCTCTTCATATAAAGAGTAGTATGAGTATTTAAATAAACAGTATTCATTAATTTACAAAATAGAAAACAGAGAAAACTCTGCAATTTTATGCTGAATAGGCAGGATTTAGAGGCTCGGCAGAAAAATCACAAGATCACCACAGCATAATTTTGAAAAAAGCCAACAATATAACTAACTGATACAGAATCATCTCCAATATGTATGAACTGCAATTGCAACATATATAGAGGGGTATAGAGAGGTGGGGTATATGCCATTCCCACTTTAGAAACAGTACATTAGTCACCAAGTCATTCATTTACAATTTCTCACCATTGTCTATTTAACACAGAATTAACACAATTCCTTTGTAGCTTCCAGATTTATGCCTTTCTTTCCCCATCCCAAGTAATACTGCAAAATATCTATCTATATACTATGTTTATTTAGACTAAGTCTACTAAATAAAAATTACCCAGATTTAAATAAACATGCAAAGTTTTGCCCTTGTATTTTAGCCACAAACAAATTTCAAACTTTCACATTGCAAAAGTTAGGGATAATGGTCCTGAAAAATCTGTGCCCGTGGAATTATGATAAATTGTCTCTTCTTTCCAAAATAAAGTTCTCAGGGCATAATTTTTATCTTTTGTCTTTATTATTATTTATTGTTATATATTTAGGACCCAAGATACTGACTTTTCAATACAATCAAGGTTTCAATGTAGAAAATTGCAATACAGTTTTGTTTTAGAAAACTAATGTAGAACAATATGTTAACACTGTTGTGTTCTGTTGCATACAAATAAATCTTATCTCCATCTCTTGGAAATGGTTATAAATCATTGCAATCTCCCTGCTTCCATGAGGTCAAATTAGCCCCTTAAGTACTTATGCATTTAAATATGCAACAGAGAAATTTCTGTCTCTTCAAGTCTCAGCAACAGGCTGATTTCCTTTCTATATCAGCAGTAACTCATTTTAGTGACAATGTAGTTTTTGATATTAAAGAGTTTAAATGGTTTGATCAAACATGTTAGTTTATAAGTACAAATTGTCCACTTAATTGTCCTTTACTGTCACTATCTCACATATTTAGACGCAAATTGTCTGCAATTGAGATTCATATTTGCTTTTCTTGAATTTAATACCTATTTCCCCACCAATGTTTAGAAGGATGCTTACATGCCTTTGGAAAGACTTGATCAGTGAAAACTAACCAAATTTACTTCACAAATATCTTAAACCTCACATATAAAATCATTTCTCTTCTTCCTTCCCCAACCTTATGATCCCAAGAGGTCCTGTGCAAATTATCTGAAGTTATGGAACATAAAGCATGCAGGAAAAGAATCCAATATATACATATATCTATGCTGCTTAAGGATACTAAATAAATACATTGTAAGAAGCTGCAAGTATAATATAAATTGCTGTGTTTCATACACAACAAAAATAGGGACTAATTTTTGGAAATTGTAGAATGACAAATTGAGTTAATGAGACTTAATTTGGAACATTTAGGTTGTAAGCCTGAACGTGGTTACAATATATGAAAATAAACCACAGGACTCATTGCTACATAGACATACACAGATTGCTGCAAGGAATCTGAAAAAGAAAAAAATAAAATAAAAGGACAAGAGATGGGCTTTTAATTGTGTGGTTTAAATGTAGATTAAAGCCATTAATTTCTGTATAATTTTTTTGGCAAGTGGAGAACTTTTGAGGTTGCAGCTAGACTTCTGAGATCCTAACCAAATATTCATAATACATGATGAGGAATACATTCTTAAGGAATGAAAGGTTTCAGAACAGATGAAATAATAATCTTTGTTAATTAAGTGTTCGTGTTAATTCTGTTACTAATCCTTATGTGTGCATATTCTTTGAATATAGAAAACTTATAGTCATTGAACTTTGATAAAAAAATGATAAGAATAACTGAATTCTAACCTAAAAATAAATAGCAATTATTCCTGGATTAAGTAAGACCATCTATCTTAATTAAAAGATGATCTAATTGAAAAAAGTATTTTTGTGTATATGTTTGTGCATTACACATATACACAACCTTTGATATTTAGATAGTTGAGAGCTGCACACAACTGTAATTAAGTATCAAAAATTATTTTCATGGATTGCATTTTTCAAAAGTTGAGATAAATTATGCCTTGCATGTACAGATATCAAAATTACTAATGTATACAATTCTGAATAAACTGCTGGTTTGTCTATAAATGCTTTTGGAAAAAAATGCAAAATATGAAAGAAATTAATTTTATTACAATAATTTTGTTATGCATTGCTAGCTCCTGGACAAGGCCAACCCATTATTAGACAGGCAGACAGACAACCAACTTGGAAAGGGTCATAAAATGGACAGTATTATTCTTGTTTGACTGCCAGGTTGCAGAAAAGTATGACATTTCCTATTGCAATAACTTTTAGTCAGCTTTTAATAAGATAAATATTGATGGAGAGAGTTTGTGATTTGACTTTATGAAGTGTTTTCATATGACTTTTCACTACATAACATTTCACCTGGATCCCCAAAAATTTCAGGTTTAAGCTGACAGCATTTTCACCATTAACAGAGAGACAAAAATTTTGACCTCTAAAACCTCCAAATACTCTACTCTTATGAATCTATCTCATTAAGTCCATGAAATAATCAAAAATATTTGCCCTATGAAATGTCATTTAGAGATACAGTTTCTGAAACAACACTCTTAATATATTACAACAATTAATATATTTCTAAGCTTCCCATTAATTCCCATTCTAACTTCTAAACAGCCTGTTTTCATATGAATTTGAGATAAAGCTTTCAAACAACATTTCTGGAAAATATGACAGTAGTAAGAGAAGATAATAGAGAGGTGCCAGGTTCAAAAAAGAGTCAGAAGTAAAAAGGGAATAAAACAAACATCAAATCAACCTACTGAGGCTGTTATGGCACTGTTCCAAAATGGCATTATTTAAAGCAAGCTCCAGAAATTACGTTGCACAAGGAAAGGATCAATTCTAAGGTAAGCATCTGTTCCTACACATTGCAACCAATTTTGTCCCTAATATAAGAACTATCCAGAGCTTTCAGCAATAACAGGACCAAGGTAATAAAACATTTGAAAAAAATATAATAAAAGAAATAGAGTTTAGTAGTTTTAGGGAGTTTTCTAGTAATCTAAAAATTATGTCAGTGCTTAAATTAAAATTGGGTTTAACATCAAATAAAATTAATTTTTATGAAATATCATTTTGAATAAATAGTACATAAAATTCAATTTCAAGCAGTTTAATCATTATACTCACTTCCCATCTACATATTCAAGAATTTCCAGTTAAGACTGACAACTTCCAAAGTCAAAAAGTAGGGTTGACTTAATTATCCATTCATTCAATTAAATTTTTTTATAACTATAAAATGTATAAATGTGAGTTTTGCTCTTTTGCTCTCTTGGTTAAACTCAAGTTATAATTTTAAATATGTCATATATGACTATGTCATTCTGAATTTTAATTCAGACAAATTTCATTTGGAAATCAAGGTTTCAAAAACAGTCACTGAATTTCAGTCTTACATTTTTAAATTGGCAACACCAAATATCGAAAAAATTACATCCATTGAAAAAAAATGTGTTCACCAAACATGAGAACTTGAAGATGCCAAGTTGTAATGGCTGTTTCACATAAATATCACCAAGTTTTATCACATGACAGATATGTGAATTAGCAGAGATCACAAGGATCAGAAAAATAGCTTCTAAATTATGGCTACATAATCAGGATATAAATAGATCCTACCCAATTACAAAAACAGGATTCTACTTTCAGAACAGAATTGTTATTTAAGGATTTTTTTTCAAGCTAGTCATCGAGTTTGGGAGCCACCTTAAGATTCATGAAAGCTTCCAGACAGAGATGGAATTGAAACACACATCCACCACACATGCTATTTTGGCATAAAAACTCTGCATAGATCAGAAACTAAGTTCAGATTCCAGATTTCAGTCTAACTTACTTCAGGTTATAGAAGTCCTCCAGAATGAGAAAAAAACTGCAAACAGAACAAAAGTATCAGTACAATACATTATTATAGTGCTGTTGATGTATTTGTTAGACTATTTCAATTAGGAAAAGGTTGCCTATAAAAACCATAGAAAAGGGAAATTTGAAGGAAACTTGTGTGCAATTGTCATTTTGCTCAGAATATCAGAACTCTATAGGTTTTCTTTTGTTTTCTTTTAAAGTTCATTTGCTCACCATATTTGAAGTGCCTGTTGTGCTTTAACTGGGCTTTTGAATAGAAAACCATTTCCTTCAAAACTATTTCAATTTACTAAAAACACATGATCAAGCATAAAAGTCAATAACCGAAGATTCCAAAACAGATCAAAATTGCTGGAATACTTTAGAGTCCAAGTCTAAAAACTGGAGCAGTCCTAATGTGGCATTCAAGAGGATAAGAAATTTCAATTAAGAAAAGAAAATCTAAAACATTATGTGATTGCTTGCACAATAGATTTAAAATCAGTTTGATGCAGAAGAAGAATATTAACCAATCATAAAACTGATTCATACTTTGAAGCAGTTCCTGGAAGCATTCCGCAATCAATTATTCCGGCATTATCAGCTAAGAAATGCAGACTGAGAACAGAACAAAGTGAAACACAAAAACTAATATGAAACAACATAATTATAATTTAACAGCAGAATCCATGTTGTACTTTTTAAATCATTTATTGTATGATGTAAGTAAGGCTATATGAATGAATATGGACTACACTGAAGATAAAAATTTGCAAAAGCTTTAAGTACTGCTGACACTGAATTGTGTTTAAAAAGAAGGGTGACAAGCAGTTAAAATATAGCTGTAGTTACAAAAAAAAATAAATGTGGCATTTAATCTGTTCTAGTGAAACAAATGGCTTATAGTTAAAAACCACCTCAAGAAGGTGCTTCTGTATTTTCACATTTGCTTTCTTCCACCTATAAATTTCTAAGATGATTTGCTGATACCCTATTTGAATGCAAAATTATTGCAAACAGAGTAACATGTTAAAACCTGTTATTCTCAGTTATGTAGAATGATAAGAAACCTATTTAAATCTGTATAACCCAAAATGGGGATCATCAATAGGCCTGGCAAAGGTGAAAAGATACCTTTTAGGTAAAACAGTTCCCTTGTAGATATTTAAAACATGAAAGATAGTGCAAATTTAACACACTAGTATCACAACACAAATTAACTCCTCATATTCAGTTTTTTTTTAAAAAAAAAAAAACTTGGCACACAACATAAATGTGGAAACAGGAAAAAAAGAAATTATATATTCTGGGAGAAGGGAAGAAAAGCAAACTGGCCAATCAATGTTGCCCCCATTTAGTTAGTAATCTTTCTTACTCTCCTCTTTTAGCCTTTAACTACTATAAAACAGGCCAATTGAGGCATGTTTCTGTGCCTAAGTTACTTCTTAAAATTAAATAATTCAAATACGTTATTAAAAAAATAATATATTTTTTTAAAAAAACACTGCTCGTGGCCAAACTGAATGGAAGGTTGCAGTTATTTCAAAACAAATTTTCATGCAATTCCCCTTAAAGGAATCGGAAATAAAGAACAGCTTTGTAGGTTTGGTTTTACTAAATTGTGTCACATGAAACTTTTAACAACATTGTGCACAGGGGCATAGAAGCTTCCCTTATGCTCCTGTTTGATTTTCCCGACTCTCTTCAAGTGCACATGGAAAAAGAAACTAGACAAAGTTTCCTGGTTTCCTGTCTTTGCTTTCAATAGGGACTATTGTGCTCTCCGAATTGTTCTGCTGAAACTGAAGTCTGCTCCCCCTCTGTGATGAAGAAGGCATGTTGCTTTGCTGGTGATGGAAAAAAGAGGAACCCGGGTAATGACCCATGACCTCACTGTAAGTTGGGGGTGGTCCTTCCATCCTTCCATTACTGCTATAATTGGTTGCACTTATTCCCGAATTGCTGCTTGGTGGGCAAGGGCCTGCATTGTATACTGAAACATCTATTAAGTCGCTGTCAAATATAGTTCTGTTTGGTGGTGCCCTCACGGATTCTCTGTTAAGTTCCATCTGTTGTTCTGGATCCCGAAGTTGCAGAGTGCACGGCCCTTGGTATGGTGGTGGCTCTTCACCATCAGAAAGGGAGATTGTAGGAGGCAGATCAATCTCGTGCTGCACATAGGGATAAGTTGGCTGGAAGCGACTGAAATGTTCTCTCTGCAGGAAAGATGGAGCGGTGAATCTGTCCCTGGAACGTGGGGCATACATAATCTGCAATGTAAAGCAATCAGTATAGTCAAACCTAAAAAAGAAATCAGAAATGCATGCAACATACACACACACATTTTAAAAAAAAATAATCAAATTTAGCGTTGAAACAATTTTAGAGGGGAAAAAAAATTCCTTCGGAGATCTTACCTACTTTACAAAATTATCTACAATCAGAACAATTCATTGGGAAAGCATATTCCTGTGCAAATACTTCCATATACTTTCCATAGTATTTGTCAATACAGTATCACAGGGAAACTGAAGCTCAGGTAAATGTATAGCCATCAATTTTCTCTTCCTTCCATAATGCTTTTTAATTCTGAAATCTATATGCTTACAGTCAATAGCAGCAACACAATTGCCGCAATGCCACATGTGACTTTTATACCACATTGCTTCTCTCCTCCGAAAATCAAATAACTGAAATTTCAAAAGGACGCCCTGGTGCTCCCTTCTGAGGCTTACCTCTGAAGGTCCTTGTCGAGAAGATGAGCTGTCAGAAGGCCACAGACACCCCTCCTAGGACACAAAGAAAAAAAGAAAAGCTTCAGCATTTAAGAGCCACATGCCAGTTATGTGTTTTACAGGTAGTCCTCAACTTACCATCATTCACTTAATGACTGTTTGAAGTCATGATGGACCTCCAAAAAGCTACTTACAACTTGGTTTTGAAGTTCTGATGGCACCCCTTCCCATGACCATATGACCACATTTTGGATGCTCAGCATCTTGCCTGTATTTACACCCATCTGTAGCACCATGTAGACATGTGACCACAATTTATGACAGTTTTCCTGGAAATCAGTGCTTATTTCTGGTTTCCAGCAAAAATCACCCCATGGTGATCAATGGATTTACTTAATTACCATCATGTTTACTTAACAACTGCTGCAGAAAAGATC
The DNA here is from genome assembly GCA_015471245.1 of Laticauda colubrina. Lineage (NCBI taxonomy): Eukaryota > Metazoa > Chordata > Lepidosauria > Squamata > Elapidae > Laticauda > Laticauda colubrina. Next base: position 64,389,941 of record BLBF01000002.1, on the reverse strand, counting down.
ATAAGAACATGTCTGGTGATATGGTGACCTGGTTTATGACCATCATGAATTACAACTGTAATTGCCAGGGTCAATTACTGTCGTAACTTGAGGATTACCTAAACTTCAACATTAGTATATAATTTCTATTGAAGTATACACATTTTGGACATATTGTCATGGGGGTGGCATTAAAAACGTATTGACATGTCATGTTTGTTACACTATTACATGTAAGTGGTGTTGGCCCTTACATTTTCATAAAAGTATGAACATATTTCTGGAATTTTCTTACTTTGTGCCATAATAGCTTAGGGCTGATTCTGTGGTGAATGTGTTTTGATCTAAGGCCTATGATGCTAAATCTATACACTTCATTTTTATTTCTTATTTCTTATAACATAATTCAGTTGCAACTGACGACATTCTAATCACCAAACATAGTAACAAAATAGAAAGTCTAATATAATTTAACCAAGAAATAAGATAAAGCATCATTTAATTTATGTGTCTGTCCGGGGGGGGGGGGTAATGGAGCAGGATGGGACTCAGATTTCATTTTTCTAACCAGTTCTTAAATACCTCCTAGAATAGCTGGGTCTAAATGGCTGCCCTAAATGCCATAGGATTGATCCTGATCTAATCTCTGTGGGAATGCTGCTTCACAGAAGGAAAAAAAAAAAAAGCTTTTTTTATTACCTTGGATTATAAGACTACTTAAAAATAGGGGTCCCTCCCTTCCAATGTGATTGGATGGGAAATTCTGCTATGCAATATCTTCATTAAACAATCATTAATGAATAAGTATGACAGGATTCAGGACAATTGTTTGCAGCAAGTATAATTCCTCTATGCTATATATGACTTTTTCCATGTAGTGTGGAACCTATAGTGTAACGGAGGCTTGGACATATATTAAGTCATAAAGATCATGCCAATAAGATCTTCCAAAGCTTCACTGAATAACCTGAGGACTGCCTGTTCAGGTTATTAAAAGCTTCACTGAATAACCTGAGGACTGAACTGTGCAGCATAATTAGAGAGACAAGGTAATATTCATTGTTTTCCCCATGCTGTGTTCAGTTGCACTGACCTACTTTGCATACAATTTTGATATCATTTAGTTTAGCATCATCTACTTAAATTTACACTACCTTTGCAACTTATCCCTCATGTACACATATATGCTCACAAAACTCAGCTTTTTCTTCTAGCAAGGCCATAGATCTTTCTCCACTGCTGAGCTGAAGTAATTCCTACTCAAAGTATATGAATCTACAATTAGCAGTCCCCACTACCACTTCCTATCCTGCATCTATAACCATTCTCTCGAGTCAGTACTATCATCTGTCTGTCACTGAACTAAGCCTACCAGATTTTTTTTTCATTTTGTTGTTGCCCTTGATTGATGCAGAATAAAGCAAAATATATTACTTTAAAACTTGAACTGTTAATCTGTCCGAATAGATGGATGTAATGTCATGGGGATGACCTTAAAAACATATTGGCAGGTGATGTTTGTTACACTATTAAATGTAAATGGAGTTGAAACATGTTTCTGGAATTTTGCTTTTCCAAAAGTTATACAACTAAAAAAAGGTCTAAAGAAAGCAATAACAAGGTGGGATGGGTGGGGTCAGCAAAAACAAGAATTTCATATGTAAAATACTGATCATCATGCAACATTTATGATCCAGTTACTGTGAAAACTCAATCTGTATAAGAACTCACAGTATGCAGTCTTGGTGTGTTCGGGTCTTTTCCCGTGTAAGATTGAGAGTATCTTGGCAACGTTTCGACAAGGGCCCACTCGCCTATATATACATGTATATATACATATATGTGTATGCTATTCAGCTTCCTTCGGGTATTATACCACGTCATTGTAGTTGTGCTTTTAAAGTTGTAGCAACATTTCGGCAGAATCTCATCTGCCATCATCAGGCTTCTGTATTGCGTTCGTATGAACTCAATACATATGAACTCAATACAGAAGCCTAATGATGGCAGATGAGATTCTGCCGAAACGTTGCTACAACTTTAAAAGCACAACTACAATGACATGGGATAATACCTGAAGGAAGCTGAACAGCTTACATGTTAAGTACCCACGAAAACTTAAGAAAACAAATATACATATATATATACACACATACATACTGAACACTTCAACAAGAGAATAATCAGGGAAGCTATCGAAATAGAGAAACACCCACATAACATGAATAAACGAGACGATGTCTCCTGCCTACCAGACATTTGGAAACTAGCCTTTATCAACAAATGAGTCCCAGCCACGAAAACCAACACCGGACCCAAAACAACACATGACGCCACCACCAATCTCCCTCACCAGACTCAAACCCAAACTCACCCCATAGACGAAAGGCAACCACCATCCAGAAACCAGACCATGGTTGCATCACGAGCTGCCACACACCCCGACCCCCAAACCAAGCAAACTGACACACGCCATGAACACATAGCCAGGCCTCAAACTCTGAGCCAAACCAAAACCCAGAACATTGCATCACAGCCACTTGCTCAGGATATCATATCACGAAACTCAGGAGGTTACACCACAAAACCTCAGGATGTTGTAACACAGCCAACGACCCAGGAGATTACAGCACAAGACCCAGGACAATAATAGAACTCAGAAGGTCATCACACAGCCCATTACCCAGGTCATTACGACTCAGAAGATTACAGCACAAGACCCAGGATGTCAAAACAATAGAACTCAGAAGGTCATCACACAGCCCATGACCCAGGTCGTTACAACACAGGAGGCTGATGGACACACAGCCAATACCTCAGCCACACATGTTCTTACGAAGAAGCCAGCCAATCTGCAAACATCAACTTCATCAACCAATCAAGAAATGACAACACAGCCAACCTCCCCACCAGTATATATAGGGAAACGGCAGCTCTGATCACACTTTGCTCACACAAGCACAAAGCTGAAAGCACCAGCCTGAAGATGGTGAGTGGGACCTCATCGAAACGTTATATACAATTATGTATGTCTCCTTTAATTTATGTCTCATGTTTCTGTATAACTATCATGCAGTCAGAAAATAGTCAAAAGTTTTAAGCAACTTACATGTTTAAAATATTACATGATTTTACTTTTAAAAAAAGAAATTTTAATCTTTGCATCCACCACCAAGAAAGCACTGAAGAATTGCTTTATTTCACTGAATACTCTAACTCAGCATCTTCACTTAATATTTATTTGGCTGAATAATTTTTTGAGTTAAGACCCCATTTCCTGAATCCATAAAACTTGCTACACATTGTGAAACATTCCAACAGTGATACAATTAACAAAATTACCCCCATGAAAAATGTGTACAGTTTGCTTCCAGATACACAGCACTTTGTCAATGTACTTTTTTCATCTAAGATCTGGATCCAACTTTTAATTATAATCAGTGGGAATAAAATTGTGGTTGAATTATTATATGGTTAAGTTCTTCAATGTTGTTCAGTTATTATACTTATAATACTAGAAATACTGTGAATGTCTAGTCTTTGGATATGAGAGGGGAGGCAAATAAATGTAATAAATAAATATAAATAATGTGAAAGTGAATTCAAGTTGATATGGAGAATATTTGTAGCTCAGGGTTGAAATGAGGGGTCCTTGGTGCTCTCTGAACATAGTTGTTTTCTTGCAGACATTTCATTATCCAAACTAGGTAACATCATCAGTCTACTCTCCATTGAGAGTAGTCTAATCTTGGAAAAAGTCATGCAAGGTGCTATGCGTATAATCATGCACAATCCAACACACTATTTTCCCTTTGAAGACAAAGCATTTGTAACCCTGTTACAAATTTAAAATGCACATTATATGTTTGTTCTAGATAAATGCTGAAAAATATTGTTCCAGCAATGTCTACTTTCCTCCTAACATCAATGTTATTGCCTGTAGAAGTAAATGTGTCTTGCTTTCCTTATTAGTTAAGACTGTGCAGAATCCCATCTCGTGAAAAACCCAGTGTGCATATATAATACAAGCCCTCCTGAAAACAGCAGGAAGCTGCTATCATGTCTTTTAAATTACAAACAAAAATGGGCAGGGCTCGTCAATGGCTCATCCTATCATAAAGACTTCCTGCAGCAATGAAGCAAATATCCTTGCTCAGCATTAATATTTGTAAACGCTAGATTCTTACAGCAGTCTTAAAGTGTGTTATGTGTATGTGTGTCTCACAAAAATATATTCACTGTAATATACAAAGTTTTGTTGCATTCACAAATAAATTGGTTGGAGTATTATTTTTTTAATGTTATCTCTAGGTGGCAGCAAGAGATCTTAAATACTAAATATTACTGCTGCACACCAAAGCCTTTTGTCCTACATACTGTCTTAACTCCCTTGGGGCAGAAAAGAGACCCATTTTATTTCTTTAAAATATTTCTTTAAAGTGTATGTTCATAATGCATTAAAATGGACATGGTATTCTAAGCATATAGTTTGAGAAAAAATGTATTTCACAAATTCAGGAAAAAATATAGAATTACAATAACACAAAGAAATTAGAAATGAAAGTGAAATTTGCTGAAACCTGAAAAAGTTCTGAAAACATTGGGAAAATATTTTCTCAAAATTAGAATTTTATGTTGTCTGTTTCTTTCTGAGGCTATATATGTTTTCCCCCTGGTTTCTAGCCTGATACCTTAACTACAACATCAAATTGGGTCTCATATAATGCTATATAACGGCTAAAGTTGTAACAAAGTTAATACATTATTGCTATTCATTTTTTACTGCTTTCCTTTTAATCTATTATATTACCTAATAATCTATTTTTATGGAGTTGGTGGTTGACTCTGATAGGCACAATGTGCCATTCCCAAACTTCCAGACTTGTATATGGAGGCTTCTGTCAGGCAGACATCCATATAAGCATACATCCAGCAATAGTCCAAACTAGTAAGTATAGTGTCAGAAGGAAGGATGAGGCCGGAACTCATGCCCTTACTCATGGACTGATTCAATGCACAAATGTCTAAAAGTGATTTTAAAGAAAATGAAAGGACTGGTGAATGAGCAGTTTCACATCCTGCCCTCCCCATTTCCTCTGTCAGTTGAAATCTGACCAATTTTCAGCAGCTGTTATGAGGAAATGTCTGCTCCTATCTTTTACCTTCTTACTGAAAATCGCTGCTTCACCATCCTATTGCAGAACTACCCTTCTCTTTATCCCATCATCTAACACAGTATTTCTCAACCTTGATAAATTTAAGAACCGTGGACTTCACCTCAAATCCCAAAACTTCTCTAGTCTGCATGTTCACTGGGAAATTCTGGTAGCTGAAGTTCAAACTTTTTTTTTAATAAAGTTTTATGTGGGTTTTCACACACAAATTACAAGTAAAACATCTTTTTTGAAAATAGCATGGTCCCGGGTTGAACTTTATACAGACACAAAACTCAATTTCATGCTCCTTTTTGTATTCTATTCCATATCTTATTCTATTTTACATTTTCTATATAGTTTTTCCCCTCTTTTAATTTTCTCAATTTTATTTTATCTCATCTCAATTCAAATCATTATATTTATACTTTTGTCTGTTCTGTTTCAATTTCATATTATCTTTTCTCATTAAACAAATTTTCTCCTGTAGTTACCAATTGGAGTATGACACCTTTATATCTTTTAATTACATCCATTCAACTCTCATTTAAACTTCAATATACTTTATATCCTTCAATATAATACATAACTTCCAATCGAATTCTGCTTGGTACATTCTTAGAATACATACTATATTCTTTTTTTAAAAAAGAAAGATTGTAAATATATGTAATTATAAACCCTCATTCCATTCCAGTTCAGTTCTATCATTAATAATCATTAAAATCTTAACATCTTTAACACTTCTTTTCAATTAAATATCCTGAGCTTCCTGAGCAACACATATAATCACCCAATTAATTTTTCCCTTATTTCTCTTCACATGTTTTATAAATAATTAAATATACCTTTTATTACATTTATTTATTGACAAGCATTCTACTGAATTACGATAGCTATTTTATCAGACAGTTTAATCATACATTGTTTCATATTTTCTAAAATTATTTCTGCTTCTAATATAACCATACTATCTTATGTACTTTTGCAGAATCCCTTTTTCCATTAAGTTTTCACCCATTATCTCTAAATAGGCCCTGTTTCTCTATATTTTGCTTCTGTCCTTTATAACTTTTCCTTTCTTTCTTCCCTCTCATCTTCTCCCTCCTTTTTTACCCCCTTGTCTCTCTACTTCTAATTTTCTTTTCTGTATTTCCCTCTTCTGTTGCTTTCTGATTTTATACTTATTTTTCACTCTAATTTTTTTTGAGTTGTTTTTCCCAATCTTAAACTTTCCATTCTTTCCCCCCTTTCCTTTTTTCTCCCATCTCAGATTACTTGTTCATTAAAGATAGCTTCTTTGTCACAATCTTCTTGTTCTGCAGGCATTTCTTGTTGTTTCTCATAATTCCAAATCTCCATTTCTAAAAACTGAAATACAAAGCCAAAAGAACCTCTCCCTTCTTGTGCATCTTCTTTGTACTTTTTAAGTTCCATTTTCAGTTCTTCTAAAAGTGGAGCTATTTTAAACAGTTTTAAACAACCACCCGATTTTAGTCATTCAAAACAGTAATCAAGAATCCAGAACTCATCAAGTAATCCAGATAGTCCCGAGTTATATCTTCTTATTTCTTTTTCGACTTTCTCTTCCTGGGGTTTTTGTTGTGATATTTCAGTTAGAATGTATCTTTTGGAAGTCTTGTTGAGATTTTGCTGTAAGTTCTTTTTTAATTCCAGGCAGTCTCCTCCCTCCCAGATCCTACCCTTTTATTTTTTTTCTCTTCTTTCCTGTTTTCAAAAGCTTTTAATTATCCAGAAATCTTTATTATCCCTTTGACTTTTTATTTTCAGCATTAAATGCCTATTGATGTGAAAGTGGATTTTTTTCCAATTTCTTGCTTAAGACTCTTAGCTATCAGTACAGAAAAAGGAGAAAACCAAATCTTTTCCCTTTTCTCTCTCCTTTGCAGCTTAAAAATCTTCTTAGGGAACAATGTTACTGTTTTTTAACAGTTTGAATTCCAAGGTACCTTGTTTGTTGCTTTTGCTGTTTGACACGGTTAACCAAAACTTTCTCTTCTTATCTTCCTCCTGCACATTCTTTTCCGGTCGAGTTCTTCTTTGTGGTGGCCATTTCTGACCACCGCTGCAACCGCCTTCGGGAAAGGGAGTAATGGCCAGCTGGGGAGGAGAGATGCGGCTCTCCTCAACCCTGCTTGCAGTCTCCCCCCTCTTCACCACCTCTACGTGGTGGCTAAGCCCCGAAACCAGCCGGCTCGGGGGGCTCCAACGGCAAGCATGGATTGAAGCCTCGCAGAGACGAGGTTTCGGTCTGACACTGAAGAAGCTCAAACCGGATGTCCTTGAAGCTCAAACTTCTTAAAATTGCTGAAGTTGAGAAACTCTGATCTTATACCACTAGAACTCTGAAACTACTACTGTATAAATCTGACAATGAATCGAAACAAACTAATAGTTTGCAGTCACATAGGGCAGCTTCTTCACATGATGATTATTCAAGCTAGTCTGCTATAAGCTTTTCACAATATAGCTAGTGCTCTTGTAACAAATTATGAATTTAATGGGTAGGAGGAAAATATATTCATTTTATCTATTCATAAACCTGCAATGATGTAAGACAGGTTTTCCTTTAAAAAATTAATGCCATTCCCTAGCTGAATATAAGGGAACAATTTTATTTCAAATTTGAAAATCTGTTAAAAAAAAAAAAAAAAAAAGGTTTGCCTGTAAGTTTTTCCACAGCTAAGAAGTTTGCAGTAGCTTTAAACATTACTTATCTGCAAATTTTCTAAATTTAATAATGCAATCTGCATTGCCATTATTTATGTATTTATTTGTTTGTTTGTTTATTTAATACTTTTAAGTGCCCATTTTCCCTTGAAGATGGGCTCTGGGCAGTATACAATTTAATCAACAAGATTTCAAGGCCTATGGAGAAGTTTGGATTTGAAAGGAAACAGAATTTTGGAAGTGTGCATGGGCGCACACATGGTGACCACCCTAAACCAAACATGTCATTTCCTTCTGTGCAAGCCCAAGAAAAGATGCAGGTTCTTTAAGCACTAGCTGACAGGCAGTAGTCGCCATCTGTGTCCCAATTATTATTTTCTCCTATGAAACTAGATTGCTGCAGTGTCCTAAAATAAACACACAGAGGACATGAAACCACACACAATCATTAAAATAAAAGCAGATTGTCCTTAATTTTTAAAGTTTTGTTTTTTAAGGAAACAATTATGTCTGCTCAAACCTATTTTTCCTGCATCAAGATGTTTTCCAGAGGGCAATAAATTAGCCCTTTTTTAACCTTTGCAATAGTTTCTTAATTAATTGAAAAAAACAGTCAAAACAATGTATTTTTGCCTTTTTCTTTTATCTACTTCTGCTTTGTTTAAAAAAACAAAAGGGCAAAGTTTCTTCTATTTCATACATGGTGTCATTTCTGTTTCTGTTTTTAGCAACAGTTGACATCTTTCTTTGTTCATTAGGCACATAGCCTCTATTCACATAAGACAAATTCTCATTTGGGATTGAGATTAAAAAATAAAGCCTGAATTATGCATAAAACTTGATTTTCTCTCCAGTTAGTTTTGTAACTTCACAGAATGACTGTCCCAAGTCTTTAGGATCTGAGCATGGGGTTTCAAAGAAAATCTTTTAAAAAGCTGTTCAAACTGATTAATTTCAAAAACAGCAAAAGTATTAGCTGATCTTTGATAATCTTAGAAAATTAAACAGTCTAATCTGGTCAGTATAGACCACGGCTAAAAGCTAAATTGTAAAGTTAAAAGAACACGTGAGGCATTGGCAAAACCATTTCCATATAGCTGTTAAGAAAACAGCATTAATATGTCCATGAAGTCATCAGATTGCTGATTTCATTTCATCTTTATCTTCAAAGTATTACTGATATATAAATACTGTCCATGTTTCAATCCAGTCATCAGTTACAGGACGCAACCTACCTCCCAAATAACATATTTTGCTGTATCAATTAGCATAAAGTGAAAACCAACTTGATTAAACAATATGAAGGTCCATCAGAGACTATTACTATTACTTCTTTCGCTTAGCCCTGAACTGCCAACAAGCAAGAAAATTAGCTCTTACCACCAGGTGTCCTCTTACTGTACTGAGGCTTTAAATCCAAGCAGGAGTTGAAGTTCTAATACAGGTACATGTGGAATGTGCCAAGTGAAGAAGATTAAGCAAACTGCTACAAAAGAATTGCTTGTTGTACCTAAATAAAGTGGTATGTAAAATTTTAAACTCACTGGTTGTAAAGAGTCCTCTTGCCTTCTGCTTTGGCTCTGACGACTGATGAAGGACCTTGTCGACTCCTTATAATGATTCAGCAAGCAGATGATCACTACTATCATAACAGTTATCACCACTATGATGATGATAATCTGAATAAACTCTAATTCCGCTGTAAGGAAAGGAAAAAAAGATATCATTTAAAACAAGAAACAAGACTTAATCAAATAGGAGGTACAAAACCCCAATAAATATAAATTGCACAATGTGTCAAAGAAAAAAAAATATTCTGTGCAGTAATGAAAATATTCCCAAGATGCAGAAGAAAAATAATTGTTTATGGATAGTTAAGTACTAAATAGCACTTAAATAGTTGAGATGAATTGTTTGTCTTCAGTATTGGGAATTGCTCCTCTCCAAAAAGCAGTTTCTACCATGCTTTGAATTTTGATCTGTGATAGTGCACATCTCACAATTCAATGTAATCATGCCTTCTTTTAGAAATGATTTCATTAAGTTTAGCTCTCAGGGTAATTAATGAAAAACAGACCTAGATCAAGCATATAATAAAAGATAAAAAAGCTTAACTATAATGGGATAATTGTACATCTAGATATAAAATTCTTATTGCATTTAGAAAGTATATAGAAAGTATACTCAAATTAAGCCAATAATAGGACTGTATGAAAACGTATCCTTCAAGGCAGAAAAAAAAGACAGATATTAAAATACTATTTATTATTGCAACAGGTCATACACTCATGTTATAAGGAGATAGCAAAAGTGGCCAAAACTGAAATACTCTGATGCCATTTTGTTTAGTTGTACCCTTTTAAAATATTCTATCAGATAAAGAAACCCAGACTTCACACAAGTGTTTCCACAAATAGTTCTAAGGATTCTCCTCTGGCTATGTAAAAATATGCTAAATAGTACATATTAGTTATTTTAAAAAATGAATAGATCACAGAAGAAAACCATGCTAACATTCTAGTACTATTATTGCTATTATACTCATACATGCAACCAGCTATTCCTGCTATCATTTATAGTGGAGATTAACAACCAGAAAGATTCAGTTTAAGAAAAACAAATCCTTAATGCTCTTATTAAAGGCAATAACAACCAAAATAATCAGGGATTGCCTTTGCATGGATCACAGTTTTTTTGTTTTTTGTTTTGTATTTCAGTGAAATCACAGTGATGAGAGATTAACCTAGAAAGTCACTGTAGTTTTTCAAAGTCACAATGTTCCAAAAGGCCCTGTCACACTGGCCGACGGATGCAAAACGTTTGTAAAAAGGACACAGCGGATGAGAAAAATGTTCCATCCGTTGTTATCCGCTCTCAAAAGGGGCAAAAATTTGCATAACCAGAGCAGACAACACGGAAAGGAACGGATGGGGGGAGGACGTAGGGCGGATGGAAAGCGGATGCTCCACGGAAGCCTAGCAGATGGAAGCGGATGAGAGCGGATGGCACATCCTCAAGGCTTCCGGGGGAGCGCAGCAAAGCAGACGCGGAACGGAAAGAGCGGATGCAGAGCGGACACCGAGCGGGTGAAGCGGATGCACAGCGGATGCCGAGCGGATGAAGCGGATGCCGAGCTTCCTCAACACACCGTCCCCTGTTGTCCTCTTGGGGCCAGGCATCCCAATGATGCCTCAGACCAGCACTCCAGCAGCAGCCACCTCCACAGCACCTGGACCCTTCACCCCTGAGACTGGGCATACCTCAGAGTGACCAAGAAGAGTGCCAGAGACTGGGTGGCTACCTGTTGATTTTATTTTTGCTTTGGACACTTGACTTGGGTCATTTTTCTTTTACAGCTTGTTATTAATAAATATTATCTTTGCTTCACACACTTGCTTCATTTATTTTATTAAATAAAGTCTTGGTGGAAACTTTTAGAAATGGTTTAAGCCTTTGCATGCTTGTGAGATGGGTAAGGATAGCAGTGGGATGGGCAGGGATACCTTTGGGATGGGTAAGGATAGCAGTGGGGTGGGAAGGGATACCTTTGGGGTGGGTAATAGCTGTGGGATAGATAAACCTCCAGTGCAAGCATAGTGGGACTCTATGGTCCACCCTCCCAGGTGCCACACCTATGGCCCTTTATTATCAATAACAATGTAATCAATCATCCACACATGTCAACATAAACATAACTCTTTATTAAATGCCCTGTTAATTGTAGTCCCACCCAACATACACGGCCCAATCTAATCAGTGTGATGAGACAGGCTGAAGGAAGCATCCATTAATCATCTATCATCCTGTCTTGCCACTCCACTGCTCCAGCTGGGGAGTTGCACCAGTGTCTCAGGAGGTTGCGCTGCTTCTTCCCTTCACGTGAGGCTCTGTTGGGGCCTTGCATATCCTTAGTGTCTATCAGGTTTCGCCCTTGCCTCCATTCCCCAGGCTCCATGTCCCCATTGCCTTGTTGGAGGTCCATGAGCCTGTTCTGCAAGACTGGGTAGCGGGTGCACATGAGATTGTGCAGGATGCAGCAAGCTTCCATGATCCTCCTCACGGTCTCTGGGCAATGCTGCATGGTGGTGAGAAGTACCTGGAACCTGTTGGCCAGGATGCCAAAGGCTTTCTCCACCACCCGCCTTGCCCTGGACAGCCTGTAGTTGAAGATCCTCTCTTCACTGGTGAGGAGTCTGGAAGTGTATGGCTTCATTAGGTAGGTTGTGAGGGAGAAGGCGTCATCCCCCACGATGAAGTAGGGCACATCTTGCGTGTCGTTGGGCAGGGGGTCTGGATCTGGGAAGCCCATGATGAGGTTGTGTTCCAGCCCCTCCTTGAGGTCACTGGCGTTGTATATCTGGGCATCTGAAGCTGACCCGTTGCCTGAAGCATCAATGTACATGAACTTGTAGTCAGCATCGACCATGGCGAAGAGGATGACGCTAAAGAAGCCCTTGTAGTTGAAATAAGTGGACCCCGACTTGGCTGGTGCTTTGCAGGCCACGTGCTTGCCATCTATGGCTCCAACGGTGTGGGGGAAGTTCCACTTCTGATACCACTGCTCTTCAACTTTCTTCCAGCTCTCTTCAGTGGAGGGGCACTGGAGGAGCTCCTCCAGGTATTCTTCGATGATTGCCTGCACCACTTCTCTGACCACAATGCTGATGGTGTTGTGTGGCACCCTCCAGCCGTACTGCATGCTCCTGTAGGTGGTCCCTGAGGCCAGGTGGTGCAGAGTGAGTGCCACCTTGAGCCCAGGGTCCAGGCTGGGCCGGAAGTTGGTGCTCTGCTTGGTCAACCTGGGTGTCAGCCGCTGCACAACGTCATCAAACATGGCTGGAGGCATACTCATGAAGTTCTGGAATGCACGAGGGTCTTCGTTCCTCAGCTCCACCATCAGCTTGTTGTACAGTCCGTACTCTGCTCTTCTCCCGATCCATCTTCGGACCCAGACACTTCTTGGCCGCCGCCTTTTCTTCCTGTAGAACAGTTGAAAGAGCCTGTAGATGGCTTCGCACTGTTGCAGAACGATGGTGGCTACCAAAAGGAGTGTGTTACGATCCATGGTGGACATCAATGGATGCTGTGGAAGAGCAAGAGCCAGATGAAGGCTGCAGAGGTCTGCACAGTAGGGGTGCTGGACTGAAAGTGAGATCCAGGTGAGTTCCTCCCCCTTTTTATAGGCAATATAGGTTTTCCACTATGTGTCCTTTTGCATCCTCTAGGCATCCTCTAGACATCCTTAATATCCAAGATAGGTCCCCTTTGTGAACGTTTTTTCCGTTTTAAATGCTTTGTATGTGAGCTGCATCCGCTTTCATCCTTTCTCCGTCCGTGCTACTAACGCTTTATGTCCGTTCCGCGTCCGTTTCGCTTCTTCCCTGTGTCCGTTTTCCACTGGAGCGGATTTGAGTTGTGCGGATGCGCAGCGGATGCCTAGCGGATATAGCGGACGCGTAACGGATGACGACGGATGTAGAATGGATGTTCCCCGTATGTGTTGCGGATGCAGAACGGACGCGTTGGGATACATTTTCCGCTCAAAAAGTTTTGAGCAGCTCAAAACTTTTTGAGCGGATGGAACCTCAGTCGACGGATGCTGGACGGATAGAGAGGATGAAAAACAGACGCAGTGAGTACAGAATGGATGAATCACGTTAACCAACGGATGGCAAGTGTTTCTCTCCATTTTACATCCTCTTTCCATCCATTGGTGCAGTGTGACATGGGCTTAAAAAAGACTTTAAAATTAAAAAAAAAATGCCCCTGGGCATAAATGTTTTCCTTTTTGAAGACATAATTGTTTTACACGCCTTGGATTCAATTACAGCATCAATTAAAATTATGGCACTTTGGGACAAACCAGTCGCATCATTAATCTTGAAGAATCACACCTTTAGCTGTTAAAATTAACAGAAAAAAGCACATCAATGGCTGATAATGTACTTCTTTGTACGTGTAAGAATTCTTCAAAATTCAAGCCTTTGTTTGCCCACACATAGACTAGAATTCAGCCATTTTTCAACTAAAACATGCCATTGACCATTGCCAAAATACTCGAATGAAAATGGTGTATCAAAGGCAAAATGCACAATTTTGCTAAGATGTTAAATATTATAATTTCTTGCAGTAAATTCTATACTTCATAAATATCTTCAGTTTTAGAAGGTTAAATGCAAAACATTCCAATTCTAAAAATAATTATTAAAATTTACAGAGAAGAGTGTATCCACATTTCTTTTCTTGTAAATTGAGATCGGAAATGTAAAACACAGTAAAGTATTTTTCTTGCATTCAGAATTGTTTCTAATAATTTGGGAAAGAATAAGAATTAATACATTTAAAAAGAGTAATTAGTCAACGTCCTCTCTATTAATAATGAAAAATATAAATGGGCTAGGACTGTAATATTGAAAATGTTAAAGTTATCAACATTTTCAGTAAGGGCACATATTCTAAGTCACATTTCTTGAATAGACAACACAGTGCAGATCGTATTTCCCTACATATTGTAAGTTCATACTCTTAAAGGAACTTTATGTACAGTTTGAAGAAAATATACTAACCATTCATCCTTTTCTGCTTTACAAACTACTTCCTCACAATAATCTGTATTAGCTAGATGCAATTTTAATCCAGCCAATTACAGATCTCTATTGCTTTGCTCAGGAACTATATGCAACTATATATTTTTTTTTTCTTCAGGCCCTTATTTTAGGTGCAAAATGTTCTCTTTGATTCTGAATCCTGTAAGCCGCTAGAACAGTGGTTCCCAACCTTTTTTTCGCCCCGCACCCCTGAAAAAATTTCACTTGAACCTCGCACCCCCTGAAATATATGGTAAATATATGGTAAGATTGAATTATTTAATTATTAAGTATATGGTAGGATTGAATCTTTTCAGCTATGTATGTGATGGCCACTAAATAACGATACTTAACTCTAAAATGAAAACAAAGTTAGTCCATTGCAAAAGAAAATAAAAATGCCAACATATAGCCAATATCCTATTATTTACCTGGATTTTTCTCGCACCCCCTGGAATATCGTCTCGTACTCCTAGGGGGTGCAAGCACCCCAGGTTGGGAACCCCTGCGCTAGAAGATAAGTTTCAGTTTTAAAAGCAACTATCTCTGAACTAAAGGATTTCCCAGTATTAACTAATTTAAAGGCCCATTACCCAACAGTTAAGCCAACTGCATTATTCTGAAAAAGGCATGAGTAACTTTAATATTATTAATTTAACTTTCCTAGAAATACAGTGATAGATTACTTCTGCATCTGCCAAAAGTGTAGTTTTCTAAACAAAATCAAGATCTCTGAATATTTTACAGAAGAGCATTTCCTCTTTTTACAAGAAAGCATTTCCTCTCTTTGTCTGAATATTACCATGATACGCAAAAACTTATTTAACTGCAAGTGAAGAAGGGCGGAAGAGAATCTATAGCCAGGAAATCTGGGTTACAAAATAATAGGTTTTGCAAATTCTATTTTACAAATTATAAAGAGATGGCTTTGGTCCTTTCTCCCCTTTCTTCTTATCAAACCCACAATGATCCATTCAGTCAGGAAACATCAGCTGTAGTGTAAAAACTTAACTGACTGTGAATAAATTCCTCATGAAGGAAACAATGTTAGAAAAGATTTACATATTTGCTAATATACCTGGTGGCCTTTTCGGAAAACAGAAAAAAAACAAAACAAAACTGAAGCTGAAAATAAATAAAGTAAATAAACAAAAGGCCAAAGATACAAATCAAGATCATTCTTCTTGATTCCTGTTTTGATGTCATTGTAATACATTTTTGCACTGCTCCTCGGCCAATAATAAGTATAAATCCTTGATAAACATAGGCATTGTCACCTGTAGGCATGCATTAAATAGGAAACATTATTATTATTATTATTATTATTATTATTATTATTATTATTATTATTATTATTATTATTATTGCTTCCCTTATTGTAAACAGGACCGACTAAAACGATTTATTAGGCGGGATGAAACGATCCTTCCCTCCAGACAGCCTGGGAAGCCTCTCCCCTGGGTTCCTTGCAGTTGGTCATACAGTCTGGCTTTAGTGCCCCGTTAAGTCCAGAGGCCACATTGCCCATTTCTGAATAAGGGCCTCCGATGGGAGTGCCCTGGTATCCTTGCCCATACAGACGTGCAAAACTAGAGAGAAATAATTGCCAGACAAAAGGTGGCACTGAGGCACCCGGACAATTAAAAGCAGCCTTTCGGAAGACAAAGCCGGGACGACGCGAGGAAAGAGCGGGGTTGCTGGAATGGCTCTGTGAGAAAGCAGGTCTTTCCACCGAGCACCTTTCAAAGTGGGCGCGTTAAGCTCCTCGGCGGGCATCCTCGGGCCCTTCTCCGCTCGAGTGGGAGCTTCGCTGCGGACTTGAAGCAATGCCCGGCCGGATTCCCCTTTGCTCGCCGCGTCCCTCGCCCTCCTCGCCCGGCAGACGGCGGCAGCCAGCCTTCCTCGGCCGAGCTGCTCCGAAGCGCGGGGTTTCCGAGAGTCGCTGGCCGGGGAGGAGAACCAGGGGTGGCAAGGAAGGAAGGCGGAGAGGAAGGAGTGCTTCTCGGGGGACCTTTCATGCTTCCCGGACGGAGGCGGAGCCCTCGAGACGCCTCTCGACCGACCGAAAGGCACCGACCGCGGGGCCAAAGTCCCCGCCGGCAAGACAAGGCGACGCGGACCGAGGCGCCGCCGCCGCCGCCGCCTCAACGGGCTCGCCGGGGAATAAACCGCGCGCTCCCCGAGTGAAGAGCCCCCCGGTCGACCACAGCCCCGTTCGGGGTTTTTTTTTTTAAAGGGAAGGTGGAGAGAAA
This sequence comes from Laticauda colubrina, assembly GCA_015471245.1. NCBI lineage: Eukaryota > Metazoa > Chordata > Lepidosauria > Squamata > Elapidae > Laticauda > Laticauda colubrina. The sequence goes on along the minus strand of BLBF01000002.1, from coordinate 64,373,279 downwards.
GTTGGGTGAGGAGGAGAAGAACGCAAAGCGAAGGGCGACGCCGCTCTTACCAACTTCCCGCCCGCAAGCGCCTCGCCTGCTTTCCGCCAAAGCCCAGCGGAGACTTGGCGAGCTCCTCTTCTCCCTTCCGCCTTTCTGCTCCAACGCGACGTGCGTCACTCCGAGCCCTCGAGCAGTGCCGGGATCGCAGGAGCCGCTCTAGGAAGAGCCTCGGCGGGGGCTCCCTCCCCGCTCCCTGGCTATTGGGAAATGCTTGCACGTGTCCTCCGCCGCCGACTGGGCGGCGCGCGGCCGAAGCCCGTCGCTCGCAACAGCTGCCCTTCGTTGCTTAAAGCGCAGATCGCGGCAAGCCTTCCGTGCCGTCGCCCGGACGTTGGCCGGTTTCTGTACGAAGCGTTCTGGGAGGTTTTTTTAAAGGAGAGTTTGGCAGCCTGCCAAGCTTTGAGGCAATCTTTTCGCCTTTCCGGCTTTTCAAAAAAAGGGGGGGGGAAAGTGGGGAGGGGGTAAGAGACGCAAGTGTGTTTCGGTGGAATTGTGAATATAATTTATGAATCTGCGACCTATACCTATTCCACTCTCCAGTTTTTAACAAATAGTCCCGACTTCTGTATGCAATTATGTATAGTTCTCTCTGGATTATGGACTCACACGTAACGACAACCTAAGCCATTCAAAATGGATCTGTGAACCGCCTAATTTAAACTCCGTTTAATAGCAGATAAATGATTTGGATTCAATCACTTAATCAAGACACACAGTTGTCATTTTTCTTAGTATAATCTAACACAATTTGTGCCGAGTTCTTAAGGGAAAAAAGGAGCACGGCTGTATAAAATTCCATGTTTTTTCAGACCTCAGGAAAGTATAGTCTTGGGTTTTGGCACCATAGACTAATTCATAGCTTTTCTCCTAAAGGTCAAAAGAATAATTTTGAATGAGCACCGGTGGAATTGAAACAACCTACTGTCTTTTACAAGAGAGGAAATGTGGAAAAATTATCCTGCAGGAGGGTCTGAGAGATTTGCAACAGACTACCACAGCACCACATTCATCTTTTTAAAAACATGCTGTGGTCTTTTTATTTAGGTTTGTGAGACTGATCTCTTGTCAAGTTGGGGAGAGGCGGAGAGTTGAGTAAAAATAATTTTCGTATCACAGATTTCTCAAGTATTCAAACAGGCAGTAGCATTATTGAAATAATTTCATTTTCCGCCTCATTATTTCACCTTTTAATCGTCAGAAAACTACCATACATTATAAGGGGCTATACCCAGTGGTGGGATTCAAATTTTTTTACTCCCGGTTCTGTGGGCGTGGCTTGGTGGGCACGACAGGGGGAGGATACTATGAAATCTCCGGTCAGAGGTGGTATTTGCTGGTCCTCTGGACTACTCAAAATTTCCGCTACTGGTTGTCCAGAACTGGTCAGAACCTGCTGAATATCACCTCTGGCTATACCCTTATAGACGAGAGGAATGTGAATACAATCTTGAAAAGGCAATGCAGGATCATGTAAGAAAGCATAAAGTGAAATGAAGTACAAATGGAATAGACACAAGAAAGGTACTTGACATGAACCTGCCTTGGTGCTGTTTGTTGGAAGAAAGAGCAGAGGGAAATTCTGTTAGGGTAGTTATTCCTATAATACTTGCACTGTCTCTTTCCTGATTTGGCTTTCCTCAAAGGGCTGACATTGAGAGTTAGGAGGAAGTTGAGGTGCTCTCTAAATGTCTTAAGTGGTGTCATCAGAAACTACCAAAGATTTATCCTATGGCAGGAAGGAGGTCCAGGATATGAAGATCGTGTGATGTGTGACTCTAGCCACACTGGTATATGCCCCATAGTCATCCATGCATTGGAGACAAGGTGAAAAACTTTCACCTTGAAAGTTTTCAAGAAAACTGAAAGAAAAACTTTCTCTCATTCATTCATTATCTCTCTCTCTCCCCCTCCCTTTCATAAACACAGACACACAAATGTGATATGCACATTTATTTTACTTTCCATTTGATCCTTATGGGCATTAATTTCCATCTATTGATCTTTAAATTCTGTAGAGACCACATGAAAAAAAAATTTTTTGGCAGATGTAGGGAAACTGAACTCGGTCTACCAATATCGTGTCTTGCCTTTTCTCTTCTCTTCTTATGACCAGGGGAAATGGAAGTCAGATGAAGTTATAAAAATATTTTTTACTTTTCAAAATTTATAATGTTTAATGGGATGTAGTAAGAGGCTTAGTCAGGTGCCAAGGAATGTCTCGAGGGGTCCTGAGTCTTGCGAACACATTACAGTTGATTCCAGGGCTAGATAAACAAAAGAAAATGAGGAAACGTTTTCAAAAGAAACAGAAAGAAATGTGACTGTTCCTCTTTTTATCATTTCAAATAATATTTTAGTTTTAATGTGATTAGGTGTGAGCAAGTAAGCAGATGGCACCAGCTTGAAGATTAGAAACAGAAGCCAGAAGAAATAAGTTTAGAGGAAGGATTTAAAATGAAAGTTGTGTTGAGGCATCTATATTAACTCAGCATTAAAGCTTCTTTTAAAAAGTGGTATTATTAATAACTACTTTAAAAACTAACATATTTTTTTTTTAAATCTTTCAAAGGCTTGACTTAAAATCTCATTTTGTAGACACAGCTGTGCTTGATCCACACCATCCACACGGATCCACCCACAGCTATATACTTCCATGAAATGCCTCATCTGGCTTGAGACCATTATGCATTGCAGAAAGAACGGACCCCACCCTTTCAAAAGCTATTTTATGATTAAGATTGAGATGTATCCACATCACCATGGAAGATAAGTTTTAAAATCCTATTTTATCCACGAATGACCTCACTTTTAGAACAATTTACTTCATTTATAATTACAGAAATGAAAAAGACGTTCTACTTATTCTCTGTCAGAATTAGTAAAATTTAATTTGTAAATTTATATTGAAAGTTCGAGCTATGCGAAATATATATATTCCTTATCTATTTTCAAACTTCATAATCATGTTGATATATGTGTGGATTAGAATTACTTTGATACAAGAAAATCTGTAGAACACATGTTGCTAGCCTGATTTCCTTGGAAGGGTATACATGGCAGCCTATGTCCTTACAATAACCAAACCAAGAGAGTGGACACAAACAGTCAAAGACAGGTGGAGAAGCAATCCATCTGAGAAGTGTTAGTGTGAAATCTCAAGATTACAGATTCTAAGTTCTTTACCAAGGGCAGTGTATAGTAAATGTTTACATAAAACATTTGTTTAAAATAAAGAAGTACAAACAGTCTACATCTAAATGTGCTATTAGAATTATGAAAACATACTGAGAATATTTTAGGCGTAAAGTTACAACGCAATAACACATTTTCTATTCACTATTTCTTAAGAGAACTCTTGCCTCTCCAACATAAATATTTTTCTTTTTAGAATCTAAATAAATAAGTAGTCTTCGAGCTAAAATAGTTTGTTTAGTGACTTCAAAGTTTCAACAGCACTGAAAAAAGTGACTTATGACCACTTTTCACATCACCATTTCAGCCTCCTTATGTCACATGATCAAAATCCAGGTGCTTGGCAAATGGTTCATATTTATGATGGTTGCAGTTTCCTGGGGTCATGTGATCAACTTGACTTCCTGACAAGCAAAGTCAATGGAGAAGCCAGATTCACTTAATCATGTTACTAACCTAACAACTGCAATTATTTATTTAACAACTGGCAAGAAAAATCATAAAATGGGGCAAAGCTCACTTAACAAATGTCTTACTTAGCAACATAAATTGTGGTCATATGTTGAGGACTACCTGTACTAAAGAAATAGTACAAAAATACTTGTTACAAAGCATAATTTTCCTACTGCACTAGCTTGAATTCTCCTTTCTAAGTAAACCATTTTTAAGTTTATGAGGAAAAGTTGCCTCACATCTATCAGATAACTGCCACACAACTATTTCCCAAGATAACATGCCAAAACATCCAACTCTCCAAATACAAAAAACAGATTTCAGTATTTTTGAAACAAGACTGCAACACAAAATATATTTTCTTGTGGAAAAGCTTTACTCTATAAATCTAGTGTTCATGTGTAATGTTCTCTGTGTTCCCTAAGATAATAAAAACCACCTACTTATAATGGAGAAAAAATTCCATTTTGAAGCTGTTATCTCAATTTGTGGATTATTTTTTTGAAACATTCCTCTATACCTTTGTAAGTTAAACACTATCAATTTAACAGAAAAAAAGAATATCAGAGTCAACAACAAACATGTGGCCTTAAATGCTATATCATTGCATACATACAAACCGACATTCTTCATGGAGAAACTTATCAGTGAAAAAATTGCACAATATCAAACATTAGAGTATTTTCTAGAAAAGCAGTATCAGATGTTAAATTCTAATCTAGATTGTGGAACATGCTAAGGGAGGAATGAAAGAGGTCTATTTTTAAAACATAAAATGGAACCTGAGGCTTAATTCACAAGAAATGAAATGAGGAGGTATCATGGCTACCATTAACCTAATGTCAAAGATCAGAGTGTTTTTTTGCCTTTGTGATTAATTTAGCAATCTGTCTTTTACCTCTGATGCCTTCCTTGGGTTAGTGGACTTGGTTGATTTCAGAAACGTACAAGGATTGCTTAATACTTGGATGCGAAATTCTAGGGCTACAGGATGGATGGGAAGTTAAAACAACAAGGTAGAAGAAGAAGACAGTGGCAAACAGCATTTCCATCATACAACCAAGATAACTGCATGGATGCAATCAATAGAGTCAAGCTGGCCTACTTTTTCAAGGTTGATTTGAGGAATTATTAACTTTTTAATCTTCAATTTATGACTAAAATCAGGATTTCATTCTAACAGAAAATATATAAAGATCCTTTTTTTCCTTCCTTTTGATTTTTTTTCCTCCCCTCACAGATGAGAAAAGAGCATAAATGCAAAACGAAAAAAGAAAAAGATTCCAAAGTACCCTTGGATGATTGAAGTTAAAAAACTGAAACCTAGTTTAGATTTATGTAAGCAATACAAGACAAGGAATCTGTAACACTGTACAATTCAAAGAAAGTACAATTTCTGACAAGCAAGATTTATTTAGAATATTTTGTGAGAGGCACATATTTCACCCACCAAACAAGCAGACTTTTCCCATCAAGATTAGAAAGGTATTGTTAAGTGACAAATAAGATTAAAGTTGACATCCTTAGGGAATCATGTTTTGGAATTGTTTCCTGTAAAATATCACTTTATTTCTTTAAACAAAACTTGTCTTTTATTTATTTATTGAATTTACTGATCAAATTTTAAAACTATTCATCTCCCTGACAGAGATTCTGGGCAGATAAAATATCAAACTGTAAAACAGTATGTTAAACTTAAAAGGCAAGGATGAATTAACAGTCAGAGTGAAAATTGATTTTAAAAGCAGGGAAAGGGGTGCTAACCAGCCTCACAGCTTCATGTTTCTATGAGGAAGACCAGAGAATATTTATACCTTTCCAGAAGACCAGGAGAGCGGAGGGCCCCCTCACCTCCAGGGGTTGAATGTCCCACAGGGTGGAGACAAGGGGACAGAAAGCTCTTTTCCTGGACCCTTCCAGTTGAAAGTCTTCAGCTGAAGGGGTCCGCAACATGTCCTCCTTGCCTGACTGGATAGGAAGGACTGGTGTAATGAGATGTAAGACAATCCCCCATGGATATATAATAGAAAATGTATTAGGCTTTAAAGTTTGTTATAGTTTCACACTCCATTTCTGGAATACAAAATGCATTTATACGTCTTAATTTTAAATGCTTTCTGCAAAGTTAATTTTACTGCCCTTAATATAGAACATAAAGCCTGAGACATGTTGATCTGTACAGGAATTGTTTCTCATTCATACCAGGGATCAAGTCTCCTTATGTTTTTGATTTCCTTGGAGGAAGGGTGTGACAGAAATGTAATAAACAGATTAAAATATGAGTAAGGCATTTCTCACTGCAGATTAATACAACATAATAGAGAAAAAAGGGAATGTGTAGCCTGGCTTGAGATAATTGATTCAAGTTTTTTTTGTGTGAGAAAATCCCTAAATGCCAGGTTGGGCATGAATGAAAATTGTTTGTAGGCAACTTTAATGGTAAACATTGGTTTAGAGTTACTTTCATTCAATTCCTCATTCAATCATCCGTTTGATTTCTTTAAAACCCTTAACCAGAATAGGTCAAATGATTTCCTCTTTTTACAGGAATTAGATATCTTTGCATAATGGCTACTTGATGAGATGAGCTAATATCTTTGGCCATGCCAGACTTCCTCATGAAGTAATAGGAAAAACCACACATGCCAAGTCAGTCAACAAAAAGGACTGGAAATAAAACTGTTAATTGAGCAGGTGCCTTTAGTACACAGCACTCCTTTTTAAATATTTCTGTGATGTGGGTTCATTTGGAGTATGGATGTGCGTCAACTTGTGGAGGAGCATGCCTTAAGACAGAGGAACTGAACAGCCAGGTGTGCCTTATAATAGCTCTTTGATCTATAGCCAGTTCTTCTGTAGCATTAAGCCCATGTCTGAACTATAGCACATTAAAATATAAGTGAGAGGATAGATACTCTGAACTATTCCATAATGCAAAGAACAAGAAGGGGGAAAATGCTAACCCACAAATTTTACTATCTGTGTCACTGATGAAAATAAATTTATATCCCACCTTCATTTTATATAATTTAATAATGGTCCTGCCTCTATTTTGTTCCAAAGTAGCAGCCCTGAGAGGTGACCCTGGCCTGAGAGAAAGTGACTGATCTAAGTCACCTATCCAGGCTTTTATGCTTCAAAGAGAATTATAATTCACACCCTCCCAGGGTGACAATCTTTATAAAACACTGTGGTTGTAATTAGTTCTGCCAAACTTCAATGGAATTCTTAAGAGCTGCTAAGATTTATCAAAATGATGATTCTATCTTTCAGAATTTTCCTGGTGATATCTGTATATGGATCATGTTGTTGCCTGTGCAACAACTTTGAAGGTCTCTAATAATATCATTCAATCTGACATAGTTTTCACTGTGCTATTGTTTAATTTACAGAAAAATATTAATGCATACAAACCCAGCAGCATTGTTTGAGTATTCAGTACACAGACTTTAATATTTAAGTAAAAACTTGATTTAGTGAAAAAACATTTCAAGATGTTGGCAATGTATTTTATGCAAGCATTTTTGTACTTATTTATTTGATGTACAGCACAGTTGATCATGACTGAATATCAAGCATCAAGCTATTTAAGAAGTGACAGTGCTTAAGATTTTCTTCCATTACCAAAAGAAGACTTCATCCTTATTCTTTTCTTTCCATTCAAGCAGTAACAAGAAAGATGCATTAGAGATTTGCATTAAAAAATCTTAGAGATATCACAGCTAAAAGTGAGTAACAAAGACAAAATTAGCAGGGATGCCACCATTCCAGTACCTCTGCAATGCAAGCACTTTATTCTTTTTTGACATAAAACCTAAAAGCCATGTTGTTGAAATATATGTCACTAAACAAACCATTAACAGCATTTTAAGGAAAGGAAAGGAGTATTCACTTTTCTTCTACAATTAGTCCCTTTGGGACTACAGTGTAGCTCATAATAGATAAAATATTCACTTGCCTAAACTGAATTGTTAGTCATCTGGCAGAGATGGGGAAAGATAAACAGGAGGTAAAGTACTAAAGCCCATGTCACACTGAACCAACGGATGCAAAGAGGATGTAAAACGGACAAAAAAGCTTGCCATCCGTTGGTTAACGCGATGTATCCGTTCTGTACTCACTGCCTCCGTTTTGCTTCCTCTCTATCCGTCCAGCATCCGTTTATGGACGTTTCATCCGCTCCAAAAGTTTTGGGCTGCCTAAAACTTTTGTGCGGAAAATGTATCCAGTTCGTCCGTTCTGCATCCGCTACGCATCCGCTACGTATCTGCTACGCATCCGTTATGCATCCGCTATATCCGCTTGGCATCTGCTGCGCATCCGCGCAACTCGCATCCGCCCGGACGCAGGGAGGAAGCGGAACGGACGCGGAACAGATGCAGAACGGATGCAGAACGGATGCAGCACGGAAACAAAGCGTTTAAAGCGGAAAAAATGTTCGCAGAGGGGATCTATCTCGGATATTAAGGATGTCTAGAGGATGCCTAGAGGATGCAAAGGGACACCTATACTGCCTATAAAAAGGGGGAGGAACTCGTCTGCATCTCACTTTCAGACCAGCAGCCCTGCTGTGCAGACCTCTGCAGCCTTCATCTGACTCTTCCTCTTCCACAGCATCCAGTCATGTCCACCGTGGATTGGACCACAGTCCTTTTGGCAGCCACCATCCTTCTGCAACAGTACGAAGCCATCTACAGGCTCTGTGAACTCTACTATGGGAAGAAAAAGAGGCGGCCAAGAAGCGTCTGGGTCCGAAAATGGATCGGGAGAAGAGCAGAGTACGGACTGTACAACAAGCTGATGGTGGGGCTCAGGAACGAAGACACTCGGGCGTTCCAGAACTTCATGAGGATGGCTCCAGCCATGTTTGATGAAGTTGTGCAGGGCCTGACACCCAGGTTGACCAAGGCAAGCACCAACTTCCGGCCCAGCCTGGAACCTGGGCTCAAGGTGGCGCTCACTCTGCGCCACCTGGCCTCAGGGACCACCTACAAAAGCATGCAGTACGGCTGGAGGGTGCCACACAACACCATCAGCATTGTGGTCAGAGAAGTGGTGCAGCCATCATCGAAGAATACCTGGAGGAGTGCCCCTCCACTGAAGAAGGATGGAAGAAAGTTGCAGAGCAGTGATATCAGAGGTGGAACTTTCCCCACACTGTTGGAGCCATCGATGGCAAGCACGTGGCCTGCAAAGCTCCAGCCAAGTCGGGGTCCACTTATTTCAACTCCAAGGGCTTCTTCAGCATCATCCTCTTCGCCATGGTCGATGCTGACTACAGGTTCATGTACATCGATGCTTCAGGCTACTGCTCATCTTCAGATGCCCAGGTATACAACGCCAGTCACCTCAAGGAAGGGCTGGAAGGCAACCTCATCGTGGGCTTCCCAGATTCAGACCCCCTGCCCAACGACACGCAAGATGTGCCCTACTTCATCGTGGGGGATGACGCCTTCTCCCGCAGAACCTACCTCATGAAGCCATACACTTCCAGACTCCTCACCCGTGAAGAGATGATCTTCAACTACAGGCTGTCCAGGGCAAGGCGGGTGGTGGAGAACGCCTTTGGCATCCTGGCCAACAGGTTCCAGGTATTTCTCACCACCATGCAACATCACCCAGAGACCGTGAGGAGGATCGTGGAAGCTTGCTGCATCCTGCACAATCTCATGTGCACCCGCTACCCAGTTTTGCAGAACAGGCTCGTGGACCGTCAACAAGGCAATGGGGACATGGAGCATGGTGAATAGAGGCAAGGGCGAAACCTGATCAACACTCAGGATGTGCAAGGCCACAACAGAGCCTCACGGGAAGGGAAGAAGCAGCGCAACCTCCTGAAACACTGGTGCAACTCCCCAGCTGGAGCAGGGGAGTGGCAAGACAGGATGGTAGATGCTTAATGGATGCTTCCTTCAGCCTGTCTCATCACACGGATGAGATTGGGCCATGTATGTTGGGTGGGCCTACAATAAACAAGGCGTTTAATAAAGAGTTGTGTTTATGTTGACATGTGTGGATGATTGATTACATTATTATTGAAAATAAAGGGCCATAGGTGTGACCCCTGGGAGGGTGGACCATACAATCCCACTATGCTTGCACTGGAGGTTTATCTATCCCACAGCTATTACCCATCCCAAAGGTATCCCTGCTCATTCCACAGGTATCCCTGCCCACCCCACTGCTATCTTAACCCATCCCACAAGCATGCAAAGGCTTAAACCATTTCTAAAAGTTTTCACCAAGACTTTATTAAAAAAAAGAAGTGAAGCAAGTGTGTGAATCAAAGATAAACTTTATTGAACAACAAGCTGTAAAAAAAAATGACCCAAGTCAAGTGTCCAAATAAAGTCCACAGGTAGCCAGCTAGCCAGTCTCTGGCACTCTTCTTGGTCACTCGGAGGTGTGCCCAGTCTCAGGGGTGAAGGGTCCAGGTGCTGTGGTGGTGGGTGGTGCTGGAGTGCCTGGCCTCGAGAGGACAACAGGGGACGGTGTGTTTAGAAAGGTCTTGGACAGCTGGCTCAGCCCCGTGATGCTAAGAGGTCCTTCCTCCATGCCATGGGGTGTCAGCCCAGTACTGATGACAGATGTACTGAGGCCGGGCTTGGCTGTGGGGTGGAGGAAGGAGTAGTGTAGTGGGGCTGTCTGCTCTGCAGCTGGGTGAGGACTGGCGTGGGTGGCATCACTGTCGTCGGTGGCATCATTGGCAGTGGCATTGCTGTCAGTGGCATCACTGGCGTGGGTGGCATCGGTGGCATCAGTGAAACAGGTGGCAACGGTGTCGCCCGATGACTCTGTGCCTGGACTGGGAAGGGCTGCTGCCTGTGCTGCTGAACCTCCTGGTAGCCGTAGCCCTGGTAGGTGAGGGCCTGTGGGAAGCCTTGGAATGGGAGGGACATCACCTGGGGTGGAGGAGCAGGCCTGGACTGGGTGGGAGCAGGTCCCTCTGGGTCTGGAGGGTTGTGAAGCAGCTTGGTGATCTGGTCCTTCACCTGCTGGTACTGTGGATCCGCCATTGCCTTGAGGGTCTGGTTGACATAGGTGAGGAAGGGCTTGCGATTGGAGAAGGAGGAGTCTGTGTGGACCAGCTGAGAGAGGAGATCTATGCTGGTGTGGATGGTGTCCGTGATCTCCAGCAGGACATTGTGGCTCTGCCCCTCCAGCTGTCCGGCTCTCTGCCTTTCTGCGGAGGCGGAGCTGGGGGGGTGGACTCGATGTCTCCTTTCTCCCACCGCACCAGGGAGTCTTCTACACATTCCACCACGCTTACCACACCTGTCCACGGGTTCTTCTCCGTGGCACGCTCCACAGAAACCTGCCTGGAGACAGGGACTGACTCTCGGCCGGAAGAGGATTGGGTGGCAGCAGGCTGCCGGAGAGAGAGGGTAGACAGAGGGGTTGCTGGTGCTCCTCAGTGGCGGATCTCACCCTCCAGGAAGCTGCACCTGGCCATGACGTAGGTCTCTCTGTCAGCTTCACAGTGGCCTGGCCAGATTTCTTCAGGTGCAGCTTCCCGTACCAGGTGTGCATATGTTTCCACCAGCCGAGGAGCACCTCCGAAGTGTAACCCATACTCTCTGCCCTCTCTCTCCAAGCAGCCTGCTTCCGCTTGGTGTCCCTGTACAGCCGGTGTCCCTTCCGCCACAGATAGTTGTTCTCTCTCAGCCACTCCAGCACCTCATCCTCGTGCGTCTCCGCAATGGAGTATTGCCTCCTCTCCCGTTGTCGCATACGCCTCTTCCTCCCTTTGGCAGGACCAGATGGGCCCTGATCAGAGGGGCTCCCAGGTTGTAAGGGCTGCTCTTCCACACCACCAGCAGCAGCAGCACCAGCAGGATCATCATCATCATCATCATCATCATCATCATCATCATCCTCACTAGCAGGATCATAATCAGCATCAGCATCCTCACCAGCAGGATCATGATCATCATCAGCAGCAGCAGGAACACCAGGACCAGGATCAGCAGCAGTAGAGTAAGCACCAGCAGGGCCAGCAAGTCCAGGAGCACGAGCAGGACCAGGAGCACGAGCAGGACGAGCAAGACCAGGAGCACGAGCAGGACGAGCAGGACCAGGAGCAGTTTCAACAGAGTAAGCAACAGCAGAAGCCCCAGCACCAGCAGAAGTACCACCGCCAGGAGCAGCTTCAGCAGAAGCCCCAGCACCAGCAGAGTCAGGGGCAGGGGGCGGGAGGTTGGCCCTGTCCCTCTTGCCAGGGATGGTGGCAGGTTGCTGAGTCTTTCGCTTCCTCCCCATGGTTGTGGGTTTGCTGGCTGGCAGGGAGGCTGGCAGGCAACAAGGCTGGCAGGAAGGCTGGCAGAAAGCCTGGCAGGTAGGCAGGCAGGCAGGCACCAAGGCTGGCTGGAACGCAGGCTGGCAGGGCAGGCAAGGAACTTGAAGTGTCCAGCAGCAGGTCTTTCCTCGGAATGCTGGCCACGTGCGAGCTGCTTCCCTTTATATCCGGGGGGCTTATGTAATACTTCCCCCCCGCATGCGCAATTAACGCTCGGCATCCGTTCCGCTTCCGGTGTGCATCTGCTAGGCTTCCGCTGTGCATCCGCTTTATCCGCTTCATCCGTTCGGCATCCGCTGTATCCGTTCCGCATCCGCTTCGCTGAGGCCCCCCAGAAGCCCTACGGTTGCGCCATCCGCTCCCATCTGCTTCCATCCGCTGGGCTTCCGTTCCGCATCCGCTTTGCATCCGCCCTGCGTCCTCCCTGCGTCCGTGTTATCCGCTCCGGTTATGCAAATTTTTGCCCCTTTTGAGAACGGATAACAACGGATGGAACATTTTGCTCGTCCATTGTGTCCGTTTTGCATCCGTTGGCCAGTGTGACATGGGCTTAAGGAACTGTAGATAGTATGGTCTTCTAATATGACTTGTACTAAATATAAGTGTCATAATGACATCACTGTAAGGTTGGACATCAGATTTTATAATTTTCCTCAAATTGTACTCACTTGATACTAACACCTATCATTGCTCATGATTAAATGATTCATTTTAATGTTCTCTGTCCCATCATTATCTGTTTTAAAAAAGCCTAATTAAACAGGATTCAGAAAAGGCCAAGACCTTTTCTGGCAGCACATATGTCTTTTATATCTACAATATATACTGCATATTTAAATACAAAAATTTCTGCATTGGATAGTCATGCAACGTTATCAGTTTTCCTACCAGTGAAATTTATTAGATCAGAAGTTGTTTGGATAACAGCGATTTGCCAAGTCCATTTACTGCAACAAACAAGTATTTTAGAAGGATCCTTCTGTCTAGACTCAGTATATAACTATGTCAACATTGGTTCTAAAGGTAGGGTTAAAGTGGCTTTTAGGGTTTTTATTACTATTTTTTTAAAACCAAGTTGACTCACACATTTCGAACCACCTTCTATTAAAGCTACCTTGTCTTAGTAGGAAAGTAGAAAACACCTGCTGTTTTTAAAACTTTGCTGAACTTTGCCACAGTTAGAAACTAGACATTTCATGGTATTGTGAGCCAGCTAAAACCACACAACAACAGACGCTTCCTGACTCACTCAGATGCAGAAAGTATGCACAGTTATTGCAGACAGCTCTGAGCCACCCTGAGTGTTGATTCCAACCACAAAGGAGAAGCAAGAATGCCATATGTCTGTCTGTGCAATACTTCATAATCTTGCTTTGGGTTTCATAAAGTGTGTCTGGCTGAGAGAGACAACATTTTTGTGCCAGTTCCACTGCTGTTAACAAAAGCTTCAAAGTTAACAAAAGCTTCAAAGTATTAAAATTATGAATGTAATTAATTAAATATGGCATGCATAAATATTACTAAAATATTAATCAGTCTTCCCAGTTTAAAGTAATTGAAAAAAATATTTATTCACAGTAATTATTTCCTTTATACAGCCCAGTACTGATTTCAGACTTGATTTTAGATTTCAATTAGAAACACACACACCCCCAAATTTTCAATGGAGGCTAACTTTGTGTGGCTTACACTATTCCTCATCCCAACCTACTTCATAGGGTTGTTGTTATGAAATACTGTCATATATGCAATCTTGAAATCTCAGTAAAAATATGAGCATGAGAAGCAATAAACACGCTATTCATTCAGCAGAATATTTTCTTTAATTCTTTTTACTCATTTTACGTACGGACTGGGAAAAACTGCATTATTTTTTGATGGATGAAATAGAAATAACCTAATTATTGGAACATATAAACAATATAAAATGGCCTTCAGCATAGGATAGAAACAAGTTGCCCTGGGAAGAAAAAAAAATCTGCAATGAGTAAAAACCTGGACACAGAAATAAGCATAAACTGGATCCTGTAATACAGGTAAATCCTCAACTTACGACCACAACTGGGACCAGAATTTCTGTTGTTCAACAGGTTGTTAAGTGAATCACATCTGATTTTATGACTTTTTCTGCCATGGTTGTTAAGTGAATCACATGATTGTTAAGTGAATTCAATTGACTTGGGCTGGGAAGATGGCAGTATGTAATCATGACCATGGGGGTTGCTGCAATGGTCATAAGTGTGAGGACTGGCCATCAGTCCCTTTTTTCAGTGACATTGTAACTAAATGGTTGTAACTCAAGGATTATCTGCAAGGAGGTTTGAAAGAAGAATATGCTATGTTAACAGCCTGCATTTTAGAAAGTCTGCAGGAAGAATGTGACTTGTGGAGGTTGTAAATAGCCAAGGTAAAGAAACAACCTATTAGAGATTCTCAGTCATCCAGATCATGGTTGTCCCAAAGGTGCTTTTTTCAAAAGGCAACCGGACTGAAACCTACTAACAACCTACTTGTCACTTACAGTTGATAGCAAGCTACATCTGTGTTTTAAAAAGAAGAGAAGGCCCCAGAGCAGCTACACCACTGCCATTCTGTGTTTCAAAAGCAAGAATGTAATCTTGTTCAAATCCCCATCAAATATGATGGAAATTGAAAACATGTTTATTAAAACTGGATAGCTGGCACTTTGGTATGACAAATTCTGTCTTCCAATGTTGCTCTGGATCTTTTGGGGCCTGCTCAATGAGCAATATTAATCCAACAGCCTTCTGAAATAACAACTTGACAAGTTCGGAATCAGATTTCATTAATAATTTATTCTTACCACTCATAACATTTAAGAGTATACTTTCCTAAACCTGGCTTTTATATAAAAATATTTCTGAAGGCTTTATGAGAACATTTTCCACTGGTTTCACTTACTGGGAGAACAAAAATTCCATCTCCTGTTTAGAACAATCTATTCTAATCACATGACTAAAACTAAAAGAATGTAAACCTGGCAAGCTCCTAATCCTTAGTAAAAAGAAGGATTTTGTGCCAAGCTTAATAAATCTTCAAGAAAAAAAGTTTTAGGTTCTTAGTTTCAGCAGTTGGCATAGGCTAAACAGAGCAGGTTTTAAAAACCCTACATTCAACAATAGCACTATATTCCTCTTTAACAAAAACTGTCTATGGAACACGAAGACTCTCACAATTTTGATCCTTTGTCCACTTTTGCTAAAAAGTCTCAACAAATGTACCAGTGGGTTATCCAGTTTAGTAGAAAACAGCAAACATTTCTAGCATATCCTGATTATTGGTGTAAATCCTAGAAAGGGAAAGGGAGGGAGGAAAGGAAGATGAACTTCCCTGTTGAGTTTTTAGCAATATTGATATCTATGTATCTGTTTTTTACAGGAAGCCCATATGGTCTCTGATCCAGAACCAGACGTTCTTGTTTTCATTAATTCTGTAGCATCTGGTGTTTTCCAACTATGGGATTTATTTCTTTTTCTTAAAGGTTATGAGATTTGCTCCCTTTTTTGTTTTGGAAGATAATGGAGAGCTTCCCTAGAAAAGAAAGGGCATGTTCACGACAACATCTGTCTACTGTTTAGCCATCTTGTCCCAAATGTATGAATCCTTGCTTAGATCCAAGGGGGTCCTTCTGTGACTGGAATGACTTTTCAAACCATGGAAGGCTTCTGATCTAGCAAAATACTTCTTGTTGGCAAAATTCACCAATTCCACCTTTCAGTCCACTTGCTCCCAGGAAATCTATTCCAAAGGGCTAAATAACTTCTAAACATAATTGGTCTTTTTTTCCCCCCACCAGTCAGAACATTGTGAGCAGAACTTTACTCATGGAACTTTATTCTCTTTTCACTGATACATTCAAAGCTCTTGGCAGCAAGGGTGAGGGACCAATACAATTAGTAGTCATCAAACAAAAGTTTCTGCTCTCAATTTTACATTCATTATAAGAATCTTCTGCGTTAAATATGGATCTGACCCAATATTTCTTTGGCCTAACTATAAGCTCACCAAATATGATTAAAAAGCTCCTTCTTTACAATTACATTTCCACCATTCATTTGATACACCCTTATACATGTTTGATAATTTGTCAGGCATTAGGTATCAATGATACATCTGTTTGTAAAAGTTTTCTTTAAAATTATAGTTTGGTGTAAAGTTCAGTGTTTTCCATATGTGTTTCCATTGCTCAAGCATGATGTTATACCTATCATGCCATGTTTCACATATTCATTTTCCAGATTAAATTTCAACATTTTATAAACCTTGGCAATGATATGTTCATTAGCTCACAATACAATTTCAAATTCATTTTTTACCAATTCAAACCCATAGCATTTTCTGCCTAAACTTTTCTTTCAATTGTAAGCCAATGACAAACACACCCTTCTGATCCCAATTCCTTTTTTCACCAACCCATCACACAAATACCCCCATGCATCCATCTATGTATACTCCTACACAATGTCTTTTGCTTAAGTACATAAAAGAATTTAAAAAAGCCAATGCAGAAACTCCTATTAATGCCATCACAACATTATTAGTGCTGATGGTTTAAGAGATGGGATTTCAGGTTCTCCAGATGCAAGAAAAGGGATGAGTTTGAAGAAAAGGCATCATATCTTCTGAGCAAGAGGATAATACTGGACGGTAGCCACAACTTACTGATAAAAAAAAATGTAAATCTGTGGGTTTACCCTTCTGCAAATAAGGTTGTGTTAGAGGCTGATGCTTTGCAACAGTCCAATTTTCCATTTATTAAATCAAACCACCTAAAATGTTAAAGATAAACTCAGGGAAGTTTTCTAGGAATCAGTTAAAATGTCAAAGGCACATTGCTATTGTTAGACATTAATGTCCAAACTGTACTAGTACATTAGTTGGGAACTGAAAGAGGGCGTTGCTACTTACCTGATACGCCCGTTCTCTGTGAGCTATGAAGAGCATTCAGAAGTGGGAGGTGCTTCAATCTCTTCTGGAAAGGCTGGGCTTAAAACTCTGGGATGCTCCTCCTTCTCCACAGAACACCTCCCCAGCATCCCTAGTTTTGCAAAGACTGAGTGCCAAAGTCTAGAACTCATCACCTAATCTAGATCCCTGACTAGAATGGAACCCCACCAGACGGAAAGAAATGGGTGGGGCTGGATGCTCTTCACAGCTCAAAGAGAACGGGCGTATCAGGTAAGTTCCAATGCCCTCCAGCATCCAGAAGTGGGACATACCAAAGCTTGGCCTGTCCTTAGGGAAGAACTCCATCTGGATCGAAATCCATTCCTAAACTCTGTGGACCCTCTGCAGGACTCTTCTGCCAAATGAAGCGTCCGCTGAGGCATAGCATCAATTTTATAATTTCTGACAAAGGGTGATGGTGAAGCCCAAGTTGCTGCTCTGCAAATTTCGTCTGTGGAAGCCCTTGTGGCCCATGCTGCTGATGTTGCCACACTCCTTGTGGAGTGGGTTGTAATGCCCTTAGGAACTGAGATGGACTGGCATTCATAACTTTTAGCTATGGTGGCTCTCAACCATCTACCAATGGTCGTCGACGACATCTTGTGTCCTAAGGTCGATGGGTTGAAGGATAGGAATAGAGCCTCAGATTTTCAAAATGCTGCCGTGCAGTCCAGATAGATGCTCAATGCCCTTCGAATGTAAAGTCGATGCCATTGATGCTCCAGACTATGAGATGGTTTCGGACAAAAATTTGGAAGCGCCAACTCCTGCGCTCTGTGGAAGACTGAGTTTGAGACTCTTAAAGGCTCAAATGGGCCAGATGTAAGTGCGGTTAATACCTTGTTGAGCTCCCAAGTGGAATAGCTCAGGAGGTGAATTACAGGAGGTCATAAGTTTGCACCACCCTTAAGAAAGCTACGGACATGTGGATGGTGCGCTATGGAATGAAGGTCACCCCAGGATATCACCAAGGCTAAGGCCGCCACCTGTTTGTGTAAAGTA
This sequence comes from Laticauda colubrina, assembly GCA_015471245.1. Lineage (NCBI taxonomy): Eukaryota > Metazoa > Chordata > Lepidosauria > Squamata > Elapidae > Laticauda > Laticauda colubrina. The sequence goes on along the minus strand of BLBF01000002.1, from coordinate 64,355,326 downwards.
TTTGGAGGTAGGCCCTTGGTCAACCCCTCCTGTAAAAAGTCCAATAATTATCCTATTGATGGGGCAGTTGGGTCGATCTTAGACCCCCGGCACCAGCAACAGAAAGCAGACCACTTAGCCTCGTATATATGATTTGTTGAGGACCATCTGGATGCTTGTATGGTGGCAATGGCATCCTCTGAAATCTGCTGGGTCCTTAAACGGCTCCGCTCAACCTCCATACAGCTAGGCTGAGCCATTGTGGGTCCGGGTGAAGTACTGGCTCTTGCGAGAGGGAAATCCTCGATGGTGGAATTTTCCATGGTGGTTCTCTCGACAGGTCCTGTAAGTCCATGAACCACGTTTGCCTGGGCCAGTAAGGGGTGATCAATATCAATTCTGCTCGTTCCTCCAATAACTTCTGGATCAACCTGGGTATTACAGGGAGTGGAGGAAATGCATATAGAAGTCCATGAGGCCACTGACATCACAGGACGTTGATAGCCTCTGCCCCCTGAGTCGGGTGCCTTGAAATATACCGAGGTAATTGGGCGTTGAGGGGAGAGGCAAATAGATCGATCACCGGTTGTCCAAATAGATCGATCACCGATTTTCCTCCGCATTGCTTCCTGGAAGACAGATGGGTGTAGGCACCACTCTGCCTGATCTATCGTGGCCCTGCTGAGCCAGTCCGCTTGTATGTTTAAGGCCCCTGCTATGTGCTCTGCCTTGAACGAAAGCAGATTGGTCTCAGCCTACTTGAACAACCTGGCCGTCTCCAGCATCAGAAGTTTGGAATGGGTACCCCCCTGACTGTTTACGTGGGCCTTGGTTGTGATATTGTCTGTAAAGACCAGAATGTGGCATGATTGGAAAAGGGGTAGAAAACTGCGTAAAACCAGATGAACTGCTTGCAGCTCCAACAGATTGATGCTTTGTGATTGTTCAGAAATAGTCCAAGTTCCCTGTGCAGTGTGGGATTGGAAGTGAGCTCTCCATCCTACCAGGCTGGCATCGGTTGTGATCATTGTCCTGCAAGGTTCCTTGAAAGAACACCCCTTGTTTATCGTGTTTTCTGACCACCAGCAGAGCGATCGAAGAACATTGTGCGGTTCCTTTATCCGGACGTTGGAAGTGGCTCTTCCGGATTGCTGGAAAGGTAGCAGGATCCATTGCAGCTCTCTAGAATGGAACTGAGCCCAAGGCACAATGGAAATTCAAGAATCAGTTTCCCTAACAACTGAGATAGAACTGCCAAGGAAACCCTCTTTAAGGTTCTGATCTCTCTGGCCAAAGACTAGATGGTATTCAGCCCATCCTGAGAGAGAAAAACCTTGCTCTCCACGGTATCTATCACTGCCCCTAAATGAACAAACCTAGTTGAGGGGTCAAATGGCTTTTATGCCAATTTATGGAAAAACCGTGACCTTGAAGAATCTCCAGAGTAATCTTGGAATCCAAATTTGCTTGATGTCCGGAAGATGACAAAATTAAAATATCATCCAGATAACATTGTAAACAAATAGATTTGATCCTGAGGGAGGCAGCCAAAGCCACCAGGACCTTGGTAAAGGTCCTAGGGGCCTAAGCCAGACCGAATAGTAGGGCAATATATTCATAGTGCTGATCACAATAGCAAAATCTAAGATACTTGTAGTGAGCAGGTCTAATTGGAATATGTAGATAAGCCTCTGTCAGATCTATAGAGATCTGGACATCGTTCTCTCTGATGCTGAGCAGAATGAGCGGGAGAGTAGTCATCTTGAATTTTCGATAAACCAAAGATCTGTTCAGACGTTTGAGGTCCAGAATTGCCCTCCAGCCCCCTGAACTCTTTGGAACCACAAACAATAGATAGTAACAGCCTTGACTCCATTGTTCAAATGGGCCCTCTCTAATGGCCCGAATATGCAGAAGATGATTGATAGCCTCCTGCATCAATGTCCTCTCAAAGGGGTCCATGGACCTAGGGCTCCCAATGAAAAAGTTCAGGGGGGGGAGAACTGAAACTCTAGCGCCAAACCAAACCTAACAGTGTCCCTGACCTACGCATCAGAGGTGGAACTATCCCATTGATCAGCAAACAATTTTAGCCGTCCTCCAATGGGAGCTGCTGTCAAGGACTCACTTGGGGCAATGAAAAAATCAGCCTCCGGTACCTCTGGGGTTTCTTCTGTTTTGGCCTCCCCACTGACCTCTATCAGAAGATTCTGACCTATCCTGTCTAAAACTGGGTCTGTAGCCTGATGTTCTTTGCGATCTGGGAACGTATGGGCCTTGATCGTAAGTCCGAAAGGAACCCCTTTAAAATAACTGGGGCATTCTGTTTTCAGACCTCCGAAAAAGAGGGGGAATTATTTTTTTCTTGTTTCTATTCTCAATAAGCAGGGGCTCCAAGACACTGCCTAATAATTTATTCCCCGATATTGGGGCTGATGCCAGCTTGCATTTATGCTTGGTATCTGCCTGCCAATGTATGAGCCATAGCAGTCTCCGTGCTGATACATGAGATGTTACGGCTCTAGACGAGAATTTGACTGCATTAAATGTGGCGTCGGTGGAGAATTCTGCCACTGCAATAATCTTAGCAAAGGTGAGCTCTGACATTTGATGCTGCCAACATAACTTTCAAGTGGAAGAGCCATCGTAGGAAGGATCGTGTAAAAAAGGAGCAGCAGGTGTCAGAAACATGTGCCCTACGGAGTTCCAACTCTGCTCTCTTTTCCTCCAGTCTCAGGGCTTCCTTAGCCTCATTGGGAAAAGTTGAAGAAGAGGCCAGTGCCACAATAGGCTCATCCACCTCCGGCGTTTTGAGAAAATTTGTAAACTCTGGTGCTAAATTATAATACTGTTTATTGTACTCTGTTGGGACTGGGTAGGATGCTGCTGATGCCCATTGATTTTGTACTAAATCAGCAAACATACGTGGGACAGGAATAGTTTCTGCCTCGTTAGCCAGTTGTGAGAATATTAGATCCTCGGATTCATCATGAGACCCTGATGAAAATGGATGAGGGTTTGACGTCCCTAGTTTAGTGATGTTCTTTCCTTTGAACAGTAAAGATTTAAAGAGGTGAGGACAAAAAAGGCCAGAAAAGATAAGTTGATCCGGAATGAGGCCTTCGTCATCCGACATTCCTCGTTCTAGTGGGTCAGCCTCTGACAACCCCAAGTCCATCTGATGGATCAATCCCACCTCCATGGGAACATCCTGGTCATCTAATTCCACCTCCTCCTGAAAACCCTGGACTGGTAAGTCAGGAGTATTGGGGAATACCTGAGATTGATGGTGTCCCAAATGCGCAAGGATCGAGCAGATAGGGATCCCGCTTCCGAAGTAGCTGAAGAGTATCTGGTCCGGATGTATTGCTGAACTCCAGCTGCAATGCCCTTTTTTATAGCCATCTCCATCCATTGCCTCATTTTGATGGAAATAGCCTCAGGTAATCTCTCCTCCTGTCTTAAACTGGCGGCCGTAGGGGTGAAGGTTGCCTCTGGGATTCGCCGGGCAGTGCTTATTGTCCAGAAATAGTCTGTCTGGGCTGGGTAGATAAGTCCAAGGGCCCCAGCAATGGGCTTGGGTCTGGTTCTGATTGATGTGTCATAGCCATCTTGTCTGCCTCCCTGGCCCGTTTCTGCAACTGCCTTTCCAAGGCTTGGTGCTGTCTATGGGCATCCTTATCTGATGCCTTAGAAGCCTTTTTGGGGCGCATAGACTTATCTCGGGACTTATTTGTACCGGAGCGAAAGACGTTGTCACCTTCCATTGTGGAGGACTGATTCTCATGCCTCTAACTTTAATTTTTCTTCATTATCATCATCATCACCATCATCATTATCATCATCATCCATATTGTTGTTGTTATTATTATTATTGTTGTTGTTGTTGTTATTGTTATTATTGTTATTGTTATTATTTATACTTTGGAGTGATGCCTAACCTGTAGTTGAAAGTAGAACGCTTCTCCAGGAGTGTAAGTCTTTATATATATATATGTTTTCTTAACTTTTCACGAATACTTACATGCATGCTGTTCAGCTTTGTTCAGGTATTTTCAAGCAAATTGAAGGACCCCTATGGGATCACTATGTCACCCATCATTGCAAACCTGCTCATGGAAGAATTCGAATCCAGAGCCCCAGCTAATGCCACCCACAAACCCAAACTATGGCTAAGATACATCGATGACACATTTATAATTTGGCCCCATGGAAAAGAAAACCTAAACCTCTTATGTAGGGCAGGACAGCTACAAGAGGTACTACAGACAAAATCAGTAAGATACTACACAGGCATCACATCAAGACTGCCTTCAAAACAGACAAAAAAATAGCAGCCATCCTTAAAAACCCCAAAGACAAAATTGACCTGGAAAACCAAGGCATATACGAAGTTCCCTGTGCATCATGCCCGGCCACATACATTGGACAGACCAATAGAAGAATAAGTACCC
>BLBF01000002.1:64277978-64345893 GCA_015471245.1 Laticauda colubrina | reverse complement strand
ATAGTTGCCCATGCCCAAATGAAGCATAGCTATAGCTACTGTACAATTTTTATTGCGAAGATGAATGAAGTCATACAAAATAGCTGAATCCCCTTACCAAAGTGTGGTGAGGCAAAAGACTCATTGTCTGCTACATTTTACACATATTTCTATCACCTGATTTTCCTATCAGTTAGCAAGTTTCTCAGTGTGGTGTTTGATGGCCTTGCAGCTGACAAATTGTCTGTGTTTTACATATCTGCCTTCTCTGGCTCCCACCTCAACATTTCCCTACATTGGAAAAAGAAAACTTAACTTGAATGATTGAAAGAATTTAATGACATGAAAAAGAGAAGGTTTAATTTATGTCACCCTTGATAGGAATAAAGCCCATGTCACACTGAACCAACAGATGCAAAGAGGATGCAAAACGGACAAAAAACCTTGCCATCCATTGGTTAATGTGATGTATCCGTTCTGTACTCACTGCCTCCGTTTGGCTTCCTCTCTATCCGTCCAGCATCCATTTATGGACGTTTCATCCGCTCCAAAAGTTTTGGGCTGCCTAAAACTTTTGCACGGAAAATGTATCCAGTTCGTCCATTCTGCATCCGCTACGCATCTGCTACGCATCCGTTACGCATCTGCTATATCCGCCAGGCATCCGCGACACATCCACACAACACGCATCTTCCCGGATGCAGGGAGGAAGCGGAACAGACGTGGAACGGATGCAGAACGGATGCCTAGCGGAAAACCTATACCTATAGCGTTTAAAGCTGAAAAAACGTTCGCAGAGGGGACCTATCTCGGATATTAAGGATGTCTAGAGGATGCCTAGAGGATGCCTAGCAGAAAACCTATACTGCCTATAAAAAGGGGGAGCAACTCGCCTGCATTGCACTTTCAGAACAGCAGCCCAGCGGTGCAGACCTCTGCAGCCTTCATCTGGCTCTTCCTCTTCCACAGCAACCAGTCATGTCCACCGTGGATTGTAACAAAGTCCTTTCGGCAGCCACCATCGTTCTGCAACAGTGCGAAGCCATCTGCAGGCTCTGTGAACATTACTGCGAGAAGAAAAGGAGCCACCCAAAAAGAGTCTGGGTCCGAAGATGGTTCACCAATAAAGCAGAGGACGGACTGTACAATAAGCTGATGGTGGAACTCAGGAGCGAAGACACTCGGGTGTTCCAGAACTTCATGAGGATGCCTCCAGCCATGTTTGACGAAGTTGTGCAGCGCCTGACACCCAGGTTGACCAAGGCAAACACCAGCTTCCGGACCAGCCTGGACCCTGGGCTCAAGGTGGCACTCACTCTGCGCCACCTGGCCTCAGGGACCTCCTCCAGGAGCATGCAGAACGGCTGGAGGGTGCCATCCAACACCATCAGCATTGTGGTCAGAGAAGTGGTGCAGGCCATCATCGAAGAATACAAGGAGGAGCTCCTCCAGTACCCCTCCACTGAAGAAGGATGGAAGAAAGTTGCAGAGCAGTGGTATTAGAAGTGGAACTTACCATACACTGTTGGAGCCATAGATGGCAAGCACGTGGCCTGCAAATCTCCAGCCAAGTCGGGGTCCACTTATTTCAACTCCAAGGGCTTCTTCAGCATCATCCTCTTCGCCATGGTCGATGCTGACTACAAGTTCATGCACATCGATGCTTCAGGCAGCGGCTCATGTTCAGATGCCCAGGTATACAACGCCAGTGATCTCAAGGAGGGGCTGGAAGGCAACCTCATCATGGGCTTTCCAGATCCAGACCCCCTGCCCAATGACACGGAAGATGTGCCCTACTTCATCATGGGGGATGACGACTTCTCCCTCACAACCTACCTCATGAAGCCCTACACCTCCAGACTCCTCACCCATGAAGAGAGGATCTTCAACTACAGGCTGTCCAGGGCAAGGCGGGTGGTAGAGAACGCCTTTGGCATCCTGGCCAACAGGTTCCAGGTACTTCTCACCAGCATGCAGCATTGCCCAGAGATTGTGAGGAGGATCATGTAAGCTTGCTGCATCCTGCACAATCTCATGCGCACCCGCTACCCAGTCTTGCAGAACAGGCTCGTGGACCTCCAACAAGCCAATGGGGTCATGGAGCCTGGGGAATGGAGGCAAGGGCGAAACCTGATCGACACTGAGGATGTGCTAGGCCCCAACAGAGCCTCAAATGAAGCGAAGAAGCAGGCGCAACCTCCTGAGACAATGGTGCAACTCCCCCGCTGGAGCAGTGGAGTGGCAAGACAGGATGGTAGATGCTTAATGGATGCTTCCTTCAGCCTGTCTCATCACACGGATGAGATTGGGCCATGTATGTTTGGTTGGCCTACAATGAACAGGGCGTTTAATAAAGAGTTGTGTTTATGAGACATGTGTGGATAATTGATTACATTATTATTGATAATAAAGGGCCATAGGTGTGGCCCCTGGGAGGGTGGACCATACAGTCCCACTATGCTTACACTGGAGGTTTATCTATCCCCACAGCTATTACCCATCCCAAAGGTATCCCTGCCTATCCCAAAGCTATCTTAACCCATCCCACAAGCATGCAAAGGCTTAACCCATTTCTAAAAGTTTCCAGCAAGACTTTATACAAAAAAAGAAATGAAGCAAGTGTGTGAATCAAAAATAGACTTTACTAACAACAAGCTATAAGACAAAAAAGAGTCTCTGGCACTCCTCTTGGTCGCTCAGTCTCATGGGTGAAGGGTCCAGGTGCTGTGGAGGTGGCTGGTGCTGGAGTGCTTGTCATCAGCTCCTCCAGAAGCAGAAGCAGCAGAAGCGCCAGCCCCAGAAGAGCAAGCCCGTGCTGCAGAAGCCCCAGCAGAACCAGAGTGAGGGCCAGGGGGCGGGATGGTAGCCCTGTCCGTCTTGCAAGGGCTGGCAGCAGATGGCTGAGGCTTGCTGTGCTTCCGCATGGTTGTGGGGTTGCTGGCTGGCAGGGAGGCTGGCAGGAACCAAGGCTGGCAGAAAGGCTGGCAGGGAGGCTGGCAGGCAGGCATGCACCAAGGCTGGCAGGCAGACATGAACCAAGGCTGGCAGGCAGACATGAACCAAGGCTGGCAGGAAGGCAGGCAGCAAGGCTGGCAGGCAGACCGGCTGGCAGCAAGGCTGGAAGGGAGGCTGGCATCAAGGCTGGCAGGGATGCCGGCAGCAAGGCTGGCAGCAAGGCTGGTAGGCAGACATGCAGGCAGGGCAGGCAAGGCAGTCAATGTGTCCGGCAGCAGGTCTTTCCTCTGAATGGCGACCTGCTTCCGAGCTGCTTCCGTTATATCCGCAGGGCTGACGCAATGCATCCTCCCCGCATGCACAGTGAACGCCAGGCATCCGTTAGGCTTCCGCTGTGTATCCGCTGTGCATCCGCTGTGCATCCGCTTTATCCGTTTGGCGTCCGCTGTGCATCCGCTGTATCCGTTCCACGTCCGCTTTGCTGAGGCCCCCCGGAATCCCTGCAGATGTGCCACCCACTCCCATCCGCTTCCATCCGCTAGGCTTCCGTTCTGCATCCGCTTTGCATCCACCTGCGTCCTCCCCGCGTCCGTGTTATCCGCTCCGGTTATGCAAATTTTTGCCCCTTTTGAGAGCGGATAACAATGGATGGAACATTTTTCTCGTTTGTTGTGTCCGTTTTGCATCCGTTGGCCAGTGTGACATGGGCTTAAGTAAATTCAAAAATAAAATGGTATATAAGATGCTTAAAGGTTTCACAAATGGAGGTTGGACTGGATGACTTTGCGGGGTCCCTTCCAATTCTATTAATCTATTATCAAATGAACTATATCTCCCTGTATATACATGCTTTGCTTTTATACTTTTGAAGTATTTTATATTTTTATCTTATGTTTATGTCTTTTATATTTTATTATGTTTGGGGGGTGTTGTTATTATCTCTTTAGGAAAATGGTAGTATATGATGAGCTTAGAAAGAGGCCCTGATGAGGGATGCTTCATGCTAGGGAAAGATGCCACGTGGGCAGCCAAAGTAAGAGATACGGAGGGATACGGATGAGAACATAACGAAAGAAAGCAATTCTCCCTGGAGACATCCTGGGATTAGCTGCAACACCTGAGGGCAAATCCAATGAGTTTGAACTTGGGAGGGAATGAGTCTCAAGAAGAAAGGAACTTGGGTGACGAGATGAAACTGTATATAAAGAATGTTTTGAGGTTCTAAAGGTGTGGGTTTTGATTTGAACCTGTTTCTTGAGGTTCTAAAGACCACCGGTGCTTTGCAAACCATCTAATATTTCTTTTTAATAAATCCTCTTTGTTTTCAACAATCCAAGTTTTTTTTTGTTAGCTTTGAGTTTTTTCCAACACCCCAGTAAATGCCCTAGCAAAAATTAACCTGTCTTAAAACTGATTAGCTTCCCCAAATGATGAGGAGCAAAGTTTTCTGGTAGTTTTTCAAGAGGCAACTGGACTTTCAGGTTTTTCTTTTTTCTTTGAAGAAGTTTTACTTCTCACCCAAGAAGCTTCTTCAGCTCTGAAGAAGAACCAGAAAGTCTAGTTGAGATAACCATGACCTGAATGACTGAGAATCTCCATAGACTTATTGTTAGCAGTTTCTTAACTGTTGTGGCACAGTTACACTATTTCACAACTATATTTAACAGACCATTGGGTTGATTTACTTTATTTCAAAAACAGTTTATATCATGACATCAGGATTCCCCTACTGAAAGTTGAAAGGATAGTAAAAAGAAATCCAAACGGACAAACACTTAGGCCTATCTATTTGGATACTGATTCAATTTCTGTATGGAGAAATAAATTAGCCAAACTCTCATCATCTGAATCTGCACGTTTGAATTGGCAGTTAATATGGCTTTTAGTGCTTTAATATGGGGGCCATAGAAGGAGCGTTCACGTCGCGGCCCCTGTCAGGTATCTGTTTACCTGTAAATCCTTCTACCACGCTACACCAACCTACACCAACAGTGTTCTACAGTGGCTGGGAAAAGTGTAGCGACACGAGAGAAGAAGAAGAAGTGCTTTAATATAACCAACGATGCCATGTTGTGGCCTGGAATAGTTGATAAACATATTTCTCTCAATAATCTGATTTATTTTAAATGAAACCCCATGTTACATAATGTTTTATCTGATTTATATCCTGCCTTTTGTACAGAAACTCAAGGTCCTTCTCTTGTCCTTGATTGCTGCTTAATTCTTGATTTCTATATTCAGCTGATCCTTTGTGTCTCCTTAGTCCTTTGTCCTCTGTCTGTTGTAATCCATCAGTCCTCAGAAATGGGTCCCAATAACTTCTGTTTTCAATGCATCACTTGGTAGTACAATATTAGTACTGTATTAAGTCAAAAAAGCATTATGTATGCTTTTCTACCTGGAAATAAGCCATTTACACCATATTTTGTATATCCAAGGCAAAACTGAAGATTTGTTCTAAACAGATAGCTTTAAAATATTGCTCTGATAAAGAGGAAAACCACAAGAAATAATACAATATCTCTATTAAACAGGAAAATTTTCCTTCATAAATATACATAAATATGTACTCCTTATATAAATGAGGTTGTGAACAAATTCATATCCCACCAGAAATGGTTTGGTTGATATTTTAAAACCATATGTTTCATGATAATTTACGTTAGATATACCATATCTGGGCTGCAAAACTCCAGACAATTACTAAACAAAAAGCCTATCATTTTGCTTCCATTTAGTAAATGGAGAAGGGTTTTTTGCAATCCAGATATGGTATGCCTAATTGAAAAATGACATTCCCATTGGACAAAGAAATTATAGCATAACATTCAGGGAGGCATTTGACAGTTCGTAATCAAGTATCACAAACTGTTAAGATTTCAGATAACTTCATCAGATTAAAATTTTTATTTTATTTTATTTTTTTATTTTTGTCAATTGCTTACAAGATAATAGGTATAAGTTAAAACATAGTTATGAATACATGGATACATATAAGAAAAATAAAAAAATAAAAGAAACAATACAAACAATAAAAGAAATAATTATTATATATATTATAATCATTGTAATATAAAATTTACATTATAATATAAAATATATTATAATCAAGTTCTTAATCTCTATAATACTCCAAATATTTTTTTAAATTGATTGAAGGAATCTAATAAGATTCCCCCTTTATCAACTGTTCCTTCCCATAGTTTTGTGAGTTTAGCCATCCATTCTGATCTGCTCTTTAAAATAAAAAAGCAATCAATAACAATGCAAGTTGTGCTGAGCTAAACGTAGCCTTCCATCAAAATTAAGCTCCTCTAATTGTAATGGACAGCAAAAGAAATGAGGGGCAAAGAAAGAAAAAAGATACAAACATATTTATACAGTTTAGTCAGTAACTTATAACCCTGCCTAGTCAGCATTCCCTTCTGTCTGAAGCAATTAAAATTTAATCCTAAAAGCATTATTTAAAGTACAAAATGATGGTGAGTGGCAGTTATTTGTCACCAAAGGTAAACAAATTTATGCAGCTTATATTGTATGCTCTGGGATAAAACATGTCAGTAAAAGATGTGTTTGCAATATATTAGAAATTAGTCTTAATAACAAGCTCCAGCTCTCTGTTCCAGGAAAGCTGGCTAGACAGGTACATATTAGGTGCTGAAGATGTCTGGACGATATGGAAATCACACTGAGACCATTGTCAATGGGACAAGATGTGCATGAAGCTCATTCTTATTCTAAGCCAGAAAGGGGACCTTGTGTGCATTAGCCTTTTTTGCTGAAAGGCTGCCATATTTGTCAGTTCAGACATACGTTCTGATAAGTTCTTACTCTGTTATCTAATATTTCACCAGGCAGTAGAACTAAAGGATAAGCAGCCCCTAATAACCTATATGGACAGGAAATCTTGAAAGCTATCAAGCTCTGCATAAAAACTCAAAATGCTTAGAACAGAAGTTCACAGCAACCATTTCGTTCATTCCTAAGGAAAATGTTCAATTACTCATAGGGAGGAAATGTGTCTAGAGATCAGAGTTAATAGTTATAACATACAGTAAACCAGAAAACAAATATGTAAAAGTTTTTACTGGAGCTTTGCGTACATTCCCCACCTGATCATAGGTACTACTTAATTACAAATGAAAAAGAGCAAAATGAATTTTTTATTTGTTAATTGCATATTAATAAAAAGCAAGTGAAATGAAAGCAGTAAAAATTATGTAGTTGCTTTGTTTTCAAAAACAAGCTTTAACAAAACCACTGAATCAGTTGTACTGGCGTACTTGTGTCTTTGCAAATATAGTTAGGTTTAAAAACTATTAGTAAGGCTGATAAAGTTTGGACATACATCCATGAAAGCTGCAACTTTGTGCACCATAAAAAATAATGGAAACAAAAACGTAATAAAAAAAATCTCCCCAGAATGTTATGACTGCTATTGTATCTGACCTGCAAATCTATCTCTTCTAATCTGTACAATATCCATATAAACTTGTATCTGTGATAGCTTTCAGTTGGCAAACTGTTTCACCCAAAGAATGCAATTTCGCAAATTTAGAATCAATGTGCATTTCAGGAGAGAACAGTGAAAGAGCCCAAGAATTAGCAAAATATAGGAAACTTCAGGAAATGATACAAATGTAATCAAAAGGCCAGATCTGATATTTAAATTACTGAGTTATGCTATTTTTCCACAATAAATGATACAGACCAGTAACCTAATTCAATAACAGCTTAAATATCAAGGATGTTATAAATTTTTGATTGGTGGGAGAGACACCTAAAATATTAATAGAGGAAAATGTACCATTGTCACCACCACAGTATTTGCACCATAATAGAAGGTTCAAGGAAATTAAAGTTTACATTTTCTAATTTGTATGTTTTGAAATGTACATTTTATTTATTTGGCTTTTATTTATTTATTTGCATGTGGCAGTTAATAGACAAACTCTATATTTGTATGAAATAATGAACCACACCATTTATTTCTTCTCTGAAGGCAGTAGCACAAAATAAATTAGATCATGGAACAAAACATAAAACAGAATCCTCCCAGTAGTTTATTTGGCTCTAAAAAAATGGAAGAACCCTCCAATTTCATTGCATAATGAATCTCTTAAATCCACAAGAGCCTGAAGTACAGCAGAAGAGCAGCTCTACAAAAAGTAGTTGGAGTCCTCAAAGCACTCTCAAATATATAAAAATGCAGGCATTCAACCAATCTTCATTTCCATAAATTCGATTACCTTTTAGAAGCCCAGTTAAGAGAGTCTGGGATAAATTTTGCCTTGATTAGTGTGATAAGTAGGTAAGTTAGGTTATTTGTTAAACTTATTTGTATAACTATTATAATTATGTGTAACTATTATGACATTATAATGTCATAATTCACGTGACAGTTGTTAAAACAAGAAGTAGAAAGCCAGCTATATAGACTGACTATTGAATATATGAGGAATTCTTTATTTAGATTCCTGTCTATAAATGATCAAATACACTAGTGCAAATTAAGACAAACTCTAAACCACCTAGTGAGTGTACCTTCAACCTGCGGAAAAAATTAACATAAGTAATAAAAAATTATAAGGGTTTAAAGGAATGTAAAAGCAAAAAGATTGCCAATAGTTTAAAATATAAAAGTTAAAAATGAACTAAGGGAACAGCTAAATTTGGAATATTAGTTTCTTTAAAGTACTTTGGAATTGCCAGATATAACTAAAAATGTTCCGTCCGGAAAAACGCGAGGTAGACCGGATTCCAACAACAAAGTCTTTATTGGTTAACAGCAGTTGAAAAACGGAACATTGGCTCAAGCTGCGGCAGCCTTTTTATAGGGTTTTGCCTACCGGCTTCTAGCCAATGACAGGTATTTAGTTTTGCCGCTTTCAAGCAGCTTCGTGGATTGGTTCCTATTGAACCAATCCTAATTCAGGTTTTTTAGCCAATCAGAATCCTGTATTAGGAGCCTACTATTCTTTATACAGAACACCCCTCCCCTCTTGGTTTAGTCCTACGTGGTGACATAGTCGCGCAGGTAAGGTGGGGCTTCTTTTGACTCGACTGGACTTGCGCGGTTCATTTCTGCTGAAGACTTCGACCGGTTCGGATGGGGTTGCTGACTCTCCGGTCCTTCTCCATGGAACCGCCTGGAAGGGTGAGTCAGCCATTTTGCTGCTGCCTGAGTTTCTTAGGCTGGTGGTTTTGCCGTTCCCTCCTGTTTTCTCCGGGCATGTCAAGCTGGCCTGGCTGGCCCCTTCGAGTGGATTCTTCTCACAATTTTCTTCTAACTGTAAGTCTCTTTTTTGCTCTTTTTGTTTGTTATTGTATTCTGGTTTTAATTTAAACGGTTCTTTATTTTTTTCTCGTATTTCCCCCTCCTCTCTGGTTTGATTTTCGTCGTTTTTTATTATTTGTGCTTGTGTGTTTGTACTTCTTTCTATGTTTCGGGACCGAAGCTGGTCTATGTGCCGCTTCCATTCCCTGCCGTCGTCTATGGTTAGTCAGTAGGACCGGGGGCCTGTAATTTGTGTGATTGTTCCTGGAAGCCATAATGGGTCCCCGGTGAAATTTTTTGCATAGACTAGGTCGCCGATTTCAAATGTCCTGAAATGGGTGGAGGAGTCGGGTTTCTCTGGTGTATAATTTGGGCGCAATCTAATTGCGACCTAAGTTTTCTTCCCATTAGTAGTTCCGCCGGGCTTTTATTTGTTATAGTACTGGGTGTGATATGCTGGAGGGTGAGTAGGTGATTTATTTTATCTTGGACATCCCCAATGTCCATTTTTCCTAAACCTTCTTTGGTAAACCTGACCATTCTCTCTGCCCTACCATTTGCAGCCAGGTCGGCTGGCGCGGTTAGGGCATGTCTTATACCTAGGGAGGCTAGGTATTGTTTGAATTGGATACTCGTTAATTGTGGCCCGTTGTCGGACACTAGGACGTCCAGCAGGCCATGGGTTGCGAAGAGTTTGTCAAGTTGTTTAATGACGGTTTCAGTTGTCGTAGATGGCATAATTTTAACCTCCAGCCAATTTGAGTATGCATCTATGACAATTAGGAAGGTATGTCCCTTAGTAGGACCCGCAAAGTCAATGTGGATTCATGACCAGGGGCCTCGTGGGGTTTCTCAGTCCTTTATGGGTGCTTGTGGTGGGGAAGGCCTGGTTCTTTGGCATTTGTTGCAAGAATTTACCCAGTATTCGATGTCCCTATCTACCCGGCCACCAGACATAGCTTTTAGCAAGGCTCTTCATTTTAACAATTCCAGGGTGGCCTTCATGAAGCATGCCCAGTACCCTAGTTTGTAATTTGGGAGGGATAACTACCCGATCACCCCACAACAAACAACCTTTTTGAATCGAGAGTTCGGTTTGTCTGGTCCGGAAAGGTTTAAAGTTCTCAGTTTTTTGATTTTCCGGCCAGCCTTTACCTACCCAGTTCAGTACGCGGGCAGTCAGTGGGTCCCCTGCAGTGGCTCTGGCGACATCATTTGCAGATATTGGTAGATCGGGGCATGTCTCTATCTGCAAGGTGGTCATCGTCGGTGCCGGGTCTTCCTCTATAGTCGGTAATGGTGCTCTGCTCAACACATCTGCATGGGAAATTTGCTTCCTGGGGCAATGTATCAGAGTATAAGAGTAGGCTGCTAGGAATTCTGACCATCTAGTCATTCGCGGGGACAAAATCTTCGGTGTGGGCTTGTTTCCCGCCAAAATTCCCAGTAGCGGTTTATGGTCCGTTACTATCAAAAATGTTCATCCATATAGATATTTGTGGAAGCGTTTCACTCCGGCGACGATTGCCAGGGCTTCTCTGTCTAATTGACTATAATTACGTTCGGTTTTAGACAGAGTCTTTGAATAGTAGGTGACGGGTGCCTCTCTCCCATCTGGCAATTGGTGGCTCAGGATGGCACCGACTCCAAACGGTGAAGCGTCGCAGGTCACCGTCAATGGAAGTGTGTTACTAAACTGGATAAGAACGGTGTTTGATGTTAATAAGTTTTTTATTTTTTGGAAGGCTTTCTTTTCTCTATAACCCCAAGTCCAAATTGTTTTTTTATCCAATAATCAGTGTAATGGTTCCACTATTGTCGCTTTGTGGGGTAGGAACACGTTATAAAAATTTATTAGTCCCAAAAATGCCTGCAATTCAGTTTTGTTCCTTGGTTCTGGTGCGTCTTTAATAGCTTTGACCTTTTTGTCAGTAGGGTATATACCCTCTCCGTCTATTAAGTAGCCCAGGAATTCGACGCGATCAGTCATTAAGCAGCATTTTTCTTTTTTTACTTTTAGGCCAGATTCTCTGAATTTAGTTAGTACATCTTTTAGTCTTTTTTTTAGCTGGGTCGTATCTTTGGCCGAAATTAGGACGTCATCGAAATGTGGTACGACCCCTTTTATACCATTCAATAGGCGTTCCATGAGGCTCTGAAAAACGCCTGGGGCTACACTCACTCCAAATTGGAGTCTGTTGCATTTGAATGCCCCTTTGTGGGTCACTATTGTTTGTGCTTCAGCCGTTAAGGGGTCTACTGGAAGCTGTTGGTAAGCTTACGCTAGATTTAGTTTAGCGAAAACTTTTCCTCCCCCAAGAGAATGTAATAAGTGTTGTATGACTGGCACCGGGTATGCGCTTTGTTGCAATGCGTGGTTCAGGGTAGCCTTGTAGTCACCGCAGATGCGAATCGACCCGTCTGGTTTAATTGGTGTTACGATTGGCGTTTCCCATTTAGCATGGTCAACAGGTTCTAAAACCCCTTGGTCTATTAATTTGTTTAGTTGTTCCTCTATTTTTGCTTTTAGAGCAAAAGGAATTTGTCTGGCCTTTAGTCTTCTAGGGGCTACCTGGGGGTCTAAACTAAAGGAAATTGGGGTCCCCCAATACCTGCCTAGGGAGCCGTCGAAAACGTCCTGGAACTCTTGGATCAGGTTTTCTTCCCAGTCGGTTGCGGCCACTCGGTCTACTCCGGTTATCCCGATGCCCAATGGTGTGAACCATTCGATGCCCAGGAGGCTTGGTCGGTCTCGGTCGACTATTGTCAATGGTAGTACTTCGACATGTTGTTTGTAGGCAACTCCGAAATGTCCTAGACCTACTACAGGAATTCGGTTTCCTTGGTAGTCCTTGAGAGTTAATTTTTGTCTCTGGAGTTCTTTGAATTTGATATTTGGGACCAGTTGTTTGATGGTGTCCCATGACACCATTGATATGAAAGACCCAGAGTCTACCCCCATTTCGCAGGGACTGCCTTCTATTTTTACAATTATTTTTACTTTCTTCCCGCTTTCCGTCTGAGCGCTTCCGATAGTGAAAGTCTGGTGTGTTTTTTCTCGGTTACTGGCTCGCTTGTTCTGCTGCCACTTTCTCTCGGTTTGTTTCGGCTCAGCTTGTGCGGGGGAGTTGCTGCGTTTGTTTGGGCTGTAATTTTTTTTATTCCTGCAGACTTTCTTGATATGCCCCCTTTTCTTGCAAGCTCTGCAGATGGCATCGAGGAATCTGCAATCGGCTTGAGGATGGTTTCCTCCGCAGCTGGCGCATTCCCGCCAATTTCTTTTTTTTTTGCGCCCTTTTTTATTGGCGTATAGGCGGTGGACTTCGTCGTCTTCCTCCCCGGATTCTGACGTCTCGTCAAAATCTTTTTGGTGAGTGGTGGTGGGAAATTGTTTCTTCCCTCTGGCCAGGTTCGTTTCATCATTGTTCGCATTCATCTGTTTCATTTTGACCGCCGATTTTTTCATGGCTTCAGCGGCTGCAGCTTCTGCAATGGCTTCTGCTATGGTTATGTTGGGTTTATTTAGCAGCTTGCTTTGTAAATTAGAGTCTCTTAAACCCAATATTACTCGATCCCGCATTGCTTCATCTAAATTCAGAAACTTGCATGCTCCTCCTAGTTGTCGGAGGGCTGCCACAAAATCAGCAATGGTCTCGCCTTCTTTCTGGTCTCTTAGGTAAAATTTGTGCCGCTTAATAAGGTTTGATACCACCGGTGCGTAGTGAGCCTTCAGCATTCTTTGGAGCTCTGGCCAAGTCGCTTGTTTCACATCTCGGGGCTTCGCTAATGCCTTGGCTATTTCAAAGATTGTGGGCCCGCAATGTGTCAAGAAAACAGCTCTCTTACGCTGGTCTGAGATCTCTTCCATCTCGTTACTTTCCAAATACATTTAGAAACGGTCTACGTAGGATTGCCAATCCTCTTCATTGGGATTGAAGGGTACGGGCAGCGCGTTATTCCCAGCCATTGTCTTCAGTCTGGTTTTATTGGTTGCCGCGTGTTCAGTCTCGCGTTTAGGACAATCCCATCCTCGTCGCCAGTGTTCCGTCCGGAAAAACGCGAGGTAGACCGGGTTCCAACAACAAAGTCTTTCTTGGTTAACAGCAGTTGAAAAACGGAACATTGGTTCAAGCCGCGGCAGCCTTTTTATAGGTTTTTGCCTGCCGGCTTTTAGCCAATGACAGATATTTAGTTTTGCCGCCTTCAAGCAGCTTCGTGATTTGGTTTCTATTGAACCAATCCCAATTCAGGTTTTTTAGCCAATCAGAATCCTGTATTAGGAGTCTACTATTCTTTATACAGAACAAAATAATACATAAATATATGGGGAAGAAAATTATTTAGATTAGCTAAGTTGAATAGTTGATTTTGTTAAATGAAGAGATAAGTACAGAAACAAGGAAAAACAGGTTATAAATGACTATAGTTCTACAGAGGTTACTATAGTTCTATAGAGGCTGAAAGAATTATGGATTTGACGGGTGGAGGAAAAAAACTTTTACTTTTTCCTTTCTGGATTACAAATTAGCTCATAAAAATGGCCACTATTGGAAAAACAGGATAAAAATTATAGAAAGGAGATCATTTACAGAGAGCCGGTGAATAATAGAAAAAGGGATTACATCAAACTTTTACAATGAATACTGTTTTATGTTAGAAATACACCTTGTATTTTATTTTACTTTATTTGTATATTTGTCAGAGTGTACACAGTGTGACTAGGTGAGATAACCCAGGAGCAAATACAGCACACAGGTTTGTATTTACATACAATGGTTTTATTCCTACAAAAGCATATATACATACAAGTACTTTGATACAGGCCTCAAACAAACAGTGATCAGCTATACCACGGAAGCACACATGGAGAGAAAGATATGCCCTCACAAGATCACTCCTACAATACAGTCTCTTAAAATGGTAGCAGTCAAATAACCCTGCTGACTCATCACTATCATTGCATCATCATTACATTATTACAGCATTACAGCCTTGCAGCAGCTTGTCAGGTATTAAATCATCATTACCTTGACAATATTTATTTATTTAATATGGTTGTAAGACTAAATCAATCAATAAACTATCTGTCTACAAAAGATGTTTAAAGGAATGTGAAAAAAATGTCAGTACCTTTGAAAATGATTGCAGCAGTTAAAAGAGATTTAGCGACACTGAAAGGAAGATAGATTGAAGAATCTATAATACAGATGAGTGGAAAGGCTAAACAATTTTTTTTTTAGACAAGTTTGGAAAATAAGGCAGAAATAATAAATCAACAGATGAGAAAGATTAGATAGTGTGTACTACTGAAATTAAGAGGGGTTTTTTTTTTTTGTTTAAAACTGAGAACTTGGTGAAGATATCAGAAAGACAGAATTGCTCAATCTCTAACAAAGTTTTTGGAATAAGATGAAGGCATGGAAGCAAACCTGAACAAAGAATACAAGATATCCAAAATTAAGAAAAGTACCAAGAGATTTATTTATGCAGTTTCAGGAGGAAGACAAGACACTTGTTCTATGGCAAACACTTCAAGATCTGTTAGTAGAAGAACATGGAGAATTTAAAATGAAGTCATGGGAATAAAGAATATAGTTTTTAATGTTCTCGTATGCACAATGAAAAGTATTTATATTGAATAAAAAAGTAATAATATATAAATAAAAAAGTAATTGAAATTACACAAGAAATGGGTTTGAAATGGAACTGTGTACAAATGATAATATGTGACTGAAAAGCTTCACAAAACTGACTGTATAAACTTTTGTTGAGATTTGAAATAGAACAAATTAAACTTTGCATGATAAAATGGGCTTAGTTACAACATACAGATGGATCAGCAGGAAGGAATGTGGTTAAAAGGACTGAAATTCACATTATAATTTAATATTTTTTTTCATAAAATGATGTACTGTATATGACACAGAGAAACTAAAATACATATAGATATATCCCATGAAAATGTGAAAGACATGTGAAAATGTGAAAAACAAGACATTTTACCATACATTAGGAACTTGAGAAAAAGCAAAAAAAAAAGTAATCAAACACATTTGGTACAAAAAATAAGATTAATATTAGAATAAAATCAGACCATTTTTATAGGACATAAATAATCAGAGAAGACTTACAGAAGATTAATTTTATATATGGTAACTGCAGCAAGATCCACAACAATTAAGAAATACTGAAATACCAACAATGGATGTTCTTAGTCCATTTTATCATGTAAACTTTAATGTTCTTCTATTTCATGTAAACATACCAAAATGACTTGTCTGATCAGGAATAAAACAATAATTATAAAAGATTAGAAACTGTTTGTAGACTTTTTGCTCAAAATGGAAAAAAGTAAATGGTGATTTCCGAATTTATTGATTGAAGAAAAGGCTGACTATAGGATAGAAGGAATCTCTAACATAATCTTAAAGAGGGAGGAAAGATAGTTTGTGTTTAGCTGTTGCAAAGAAGTTCAGATGTCACTTTTTAAATAATCTTTTTCCTTTTTTCTCTCTGATAATATTGCTGTTTGCACTCATCTTTTTTCTTCTTTCTAGCTTTTCTTTATATATTTTCTTTCTTTTATCTATGTAAAAATCTTCAATAAAATTAAATAGAGAGAGGGAGGGAAGGAGAGAACTAATAGACACAGATTTGAATTTAACTGTAAACCAAGAGTACGGGGGTAGGAGATATGGGTTTGGTGGGTCTTGCATTGATTAAGCCTAGTTAGCCTTCTTAGTTGTACATAAATTAATATTGTGTGACCAGGGGTGGGATACGACAGGATTAACAACCGGTTTGGGATTTACGAGCTTCCCTGCTGGCTGTGAGCTGCGACCTGTCAATCATCATTAGCACATCATTAGCATGCTGCTGCCGCCACTACTGCTGAGAAGCAACCTTTGAAACAGCCCTCTTTTCTTGTTTTTTTTAACTGCAACTGTGGCTCGTTCAGTAGCTGAAGTTGAAAAATCAGGAAATAAAGATCAGGTAACAGCCCGGGTGGGAGGATGGGCAAAAACATCAGCAGTCATAGAACCG
The DNA here is from genome assembly GCA_015471245.1 of Laticauda colubrina. NCBI lineage: Eukaryota > Metazoa > Chordata > Lepidosauria > Squamata > Elapidae > Laticauda > Laticauda colubrina. Next base: position 64,329,638 of record BLBF01000002.1, on the reverse strand, counting down.
GTTCTATGTCTGCTGCTCTTCAGAGCTACCAGTTTTACAGAGGTGGACAGAATTGGTAGAAACCCACCCCTGTGTGTGACCTTCTTCCAAACAGGAACCAAATGGGGCAAGAGACCTTTGGAAATTCTTACCATTGGGAAAAGGTGATCAAGTATTATCTTGTTTTCTTTCATTTCATGTCTGACTTACTAATTAGTAGAAGACTGTGACCCAACAGTTAATAGGTTAGCTCATCATCGTTGCAGAAATATTTAATTGTGTTTGCATGGATAATATTCACCGGATATGATTAATAAAGCCTAAGAATGTATATTCATTAAAAATAGTTCAGTTAATCATTTAAACAAAAGATTATTTTAATATAACTAATTAAAATGTTTGCAGTGTCTTTGAACACAAGGAATCATCCTGATGAAGTATTATAACCCCAGTGACAAACTGTTAAGAAAAAAGAAAGCACACTCCAATTTAAGCAATCTCATGTGGGAAACATGAACTGCCATTTGTATATTTTCAGATAAAATTAAATGAATCTTAGAAGATTAATTCCTTAAAAAAAATATGATTCAGAAGCTCAGTTCCAGTGAATTCTTACTCAACATTGTGATCGGAAAGCAAGTTTTAAAAAATCTGAATATATTTTCAATGAAAGCCATGCCAAATTTTGCTGGTAATGACCCATAGAGCCCTACATCACATGAGGCAAGTTGAAGAAATACATCTACCAATTACATTAGATCCAGCAGGAAGGTCATGTTGCAGGTCTTGCCTACTAAGCGCTGTCATCTATCTGGAGACCGGAAGAAAGCTTCTCTTCCAGGGCATCTACCCTTTGAAAATCTTTCCTTCTGAGATCAATATTGATCCTACTTTGTTGGAAAGGCCTAAAAACAAGGCCTTACAATCTGGCCTGAGATCCTAGTAACATGGCTGTAGAACCTGTAATGAGGTTGTATTGTTAGAGAAACTGACTAAACTCTCCTGCAAATTATGTTTTTATAGTTTTAATAGTCCAATAGTTTTTATTATCATGTTTATTATTTGCTGTACTGTATTATCTGATTTTAATTTTGTATTTGCCATCCAGTGTGATGTATCTGAGATGGGTCACTATATAAACTTACTTAGTAAAGTCTAGATACATCGCTCTAGATGGCATATAAAATTAAAATCAGAAAATACTGTACAGAATTGGCTTCCGGTTTGAGCTTCTTCGGCGACAGAAGAAATCTGCAATCGTGCGCAGTTTTAATCTGTGCTCGCCACTGGAGCGCCCCAAGCCAGCTGGTTTCAGGGCTAAGCCACCCCATAGAAGTGGTGAAGAGGGGGGAGTTTCTTCCCCAAACCCCAAAAACTTTAACCTTAGACTGTCTACTATTGACCTCACCCCCTTTCCTAAGAGGTCTGTTGGGGGCGTGCATAAGCACATCAATGTGCCTACCATCCCTGTCCTACTGTTTCTTTTATTTTTCTTATATGTATCCATTTCATGTATTCATAACTATGTTTGTACTTATACCTATTATCTTATAAGCGATTGACAAATCAAATCAATCAATCAATAAATGTTCTTTTACGTCAAAGACGTTTTGTTTAAACTCAGTCTCAAGAGTCATATTAGAGCCTACTCTCTCAAACTTCATGTTTTGGGGGATTTAATGGACCATTCAGAATAAATCATTCCTCTAACAATTCCTTTAAGCAGATGTATTAGACTCCAAAACCACATTATAAATAACTCCTTTGAAATGCAGTATACTATTTTTGTATCATAACTTAAGCAACCAAGTATTTTTCAGTCTCACACTTAGATACAAGCATAGATCACCTCTACAATCATGTTTCTACATCATCCCTCTTCTACTGATAGACAAATCTCAGGCAGTCCCTAAAACATTAAAGCTTACTCAGATATGTCTAGACTTCACTTGTGCAAGACAGGCATTTTAAAACTCTATAACCTTTATGGGAGGTGAGCAACTCAGACAGACAAAACTGACCTATTAGAAGCTAATGCCCTAAACACCTTTATACACTAATTGCTGTTATCTCATTAAAATGAAGCACAGGTGGAAGCAGCAGATATGAAAGAGAACTAGGCTAAAGATCAGCACAAAAATAATCTTTCCAACTCAGAAATCCATTTAAACTTGTTAAGTGACTTTAAAATAAACTTGAGAAGATCTGATAGCCGTGGAGGATTATAGAAAGCAGTACATTATTTAAATAAAATGCACCAAAGACTAAGTAAAAATAATAGCATATGCCTACTATAAGCTATACAACGTTGCCAATACAGCAATTAACAGTATTATTAGTAAGGCAACTGAGTCAAAAGATGACTGAAATATTCTATATTCCCACCTCACCTCATCCCGTCTTAGATGACATACCTACCAGGTCAGTCTAGTGTGATATTTTTCTTATCACAGTAAACTGACAAACATTAGGGAATACAGTGCAATTATATAATTAAAGATGGGATGTAATAGATTTTTTTAAGACTGGGTCCATTATTCTGGAATGTCAATGGGTAATGTGCTGTGGTTCTATGAAGACCACTGATCCCACAATTGCTCCCAAGGATATAAAGTTATTTTTGCTTCCCCCACCCCCCCGGTCTTTGCATATGACTTTGAATCTGTTTCATTAGCAACTTTAGCCAGGCTTATTGGTGCAATAGGAGTTGTACAATATATTGTCAACTAATTCTTTTCTTCCTGGGTCCCTCTCATAAGGAATAAAATTATCTACCAAATGTTGTTAGTAGTTCATTATATTTTTTGAAATAAATTGTTGAAATATGAGATAATTCATTACATATCATTCATTATAAGCCATATTTCTAATGGGGTGTTTGTGTCATCAGTAACACATAATTGGGTTTGTGAAGAACTAGATTTGTGTTTTAAACTGGAGGCAGGGAAGAGAGATTCATAAAACTGGGACTGAGCAGAATCTCCTCAAAACAATGTAATCATTTATATTATCAACTGCATCTCAGTCTTTTGCTAATAAACCAGATATAATTCATTTGCAGATAAATCCTGAAAGTATTATCGCCATATACATAAACATGAACATGAACATATGCATATATTTGATTCTACTTCTGTCTTCTGATACATGATAGTAGGTGCTTTAATGAAAATGATATGAACACCCAGATTTTTGCAGAAATTGTCCTTTAAAAAAAATCTGTTACATATGCATATAGTGCATACGTAAGATCACACCTCACATTCACTGACATCCAGACTGTCAGACAGCATCTTAGTTTCAATCAATATTGAACAGAGAAAGATGTCCTTTGTCATATAGGGGAATATGGTCCCTCTGTCATGAAACAGCCAAATGCCTCTCTCCTCTTTTCCTAGATAGGAAAAAGCTTTGTTCTTTTAAAAGCAGAACTGCAGGAAAACAGAGAAACAAGTTTCTGTGCTTAAGCTAGAAAAATGAGTATCTCATTTTATCTTCCTGACAGGTATGAAAAATGCTTGGAATTTTCCTAAGAAGCCAGGGGAGGTCCAGAGACAAGAAGCAGAAGACTGTTGCTTGGTGAGAATTCTACTAGGAAAAAAGAGGCAATTAAGTTTAGCCAGCACATTGGAATTTTGATTTTTTTTATTAGCGAGAGTTGCTTATTGTTTCCTGATCTCTGCACAAGAAGGGCATTCTATATAATAACTGGCTGTTGCAAGGAATATTTATTTTGGTTTTTTATGACTGTAGCTTCTTATGAGTGACCCGATATCTAATTTGGAAGTAGAGATTGTACCTTACTCTTTCATTATGGATCAACACAAACACCATCTTGTGGCTCATTGAGGACATTGCATCAAATTTCATCTATCTACTTATCTACCTACATACCAGTTATTTTTATAAAATTCACGATGATTTTAACATATCTACCTCAAACAAATGGAGAAAAATGAGATCTACTTGTCCTACCATGAGCTGTCATGACCCAAACCATGTGAGGCCACCACTTCCTATCTACCTCCTGAAGTTTTCTCATCCCCTTCTCCGCCCTACCAGTCGTTCTTTGGGTGTAAAATCAATCAGACTCATAATTCTCAGGGCTACTTTTCTCTTTTGCATTAATGAACAAATTAGTTGACTGATTAACTACACACATCAGTTTCCCATTTCAGATTTAACACACATAAGGAACTGCAAATGAAAGAACTGAACTGTAAGTATTTGGATCTTATGTTTCTTCTACGGGTTTCTTTTCATTTCATTTTTGTGGTTTTTTTCTAGAACCTCACAATTGCTTTAAGAAGTGGTAGACAAATCAGTTCTTATTCTGGCCTGAACAGCTGTTTCTGCTAAATGCTAAAGTGCAATCATTTAACACTAGATGATAGTATGCAGGAAACGATAACATGTGTGGAGCATTTATGATTGCTGTTTCTCATCTAGAGTACTGGAATATAGTCATGATCTTAACAGCAAGGATCACCCAAAACTTCCCTTGGAAATCATCCTTGGACACAACTGGAGTAGAGGAACTAAGTTCATGTGTGCAATGCAAACTATATAAGTCTAGGGGTGGGGTTCAAATTTTTAGCAACCAGTTCTGTGGGCATGGCTTAGTTTGTGGGTGTGGCTTGGTAGTCATGTGACTGAGTGTGCATGGCCAAGTCAACATCACTCACGTCAAGGGGCGCTTCTCCTTGCCTGGCCTCTCATGACAGTGGAGATGCTGCAATGGTCATAAGTGTGAAAAATGGTCATGTCACTTTTTTCAGTGCCATTGTAACTTTGAATAAACACTAAATAAACACTAAAGTCAAGGGTTACCTGTACAAAAATACAAAAAGCTTCTTTGCTTGCAAAAAGCTGCCCTAAATACCTAATTACATTAGATTAAAAATACCTGCAAGCCGGAGTTACAAATCAGACAGGGTGCCAGAGCACATTGAGGAATTAAAATAGTTTAAATGCAATGATAACTATCAGCAGCCAATTCTTGCTCATAAAGTGAAACCTTTTAGCAGAGAGGTCATTTAAGCTCTCCAGAAAAAACACACCTAGGAGAAGCAATCCTTAGATCCATTTGTACCACTTAAAGATACCAGCTTACCACTCACCTTACACCTTCCTTATCCTAAGGAAATAATCCAGATTTTAGGAAAGGTCACATGCCCCCCAGAAAGGCAGTAAAAAAACCAGTGCCGAGCTTACATCCTGTCACTTAGAAGTACACCCCAAAAGGACAGTGCCAGATATCACTAAAGCAGTGAAGGAAGACCCCCTCCCCAGATAGAAAAAGAAACCATGAGGCAGGAAAAAATTCAAACACAATAAAAATAATTAAATCACAACAGTAGCTGTTACTTGTTAAACCAATTATCAGAACAAATAGACACAGGAACTAGCCAGATTTCTCAACCCAGTTTCTTTTCAGGAACAGAGATTAACCTTTTTCCTTCCAAACAAAGCTGAATAGGAAAAATTATCCCATCAATAAACACAGGATTACAGGATTCTGTTATCAAGGACAGAATTAAACTTCACCAAAAACCAGTTTTAGACCAAAACTCAGAAAGGGTATGTCAACTCACATTTGAATATCAATCTTTCTAGCTAGCAAAGAAGCCTTGTCATTAAAAAAAACTCCTTTCCGCAGCTTTGCTTCATTATTCAATTATTTCTTCAAAGTGCTGATCATTGCATGCCAGCTGGAAGTATTTCCATGGGAGTATTTCCTCCCAACAGCAGTGTAAAAAGCTTACAACAACCCTTCCCCTTTAAGAAAGTACCAGGAAAGAAAAAAAACCACACCTCTTTCCCAGACAGTAAATCTAGGCATACTGCCAAGAATGTAATAAAGGGTGAGAAAAAAAACAAAAGGAGATTTCTTCTAACAACCAGTTCTCCAAACTGCTTAGAAAGTTAACAAGGCGTTCTATAGAACCAGTCAGAACCAGTAGAATCCCACCCCTGTATAATTCAAAACAGCAGGTATCTCAGGAAGCAGACAATGAATCCACCATGATTAGGAATTGTTTAGATTCACTGTAGATAAAAGATTTGGATTTGTCTGCAAGATAAGCTTTCACTTAATACATAATATACTACAAATTGTAAAGGTAAATCATACAAAAAAGAAAAAAAACCAACTATTTGATTTAAGACACTTAAATTAGTATTTATTAGAGACAAGAGTATCTGAAATAAAATAGAAACATGGTTTGTATTGTACTTTATACAAAGTGAGAGGTATTTTCTGGTTTATGTATTCCAGCTGAAGATTATTATTAGTATGATACTATTATATCAAAGAAAGAGCAGACAAAGAAGTTATTGGCTGGATTTTGTCATGTTTTCTTCACAAATCCATATTTTTTCTGCAGAAAAAGACAGAAAACGGTTGTATTAATGATAATATTGTTTGGTAGATTACTCAGCATAGTTTCTTTAAAAAAAAAACAAATTTTATTAGTTTTTAAAGACAATACACAAACAAAAAAAAATAAAACCTAATAACATAAAATCTCTTTTCTAAAAACTGCTTACTCAGCATAGTTTCTGAAACACTTGTTTCAGTATAGACTAATGTTGAAAAAAGGTCTAATTTATGAGCGCTATGTAAAACCATTTAAAATCCCCAATTTTAAACATTGCTGGAAAGAAGGAATCCATTTGAAGGTTTGCCACAGTCACTATGCCACACACCATGATTTATAAAATTTATCCCAATTTACACAAATATCACGGCTCAATAGGATGGTATACATGTAAATATTAAAAAGTTGTACCTGTACTATTTGTTCTCTAATTGTTGATGGAATATGGATGAAATGTAGGATGCATATAGAGGCTTTCTACTGTATTCTCCCAAGTGTTTCATGTGTGAATTCATGTATATGGATGCAGTATGAGCAAGGACGAAAAAAAAACAGAGGGCTTTTTTCAGTCTGTGTAATCTTCTGTTTGCAAACCTTGAACTCGCACTGCATGAAATTGGTGCTGAAAATGTTTTTCAGTAGCACAGAATGTTGAAGCAAAACATAAAAAATCTGCCATGAAGATACTGGTAGAAAGTCAGTTTGATGTAGTGGTTAAAGCAGAAGGAGGAAATGTGAGTCCTAGTCTCACCACAGACACAAAGCTAGTTGATGATCATGGGCCTGTCACTTCTTCTCAGCCCTTGGAAGCAAGCTACTTCCAAAGAAACTCACAAAAAACCTTAAGGACTAGCCTAGGTAGGAGTGAATGTAGAGGAGGAAGAGGAGGAGGAGGAGGAGGAAGAGGAGGTGGAGGAGGAGGACATGATGGTTGCCATATTTTGTACATGGCACAACCAGCAAAATGATGCAAGTTAACTATTGAATCAAATCAGCCAAAGAGACAGGCAGAGAGTGAAGATTTTATTACTTATTTCAATCTATGGGCACATTATATATGTTTTATATTAGAAACCTTAAAAAAACAAAGTAGGCTATTAATCTGAAGAGTAAAGAGTAAAACAAATCCATCTCTGAAACAGGAAGCCTATATTCGAATAACTGTGATTCCATTCCAGGCTCAGTACTAAGATAAATAGTAATATTTATTACTTAAATTGTAAGCCATCCAGAGTCATACAGAGTTGGGTACCTATAAGTGGTATTGAATAATTAATGATTAAATACATACACAAATATAAAATATCTGCAAATGCTCTGTCTTTTTGTTTTGGCTGGGTATTTTCCTAAGATAGCAGAAAGCCAAGAATGAAGCTCATCACCTTTTTCAAATACCTCTGAAATGTGATCTCAGTCCAGAATTGTACTTTGCATGTATATCGACTTCTGTGCGACTGGAAAATTGGTGGCTCTTTAAAATTAATATGAAAGCAAACAGTCAGTACAGAGTCAGTGTTATTAAATGAGTAACTGTAAAGCAATAATGACAAGAATCTCAATTTACTGGTAATAATGCAAAAAAGGAAATAACCAGATGGAAAAAATAATGGAACCATATTACTCATCTGACAAGTTGATATTTAATATGCAAGGTAACCAATGGCAAAGAAAACATTAATCATATATTAATTATTCCAGATGATCAAGCATTATACAGCATGAGACAACTAACTACATCATAAATTGATCTATATTATCAATGTGAAGGCTTCTATGTGGTAGGTATAGTATTGCAAACCCAGGAAGTAATTTATGTAGTAACTCTTGACTATATAACTTTTTTCATATTTTGGGTTTTTACATTGAAAAAAACAAAATTGTATCTTTGGCTTTTGTTTTCACCATATAGGTAAAATACCTAGAGTTCCATACAACTGAATAAGTTATGTTGAATATTTGAAACAACATATAGACATTTCAGAGAAAGGGAAATATATTCAAAATGCTGTATAAAATAGATGACAAACACAAAAGTCTACCAAACTCTGGAGAATATGTTTTCTCAAACAGTGGCAAGGTCAAGATATACTAAGCACTGATGTATTGTGGTATAATTTAATATTAGAGGCTTTATGATATGGATTATTAATTTACTGATATCAGACATTATTATGTGTTGCTAATTTATTTATAACCTTGTGGCGATATCATTAAATATTAATTCATTTTACAACATAGGGTATAGCAAAAATCATATCAAATGTGTATATAATTTTTTTTCAAGTGTATTCTTTTCTATCACAGTGCACATCATTATTTTCCAGCATTCTATTGTGTAACCATTTTCTAACATTAATATAACATTATTCAAAATCTTTTTGTTTTGTCATTGTTGCAACATGCTGTTGAGTTTCTCACAGAATTAAACCATGCAGACATAAAAATAACATATATTGTAAAGAAATAAAATAAAGACCAGTTTGGTAGTCAGTTTTAAGAGCATGCTTAGAAGAAGCTGTGTTTTCCAAAAGAAAACCCTTCCAAACTTTGCAAATCATTACATGAGAAAATGTATATGATGCAGTAACTCTGTTCCATATTTACAGCAAATTTTAGATTTCAAAGAAAACTGAACTGCTGACATTTCCATGCTGGAATTTCAAAGGCAAATACGTAATAACATTCCATTCGCTGACCTCTCTAATCCGTACATTTTCAGTGTTTCCAACTAAAACAAAATGATACCCTGTGGAAAAGCATTCAGCTTTCAAGATCCCAATACACAAAAGGATTCTTGCCAGGGAGAGGAATTGAAATGGAAAACATTGAAAGGCTCTGTTACTGTTTTTTACTTCTCTCTAGAGAACCATAAAATGTGCAGTTTTGGAAAATGCAAGTGGTTAATAAAACTCTTTAGGATTGTTTTTCTTCTTCTTATGAGCTGATATTTTTCCCTCCCTTTTAGAAATGGGAATGGGGCAAGGGGATGTGGCTTTTTTTTTTTCTTTCCTGAGAGACTTTTGATACTTGGAAGTTAGTTTAATGTGATTGGGGTGAGGCAAAGAAGAGAAGGGAAAGAAAAAAAAAAAGAGGAAGAGAAGCTGCAAGTCCATTTTGCTCCCTTAATAATATACAAATAGGAGGTCTTTAGTGTCATTAAGGCAATCTTATTCTGTGAGATCAAAATTAGGCATGACTGCTTGTTGTCCAGTTGCATGCCAAACCCAAACCAAATTAAACCATCCCACCCTCAGGCCCCTCCGTCAACTTTATGACCAAGCTATTACAAGCAAGGAATTATTTCCCTGGACCAAGAAAATTGTAGCAACAGGCTGTTGTGATAGCAGATGAACAATCTGTCTTTGCACTGCACCACCTGGATAAGACCAGGAATGAGAAGAGTTCCTGCTCTCAGGCTGGCACAAGCTGAATGACTGATGCTTCCTAGAATTTATGACTGTTCAAGCTTCAACTGCTTACAATAAACTCTCTCAGAAAAGGACATCACATGGGATGAACTGTCTGGGACTGAGATCATTGCAGCTGATGTATTCCACTCACAAAAATACATTCTCCTTTCAGGAGTACAGTTGCTATTGACCTCCTCGTCCACTTCATTCCGTCTTCCTTTAATAAATGGTCAGCAAATTCTGGTTTGTTTCTGCATTTGGAGGAAGAAAAAGCTTCACACCAAGAGCATTGTCTTGGTTTTTGATCCTCAGATAATCTGAAATATTTCATAATCCAGATTGAAATGGGGTGCGCCTCTACCTTTCTGCAGCAGGGGTGGGATATGACAGGGTTAACTACCGGTTCAGGATTTAGGAGGTTAGGTGATTTATGATGTGCTTCCCTGCAATCTTCGCCTGTAAATCGTCATCAGCACGCTATGTGCAGAGAAGCAGCCTTGAAACAGCCCTCTTTTCCTGCTTTTTTAACTGCAGCTGTGCCTCATTTGGCAGCTGAAGTTGAAAAATCAGGAAATAAAGATCAGGTAAGGGGAGGGGGGCAGGTGGGCAAAAACATCAGCAGACATAGAATCGGTTCTATGTCTGCTGCTCTTCAGAGCTACTGGTTCTACAGAGGTGGACAGAATGGTAGAAACCCACCTCTGTTCTGCAGCTGTAATTCCATGCAAATTTCATATTAAAAAGATTACCTTTTGTATTTGCAATTTGCCAAAGCCCAACCTGCAAGATCATTTTTATCTTAGGAAAAGCTCTTTCCTATGATAAACTGGAGATTTTTTGCAATACTAATGTTAAATATTGTCATTTATAACACAGGGATGTAATATTTCTGATATCAGCCTAACTTATATCACAAATGCTTCCTAGTTCACACAGCTGCCAAGAATTTTCTGCTAAAAGCAAAACAACCAAACCAAATGCTCTAAAAGCCGGTCCCACTGGCCGATGGACGCAAAATGTATGCATAAAGGACACAGCAGACAAGCAAAATTTCTGGAGTGGCTCCATCCGTTATCATCCGCTCCAAAAAGTGGTGAAAATTTGCATAAACAGAACAGAAAAGAATGGAAAAGAACAGACGTGGGTAGTATGTAATGGGGATGTTAAACGGATGTTCATAGGAAGCCTAGCGGATGGAAGTGGATGAAACCTCCGAAGGGGTTCCGGGGGAGAATTTTGAAGCAGACGCATAGCGGATGACATGGATGCATAGCGGATGAAGTGGATGCATCACGGACGCCTATAGGAAACAAAGGGGATGCTGCGCGGATGTATATCGGATGCAAAGCGTTCACTGTGCATGTGGGGAGTATGAATTGGGTCAGCTCCGCGGATATAAAAGGATACAGCACATACGCAGTCAGCATACAGGGGAAAGACGTGCTGCCACATACATCTTGCAGGAACACCATGGTTCATCAGTCAGGCAAGAAGAGGAAGCCCGTGCCTACTTGTTCAAGCCCTGGCAAGGTGAAGAAGGCCAGAACCAGCATCCCACCCCCTGGCATTGACTCTAAAGCTGCTGCTGCTGCTGCTGTGGTGGACCAGCCCCAAGACTCTCAAAGCCCTGCTGCTGAAGGCCCTGCTGCTCAAGCCCCTGAAGGCCCTGCTGAAGCCCCTGCCAGAGGGAAGAAGAGGCAAGGGAAGGAGAAGGGAGAGAAGAAACAGTACACCGTTTCCGAGGAGCATGAGGATGAGGTGCTGGAATGGCTGAGGGAGAACAAGTACCTCTGGAGAAAGGGCCACAGACTGTATCGGGACACCAAGAAGAAGCAGGCAGTTTGGAGAGACAAGGCAGAGAGCCTGGGGTACATTGCAGAAGTTCTCCTTGGATGGTGGAAGCACATGCACAACTGGTATGGCAAGCGACACCTCAAGAAATCTGGGCAGGCCACTGTTAAGCTCACTGACAGGGAGATGTACGTCATGGCCAAGTGCAGTTTCCTGGAGGGTGAGATCCGCCACCCAGGAGCAGCCCCTCAGAGACCCCTCTCCCTCAGACAGCCCACAGACAGACAGACCTCTTCCAGCCAGGAGCCAGCTACCCTGTCCAGGCAGTGTAGGAGGCCCTTCAGAGGGCCCCACAGCAGAGACCGCTCCGACAGCTGCACTCCCCATGCCAGTGGACTTGGAGAATCCCATGCAGGATGATGCCCTGCTGTCACAAATGGAGGAAGAAGCAGCAGGCACCAGAGGCCAACCCACTCCCACCCCCACCCCTAGCTCCAGAGGATGCAGGAAGAGAGGCAGACTGTAGGGCCAGGACCACAGTGTGCTGTTGGTGATCAGGGACACAATGAAGACCAGCACAGAACTTCTCTCTCAGCTGGTCCACTTGGACAGAGCATCCTCGGGCCGGAACACCTTCATCACCTACGTGAGCCACACCTTCAGCCCAGCTGAAGCTTCCTGGAGGGTGAGGTCCACCACCGAGGAGCAGCCCCTCTGACACCCCTCTCCCTCAGACAGCCCACAGCCAGTCCTCTTCCAGCCAGGAGCCAGCTACATTGTCCAGGCAGGTGTCTTCAGAGGGCCCCACGACAGAGACCCCCCTGACAGCTGCACTCCCCATGCTGGAGGACTTGGAGGATCCCCTGTCACAAATGGAGGAAGAAGCGGCAGCCACCAGAGACCAACGCACCCCCACCCCCAGCTCCACAGGATGCAGGCAGAGAGGCAGACTGGAGGGCCAGAGCCACACTGTCCTGCTGGAGATCAGGGACACGATGAAGACCAGCACAGAAGTGCTTTCTCAGCTGGTCCAATTGGACAGAGGATCCTCCAGCCGCCACACTTTCATCACCTACGTGAGCCACACCTTGAGGAATATGCCCGAGCCCCAGAACCAGGTGATGAAGGAAAAGATCACAGCACTTCTGCACAACCCTCAAGGCCCAGCTGAAGCTGCTCCTACCCAGTCCGGGTCTGCTTCTCCACCCCAGGTGATGTCACAGCCCTTCCACAGCTTTCAACAGCCTCTCACCTACCAAGGCTACGAGTACCAGGACTTCCCACATCACAAACAGACCTTCCCAGTCCAGGCCCAGGTTCATCGCATGCCACAGACACCACTTCTCACCCAGATGCAGACCAGACAGCCCCACTACACTCCTCCTTCCTCCACCCCACAGACAAGCCCATCAACGGACAATCTGTCATCATATTGGGCCTGACATCTTAAGTCCTTGATGAAGGGCCTCTCAACCTCATGGGACTGAGTCAGCTCTCTGAGAGCTTCCTGAACACACCAGCACCTGTTGTACCTTCGGGGCGAAGCACCCCAATGGTGCCTCAGACCAGCACTCAAGCCACAGCCACCTCCACAGTTCCTGCCCGCTTAACAGCTGAGACCATGGACATGACTCAGAGTGACTGAGAATAGTGTCAGAGACTGAGTTGTTTACTTGTTAAATTTATCTTTGCTTAAGACACTTTACTTGGTTCATTTGGCTTATTTAATAAAGTCATAAAGTTTACCTAAGAAAGTTAATAAAGGTTATCTTTGCTTAAGACACTTAGTTTACTAGGTTCATTTTTTTTACCTTCATAAAGTGTTGGTGAAAACTTTGAAAAAATGGTTAAGCCTTTGCATGCTTGTGGGATAGATAAGGATAGTTGTGGGATAGATAAACCTCCAGTGCAAGTATAGTGGGACTGTATGGTCCACCATCCCAGCTGCCACACATATGGACCTTTATTATCAATAACAATTTATTCATTGATCAACACATTTTAAAATAAACAAAGCTCTTTATTAATGCCCTATTCATTGTAGGACCACTCAACATACATGGCACAATCTCATCAGTGTTATGCAACAGCCTCAAGGAAGCATCCATTAATCATCTATCATGCTGTCTTGCCACTCCACTGCTCCAGCTGGGGAGTTGCACCAGTGTCTCAGTAGGTTGCACTGCTTCTTCCCTTCACTTGAAGTTCTGTTGGGGTCTCGTACATGCACAGTGTTTATCAGGTTACGTCCTTGCCTCCATTCACCAGGCTCCATGTCCCCATTCCCTTGTTGACGGTCGACAAGTCTGTTCTGCAACACTCGGTAGCGGGTGCGCATGAGATTGTGCAGGATGCAGCAAGCTTCCACGATGCTCCTCACAGTCTCTGGGTCATGCTGCATGGTGGTGAGAAGTATCTGGAACCTGTTGGCCAGGATGCCAAAGGCCAAAGGCGTTCTCCATCACCCGTCTTGCCCTGGACAGCCTGTAGTTGAAGATCCTCTCTTCACGGGTGAGGTATCTTGAACTGTATGGCTTCATGAGGTAGGTTCTGAGGGACAACGCATCATCACCAATGATGAAGTAGGGCACATCTTGTGTGTCATTGGGTAGGGGGTCTGGATCTGGAAAACCCATGATGAGGTTGCGCTCCAGCCCATCCTTGAGGTCACTGGCGTTGTATACCTGGCCATCTGAAGCTGACCCGTTGCCTGAAGCATCGATGTAGATGAACTTGTATGCATCAACCATGGCAAAGAGAATGATACTGAAGAAGCCCTTGGAGTTGAAATAAGTGGACCCTGAATTGGCTGGAGCTTTGCAAGCCATGTGCTTCCCATCTATGGCTCCAACGGTGTGGGGAAAGTTCCACCTCTGATACCACTCTTCTGCAAGTTTTCTCCAGCCTTGTTCAGTGGTGGGGCACCTGAGGAGTTCCTCCACGTATTCTTCAATGATGGCCTATACTACTTCTCTGACCACTTTGCTGATGCTGTTGTGTGGCATCCTCCATGCATACCACATGTTTCTGTATGTGGTTCCAGAGGCCAGGTGCCGCAGAGTCAGTGCCACCTTCGGTCCAGGGTCCAGGTTGGGACGGAAGTTGGTGCTAGGCTTGGTCAACCTGGATCTCAGATGATCTACAAGTTCATCAAACATGGCTGGTGGCATCCTCATTAAATGATGGAATTCACAAGGGTCTTCATTCCTCAGCTCCACCATCAACTGGTCATACAGTCCAAACTCCATTCTTCTCACGATCCATCCTCGGACCCACACAGCTCTTGGACGTCTCCTTCTTTTCCTTCTGTGTAAAACTTGAAACAGTCTGAACAAGTTTTGGTTCTGGTGATGAATGGGCGCAGCTATCATATGGACTGTGTCATCGTCCATGGTGGAGAACAATTGATGAAGTTGAAGACCAAGACCAAGGGTGGTGAGGTCTGTACACCACAGCTGCTGGACTCATACTGAGATCCAGATGATTTTCTCCCCCTTTTTATAGAAAATATCCTAAATATACGAGATACATCCCAGATACAAACGTTTTGTCCCTTTTGAATACTTTATATACGAGATGCATACGCTTTTACATCCTTTCTATTTCCATGCTACTAACGCTGTGTAGATGTTCTGTGTCTCTTTTGTTTCCTCCCTCTTTACATTTTCAGCTGCAGTAGATGTGAGTTGAGGGGATGGCCAGAAGATGCAGAGAGGATACAGTGGACATTTAACGGATAACAGACATAGAACGTTTGTTGCCCATATATGTTGCGGATGTACATCATACGCGGCAGAAAGTTCATCCGTTCACACAGTTTTGTGCAGCTCAAAACTTCTTGCGTGGATGAAATTGCAGTGGATGGATGCTCGACGGATAGAGTGTATGAAACACGTATGCAGTGAGTACACAATGGATGCATAGCATTTTCCAATGGATGGTAACCTTTTTTCAGCATTTTACATCCTCTTTGCATCCGTAAGTGCAGTGGGACCGGGACTTTAAACTATGCCAATCTTAGGTGTAACACAACTTTGCAAACTTAATTTTAAAAACATGGCTGAATAGAATATTATTTTATTAAGTTAAATTTTCCAAGAATTGATTGTTCAGTGGTTACAATAAAACTTCATTTTCCTGGAATAAAACCACCCCGACCCTCAGCTTCCTGTTCCAACTTTACTCATTTCTTTGCTTTACTGTTAGTTAGTTAACTAACTTGACTGCTGTGTGTATTTATTCTTTGAATGCTTTTATTGTTTTATTGTTTTTACTGTTTTATGGCTTTAGAATTATATGCTGCCCAGAGTCACTTGGTTGAGATGGGTAGGCTATAGAAATTGAATGAATATATTCTGTACATGTTCAAATGGCCTACATTTCAGGACAGAGGCATGTTGACATTAAAATGAAGCTTCAGAACTAAATGCCTCCCAAATATTTAGCTACAATATCTGTAGCAAGAAGAAAGGAGTTGAAGCTTTCTTTGTTCTTCTCCCTGCTCCAATCCTTATGATTTTTTTTCTTGAAGAGCCTTTCCAGTCCAAAAAAAAAGCTGAACATCCTTGTTTTTTTTAAAAAAAACTTTAGATTTGTGTTTTTGGTAATTTCCCAAACCTGTTGATTAAATGAGGTTTCAATGCTCCCTGGCTGTCTGACAAGAATGATCTCAACAATGAACCAGGCAGAGTGACAGAAAATTCAATTTTATAATAATTTGGCTGTTTAGGGACAGTGGATTTGGAAACTGGATTGCCCTAATAAAATTTCAGAAACATAGGTGGCTGAATTGGATTCTCTACTATGATGGAGGAACTTATACCAAATAGCAACCAGATAGGAAATTACATCTAGCTATCTTTTGGAATGGTGAACAAAACTTCTGTGCTTATGCATCAAAAATATATTTTTCCCCCCAAGCTAGCTAAATATAGCCCTATTTTTTTGACTTCATTCCAAAACTTTCACTGCTCAAATCATCAAGATAAACAGGGGAATGTGAGTTTTCAGCTAATCCGCATGGTTTTTGGCTCTTTACTATTTAATTTAACCCCTGCATTAACCTCTCCACTCTCCTTAAAGGGAAGAGACTATATTCAGTGTGGTAAACCAAGCTAAGATACATACTATACAAGAAAATCAGAGCTATGTCAGCTTTCTCCTCCTATTTCAGGATGACTGCTGAGAGAGCCTTGGAGATCTGCCACTCCTATGAAAGTAATAAGATGTTCTAGGCAGCGTGCTTCTGCCTTGGAAAGAGAGGGAGCAGTGATTAGATAAACAAACCAGGACACAGATGTGATGAATGTGGTATCAGGAGAGATTCCAAGGCACCACAGCTGCAACATATTCTCATGTGTTTGAAGCATTTAAACATGGACAGTGAAAGAATCAAGAGCCACTTGTACTATTTCCGCGTATTTATTTTAAAGGGGGTGGGGTGGGGAGAAACAGTCTTGGAGAATGAAAAGGTAAAGATACAAGATAGGGTGTATAGGAAGTTAGCACCCACCCCTCTTCTAGAGAAATGAAATATCCTAGGAAATATTAAAAATGCAGAATATTTGTCCTAAAAGGGAAGTAGAAACTCACCTTAGAAGCAGAAGCTCACCCCCACCTTTGTTAATGGGTGGGCCATTAAGGCTTGGGCCACAGTATTCTCCATAACAAAGGCCTCTATCCATCTCACCACCTGGCCTAGGAAGATTGCATCAGCCAGCACTCAGGTGAAGCCATGTGGTCCAGACAAAGCTTAAAAGTTAGCTAAGACCCCTGCTCCCGGGAGTGTGACAGCCAATGGGATACATTTCTTACACAGAAACAGGAAACACTAAGGGTATCTCAGCATCTTGGCCCTTCTTTTCCTTCACCCAACATCTTGAAGCATGTGATTGTCCTTTTCACTTTGGAGCTCCAAGCCAGTCCCCCACTTGGAACTGAACCTTGAAGGATATTTCTTTCAACAGGTGTTAATTGTCTCCCTTGATTTCTTTTGGCCCCTGTGCTTCTACCAAACAAATAGCTTATTTCATCAAATGCTTGAATTTAACACATTTAGAAACAGATACTAAAACTGGAATTAATTCAGACATGCTCAGGGTATCACAGATGGCTAAAAAATTAAAGATGATGGTCATGAGTGCACATTTGAGGCCATGCCCCCTTTCAATGGATTCCATGCACCTAAGAGCTTCTGTTATGGGATCCCACTAACTCTTGGCTTTTTGGACAACACCCCACTCCCCCAGAGTCCTATTTCTCTTAGTACTTGATTAATCAAACAGAATGATTCACTGTGCAGCGCGTAGGGAATTGTCTCAGACAATTCTTAGCTTTTAACATCAGGAATTAAGTACCCTATTTGGAAAATGGAATCATAGGGGGAAATCCCCATATCAGTAGGATATTTCAGCCTCACCAGTCCTTTCTAAACTTTTAGCTTAAAAAAAGACTCACAGACTGTCAAGCCTGCAGTGTAGCATTGCTCACTTCTGTAGAACCGTGAGCTGGTGTGTAAACTGGACCATATGATATTATAACTGGATGACTGTGATGCAAAATGTGTCTAAAGAAAGGCACGGCTGAATTTGTCCTTTTCACATCTATTTCTTGAGTTTCCTTAACTGGACCTCCTCACTCTATGAGTCTTGGCCCCAATCTGAGCTGAAATCTATCAAGTACTAGAATATTAAGAACAGCACATAATAAATAATAGATATACCACCTAAGAAAATCAGTTGCAAATGCAGTGCGAAACTCACATCTAGAGCAGAGGTTTAATCATATTCTTATTGTTGCCTCCCACAAAGATTAAAATGTAATTTACCAGAAAAAGAACACAGTAAAAAAAAAAAGTACTACTCTGGATGAGAAAGTACACTCTGAACTTCACAGCAGTCCCAAAATAGACTGAAAAGAGGAAGCGGGTGGGGTGAGTTCCTTTCTACTTACAAAGAACTTGACCAGTGATATAGAACAAGTAAAAACCCCAAACAGCAAGTGCTTACTAAAGATCCTCTCTTATTTCCCCAGTCTGCCCTATTTTAAGATCACAGTACAGGAAACTTGGCAGCAAATATTTCTGAAAGTTGCCCTTGTCACTTCCACAAATTCAAATGGTTTTTAAGGGAGCACACTAATAGTCATAACCATTTTGAAGGACCAGAGTCAATGAAATAATTGTGATGAAGCTGTCTTGTTTCCATTAAAAGCACTAAATAGCAGGACATGTTTTTGACTGTACACAACATAGTTCCATCCATTTCCAATCCTGGTGTAATATTGTTTATGTAAAACAGACTAGATTTCCATAAGGTAGGCATGAATCATCAAGATTTTCAGTCTAAAGTTACATGAGAAACTGAGGCAGGTCCTCCCACAGCATTTACCAAAAGTGTAAGGCATCTAACTGTAGCCCTGATCCAGTGACAAAATATTGCTTTGGAAATATTTTGTTAAACAAGTATATTGCAAAATGAAGAGAATACTGGGATAGTTTGTCATTTAAATGTATGGCTGGCCCTAGCTGTTTTGCTGCCTGAATTTTTTTTAAAAAACCACTCTATATTGTATCAATGCTCTTTGCCCTAAAATTTACTGTCCTGAAGTAATCTGTCCATGGAACTACTAGGGAATCAACTACAGATAATCATTGATTTACGACTATTTAACAAGGTTCAAAGTTATGACAGCCTTAGAAAAAGTGATTTATGATCTATCCTCATATTTACGACTATCACACCACCTCCAGAGTCACATGATCCCAATTTAGGCACTTGGCAACTGGCTTGGATTTATGACCAATTGCAATGTCCTGCTTTCAACCTTCCCAACTGGTCTCTGACAAAAAAAACTTAGACTGGGGAATCTGGATGTACTTAATGACCATATAATTTACTCAATGACTGCAGTAGAAAAGTTCATAAAATATAGTCTGGTCACACATGATGATTTATTTCATGACCACACTGACTCATGATGAAAATTCTAATCCCAAATGTGGTTGTAAGTTGAGGACTACCTGTACTTCTTATGGCTGCAAACATCCATCTATCCTGACTGTGCAGTTTGAAAGGTTTCAAACCATTTTGATGGCTTCAGGCATGCAAAGTATACATTTTTTTCAGAGGCAGGAGAATTTTCTTTCAAACCATTATTGAGATTTTTATCCAATGCCAAAATGTTCTTCAGTATGACAAATGTTACATATTTAAATGTAGGCTGCAGGAAGGGAAAGAGAAACATATAACATATAGTCTATACAGTACACCAGAGGTGTCAAACTCGTGTCATCACAGCGGCATCCCTTGACATATTGGGAATTTTTCCCCCTTCGCTGAACCGGGCGGGGTCAGCATGTGAGGCATCCGGCCCATAGGCCGCGAGTTTGACACTCCTGCAGTACGTCATCTGTTCTATATGTAAAGTGGGTAACTCCAAATCTGCAAACCTGATTGGTCAAATAAACTAAGCATTGGTTCACTAGGAACCAATCCAAAGAGCTGCTAAAAGGCGGCAAATTTAAGCAACTGCCATTGGCTACAAGCAGGCAAGCCAGCCTGTATAAAAGGCTGGCCTCAGCTTCAGCCAAGTGTTCCTATTTACTGACTAGTTAAAGAATAAAGTATTTGTTGTTGGAACCCGGTCTACCTCGTGTGTTTTCCGAACAAAACACTGGCAACGAAGGTGGGATCATCCTGAACGGAAAAACCTGCACGCGGTGATAAGAAATCCAGATGACAACCAAGATGTCTGGAAACAACGCACCGCCCGCACCCTTCAATCCCAACGAAGAGGATTGGGATTCCTATGCTGATCGCTTCCAGATGTATTTGGAGAGCAATGAAATGGAAGACATTTCAGAGCAATGCAAGAGAGCTGTATTCCTGACGCACTGCGGGCCAACAGTTTTCAAGATGGCAAAGGCCCTTGCGAAGCCCCGAGATGTTAAACAACTAACGTGGACAGAATTGCAAAGAGTCCTCAAAGCACACTACGCTCCGATGGTGTCAAACTTAATAAAGCAACACGAATTTTACCGCAGAGACCAGAGAGAGGGAGAGACCGTCGCCGATTTCATCGCTGCCCTTAGACAATTAGGGGGTGAGTGTGAATTTTTGAACATTGACGAAGCAATGAGGGATTGCATGGTGTTGGGCCTGAGAGACTCGACCACACAGAGTAAATTACTCAACAAGCCCAACATCACCATTGCCGAAGCCATCGCGGAAGCCACAGCCGCTGAAGCCGCGAAAAAATCTGCCATAGCCATGAAAAAGATGAACACACACAGCGAAGAAACACCAACCAAAGACAGAAAGCAGCCTGCCACCACAACCCACTACGAAGAGTCGGGCGAAACAATTGAATCGAGCGAAGAAGACGACGAGGTCCACCATTTGCTCACGAACAGAAAAGAGCGCGAAAGAAGAAATTGGCGGGAATGCGCTGGCTGCAGAGGAAACCATCCCCGAGCTGAATGCAGATTTCTCGATGCCATCTGCCGGCATTGCAAGAAATGAGGGCACATTGAGAAAGTCTGCAGGAACAAAAAATGCTACAGCCCAACGAGACGCAGAAATTCCCCAACACGAACTGAGCCTAAACGAGCTGAGAGAAAGTGGCAACAAGAGAAGCGAGCCAATACACACCAAACTGTCATTATAAAGAGCGCACAGACGGAAAGTGGGAAGAAAATTAAAGTCATTGTAAAAATCGAAGGAAAACACTGCAAGATGGAAGTGGACTCGGGGTCCTTCCTCTCCAGGGTATCGTGGGACACAATAAGACAGCTAGTCCCAGGTATCAAACCCAAAGAATTGAAGAAGCAGCACCTAACCCTCAAGGACTATCAGGGAAACCAAATCCCTGTGGTAGACATGGGACAATTCTGAGTCGCCTACAAACAACACGTCAAGGTGCTACCGCTGACCATAGTCGACCAAGACAGACCAAGCCTCCTGGGCATCGAATGGTTCGCGCCATTGGGCATCGGGATGACCGGGATCGAATGAGTGACTACAACCGGCTGGGAAGACGACCTCATCCAAGAATTCCAGGACGTTTTTGACGGCTCACTTGGCAAGTATCGGGGAAATCCCATTTCTTTCAATCTAAACCCCCAAATAGCCCCACGAAGAATAAAAGCCAGGCGAGTTCCTTTTGCACTAAAGGCAAAAATACAGGAACAGCTGGACAAATTAATAGCCCAAGGGGTGTTAGAACCTGTGGACCATGCCAAGTGGGAAACGCCTATTGTCACACCCATAAAACCTGACGGGTCCATTAGAATCTGTGGTGACTATAAGGCTACCCTGAACCACGCATTACAACCAAGCGCATACCCGGTGCCAGTAGTCCAGCATTTGCTTCACTCCCTGGGAAAGGGCAAAGTTTTTGCTAAACTCGACTTGGCACAAGCCTATCAACAACTCCCAGTGGACCCAGAAACAGCAGAAGCACAGACTGTAGTCACCCATAAGGGCGCATTCAAATGTCACCGGCTCCAATTTGGAGTAAGCGTGGCCCCTGGTGTTTTCCAGAGTCTGATGGAACGCCTCCTAAATGGCATACAAGGAGTCGTTCCCTATTTTGACGACGTCCTAATCTCGGCCAGAGATGAAACTCAATTAAGGAAAAGACTCAAAGAAGTATTAACTAAGTTTAGGGAATCTGGCCTCAAGGTAAAAAGAGAAAAGTGCTGTTTAATTAAGAATAGCGTCGAATTCCTGGGCTACTCAATAGACGGAGAGGGTATCCACCCTACAGACAAAAAAGTTAAAGTAATCAAAGACGCACCTGAACCAAGAAATAAAACCGAACTACAAGCATTTTTAGGACTAATTAATTTCTATAATGTGTTCCTGCCAAACAAGGCCACTATAGCAGAACCGTTACACCGTCTTTTAGACAAGAAGGCAACTTGGACTTGGGATTACAAAGAAAAAAAAGCCTTCCAAAATATTAAAAGCTTGCTAACATCAACAAACGTTCTCATCCAATTTAGCAACACGCTGCCATTAAGAGTGACCTGCGACGCCTCACCATACGGAGTAGGTGCCATCCTGAGCCACCAACTACCTGATGGCAGAGAAGCACCCGTCGCATATTACTCTAGGACTCTATCCAAAACCGAGCGGAATTACAGCCAATTGGACAGGGAAGCTCTAGCAATTGTCGCTGGAGTAAAACGCTTCCACGAGTACTTACATGGGCGGACTTTTCAAATCATAACAGACCACAAACCGCTGATGGGGATTTTGGCGGGAAACAAGCCAACACCTAATATACTGTCCCCAAGAATGACTAGATGGTCAGAGTTCCTAGCAGCTTATTCCTACACTCTGACACATCGCCCAGGGAAACAAATTTCCCATGCGGACGCTTTGAGCAGAGCACCCTTACCAGCAACTGACGAAGACCCGGCACCAGCGATGACAACACTACAAATTGAGACTTGCCCCGATCTACCCATATCAGCTTATGATGTTGCCAGAGCCACCGCGAAAGACTCATTGACTGCCCGCGTTCTTAGCTGGGTAGGTAAAGGCTGGCCGGAGAATCAAAAAACTGAAAACTTTAAACCTTTCCGGTCCAGACAGACTGAACTTTCAATCCAAAAGGGGTGTTTGTTGTGGGGTGATTGGGTGGTAATTCCTGCCAAATTACAACCCAGGGTACTTAGGTTGTTACATGAAGGGCACCCGGGAATGGTTAAGATGAAAAGCCTTGCTAGAAGTTATGTTTGGTGGCCGGGTATTGATAAGGACATAGAGTATTGGGTAAGCTCATGCAACAAATGCCAGGCAATTAGACCGTCCCCACCAAAAGCACCCGTTAAGGACTGGGAAACCCCTCGGGGACCTTGGTCAAGAATACACATTGATTTTGCGGGTCCTACCAAGGGGCATACCTTTCTGATTGTCGTTGATGCCTATTCGAATTGGCTTGAAGTAAAAGTTATGCCATCAATGACAACAGAAACTGTAATTAAAAAGCTGGACAACCTTTTTGCCACCCATGGCATACCGGACGTTCTTGTCTCAGATAATGGGCCACAGCTAACCAGCATACAATTTGAGCAATACCTAGCCTCCCTAGGTATAAGACATGCCCTAACCGCGCCGGCTCACCCGGCTGTGAACGGCAGGGCTGAGAGAATGGTCCGGTTTACTAAAGAAGGTTTAGAAAGAATGGACGCCGGAGATGTCCAACAGAAAGTAAACCGTTTGCTCACACTCCAGCACATAACGCCCAGTACCATAACCAACAAGTCCCCAGCAGAATTACTTATGGGGCGAAAGTTAAGATCACACCTTGATAGGTTACACCCAAATTTTACTCCAGAAAACCCCCCTGACTCCTCTACATGGCTTAGACAATTCAAAATAGGCGATTTAGTATACGCTAAAAACTTCACCGGGGACCCGGTATGGCTACCAGGACAGATTACCCAAATCACAGGCCCCAAATCCTACCGATTAATAATAGAGAATGGCAGGGAATGGAAGCGGCACATAGACCAGCTTCGATCCCGAATTATAGAGAGAACCACAGACTTACAACCATTCACCGACAAAACCGACGAATTGCAAACCAAGGTGGGAGGGGAAAGGCGAGAAGTAAATAAAGAACTGTTTAAAACCAAAACCAATGAAACATATAATCAAAAAGAGCAAATAAAAGACTCACTGTTTGGAGAGACTTGCGTGAAGAGCCCATCGGAAGGGGCCAGCCAGACCAGCTCGACCTACCCGGAGGAAACGGGAGGGAGCAGCAAAACCGCCAGCCTAAGAAACTCAGGCGGCGGTAAAATGGCTGACTCACCCTTCCAGACAATTCCAGGGAGAAGAACACACGACACGGCAGCCCCATCCGAACCGGTCGAAGACTTCACTAAGAATGAACCGCGCAAGTCAAGTTGAGTCCGGAAAAGGCCCAGCATCCTGCGAGACTACGTCACCACGTAGGACTGAACTAAGAGGGGAGGGGTGTTCTATATGTAAAGTGGGTAACTCCAAATCTGCAAACCTGATTGGTCAAATAAACTAAGCATTGGATTGGTTCACTAGGAACCAATCCAAAGAGTTGCTAAAAGGCGGCAAATTTAAGCAACTGCCATTGGCTACAAGCAGGCAAGCCAGCCTGTATAAAAGGCTGGCCTCAGCTTCAGCCAAGTGTTCCTATTTACTGACTAGTTAAAGAATAAAGTATTTGTTGTTGGAACCCGGTCTACCTCGTGTGTTTTCCGAACAAAGCATCATCAACTATTGAAAATGTTTCAGAATTCTGTTTCTAATCGCTGGATTGTCGATTTTAAAATGTAAAGAAAAGAACAATGAGTTTGGAATTTTAAAAGAAATCAACATGAGCTAAATTCAACAAATGTATTCATAAATAAGCCACAATTGATGGATTATTGTGGTTTACTATGAAAAAACACCTGTTACAGAGGAGTTGAAATATTCTGGCTCTCTCTTGAATGCTTTAGACATTTGCCAGACACCTTGGCTCAAGGTTTCCATTTCAGTTCCGGAAAAGGCAGCCAAAATAGGAAGCTCGTAGGACTGCCAGGAACAAAGGCTGCAATTGTTTCTGTTCATGTGCCTCTGCTTTTAAATTAAGGAAAGGCACATGTTTCTTCTGTTTATTAGATTCTCCAAAGAGAGAATCTTACATGTCTGTTTTATTAGAAGCCTGCACCCTGCTTCTTTGTCTTTGAATTAGCTAATATGAATCTCTAAGAGTGTGTGTGTGTGTGTGTGTGTGTGTGTGTACTTCCTAACATGTCAGGAAGTTCTTAGTGAGATTAAAATATCATTATTGTTCTTAGTGACCTTTTTTTAAAAAATCTTCGGCAGTCAGATTTCAAAACAATAAAGCCAGCTAGAATCTTTCTAGGTATTTTATGCTTCCCACCAATGATTGGGATAACTTTCCTATGGTCAAATCAAATGTCAAATGTTTTGTTTTTTATTTGTTTGTTTTTAATTGTCATGAACCACAATGTACCATAGTGAGAATTCCCTCAACAGAAACAGTGGCTTTGAGATGGAAAAGCTTCTGCATCATAAAAATTGTCAGTGGGTCAGAAGGACTAAAAATGATATCTGAAAAGTCTCTAAGTTTTTACCCATGTTCACTATTACCTACTTTTTCCAAGATCTGTCAGCATCCCAACTTTATTATTTCTTTACTACCTCCTACTCCATATTTGTAAATACAGGTAGTCCTTGACTTACAAGTTTGTTTAGTGACCATTCAAAGTTACAACAGCACTGAAAAACATGACCTCTGACTGTTTTTCACAGTTACAACCATTGCAGCATCCCCACAATCATGTGATCAAAATCCAGATGCTTGGCAACTGGTTCATACTTAGGACTGTTGCTGTATATCCCAAAATCATGTGGATTACCTTTTGCAATCTTCTGAAAAGCAAAGTCAAAGGGGAAACCAGATTCATTTAACAGCTAGGTTACTACCTTATCAGCTGCAGTGATTCACTTTATAACTAAAGTAAGAAAGGTTGTAAAATGAGGCAAAATTCATTTAACAAATTTCTCAGTTGACAGTAGAAATTTTGAACTTAATTGTGGTTATAAGTTGAGGAGTACCTGTATTATTACTCTTCTCTCTTTGCCTGTTACATAATTTGTATGGTCTGTTAGACATATGTTGTTCCTTTTTCTATTTCTAAATTAGGAAACTGAATTAACATGTCTGTTCATATTAATGTAGGCAGGGAATGCAACTAAAATCATGTCTCTCTTTCATAGCATATAGTCTTTCCGTATTTGTGCATTTGTACAATAAAAATTAGAAATTTCTGAAATGTGAATGTAAAATTAATTTGACCTAATTAATTTTTCATTGTGAAAATGCATCTTTGACAATTTATTATTTATAAATTAGAAGGTGTTTTCAAAATCTTGCAACTTTTTTAAAATTTTGCTACCTAAACCCAAAATTTTAATGAAATTAGTGTGGTATATGGCCAAACACTATACATACTGTACATGTACAGTATGCTCATGTACAGCAATGTACATTAATGTACATGAACATACTGTACATACTGTACACGAATGGGGGTACATCCAGAAACACAACTCATGGGTTCCTGTGGCCAAGTTTAAGTAACTCTGGTTCTCCCTTTATATGCATTGATTACAATAAAAAATCCAACTAGAGTGTTGCTCTAGGGTCTGAAAGATCTTATTTCAAATCCCCACTCAGTCATGAATTTCACTGGATAATTTTAGATAGGCAGCTATGATAGATTTATGATGATGATGATGATAAAAATGATGAGTGGAATGTTGATGAAATAAAAATAAAATAAATGAGTGTACAATCACAATTACACTCAGAGATCTAACTCTTAGTACTGAAGTTAGATCTCTGAGTGTAGTTGTAATTGCATCTTTCTCCTTGTAAGCATGTATTTACATGTATTAAATCTATTCCACAGCAGATAGAGTTTCAACACTTTGCAAATAAAATCCTCATTAAGAGATTTTTTTTAAATACATATTGAAAAGTTTTGGGCTTATCCATCTCTCACAGCCCATTTCACCTTTCAGGAATGTTATTGTGGGGATAAAATGAAATAAAGATACCATTTCAATGAGAATGACCTTTACTGTATTCAATGATCTGCAACACTACTTGCAATTCTGACAGCATTTCTATCTTATCTACCTGTAATTTATCTATCTGTAATATATACTTACAAAGAAAAAGTCTTTACAGTACTTGTATATCAGAGGCTGCCTTCTAGGAAAGCTTGTAACTTTTAGGGAAAAAATGAAGATTATTTTTCAATCATTATTATCACTTAGGCCCATATTATGAAGACCAAGAAATAGGTCGGTAGAAAAATAGCTAAGGTAGATACATCATGACTCTTATGTTAAAGCTTCATGTAGTTAATCATATTTGTTGTATCTGAAGGTTTTCCCCATAGCAATACCTAATGGAGAAAGAAAATCCAAATTCCATGACACAAGGGATGCAGTAAAAGGTCTGGATTGTCCTTGTTTATTCCGTTTCTTTTTTGTGTGTGTGTGTGTGTGTGTGTAAACTTACATCTGAATAGATATAAGAACTTCTCGAAACAATACTGAAGCTGAGTGATGGTTGTTAAGAGAGGAACAAACAGTGAAATCAACAAACCAACTTAAAATAGGAAAGCTGTCTTCCCAGCACCAACATTATGTCAGCAATCAATACGGTATACAGATGGCCAACAGGTTGGACTATATGGGGCAGCTATAATTCAGAAGTTTATTATAATGAATTATAATTTATTTTTCTACCTTTTGGGAGATCAGAAAGGCTAAAACGTTGAGCAAATAGGGCTTTGCAGTAACTGACATACTTTGTGATGAAAATACTGAGATAAAATTCAGTTAAAATCAAATTACAGAGAAAGGACAGAAAATCAAGGTACATTAACATTAAAGACATTATTCTTTTATTTGAAAAAAAATATTCTACAGGAGCCATGTAGAAAAGAAATAAATCCTAAAAGTTGGAAATGTTTAAACCCCCAAAATAAATATAAATCAATCAAATATTATGTGAACTTCCTGAGATTAATTCAAATAAAGCCCCAAATGGAGATACGCCTTCCCCCAAGTGATTGAATATTTAAGGAGATTTAGTCATGCTCATAGGCTCCTCATAATTCTTACTATCCCTTTGTCATTTAAGGAAAAATGCAAGACTGACAAGCAAACATATGGATTTAGAGTTCCCATCTGAACCAGATCTTTTTTGTCATTTTTCTGAAAAATGAAATAAGACTCAGCTCCCTCTAATTCCAGGAAATCACTTTTCACTGTATACTGGAAAGGACAAAAAAAAAAAGCCCACTTCCTGCTCCTTGCAGAAATAAGATATTTTCAAGTTATCTTTGCCATAATAATGAACTGAAACTTATGCTGAGTAAAAGACTACTGACTTTGAATATGTACAGATTGGATAAATCTTGGCGAGTGGGGGAAATACAGGAAATAAAATTCGTATTTGCAAGGTTTTCAGTTTCCAATATTAAGTTTCTAATACAGCATAATTTATAATTTAACATTTAACTTTTTTTAATTTTAATGTAATTTAACATTTTTATAATATAAAAATAAGTTTGTCATTATAAAGTGCAAGTTGAAAACATCCAACTCATTTTCTTGAGTGGATAGTACTTCAGTGGGTAAATAAACATGAGTGTTTGGATATTAGATATATCATATGGGCAACATCATTCTAGCAACAATTGCATTTTCATTAAATGCTGAATCAAGCCCAAATCAGTGTACAACTAATCCTGTCCTAACTTCCTTATGGAGTTGTAGAAAGAAAAGATGTAAGGACTATTTCAGTTAGAAATCAAATCCTCATTACAGCACACTTGGGAAAATTAAACAAAGATGAAATAAAAGAAAGAGAATTAAATTGTTCTTTGGAACTCATTGAAGAAAAGTTATTATTAAAAAACTGAAAAGGAAACACAACTTTGATCAGAAGAAATGAGAAATTATTAAAAATACAATCCTTATAAGATAAATAATAGAAGTTTTTTTTTTAATGTAATTGATGTCCTTTTAAAATGGAAACAGACAAAAGTAACATACAATAAAATTAGATCACCTTAAGAAAATCTTTTGAATATGTTAATAATCTGAATTAAATTCTAATTCTCAAGTGCATTCAAATGCATTCAAAATTGTACTTTCCAATGTAATCAATAGAATCTTTCAATTTGACCATATTTGCAAAACAGTTTGTATCTATATTTTAAAAATATACTAGTATCAGATAAATGTATTCTGCTGTGCTTTTATAACATTTAGAAATAGATAAACCTGGAATATACATGTTTTATGTACTCAATTTTACACCAACACTCCCAGCTACATAAGAGCCACCACAAATTTCTCAGGCAATTGAACTTCATAGGGAATTATTATAATAACATCATTTTAACCAATATGAATATTGGGGCTTATACACCAATATCCTCCAAAAATATGCATCTAGGCACCATTATCATTGATGCCAATAAAACACACTTTATCTATAACCACAGACTGGTGACTTTGTATTCATTTGTTCTGACCCTCTTATTATCTCAACTGATGCAATTAAACCAGGTATTCAGGAAACTGAACTACTTACTCAACTAGATCAATATTATAAACAAATCAACAGAGTCAAATCGATTTCCAAATAGAACCTACTAAAAGACAGACCGCAAAACACAGAATAAGAAAATAACACTGGTTGCCACTTTCAGCTCACAAATTAAACCACTCTAACCCACTGCTTAATAAGCAACGGAGGCGCATAGTGGACAAGACAGGCACTGAATGGAACACCATACTTATTGACAGACAGCCATGCCATCTGAAGCAGATTCTCACAAGCAGCAGGAAGCAACAGGACAATAATATTAACATGGGAATCAAATCCTGCTACAAATGTATATGTCTACACCATCACTGGCCCCTACATGTATGTACAAAACAAGATAAAAGGGGCTTTCACATGTTTATCTTGTGGTGTGATATCTGCTGCTATTTACCAGCAGAGCCCCACTGGATTCCACATAGAACAAATACGACAAACTTTCAGCTAAAAAATAATGGACATACATTGGACCTCTGGATTCAAAAAAGGACAAAATGACATTAGAGCATTTCAACTTCTTAAGAGACCTGGAGACCTGAAAGTGATCATTTTGGGAGAAAAAAGCTATAATAGAATGATTAACCAAAAGATTGTTGAATACAACCTAAGGTGTTAGACTATCTCAAGAACTCAACAAGCACATTGTGTTTTTAATACATTTCAATTGTTAATTTGATTAAGTACTTTCAAGCTGTCTGATGTGTAACTTCGCATCTGCGTAACCATCCTAGCTTCCTTCCCACACAAAAACAACTCACACCAATTTAAACCCGACTTCAATTTAGCCCTCTATATATAATGAAGTGTAGCCCCTCCATATATGAAGTGAGCAAAAGCGTATGCCTTTTAATGTGTTAGCTGCAAAAGGTGCTACCAGAACCCTTTCGATTTTAAAGTATCTATCTTATTTGAGATTTTATATTTACTTTTATTTCTTTTTACACACACACTCACACACAAATAGTAATCATGATGATATCTGGTGGTTTTTAAAAGAAAAAAAATGAAGGACAGGTTTGTTATTTTCTGTTTGTGGTTTGTCTCTCTCTCCTCCTATCTTTAAAAGCCTGCCTTTCATTCTTGGTGAACAAAATGTCTACACATCCAAATTAAGAACTAACCAATAATTAACTGGGCATACTGATCTTTCTGCATACAAGGTCAGCATCACATAGATATACAGTGCATATGCTCATCCAACTGCATGGAGCTGGAGACATTTATTTGTACACAAAAATATTGATGTTGCTAAGTGATATGCAGTCAGTTGCTAACAGAACGTGTATTTATTTGTTTGTCTCATCTCCCTCACATAAACAATGCCAAAGGGTTGAAGAGTAGTGAGGAATATCCAGACTTTCTACTTAACATCATTATTTAAGATAATACCAATAAAAACAAATCGAGGGGAAAAAAAGAATCTTACACAGTAACTTTGTAGCCAACATGTACTCTGGCAGGAGTCATAACCAGATCTATCAACTAGAGATGCTATTTCTTTTGAAAGTTTAACTTACAAATTTATCCTAAGATAACAATTAATTTTGTTTGACTAGATATTTTACAGATTTATATGCTCTCTTTCAATTAAAGTGTATCAAGTTGACTTATAAAATATATAAAACAGTATCATTATAAAAAACAATGAAACAAATATTGTAATTAAAATAGATAAAATAGCAGCATTAAAATTACATGTGATACTAAAAGGCCTGAGAACACCCAGAGATCTTTGTGTTATGTGGAAAATATGTAGCTTAAGATACAATGGGAATTTAGAAAAATAATTTGATAAACTGCAAATACAAGCCATGAAGGTCTTGGGCCATTTTTCCCATCAATTCTTCATGCCATCTCATTTACTTCAGATGAAACAGAAGGATTTGAGGAGGATTCCAAAAATTGTTCTAAATGCAATCATAATTCAAAAAGAAAATAAAGAATTTAATATTTATAAGACTTTATAGATCAATGCAAGTATTTTGAATTACGAATCAGGAACTATTTGTCAACTACAATCTATTGTATAAAGTATACAATACTCTGAAGATACGTAAGATACACAGAAATGCAGGGATTCTAGTCTGGAAGTATAGTTACTTCTCAATTCTCAATAAGACACAGGGACAAGTATAACCTCACTAAATACAACATCACATCCTTCTATAGTTATGCCCATAGTGATGCATTAGAAAGTCCAATGATGAAGCTGTTCTAAAACTATATGTCTTTGCTCACAGTCCATCTGTGAAGCTTAAAATCAAGAGGGTGATGATTGCAAATAAAACAAAATTAAAGCCTAATTCAGCCCATGTTCATCTAATTCACTGTGATACAAAGAGTATTTTACAGTTCATGCCTATCACATTAATACCACTGTGCATAGTCTTAAATGTCTAGGAATATGACAACAACTATCCTGTCTTGTGACAAGGGAACAGCTGCCCAAGCAATATAAATCTGTGTTATTTCCTATAAAAGTATTCCTGTGACCAGCTGGGCCTTCAAGCTGGTTCTCCATTTATATTTAAAGTATTAATATTAACGTGAAGACATTTCATGAAAAGAAGGGAGAATCGATCATAGTATGAGCAAAGGAAGAAATATAGGCTCTAAAATTTTTTGATGTATCAGGTATTTTGTAATCGGTCAGTTCATTTAGCACAATACCAATGAAAATTCAGCTTGTGCTGTGCCATTTTCTAGCAAAAAAACTTACTAATGCTGATGCGAAAGGGAAATTATGGGAAAATTCTACTGTGCCAAG
This sequence comes from Laticauda colubrina, assembly GCA_015471245.1. Taxonomy (NCBI): domain Eukaryota; kingdom Metazoa; phylum Chordata; class Lepidosauria; order Squamata; family Elapidae; genus Laticauda; species Laticauda colubrina. The sequence continues at coordinate 64,297,122 of BLBF01000002.1, read as the reverse complement.
CTTCATATGTAAATTTCATACTCAGCTTCATATTAGAGCATATTTATCAAAAATTTACAAATACAGGTAGCCCCACCTAATAACCACAATTGAGCCTGGTATTTCAGGCATAAGTCATTATAATCATTAAGTGAGATGCTCATGTGACCACTTCACTCAACAACTGCAAAGGATATTAAATGGGTGGAACAAAAAGCTGTCTGCCACGTAAGAGTAGGCAGTTCCTCAACTCTTTGTGGAGAAGGAAACTTCTTTCCTGGGGAGGGAGGAGTTTTGGATTGATTGGGACTTGGATCTTTGGATCACTGTCATGGGTTGCCAAGCACCCACAATCATGATCTCAGGATTGCTGCAATGGCTATAACTTTGTGTGCGAGTCTTGAATTTCTTCATTCAGCACTATCATAATTTTGTACAATTGCTGAACAAAAAGTTGTTAATTGAGGTCTACCTCAATCTGGATTATGACACTGAAGAAAGGAAGAACCACAGTGAAAGCAGTGCCTTAGTTATTAAAAATAGGAATAGAGCCAGAATAAATGTGAAATGTGCATGTTCTAAAAGCTAATGTTAGTTAGATTCTTGCCCTACTAGGATAAATGGACCACAAAATAATGTAAAACTTAAAGCCAATGTGATATATTGGTGAAATTATTGGATTAGGATTATCCAGAATTCCAGATCACTGTCAGCCATGAACATCACTGAATAATTTCAAGTCAATCGCTCTCTTTCAGACCAGCGTAGCTCACAAGATTATTGTTATAAGAAAAAAAAATGGGCATTGTCATCTATAGCTGAGTTTGTTATATTGTTACATATGCTGACATTGCATAGCTCAGTGAGTGCTGTAAAGCACTTGGAACAGTATACAGTACAAGTTTAAGTACTATTGCATTGTGATATATACATGAGTTCCCTAGAATCTCAGGACTTTTCACTATAACTCTACCAATTTCATATTTTCTTATTCCTTTGATTTTTAAAAGATTCATAATTTTAACTTTATGCCTGTTTCACACAATGAAAAAATACTACTTTTCATTCAAGATGATATTGCTAATGCCAATATACTGTAACAAAACTAAAGTTTATTTTCCAATAATTAATCTCATCCTAACAAGCAACTGAAACAACTGCTAAAGCCAAAGGCATATAGTGGTAAATGTTATACTATATGATGACACATTATAGCCTTTTCTTCAGTGACAATAACACAAGATACACATATACATATACATGTACGTAATAAATAACTGTAAGATATATCCATCATTTCTAGAAAGAATATATATGTCATGTTGCAGAAGCTTAGTATATACAAACTGTTTTACAAAATTGGACTGCTTATATTCACTAATAAAATCGAAGTATAATGCAATCATATTGTTGCTGCCACAACACATCTGCAATGCTAGTATAAAACAGCATTGCATAGTGATAGTAATCTGCTCTATCTAGAGCAATAATGTGCTGTTGCACCCAAGAGATCTTATGATTAGTTTATAGATAGTCATGACCTTGCAGACTTATTCAGAATGCAGAGAAAGTTTTATACTTTAGAAAATATCAGGCCTTCAAGTAACAAAATTTGTTATTTTGGATTCCTTATCTGTAATGAATCTGTGTGATGTTTCTGCCTGTGCAAAATGAATAAAACTATGGCTTTCCCTTGGCTGTCCTACTAGTGCTGCTTATATTTTATGCCAAAGCAGTAATTTCAAATAAGTACAAAACATCTATAATAACAAAAAAAAATAGCAAAAATAATAGCCCTTTCTTTCGACAGAGTTAAAAAAAACCCTCTTATGTAATTCTAGGTTTTTATTAACTTCAAAAGGTCTGTTTTGTAATTGTTAAATGATGGTTTGGCACCCTCCAGCTTACGTTCAGCTTATATAATTCTATCCTTTTCCTAAAGTTCGAGCATTCCTTCTCACGCCTTCTTCTAGAGCAGGGGTCCCCAACCACCAGGCCCTGGACCGGTACCAGTCCGTGGATCATTTTGTACTGGGCTGCAAAGAATGAATAATCGTGATTAAAATATATATAAAAATATGTTTTAATAAAGAAATAGTAAAGAAGCCCTTTACCATTGGGGAAGAATTGATTTTGCCGGTCCTTGAAAAAGTGTTTCTGTGTGAAACTGGTCCCTGGTACAAAAAAGGTTGGGGACCACTGTTCTAGAGAATAATAATGCAATCTCCCAGGTGAATCAATGCAAGTCTTTAATACAGAATGATAATTTCTGCAACAATGTTTTAAATGATGTTTTGAAATTTATAGCTAAGGACAATGTTTTAAAAATAGTGTTTTGAAATTTATAGCTAATTCTAGACAAAAGAAGAAGAGAAAATAAGAAAACAACCCCATTGTTAATTTGTAGTCATCTCTTTATGTTATACACTATTGGTTAACAATGGGAGTTGATGGATGAGAACAGACTGATTATATAAGCATTAATCAGATAAAATATCAAGTTTTTACATATTTAGGCCATTCAAAATCATAACAACTAGTTTATGACAGTTGAAAACAGGATAACTATAACTTATTGAATTTAAGTGTAGCTTTATTTATAAATCGGTCAGTCTATAGGACTACATTTAATTTCAAATACGGTACATAGGAGAGAAAGACAACAAACATGTGAACAAGTACAGCAAATTATTCTTACCTAATACCATGCTACATTTATTTATAACTCTGTATCTCATAAAGAGTACTAATTATACTTCATAGAGCTCCTGCGGGGAAAAATAAACACATTTGCAATGTGGATTTTACACCTTATTTTATACCATATGGGCATTCTATAATATTATAGCTTTTTTAAATTAAAAAGTCCAGTAAAAACAAAGGTAATTAGCTCAAGTAACAAAGAATACCTGAAAAATTGTATTATTAAACTAAAACAAGCCAACCCAGAATTTGATCTATTTTTCATAAAATGAGAAACAACATGCACAATTGCCAAATTGTTCACACATTATTAATAAGGAACTATATAATTTTTAATGTTTCAATAACATGGTAAGCTTCACTATCTATTGATAATTTTCCCAATAATCATTGGAGATTTTGTTGTATGCAAAGAATTTGTTGGAAATGTAATTGGTTCTGTATCTATTGTGTTCAATCCACCTTTGTATTGCTTTATCCTAACTTTAACCTGCTCTTCTCCAAAGATATGATTTCCTTGCTTGAAATATGCCTGCAATTCCATCTTGGCTTGACATGTCTAGCTTATGTGAAAATGTACATTCTTGCGCATCATTGCCCAACATTTACAATTCTGTTTAGCTCTTTTTTCTTTCTATAAATATTCTGGTAAAGTTTATAAATGTATAATGCTCAAGATAGCTAATAACAATTTATTGTGGGCTATTTGGATAATCTGGACAGCCTCATAGGGATACTGACAACTGGTTTATAATATGTAGTATGGGAAAAAATAGCTCCTGCAAATAGTTATATATGAGTTAATAAAATATTGTATTAAAATAGACCGGTTCATTGTGTTTCATATTCTGTTTTCTTTATTGCTGTTAAGATATATTGTGCAATAAATTGAAGTGGGCATTAAAAATATGAGGGTTGAGTTTTGGGGGAGAAATGCAACAAGGGACATATTAGACTATCAAGTGACATTAGTAGATAGATAGGAAAGAGATGAAAATTGATTAACTCACTGAGAGTCCTGAGAACAAATAAAGTTAGAAAGTAGTAAAGTACTCTTTACTAAAAATAATAAAGTAGTCTTATGGTTTAAATATAAGTCTGTTTGTGCATATACATGGAAAAGGAATGAATAGAAAAATAATTATTAACTGGATTGCTTATGATGAAAGAATGAAACAATTGGCAAAAATGTAACAATAATTACATGTTACAATGGGACATTGTATGGGACATTTTTATTAATGTTAACAATGGATTTTGCAAAAATCATATTATACACAGAAGAAAAATACAAAAAGATAATAAGAGTAAAAGAAGAATGACTGCAGGAGAATAAAGTCCTAAGTCATTTAAAAATAAGTATTAGAAAATAAATTCCTCTCGCATCACATGAATGAAACTGACTATAAGGAAAGATTGTGTGAAAGCAGCTTTGAAAAGAGTAATTTTAATAAAGTGTTACAGCAGTGTGCCGAGTTACACTGAAGGAAAACATGCTTGATGAAATTATGACTTGTAAAAACTATGGAGAGAAAATATGTGTATCGGAAAATACTGCAAAAAATGAAAATATTAGAATACACACACAATTGCAAAGAACATAGGCAAAAAGAACAAGTAATAGTTAAGATTAGAGAACAAAGAAAATTTAGGGTGTCAACTTGGGGGAGTTCCCCAGATGGAGCCAAGATCTCAAACTGGACCACAAGTGCCATCAGACTGTCATAAGCACCAATCCAATAATGATTTTTAGTGCAGTTGAGATAATTTGGATTGCATTTGGTCAATTAGATTTATAATTGACTGACCAAAATGACTAATACTAAAAATTATTGCATTTCCATTTTTTTATATTTTTAACTGCTACATAAAAGGGTTTTTTTTTACACCAATTACTTGAATACAACCTGCTCCCAATCCCCAGAACACTAAGAGGTTTACAGAGCAGTTTTGATGAAAAAAATAAAAAGTTTTGGAAGCATATGAAAAGTAGCCTCCAGAAGAGTGAGTTGTATGAAGAATAAAAGCAATGCAATCATTTGGGATGAAATTAAAAAGAGGGAACGCTGGAAGGCGTAATTTGGAGATTGGTATGAACATAAAAGTGGTTATGTTGAAGAGTAGAATTGAAATATATGCTACAAATGTTCGTGTCCAAGGGGGAAAAAAACTGATTAAAAGTCTATACTGATACAAGGAAATTGTGTCCTGAAGAAATGCTAAAATATGGATGTGGTTTGTTTATGGAACAATTGACTTGTTTAATGTGCATACTTATGATCAGAAGAATGCTGTCATTGATTTCTTTTAGAAGACTAAAGGTAAAATTTTTAGGGTGTTTCACATCCCTGGGGAAGATGTTTCATGATGTTCTGATTGATAGGTGATAATGAACAAATTAGGATATGCTTTAGAGAACTTTAGAGAATCCTTATGCTAGGTCAATTAAGTGCAGACCAGGTTTTTGCTTTTTGGTAAATCACTGAGAAATATATGGACATGAGGAAGTGCATTGATTTAGGGGAAAAACATGACAAATTGAGGAGGTTTGAATTATGAAACATTTTGCATGAATATGGAGTTGATGTTTGTAGATTAAGCTGGGTACAATGCAAGGATGTCTTACATCCTCTTAATTCTTTTATGTTTGACTGTTTGCCAAAAGAAGCAAAAATAGCTGCATATAAAAGTGGGCTTTTGCCCACTTTGTTTAATGGAAATAAGAGTTGGGTACCTCAGGAAAAAAAGTAAGCTGCATGAAGCATTAAAGATGCTATTCAAGCAATAGTATGAAGAATGAGTTGAGGGGAGGTAAACAACAAATATGTACTGAATGTAAAAATAAGGTAACAATAAAAAAAATATGTTGAGATAATTCAGTCTTATAGTGACCAAATGAGAATCAAATAAAAATAATAAATATATGAGGGAAGAATAAATTACTCCAGAGAAAGGAAAAAATCAGCAAGAAACTGGACTTAATTTGTTTTTTTCTGAAAGTCGTTTTGCTTCTCATCCAAGAAGCTTCCTAACCAGCAAGAAAGTTGGGATTAGAATTGAATTGTGATTAGAGTTGGGAAATGAAGCAATCCTCAAAAGGAGAGAAGTGAGAAATTTAAAGAACATGAGACAATGTATGAGTTGGTGGCATTATATGACAGAATGAAGATTGATTTTCAAGCATAGAAAAGTAAGGAGAGCTTCTATCTACCTCATTTCTCCTGTGAATCCTTTAAATGGGAATTGGCAATATTCTCAGGATTGCTGAAACAATTGGTTGAAGAAGCTTTCCAGGGATACAGTGATATCATATGAAGGGGACTGAGCAGGTAATCAGGAGGAATAAGAACATCTGACAGTCCCCTTCTCACCCTTACTTTCAGGTTTTTCAGTTTTTAATGACAATAAAAGAGACTCAATCAACGGATTAATCAATATAAATTTATCTAGTATTTTAGAAGTTTCTTAATTTTTTTTATTTAAAAACAGTTTTTCATCAACGTAAAGGAGACTCCATTCTTAAATGTCTCAATTTAGAGATCAACAAAATATTTCTTTCTTTTCAGACTAGTCTTGCTTCACGTGTCAGTAAAACTATAGAAACTACACTAATGACATCGTATGTCCAAATGATTAAATTTTCCTTTCTACCATTCATTGAAGTGAGAGTATTTCTAGCATCTCTGCAAATAGTGCAGACAGATTTACTTTAATTTCAAACAGCAGCTTTTTGAAGCAGACTAATAAATTACCATAGTCAAATCCCCTACTGAACTTCTGGAAAAGTCTGTAAATATATTTAGCAACCTGCTGCATAAACATAACTAGCTTTCAACTAGGACTGATGTCTTTCAGAAAATGTGCTAGTTATGTTAGAAAGGAAAGAAAGGATTCAGAAAATGCATTTGATTTTCTATTTCAATCTGGAAAAAATATAGGTGCATTGCTCATGGTATCACAGACCAATTTTGTTTTCTTCAGATAAAACCTCTTAAGTACTGAATATTTATTTAAGGGAACAGATGAGTGGGTCTGATTCACATAATGCTCATTTATTTTGAAATAAATCTCCTATAAAATTTGGCAAGACCATAATCAATACGAAAACACTCAGTTTTAAAACAGTTGTTTCTTTTAGTCTGGACTGTAGATGCAGAGCTGTGCAAAATAGTTCTAACACAACCATCGCATTCATGGGACAGCTGTTTTGAGCAGCTTGTACATAATACAAAATGTGAATGTTCCCTTTTTTTTGGCTTGGATTTATTTTGGGTAGAAATTATTTGAGGTGTTTCATGCCATTTTAGATGTTGTTACTGGAAGCTGTCTTGCTCCCGTAACAAAAGATTGGGATGTTATGTCTGGACATCTTCTGCCTAAGCCAAAACAGACCAGTCATGTCTCTAGTACTACTGGCTTAGTTTGGTGGCATTTTGAAGCAAAACAACAGGTACTTAAGAAGCAGATGGCATAGTGAGCAAGCAACTGGATTCTCTACTGGACAGGTGCTTCTGCTGGACTATTGGTGACTGGGAGTAACTATTTGCCTACATGTGTCTGAGGCAACTGTCAGAGCCTTGATTCCTGTTTTAGAACAGTTTTTTTTTGGGGGGGGGGGAGGTTTGGTTACATTTTTGATTTAGTGTAGTGAGGTAATTATGTTTAGATGGAAAGAAAAAGACAGACAGACCATTCCACCCATCCCCGGCTTTTGAAATCAACTTCCTTCTGAGTTTAAAATAAAATCCCCCCCCTTTTTAAAAGCCCCTTAAAAAAGTTGGCTTGGTGATTTGGGGAAATTAATTCTTCCAATTAATTGGGGTGGGGGGTGTCTAGCCCTGATTGTCTCCTGTTTACTAGAGATTCAGACACGTACATCAGAGCCCTTTTATGTTTGTGGGTATTTAAGCTTTTATTTTAAGGCTGTTTACCACCCCCACTTCCGACTTTAGGACAAGATACATTCACCAAACAAAATCTCTCCTCCAATAAAACACCACTAAATACACAATGGCTGGGAATTAAGTCAGTTAAATTGGTCTTGACAGCGAGGGCAGTGAGAAGGGATCCAGTACTGATTGACTTGTTATGTTTAGATACTTAGGCACTCTGGGGTCCTATTGATGCCACCCATGCTGTATTTTATTTATTTGCTTGCTTGCTTGTAACATTGATATCCTGTCTTTCCCTCGGGAGTGCAAGTCTCCATACAATTGTCTCCTGTCATTTTCCTCCACAATATCTAACATATGAAGTAGGCTGGGCTGACAGAGTGATTCAAGTCACTCATTCAGCTCCCATGGCTGAAGGTGAACTTCCATCTGGATCTTAACCATTATACCACACTAATGTGCATGTGTTTGTTTTTGCCGCAAAGGAATGTTTGAACTATTGGTTTATGAATCTGTTTGCCACAATTCTTCAATCTGTTAGCACCACGGGTCCAAAAAGGAGATATTTTGATGAGCAAGAAGTATACATGACTCATAATTTCCATTTTGTTCTGTTAAATCAATCTACTTTACATTTAAGAAGTCAGGCAGTGAAACCAATGTTTCTTACACTGGTGCTTCTCTCCTGAATAGCAACCACTTATTTTCTTTCTTTTTTTAATCCTCTTTGACATAAACTGAAATTGTACAATCAGCCCTTTCCTTCACATTTTAGGAAGTTTGGATAATCCCAGATGATCCTTCAATACAGGGAGCTGGAGATTGCAATTGCCTTTTAGTCATGAGATTGGATGTTTTTATTGCTGTTAATGTTTTCATATGTAACTCTCTGTTCCATCAGAATATTTCCAGCTGCTAATTTTTAACAGGTTGAAAATCTTAATCCCAATAGTTTTAAAAGCAGTTCCCTATTGAGTGTATTCCAATAATACATGCCCAAAGTGACAAAAGAGTGAGTAATTTTACCCTGTCAAGGTAAGGGTGCAATTGAGGCACAAGATGGATTTGTGTAAAGGCTTTCTTAGCGACATCTGTCACCTGTACTTTTTCCAGGAGTTGAGAGATTAATAAAATCCCTACAAAATAGCAGTTACAAAGAGGGAAATTTAACCTCATAAGGGAGCCAAGATGAAATGTTCCCAGCCCAGAGAGGTCAATCTTTCCCCTGTCAACAATGACAAGACCCAACCACAGACAAAGGAGAATTGTGATGGAATGTGCACCTGGAGTGGAGGGGAATCTTGGCAGCCCAGAACTTTATCAGGGAGGAGGTGGTGCATTTCAGAGAGAAGCCCAAATTAAGAGATTGCAAAATCCAAGATGGATGGGGAAGGGAAAAAGAGGTTCAGAGTATCCATATGCTAGAATACCTCAGGATATATTTTTTTATTTATTCAACTTACATGCCACCTAATATATTCATTTGGGTGAAGAATTATAGCTTCGGTTTGGCAAGATTGGATTTTACTGTGTTGATTTTTTGTTTGACCAGACAAGAACCAACATCCATTTATTCGGTTACATGCAGAGTCCTAAATTAAGACTTTGACTAGCACTTTATTTTATTTATTTGATTTGTCAATCGCTTACAAGATAATAGGTATAAGTATATACATGGTTATGAATAATGAAATAGGTACATATAATAAAAATAAAAGAAACAATAGGACAGGGACAGTAGGCATGTTGGTGTGCTTATGCACACCTCCTACAGAATGCACACCTCCTCCACCTCTTAGGAAAGGGGTGAGGTCAATAGTAGACAGTCTAAGGTTAAAGTTTTTGGGGTTTGGGGAAGAAACCACAGAGTCAGGTAGAGTATTCCAAACATTGACCACTCTGTTGCTGAAGTCGTATTTCCTGCAATCAAGTTTGGTGCGGCTAACCTTGAGTTTGTATCTATTGTGTGCTCTTGTGTAGTTATGGCTGAAGCTGAAGTATTCAATGACAGGTAAGACATTGCAATGTATGATTTTATATACCATACTTAGATCAGATCGAAGACAGTGTAATTCAAGGTTTTCTAGGTCTAGAATTTCGAGTCTGGTGGCATAAGTTATTCTGCAATGAGTAGAGGAATGGAGAACACTTCTTGTGAAATATTTCTGGATTTTCTCAACTGTGCTAATATCAGATACGTAATGTGGGTTCCAGACTGATGAGCTGTATTCGAGTATTGGTCTAGCAAATGTTTTGTATGCTCTAGTTAGTAGTGTGATATTACCAGAAAAAAAGCTACGTAGGATTAGGTTAACAACTCTTAATGCCTTTTTGGCTATGTAGTTACAGTGGGCTCTAGCACTTAGATCATTAGAGATGAGTATTTTAAGGTTCTTTACAGAGCTTGGATCATCAACAAAATCTTGACTATTCAGCTTGTATTTTATTTTCTGATTTTTTTTTGCCAATATGTAAGACAGAGCATTTATTTGTTGAGATTTGAAGTTGCCATTTTTTTGACCATTCTGATACATAGTCAAGATCTTTTTGAAGAGTAGCAGTATTGTCTATGGTATTGAACAGCTTTACATCATCAACGAAAAGAGTGCAGTTGCTCTTAATATGATCACAGAGTATGTAGAGTATGAAGAGAGTTGGTGCTGGAACACTGCCTTGGGAGTCACCGCTATTGACATGTACAGAATTTGATAGGACACTCCCAATTTTGACCATTTGTTGTCTGTTTGACAGGAATGCTTCTATCCAGTTATGCAGTTGTCCAGAGATACCATAAGATTTTAGTTTTAGGAGTAGTTTGTCGTGTACCACTGAATCAAAGACTTTACAGAAGTCTATGTAGATTGCGTCTCTTGTTTTGCCCTGACCGAGTTGTGTAGTCCATATGTTTTTGCAGTGTAAGAGTTGAAGATTACAGGATAGTTTTTTTCTGAAACCAAATTGTCAGTAAATGTGAAGCCATCACTATGCAGTCTATAACTGAGCTAAAATTTAATTTAAGGTGGTTTTGTTAGGCCTATACTGTACATATGACCTGAAAAAAATATTGAGAATCACTATGTGGCAGAGTTATAAATTCCCTTCAGAAGCTCTTTGCTGCCATCTATTAGTTGCCCAAAGTTATGTAACTTCACTGGAACTTCACTTATCTAGACAAAAAGTTAAAATCTTTCTGTCCATGTGCCACAATTCTGATCCTGAAAAAAATGGTATCTATCTTTTTTAATGTGCACATTGGCACTTTTAACTTTCTGTTTTGAAATAATCTTTAGTGAACAAAATATTAAAGTAAGATTTATCCAGACAGCAGTCCATTACCCATCCCTAACACACATACATAAAACAACTTGTTTGATTAGAAAGCAATACATGCAGAGAGGGAGGGAATGAGAACATAAGTTACATATAAGTTTGAGAAATGGAAGCCATTTCTTTGAACTGTTTAATAAATGGTATTGGCCAAAGATGAAGACAAAGCTCAAATCTTATTTGAATTCTCTTTTGAAGTTATGTATTGCACACTCACTGAATAAAGATTTGCCTGGTTAAAGAACCATTGAAGTATTGAGAGTGGGAGGTGAGTAGGAAGGAAAAATGCAAATCATTCAAACATTTAAATAATATCTTGCTAGACACAGTATGAAATGAAATATGAGCAAAGTAAAATTAATGACTGATGTTTGATTGACCTCTCAGTATGAATAATAGACAGCAGATTTCATACAAAATAAAAAGCTGTCAGGGGTTGCCGTTCATTTTCCATGAAATATAAAAACCAAACCTTACCATCTATAGTAAATTTATAAAGCAGCTATTAAAACAGCCATTAATTTCACAATAATAGTTATATCTTTTACATTTAGACTTCCTTTAAAAGGCTCTTGTATCAAACCGAGCAATATCCATTCTGTTCAAAGTAAAATCAAGCTCATACAAAACCTCATGACACAGAAACTCTTAAGTGCAACACCACTGAGATTCCAATGTTACTGTTGTGAATTCTAATAATTGGCACCATGATTGAAAAAAGCATCCAGAGTTGCCAGAGCTGTAACTAACATTAAACTGACAAATTTTGTGTGGCCATATTTTCGCATAATTACTGAATTTCTTAAAATCTTGATTTAAACTTGGAAACAAAGAAAACATTCCACATATGTGTAGTGAGATAGGAGTGCAATGACAGAGTAAATGTTTCAGACGCAAGAGATCCCAAACAATACATGGGAAATTACTATGAAAAGCACCTATCTTGAACCATGGGATGTATTGCCAATGGTGTAATTTTCTCTACTTGGTGCTACACAAGATGTGATGATCCAGGGTGTGCACAGAGGCAACACAGCCAGAGAACAGATATGAGTCCTTTTATTTGCTCCAACTTGCCCCCAACGTCCCATTTACTCTCCAGCCTGGAGAAAAGCTCTCTCATGAACCTGTAGCAGCCTCTGGCTGCAGATATTCCAGTCCAAACTCTGTAAATAGACTGACTGCAATCAATCACATCAGGGCAAGATAATGAGTCCCAGAAGAATCAGGGCAATAATTCCAGCAAGGCAAGATAAGCACACAGAAGCAGAGCAATAATTCAAACAGTCAAGGAGGAAAGCCAGGAATACAGGCCACAGTTCTCAACATGATGAATTCAGCATTTGTTCCCAGAAAAAGCCCCCCTCAACTTCCTCTCCTTTAACCTCCATCCCCAGGTGTGCTTTGTAAAGGGAATTGGGGCCCTTTTTTCCTTGCCACCCACGTTGCTCTCTTCTGCATTCATACACATTATACTGGTACCCAACTGAAAACAATTACCTGCTTCATCACCGAAAGAATAATGCAACTTTGAATCCAGCAGACCCAATGCTAACTTTATTTGCAAGCAGACAAGCAGGAATAAGCATCAGAAATAGAACAAAGCAATGTCCCACCCAGAAGAAATTAAGGAAAATCAATACCCTAGTCAAGGTAAATATGACTACCTACCATATGTAAACAGCTATAAGACTCCAATCCTTCATGCCAATGAAGGCATTATCTAGCCTGGTAGCAACCAGGAAGAGAAGCAAGCTCAGAAAGCACTAACAACCCAACAATTGATTGCACTATCATCCAATAGTAAAATAATAGATATGTAGCATTAATAATGTTATCAATTTGTTTCTTTTTTATCTTTAAAAAAATAGTCAGAAAAGCATTCTATTACTGATTTCAAGGATTGGTCTTAGAAATTAGATGGGGTCATAAAATGTACTCACCATAAGAGATAAATGAAATATCTGTTGAGCTTCAAAATCCTCCATTTACAGCAGATAAATGCACGTGTCTATGTACAATGACTCACAGAGATACACATATATAAAATTTGTGAAAATCAACTGCAATTACACCTGAAGAATAATGATTCTGGGCACTTCCCCTTCTTTTTGTACACAACTAATGCTATTATTCCCATTCTTGATGAGATTCACATCGGCCTGCAGTCAGCCACTGGAAGAATAGAATACTGGACTGGAGAATGCTGGACTGGACAGGCCTTTGATATCATCCAACATAGTTTTTATTATGTTATTAGTACATTTTGAAAGTCACCCTAGCGAACTTTCCAAAGGACATCCTGCAGCAACAGCATATTCTTTAATTTTCAGGAATTTATAAAGTACATTCTTTTGACTTCCCTAAACCATTCTCTTGGTTGAATTGAAATTCTATGAAAGATCCCTGCCAGTTGCAATTTATGTAATAACTGAAACTTTTCACTCTATTTATTAAATAGGACACTACTGTATATCACTGCAATGAAAGACTTTGGGCAGCTTCCCAAGAATATTCCTTATTTCAGGAGTATTTGTATTTCTAAAATCTGTTTCCTGTGTTAAGTAATTTAATAAATAAGAATTGTTCTTCAAAAATCAGGAAAATAGAGGAGGAAGGAGTGTTATGTATGCTCACTGACTTGAGTTACTTACAAAGTAATAATGGCTTGATAAAAAGCTAATAAACATACTTGAAAGAGTTTGAGTAGAATCATATACAGATTCATTTCAGCTTGAAGTTCTTGAATTGAAAGGAAGTATATGTAACTCCCCCCCCCCAAATTTGTACTTTTAATTTTAAATGTGCACTGGTATAATTTTTCAGATCTGATTGGACAGTCTTTTTAAACTCTAACATAAGAATCAGGTATGCTTTGATTCATTATTAGTAAAAACATCATCAACTCATCAAGTTTTAGTAAAGTAGAATATTGTGTGGTGTACAAACAGTATATACAAGAAATATTGCAGGCAGTTTTCCTGACATATCACCAGTATGGCAGTGCAAGTAGCAGGCTCAGAACTCTAGAGTAGACATTTGGGTAAAAGCAAGAATGTTTTGTTGATATGATACCAACTACAGTGCAAAGATTTATTCTTTGTTACACTGACTAACAGTAGTCGAACAAGCTGTTACGGAACTTGGCTCTCTAGATTTGGATTAAAAACTACCTATCCACTATACAATTTTACAAGTAGTACAATAAATGAACTAACGGAGGTGATTGTAGATTCCCCACCCCCCCGCATCAAGATATTCAAGGAGAGAATTACATGCTAAGAAAGTGCTAATTATATTTCCTATATTGAGCAAGGACTTTGACATGGTAGGCTTCAAGACATTTTCCAACCCTATGATTCTACTATCTTACTTATAAATATGTTTATATTTTTCTTGGCACTTCATCTGTATCATTTAGCAAAGTTGAACTGCATTCACAACACGTTTCCTATGTTCCAATTGTGAATTGACTGAACACGACTGTTTTACTAGGATCCCTCTGATATCCAGTCAAATTTGTAATATGTCATTTTTTTTTTTGCAAATAGTTCAAAAATGCTTTAAGTTATTTGCTTTTGAGAAATCATTATTTTATTCTACTGTAGTCCAGTCTAGGATCTCACAATAGTTGCAACAGCTTTATAATACCTATTTTCAAATATACCAGACAAATAGTGTAGAGGAAAGACAACAAATAGACATAAAGACATTGATTTGATAGGGGCTTTCTTTCTAACAGCAAATTATCTGAAACTTATTCATGTTCCTAAAGCTATTGACTAGTTCAGAAAACATCTAATGTTGCAATCTTCTGGAAGTATCCAGACTTTCCAAACTTCTAGGAGCAACTTTTCATATAGAAGTATTCAGTCAGATGGAAGAAAAAATCTTAAATATAGGGAAATCTAACATCCAATGAAGGAGGTAACATCTCCTTAACATCTTTGAATTTGAGGCTGTACAAATTCAAGAGCAGAGTAAAAGGACCACTTTAAAAATGCATATATTTACTGTCAAATTTCACAACTGCTTAATGTAGGGGTTTCATTTAAACTTGTGTTAGAGAAAAATGTTCTTTCAGTTCGCCTTCTTAACTCTGTTGTAGTTGATAAAGGATGCTCAGAAAAACATTAATATAAAACTTGAAAACAGAAATTTTTTTTACCCTTAATATATTTGAATAATATAAGAATATTTGTACTTTCTATTGAATGCTGACCTGTACTGGAATGAAAAAAGCAGCTGTGATTATGGAACACACACAAAAAAACATATCTTGAGGGTCTGTAGAGTGATCTGCTTTTTGTTGCTGAATGGGATCTAATATGACAGTGGTAAAGAGGAAAAGAAAGAGGAGGAAGGAAAAGAAGAAGAGAGAGAAGAACGAAGAGGAAGAGGAGGAAAAGGAGGAAGACAGTGACAGGTATTCTTCTGACTTTTATAAATAACACCAGTGAAACTGAAAACAACATGCAGTTTATTGAAAGGTTTTGCTATAACATTAGAGAATTGTTTTAAAAACAATAAATGAGATTATAAAAAGAGTATAGCAAAACCCTAATGATTGTTCTTTCATGGTATAATTTCTAATGTTTCCTTTCTTATATATAAAGTAGCAAAGGTTCATTTACTGTAAGGGTTCTGGAATTTGTAGTTTGCAGAAAGAAGATTAGGAAATATACACAGGCATACTTGAGAGTCTATTTCTTATCCAAAGTGCAAAAATTAAATTTAGTTGTAGTAACAGAATTTAGGAGGAACACATGTAATATGGATTATAGAACACATTTTTTTGTTTTTGTTTTTTGGTTTAGGACTATGAATCATTTATATTACTTTTCTCTTACTATAACATCTAAGCAAACATTATTTGCTATTGATTCTTTTAAATTATATTGAAATATAATGAGTCAATATATTTGTCTTATTATTTTCCTCAAAATTCATAACATTCACTAATCCTGCTGTTTTAGAAATGTTTTGCTATCTCTTTATTTTCTAGCTACTAGTTCATTTCACACATTTGCAAAATATTGTACATAATTTTAATACATATATATCTATTTATTGTAAGACCCAGTTTAGTATAGTGGTTAAGGCATCAGGCTAGAAACTGAGACCAAAAATTCTCCACAAAGCCAGATGGATGACCATGGCTCTTTCTCTCAGTCCTAGGAAGGAAGAAGCAATGGCAGAACTATCATGCTGAGAAAACTCCAGGGACTTCTCTCCAAGAATCAGAGATGAATGGAAGAAAAAGAAAAAGTGTATTTTTTAAATTCTTCCTTCTGTTTCTTTAAGTAAGAAAATATTAATCACTATTTATTCCTATAAGTCTGCCACCCTCCAAAGCATGAATTCAGACTTTATTTACTTGCTACAAATACAAAGTTGTTTGTATATAGTAACTGCCTTTTTACTTGTTTTTTTTAACAAAAAGTAATTATTTTCCAGTAATCAGAACAACTTATAGCCAAAGTCTCTCTTGACTTGTGCATGGCCTTTTGAACCCAATTGCACAAAAGCAGTCTCTGCAAATATTTCTGAAGTTACTAAAAAAAGGTCATTCGTTAAGTAGCTCTAATTGCCCTCTAGAGGAAAGAGAAACAATTTATCATGTGAGGCTTATAAATTTCCGTGCATCAGGCAACTGGGATATTTACATTCCAAACTGAGACATTCTGGGTAACTAACCAACTGGATTTTGTGCTAAAGAAGCATGTCACTAAAATGTCCTCTAAAACCATTCAATTTTGAATAGTCCAGTGCAGATTTAAAAGTATTGTAAAAAATAATAATAATCAGAAGGAATATTCTGATTGTATTGAGTTTTCAACTTATATCTGAGGTAAGTTCACCTTTTAAATATAGATTTTCCTCTTGAATATTCCCATTCTTCTATACAACTAATTTGGATTTTTTTATTTAAAATAATATAATTATTTTTAGCTTATGCTGATTTTATATTATTATACTGTGTTCTCCAAGTATTTTTTTAATCTCTAAAAACAAAGAGAACATTGTTCCTTAATTTGAGGGGGGAGAGGTGTTAGAGAAACAAAGTGTCTGATTTTCCTTCATTTAAAGACATGTTGTTGTTTGCACCATCAAGCCATTTGAGCTTCTCTTTTTTTTTACTTTTGACATAACAGATTATAAAACGGCAATGTTAGCAATCTCCAGGAAAGGCCCCGCTAAACTCAGCGGGAGCACACTTCTGATTAGTCTATTATAAAATGTATTAAATTGCTTATTGTTCTATTTGTTTGAATCATTTTACACCTTTCCCATCAGTTGGGAAAAAAAGCAAAACTATACAAAACGTCTAGTGTTCATCCAGAAACTTTGGTTCTAAAACACATAAAGGGGAGGAATGGAGAGAAAGAAACATAAACAGAAAACCAGTTCTTTAAAGCTGAATGAAAGCTCTTTTAGTTGGCTTCTTAGTTCACAGAGAACCAGTAGGGGCATCCTTTTTGTCAGACCAAAGAGCTGCTTCCAGCCATAGGCCAATAAGTGGAAGAAAAGGCTGAAAAGGATATTCTTTCAGGATAGCCATCATCTGTGTCACGTGCAAAGTTGTTATTATTTATGGACTTCAACATTTACAAAACAATCCTATGTTTATTATCCACTAACTCCATTAATTCACCGTTGTTTTTTTTGAGATAAGAATGCAGAAAATTAATTAAGGTCAGGGAGTCACTTTGCATTTTTTTAACTGACCCACCTTGACTATTAAAATAGGACAATTTACAGGGAATTCTGAATCAAAATGGATGGTAGGGTAAGAGGCTGTAAGACCTGATACCGGGCACAACATTTCTCTGAATTAAGAGAAAATTAGCAGGGCAGCTGCATGCTACATGTAGATGTAATATATTATTAGATCTTGAATTTCCAGGAATAGAACTGTGTTATCAATGTTCTCCAACCAGTGAAAAACAGCTTCTCACTCCTCTTGCAGTTTCTTTGCCCATTGCTCTTGAGGGAGATGGCTCAGATTTGCAGGGGGAAGAAGAAATGGGAAAAAAAGAAATGTGGGCTAAATCAGTACAAATTCAAACAAACCATTCAGTAACATGTATGCAAAGTATCACTACAATCAGGGCGCAGAATCTCTAATAAAAGAACACTATAGAACTAGAAAACATGCAGAATATTTTGAAACGACCAAGATGATTAGGAGACTTCACTCTCCCATGAAGAAAAGTTCAAAAATTGGGCCTTTTATTTTTAGAAAAATGACATGGGTAAAAGGCAAATGACAAGGTGCATATCATTACATGTGGTTTAGAAATGTGATTAGGAAACAAATCTGTGTGAAGCCACGACACAACTTTTATGGTATGGTCCTACGTAAGCAGGCAAACTATATTTAGTTGCTCATCTATTCCTATGCTACTAGGGGCAGTGTTTAAAAATGTAGGCTAATTGTATATCACAGTCTGTTTGGCATAGTCCTTGACTTACAAGCATTTAGTGACTGTTCAAAATTACACTGGCACTGAAAAGAGTGACTTATGACCATTTTCACTGTTACAACCATTGCAGCATCCCTGTGGTTTGCATGCTCAAAATTAGGACACTGATTCGTATTCATGTCAGTTGCAGTCTCAGGATCATTTTTGTGACCGTCTAACAAGCAAAGTCATTGGGGAAGCAGATTCGTTTAAGGTAGTAATCATATTACTAGCTTAACAGTTGCAATGGTTCACTTAACTTGTAGCATTAGCAAGAAAGGTGCTAAAATGGGGCAAAGCCACTTAACAACTCTCTTGCATATCAAAGGAAATTTTGGGCTCAATTGTGATAATTAGTTGAGGACTATCTGTACTGTACATGTATTGAGCTTCTGTATAAAGGCAGGATAGAAATCCTACAAATAAATCAGTCAGATAAAAATAAATTATGTGAAACCTAACAATCAGATCCCAACTGCTTCTTTTCTGCTTTCTTCGGTTTTACAAGCAATCAAGCTGGCATAAAACAAAACAAATCCCTATTGATATGGAGGTGCACACCTTTCCAAGGAGAAAAGGGAAGGCAACAAATGAAATCAGCAGTTTAGCCTTGGCCAAGCCTGGCTTTGGGCAGGTGACTGCTCTCGGGAAACAGAAGATAGAATAATTGTTATTTTATTTCTCTCTCTTTTTAGGGGTGGGGGGGTGAGAAAGGGAGGGGAGAAAGATAAGAAAGAAAGAAAGAAAGAAAGAAAGAAAGAAAGAAAGAAAGAAAGA
>BLBF01000002.1:64149095-64277738 GCA_015471245.1 Laticauda colubrina | reverse complement strand
GTGTGTGTGTGTGTGTGTGTGTGTGTGTGTGTGTGTGTGTGTGTGTGTAGAGAAAGATATAGATATAAATATAAAAACGGATGTATGTGTATATGTTCCAGCATAACTCTGGAACGTCTCGAGCAATTTCAACCAAACTTGGTACACAGACGACGTACCCTCTAGAAACAAATACTGTGGAGGTAAGACACCCCTAACACCCCTGGGGTGTGTGTACCTAAAAATGGCTTCTACTGTATAACACAGTAGACTTGTCATGGTAACGGTTTCACAGTACTCCACAAGGGGGGCCCTCTCAGCCCTCCAAGGAAATATTAGGCGATTGGCCAAGTGCAATCAAAAAAATGAAACACCAGCGTAGACAAGAAACTCCAGAGGAGAGGAATAGAAGACTTGCGACGCTGCGTGAGAGGCAATGCAACAGTGTGAGTCCCGACTACAGGATTTTCCTTCTAACACAGGATTGGGATAAATAAATACCGAGGCAATACTGGGTTATCAGCCAGTTAACCGTATAATAAGCCTGAATACTGAGAAATGCTGAGAACAGATAGAATATTAGATTCGATCCAACTTGTTCTATTTATTCCTCAATACTTATAAATTGTCAAATTGAAAATTTTAGATGAAGTTGGAAAATAAAACAGCTACCTCTGAACAATATTTTTGTTCTGGTATTGTGTATGTTGGAAGAAAAAAATCCAGTTCCAGTTCCAAGCAGGGAATAAAATGCTGATTGGAAAGAAAGTTGGTATATTGATGAACAGAACCACCAATAGCATGTGATTCTGGGACAGCTGACAAAATGGAGTTCAGAGTAGGTGGGTATTGACACCTTCTTTGAGCTTTGTATTTGAGCTTTCTGTTCCTGTGCAAGAACATATTCTAATGGCTGTTGTCAGGTTCCTATGGGGTCATGGCTGGCTCTATAGACAGAAGGGGAAATGCAAATCCTAGGTGTTTGTCTGAGTTAATCTTAATTAACCAACCTAATTGCTTATTTGGAGTTTCTGTTTTCCCCAGTCTTTAGTTTAGCTTAGTTCAGTTTATTGTCATTGCACCTCGTACAACAAAATCAAACACCATCTTCAGTGCACATCATGACCATGACCATGAAAATAAACACAAACACACATCCTTCACTCTTCACACATTGAACCAGAAACCCCCGACACCACACCAACACTGGACTAGATAGCAGAATTCAAAAGAGCTACTGCCCTGGGATAGAAGCTGTTTTTCAGCCTATTTGTCCTTGTTTTTATTATTCTGTACCGTCTGCCAGATGATAATAGTTCAAAAAAAGGGTTCCCAGGATGAGATGGATCTTTGAGAATGTTTTGAACTTTCTTAAGGCAGCGGGAGCTATAAAGCTCTTCCAAAGAGGGGAGAGGGCAACCAATGATCTTCTGGGCAATGACATTAACCCTCTGGAGTGCTTTCTTATCTGCCACTGTGCAATTGGCAAACCATACAGAGGTGCAGTATGTTAAAATGCTCTCTATGGTGCAGCAGTAGAAGGTCACCAGCAGTTTCTCATTCAGTTGTTGTTTTCTGGGAAGCCTCAGGTTGTGTAATCTCTGCTGGGCCCTTTTGACCAGGGCTACAATGTGGGCACCCCAGGTCAGGTCCTCTTTTAGGGTAACACCCAGAAACTTAAAACTGGCCACTTGCTCCACTCGGTCTCCATTGATAAGCAAGGGCTGGATATCTGATCTCTTCCTTCTATAATCCACTATAAGATCCTTGGTCTTATTGGTGTTGAGGACCAAGTTGTTGTCTCCACACCACAAAAGCAACTGGTCCACCTCATCTCAGTAGGCAGATTCATCCCCCCCTCCCCCAGAGATAAGTCCCACCACTGTTGTATCATCTGCAAATTTAGCAATAGTATTACTAACGTGAGTGGGAATGCAGTCATGCACATAAAGAGGATAGAGTAAGGGACTCAGCATGCAACCCTGTGGTGTACCAGTGTTAAGAATAAGGGCAGAAGAGGTATGATTACCTAATTTGACCCTCTGAGTGGCCAGACAAGAAATCCATAATCCAAAGACAGACTGAATTAGAAAGCCCAAGGTCCAGAGGTTTAGACACTAGTCTATGTGGAAGAATTGTGTTAAATGCAGAACTAAAATCCACAAAAAGCATCCTCATATAGCCCTCCCGCTGTTCTAGATGAGTCAGAGCAGTGTGAAGAGTGATGGCTAGAGCATCCTCTGTAGATCTATTTTTTCTGTATGCAAACTGGTGTTTATCAAATGTATGCGGAAGATCAGAAATGATGTGCCGGCAGACCAATTTCTCAAAGCACTTCATGATGATAGGAGTGAGTGCCACTGGTCTGTAATCACTGAGGTTATTGATAGGGAACTTCTTTGACAGCAGAACAATGGTGGAAGCCTTCAAACAAGATGGAATAGTGGACTGGGATAAAGATTGATTGAAGATCCTGGTAAAGACTCCAGCCAACTGATCAGCACAGTCTTTAAGCACTCGGCCAGAGATACCGTCAGGACCGGCAGCCTTTCTAGGGTCCACAGCCCTCAGAATGCTCCTCGCCTCCTGTTCCTCCACAATGAGGTGGAAGCTACAATTGGCTGGTAGTTGTGTTTTATCTGTCTCTGATGTCTCCACTTCAAAGCGAGCAAAGAAATGATTCAATTCCTCTGCCAATGAAGCATCCCCCTCAGCAGGGATGACATTGGTCAGTTGATGGTTTGTAATTTGTTGAATCCTTCGCCACACCTGCCTCATATTATCGCTATAAAAATTATCTTCAATCTTCCTCTTATAAAATCAGTCTTGGCCTTCCAAATACCTTTCTTCAGATTAGCTCTGGCAACACTGCATATTGCCCCATCACCGAACCTAAAGGCCTTGGTCCTGTCATGAAAGAAGCGCTGGACTTCCTTGGTCATCCAGGGTTTCTGATTGGGATAGATCCTAATACATTTATCCCCAGTGATGGTATCTGTGCAGTGTTTGATATAGCACAGAACAGTTGCAGTGTGCACCTCTAGGTCAGGGTAGTAAAAGATGTCTCAATTTGTGTTCTCAAAACAATCCTGAAGTTGTTGGGAAGCATCTTCTGGCCAAGATTTCACTGTCTTTATTATGTCTTTATGTCTTTCTGAATGGATTACCAAATCTGCATTTCTAAAAGCTGGCCTCATGAATTTCTGCTTGAGGCAGGGAGAATTTCTGCCTCCCTTGAGAATTTTCCCCATCTCTCCTTTAGGGGAAATATTCTATCCTGCCTTTTTAATATTCCCCAAAATATTTCATTCTCTAGGAAGGATAGGTTGGTGCTGACTTCCTACCTGTGCTGTGTGAATTGGTACATGTAATGACTTAAGTTACAGTCTAAAAACAAACCCATTCACATACTTTGGAACATAAAAATCACAGAAGTTTCCTGATCCAATTGCTCTGAATAACAGGTGTAACTACTTCACACTGACACCTCATCCTTCAGTGATTCAGAAAGTTTCTTTCTCTCTCCTTTTGTTTTGCACATCAAAGTGTAAATTAAACACTGCTAAATCTCCCTTGCTCCCCTAGTATTATAGTCTTCAAGGAAGCAAACCCAAGGAAATTGGGAAAAACCTACTTCACACAAGAGGAATACAAGCTATTGATTTATAGTACTCTAGTATAGAGTTTATACAGGAGCCTTCATGTCATCAGTTCTCACATCCTGTAAAGTCCCTGCAAATGAGTACCAGTATAAAGTTCTTCCCACATCTTTCTTCAGCAAAGTAACAGGATCTTATAAGGTCATGTTTCCAGACTGTTCCATCTCTGCTATAATAACATCAATTGTTGCTTAAATTCAAAATGTCAAAACATTACCATATTCAGTCTGTAACATCTTACATAGTATTCTGCTTTTCTTAAGAGGAAGTTCAGCTTCACTAATTTTCATTTAATTATTTCAAAAGGAAAAAAATATGGGAGGTATCAGATTTATATTTATTTTATTGTATTTTAATTGGAAGCTCCCCTTGAGCTTTTATAATGATAGATCCAAATTTTACCAACTAAAATGTTCATAGAAAAAAACTTTGAGATCAACATTTTTAAAACATAAAATATTTTAAAACAAACAGAGAATGCCACATCCACAGAATCAACTAAGCAGGAATTATTTTACCACTATTTACTAAAGCATTCAGTAAAATGAACCTTGCCTGACTCATTATTACAATTACATCTTGGATAAATAGGTTTGGTTTCAAGAGTGTTTTATAAATCATGACATGCCTCTACATTATTTTCTATATTTTGTAACATATCAATATGATTGGATAGCTCTTTCCAGTGTGTTATATTAATAGGTGTAATTTATCATTATTAATAACTGTTGTTACTGGCTTAATCAAGCTTTTATGCTTATCAACATTCTTTCCCAGAGTATCCTTCAAATTCACAGAAACCCTTTTTCTTCATTCCTATTGCGAACCCTTTGTATCTTTTTCTTCAACTGAAGTTCTAAAGTGGTTAGAGTAGCTTCCAAATTAATATAAATGCCTTTATTTTTTCTCAGTTTGGAAACAACCATTTATTTATGAGTAGATATCAATCAACTGTAAAATTCAGCTAAATAACTGAATTATAAACATTGTTAATTTTATGGGGTTTTCAATTACAATCACCAACCATGAGACTCATCCATACAGTAAGTGAATAATTGAAACATTTAAACAGAACTGCTTATCAGTGAGTGGGTCCCACTGCACACAATTAGTAAATGAGAGAACAATGTTTTGGAGGTTTTCTTTAGTAAATTTATGGCAAGTTTGCAACTGTTGACATGATTAAGCACCTTTTCCTCTTTACCATCAAATAATTCATGTGCGTTTAGAATTTGTTTAGTGTACTAGTGAGTTTCATTCTCTTATGGAAAGCAGTCTAAGTACTACCATTAAATGAATAACTAAACTGAACGTACTAAATAGCACTAAGATCACAAATAAGCACAAAAGGACAATGAAAGCTGCCGGTGCTGCAAAAATGAAAGGCATATATCCTTTTCTTTGACTCCTTTCTAGAGCATCAAAACATGAAGGTGCGAAGAAGAATCACTAAAAACCTGCCAGAATTCTAGAAACTTAGAAACATTATTTCTTCTAGGATCAAAAATGTCTATGGAGATTTTCAGTCATCTAGGTCATGGTTGTCCCGAAGGTGCTATTTGAAGAGGCAACATTTTGTTTTCAAAGAAAAACCAAAAAGTTCAGTTGCTTCTTGAAAAAGACCTTTGGGATAGGGTCAGAAACATTTTATTGGTATAGAAGTCACACAATTCTTTATTCTACTAACAGGAAACCCTAATAAATGTACTAATAAACCCTGCCAAAGTAGTAATAATATGATATGAATTTGAATATTATTTCACTGTATATTTTTCAATACAGAGCAGATTTTAAACATGATTTTTAAACAGTAGAGCAATACAATCTAATTAACTTAAACAGGTCAGTGAATGGATTCTTGTAATAAATGCATCTTTTCCCCAAAAGTTGTTAAACCAAGATGTTATTGGGTACAGTTTAACATGACATTAACTGCCTTTGATGAATCACAGTAAGGAAAAAAACTATAGCTGCCAATTAGAGACAGGCCTCCCATGAACTTCGGGAAAGGATGCTTGAGTGATATCAAAACCCACGATACTAGATTCCTTGTGTGAACAGCAAGGGAAGTCCCAGACTATTGAGTCTGTAAAGGATTTTGAGATTCATAAATAATGGCAACAAGACAAATGCCAGGAGGAAAAGATTGTAAGCAAGAAGGATCCGCATCCAAATAATGAATTTTTAGAAGATACTGCTGTCAACCAAATCTCACTTGCCTCCAGATTAGAACTATCTCCCACACTCAGAACATAACATTTTTTTTTAAGCAACATCCTTTCATCTAACTTTCCTCATTAATCCACTTTCTTCTACCTGGCACAGATATATGTAGGTGGAACTAAGGAGGGGGTGGAATCATACACACACACACACACACACACACACACACACACACATTTATTCTTCTTCCTTCTGTTCACAATGACCTTTCCAATGTGGATCAGCATTCAACCTTGCCCTCCTCCTGTCTGGCAAATCTTCCTTGCAGTGTGCCCTTCAAGAGGAAAAACATGGTTTGATAATGCATAGTGACAAAGCTTGCAGAGATGGAGAACAAGCGAAAGAAGGAACCTGCTAAGAGAAATCACTTCCAACCAAGACCTGCCGCTGCAGAGCTAATCAGGCAGGTATTCAGTTGTTCACTCCTGCAGACTTGCTTAGCATAGAAATAGGCTGTCTGCCCAGGAAAATGAGGTAATGTCTAGCTTTAATGCCAATCTTTCTAACTGGCAGGGTAAATATTTCTGCTGTGGGAGACCACATTAATGTGATTCTGCTACCAATCTGATTATTGCTAGGACTGTCATCAA
Organism: Laticauda colubrina; assembly: GCA_015471245.1. NCBI lineage: Eukaryota > Metazoa > Chordata > Lepidosauria > Squamata > Elapidae > Laticauda > Laticauda colubrina. Next base: position 64,271,287 of record BLBF01000002.1, on the reverse strand, counting down.
TATTAATACATAAGAATGCATATCTTCTGAAATATTATCCTATTTAATCAGCATATCTGTAAAGGCCAAAGCCAGGAAAGGTTACAATGCTGCCACACATGTGATGGGTTTGATTGAGATCTGCTGGTAGATCTCTGGATTGCAGCAGATCAGTAAGGAAGTTGACTATCAGTACTTTAATGTAGTTTAACAATAACAGCAATGGGATGGTTTCTCTGCTGTTTTAAACCATATTGTAAGATTTACATGCGGCAGGATAGTGAACTCAGCTAATTTTTGGAACAAAAACAAATTCCTGTGCTCAGAATTCTTTAAATGAGTTGTTGATGGTATCCTGTTTCACATGTAAAGGGGGGATTGGAGAAAGGAATTTGAATTTTTCCCAGGAAAGAGTCTGGGGAATTAGATTAGGCCCTGCAAACAAATTTGGCAACAGAACATTTATTTTAGGCATCATATAATTTAGTATGAGTTGATATCTTCTGCATCAAGCAAAAGAGATCCGGTAAGCTAAAGGTTTGCTCACTGAAGGCCAGCTTAATATACATTGCATGAAAACGATACTGCTGATTTTTACATTTTAATAATTTTAAATCTTATATAAGGAATGGGTACCCTATGGACCTCTTCTAGCTATTGCCAAACCACAAGCACTCCCAGATGGTCAACCTTTCTTTCATCAAACTCCTCTCATTCCATATGTAAAGTACAGCCAGGGTTGTGTAGGCTGCCTAACTCATTTCACAAGTATATACTATGGAATACTATCGAAATGGCCATGTATGCCCGCACATGCTTGAGAGTTGGTACAGCTCTCTAAGTACTGAGAGGCAAGTATCACTCGACTTCGCTCCTCTGTGGTTGGAAACAGAGAACTCTCAGCCAATCAGGGTTTGGTTGCCACACAGTAACAAGAACCTTCTCCCACCCGCTGGGTTTCACAATAAAACGCATATCCCTTCCCTCTTGTAAAAGAAGTAGAAAAAAAAATAAATTGCTGATCTATGGCGGTACACTTTATCATTATGCTGGCATGAAAATTATGCACAGCATTTGGACCCCTTGACAAGACTTTCTGTTGTCCCATCCTGACTGGATCACATTTCGACAAGAGGTAAGATGTGCCAAGGGTCTCTACCAGTCTCAGGACAGGCAGCCCATCAGCTAGAGATATTGATACCATATCCTACTGCTTCTGCAGTGACACTTCTTATGAAATGGACTTTCCTATCTGAAAAAAAAAAAAAAACAACTCTGGAAACCTTAATAGAGAAATGTAGTAACTTAGCATAATGCCATGATGCTTTTTTAAATGGAGACATCAATTTACTACAATATTTTAAGTTGCTGCAAGTCGATTATGATCTGATTTTAAAACTTGAGTTTAAATTACAACATCAGCTCATACACTCTGCAATCAATGGATCGTATTTTAGATCCTTGGCACAGGCTTACCTCTATGGCCATTTGCAATGCCCTGCAATCATATGGCCATGATATTTGACATTTTTGACAGTTTCTGATGTTTATATCCAGCTTGTAACAAAGAATGCCAATTGGATAAAATGGATTCACTTAAGGACCATGGTGTTCACTTAATGACTGCAAAAACGATCATAAAATCAGGCACGTTTATGTGGTCACCCACTTAATAACTGCAAAGACTTATGATTGTTAATCTGGGCTCAGTTACGGTTGTAAGTTGAAGACTACATTAATTACATTCATTTGTCTTTGTTTTTTAAAAATGTGTTCAATAGACATAAAACTATGTTTAATATTGAATATAATAGAAAAATATAAGCTGAAGTTGCTTATATGAGAAAGAAGCTATAGAAAAGTCTTCAAAAAGTAAAACTGCTGTTGAGCCATATTGCATACAAAATATACAGATTTGTAGTGACAAACAGTGCTTGTCTCTCTCCAAATAAAACCTTAACAGCAGCCAACTTTGTTCCAGGGTGTGCTTTTTATACATCTGCTATGTAGTATACAAACTGTTATTAGGAATGTTTCTTCTAATAACGGACAGTTTCCTGTAATTCAATTTAACAGGGCTCGGGGTAAGAGTTAAAGATGGCTTTGAAGGAAATACATTCCTGGAGAGAATAGCTTTCTCACTGAACCTCACTACACATATTCCAACATTTTACAAATAAAAATGGAGCTATTTTTCCATGTGTCTGTCAGCCTAACCAGGTAAACCAGACAGGAAATAAGACCAATTTTACTTTATTGTAAGGCTACATTAAAAGAATCTTGTAAGTCTGAAAGTAGAAATCCCTGCCAACTCTTATCACTTACTAGCCTTATTACAAGCATGTTCTTCCTAATTTTATTTCTTTGACCATTAAGGAACTGTGAGTTCCTCCTTCTCTTGTCTGGTCATTCCCTAAAAAGCATCTCTTTCCCTCTTCCCTCAAGGTCATTCTCACAGACAATTTTGTGTGAGGTGGAGTGCTAAAAGCAGAGGTCAGCAACAAGGCCTGAAGACCAAGAATGAGACTAATAAAATAGCCTCAGACATTTTATAAGAAGAAATTGGATGCTAGATTGCACAAAAGTACGTACAGAGCAAAACTCGTTTGGTTGGTTTATTGAGTAAATCACAGTTCATTTGAATTACATAAATTCTGTACCATAAATCATGGCTTAGAAACTGCAATGGTTGGGTCATATACAATCAGTGTGTTGTAGTGTACTGGATTAAGGGAGACCAAGACTCACCTGCATAGTCACAGAAGTTCGCTTAGTGACTTTTGGTCAATCATAGTCTCTCAGTCCATCTTACCTGACAAGTTTGTTATGAGGAAAAATAGGAAAAGGAAGCAACATGTATGCCACCTTGAGCTCTTCTACAAAAGTGGGATATAAATCTTATTCATAAATAAATAAAAATTAGCAAATCACATTTTGGATTAATACAATATATAGTATAAACCATCCATATATATTTGCAGTATTTAGTGCAGAATTAAGGAGATCATATACCAGTTTTTTTTTCTCTCTCTCCACCAACTGGAAAGAATTCCTTGATCACCTCAGGATTTTTTTTCCTGTAACAGAACTGGATTTACAAATCTTTTCAACAGTCCAATTTATAGTGAAAAGTTCTTTGTTATTACAATTTTCTCCTCCTGATGTAGAGGACACAGCTACCACATCACAACTGAAAAATACTGGAATACCTCAATAAATAAGGAAACTAGGTTTAACCCATGAGTTCAAGCCATATGATCACAGTGAAGACAATGCATCTGATTGTGCACATTTCCTCATAACTTTGTAGATATCCAGATGAAATAAGATAACAAGCATAGGTATAGTTTCATATTTTACTTAATGAATATACTGTCCATAGAATAACAGACTTTGGAGGTCTTCAAGTCCAACCCCTGCTCAAGTAGGAAACACTATATCATTTCAAACAAATAGTTGACCAATCTCTTCTTTAAAACTTCCAGTGTTGGAGCATTCACTACTTCTGGAGGAAACTTGTTCCACTGAGTAAATTGCCAATCCCAACTGTAGTCACTAAATGAGGATTACCTTATACAAGGTAGTTATACAAACATACAAATGAAATTACTGAACATTATACAAAAGAAAACCAGATAATTGTGGGTATATATGTATGTATACACATCTGTATATATACCCCAACCAGGCTCCCAGATGAAACCTAGCTTCCTAACAAATGATAGCCGTCCTTTTACTCGGAGCCAAGCTGCACTAAAAGCCTCCAATAGAGGAACATGATGTTGCCAGCCAATCAAAGCCACAAAACAGACAGAAGAAATTAGAAACACCAATCAAGCAGAACACAGCAAACTCCAAGACCAATAAACACAGACCAAGACTCCCAACCAATCAGGATGAAGAAAAAACCATTCTGGCTCAGCAGTAGGCTAGCCTCAAATTTAAAACTGAAACGGCTGTGAAAGCTGACTTACAGACGAACTCAATACAGAAGCCTGATGATGGCAAATGAGATTCTGCCAAAACGTTGCTACAACTTTAAAAGCACAACTACAATGACGTGGGATAATACCCAAAGGAAGCTGAACAGCATACATGTAAGTACCCGTGAAAACTTAAAAATATATATATATATATTTGTTTTCTGAGGTTTTCACGGGTATTTCTATGTGGATCTTTGGTTATTCGGGTTTTCTCCAACCTAAAATTGGAAGTATCAAGGCAACGTTTCAATGAAGTCTCATTCATCATCATCAGGCTTGTTTCTTCGGCTCTGTGCTTCTCAGAGTAATGTGAGCTTGCAGCTGCTTCTTCCTTTTAACTGCTAGTGGGGGTATGACTTGATTGGGTGGGGGCTTAACTGTGTTCTGATTGGGTGGGGGGGTGTTCTCATTGGTTGGGGGTTTGGCTGTGTTCTGATTGGTAGGGGGGTTGGCTGTGTACTGATTGGCTGGGGTGTGTTCTGTTCAGGTGGGGGCTTGGTTGTACTCAGGTTAGTCTTAGTTGCTGGGGGATTTGAGCTGGTGAGCTGTGATCCTGTTGTTTGGCTTCGCGTTCGTGGTCAAGCCCTCACCCAATCAAGTCACACCCCCACTAGCAGTTAAAAGGAAGAAGCAGCTGCAAGCTCACATTACTCTGAGAAGCACAGAGCTGAAGAAACAAGCCTGAAGAATGAGACTTCATCGAAACGTTGCCTAGATACTTCCAATTTTACATGGGAGAAAACCCGAATCACCAAAGATCCACATACAAATACCCGCGAAAACCTCAGAAAACAAATATTGCACCTCTATAGGGAGGAAACCCACCATCTGACCAGGACTTATGAAAAATTTGAAGTCCAAAGAGCTTCCATTTTATGTGACCTCACCTTCCTATGCAACTGTCGAGATCAAAATTTAATCCCCATCAGCTTCCAATTGAAATTCTACACCAACACAGCAGCCACCAAACGCATCCTAAAAAGGACAGAATTGGCCCTTATTAGAAATGAACTTCACACAAAAAGATTCCTCCAAGACCAAATCAACAAAGAATTCCTCACACTTCACCTCAGACTAAGCAACAAGATTCACCCCTTACTTTGGGACAAATCCAAACAACTCGCTGTCTGAAAAGCTGAAACACAGACAACCCTCAAGACAGACACACATACCAACAAACTCAGAAAACTACAACACCAGAAACAAACTCCTCCCCCCTCACAGCCACACATGAAACAAACAGTGCACAACATCTCAGACAAGATCCTCACTGAAGCTGAAACCAATGTCATTTCAAAAGGATTCAACTTTGCTGTCGCTCCCAAACACATCCCCACAGAAACCATCATATGCGGAGTTGAAACCAGCCTGACCAAAACTAACCCTGATGATGCTATCAGAATCAGACTCGAAATCACCAACATCCTCTGCACTAGCAAACCACCCAAAAGCAACTTATCCAAAGAAGAACAAACTGTACTATTTAACCTGAAAGAAGACACCAGCATAATAATCCTACCAGCAGACAAGGGGAATGCGACAGTGGTTATGAATACATCTGACTACCAAATCAAGTTAACCAACCTACTCCAAGACCCCACATACAAACCCCTAAACAATGACCCCACCACCTATCTAGAAAAAACCACCAGAACCAAAATAAAAGCCTCCCCCATCAGCAAAGAAATCCAGCAAAGAATCATACCCAGAGAAAAATCATCCAGATGCCCTAAGTTTTATGGTCTCCCCAAGATACACAAAGAAGGAACCCCACTACGACCAATAGTCAGCTCCATAGGCTCACCTCTACAAAATTTAGCCAAATTTCTCGCCAAACAACTACAGCCCTATGCAGAATCCATCAACTCACATGTAAGAAACTCATTCCAGTTCATCGAGATCATAAAGAAACAAAACTTACAACCCAGCGACCTACTAGTGAGCTTCAATATCATATCGCTCTTCACCCAAGTGCCTATAAAAGAAGCCTTGACAGCCATCCAAAACAAATACAACCCCCCCAAGTACATCCTAGATCTTACCAACCACTGCCTATCCAATGCATACTTCACCTACAACGGACAAAAATACAAACAAATAGAAGGAGCACCCATGGGATCACCCCTCTCACCTGTCATCGCAAACCTCTACATGGAACACTTTGAAACACAAGCTCTAGAAAAATATGATCACAAACCCAAACTCTGGCTCAGATACGTAGATGACACCTTCATAATCTGGCCACACGGGAAAGAAAAACTGAACAACTTCCTCACACACCTCAACAGCCTACACCCCAAAATACAATTCACCATGGAAATAGAAGCCAACAATCAACTTCCCTTTCTAGATGTCTTAGTATACAAAAAATCCAATGGCTCCCTAGGACACACCACCTACCAGAAGAAAACACATACAAACCGCTATCTACATGCACTCTCACACCGCCACCCAGCACAGATCAATTCCATAGCCGAGACACTAATCTCCAGAACAAAATGCTTAGCCGACGAACAACACTTAAAAACTGAACTATACACTCTCACTAATGTACTAATAGCCAATGGATTCCAAAAAAAGAAGATTACCCACCTAATCCAAAAAGAAACCCCAACCAAAAGTCAAGACAGAGAACAAGAGAACGACAAAGCCCTCCTCCCATATATAAAAGGCACTACAGACAAAATCAGCAAGATCCTCCAAAAACACATTAAAACAGCATTCTGCACAAACAGAAAAATATCTACCATCCTAAGAAACCCTAAAGACAAAATCGAGTTAGAAAACCAAGGAGTATACAAAATCCCTTGCACTGCCTGCCCCAACACATACATCGGACAAACTAACAGAAGAATAAGTGCACGCATTGAAGAACACAAGAACTCAATCAAAAAAGAACTGACCTCTTCCCTGGTCCAACACCTCAAAGCCACAGGACATGCAATTGACTATAAAAATACCAGAACTATCGCCAAAACTGAACACTTCAACAACAACAGAATAATCAGAGAAGCCATAGAGATAGAAAAACGCCCACACAGCATGAATAAACGAGATGATACCTCCCGCCTACCAACCATTTGGAAACCTGCCCTCATTAATAAACGAGTACCTAACATGAAGAATGACACCAGACCCACACCCGCAAGTGCCACACAAGATGCTACCACCACACTTCCACGTAGAAAAAAGATTCACACCCACACAGAAGATGAGACACGACCACGGACCAGAAGCCGTACCGCAGATGCACCACTACCCGCTTCAAAACCCTCTAACCCATACAAGAAGCGAACTGACACCCACTATGAAGATGTGGCACGACCACGAACGCGAAGCCAAACAACAGGTTTACAGCTCACCAGCTCAAATCCCCCAGCAACTAAGACTAACCTGAGCACAACCAAGCCCCCACCTGAACAGAACACACCCCCAGCCAATCAGTACACAGCCAATCCCCCAACCAATGAGAACACACCCCACCCAATCAGAAAACACCCCCACCCAATCAGTCAAGCCCCCACCCAATCAAGTCACACCCCCACTAGCAGTTAAAAGGAAGAAGCAGCTGCAAGCTCACATTACTCTGAGAAGAAACAAGCCTGAAGATGATGAATGAGACTTCATCGAAACATTGGCTAGATACTTCCAATTTTACGCGGGAGAAAACCCGAATAACCAAAGATCCATACACACACACACACACACACACACACACACTATATGTGTGTGCATGTTTGTGCACACACACAGACACATATATATCAGTGGTGGGATTTAAAATTTTTTTACTACCGGTTCTGTGGGCGTGGCAGGGGATTGATACTGTAAAATCTTCAGTCAGAGGGGCTATTTGCTGGTTCTCCGAACTACTCAAAATTTCCACTACTGGTTCTCAAGAACCTGCTGAATACCACCTCTGATATATACACACATACAGACTTCATCTATAGGTTTTGATATTGATTAAGTAACAGTTCATTAATAATCCTTTTTTCCTGTTGGCTGAAAAACTCTTAATATATAAGACAGGAGCTCTGGGAAGAAAAAAAATGAGAAACATATTTCAAATGTCACACTAATCTTCGATGGACTTACTCCAGAGTCCAGATCAATATGTGCACAGTTGCAACCTAAAACAAAGATCTTTTTCTCATTATTCTGAATCAGATCTATTTATTTTACTTAAATCTAGGATTAGAAGGAAAATCAACAGATATTACAGCATACTTATTTACCATCCAGATTTTCATTTTACCTTTTTAAAAATTCTGTGATAATTTCATGCTAATTAAAAACAAAGTACAAGTTACACTGTGTTCAGCCAAGAACAGTTTGGTACAGGCATTTAAAAAAATTCTTTCCACCTGGTAGTGTTTACTCATGACTTGTAAATATCTCTGTTGATCCTTTTTATGTGCAATCTCTATCATAAGATGTTGATAATAAATTACATTGCACCTTTGTTCCATGCAAAAAGAGAAAACATATCCACTGGGCACATAATGACTCATACAACTTTGCATGTAGAAATGGCAACCACAATGTAGACAATTCCAAAGGAACTGATTTCTTCCATTTTATCCACAGAAAACAAATGCAGTTTGTTTATAACAGACATCACCAACTAGACAGTTTTAAAGGACCTATTTGGTTTCAATCTAAATGTTCTATTTGAATCTACTGTAATTTAAATACTTTTACTAAGTAGTCATCAGGCTATAGCCTGCTTTTGGCACAACAGCATTAAAAGTATGCTTCACAGAAAGGACATTACAGGAATGCCAATAATTGTAATGTGATTTTAAAAAGCAGATTAGAAATGACAATAAAAATATTGAAAGATGAGTTTCTGTTACTATTGTCAACTACAGCTACAAAAATTAGAATTATGCAGGCAATGATTTTTCCTGTGACATTCTATGGGAGTGCAAAACTGTATTTGGAAGAAGCAGGATAGAAAGATTATTGGTGATTTTGAATATGGTTTTTGGAGAAAAATCCGAAGAATACTATAGAAAGCCAAGAAAACCAACAAATGGATCATAGAACAAATCAAACCAGTGACCAGTCTCAAATCATTATATTTTGAACATACTATGCAAAGATCTTGCTCTCTGAAGAAATCTATAATGTTGAGGAAAGTAAGAGGAAAAAGAAAAGAGGACAACCAGCAGCAAGGTAGAAACTCCATCACTGTGAGTTAGAGGCACCATTGAAAGAACCTGGGGACATCATAGAGAAAATCTATCTATGTGATCATGAATAAATGACACCAATGGTACATAATCAATCAATATTGGTTTTCATACAGTGCTAAAAATTGGAGGAAATAAATGAAGTTACTGAACACTGGTTCTGAAGAACAGAGAAGACTTTCAATCCCTGTAGGACAATGGTTCTCAACCTTTCTTCACCCAGGACTCCCTTTAAATACCTTTTGTGGCCACAGACCTCCAAAACTTAACTCAATATTACATTTCATTTTTACATTATATTTTTTCAAGATTTCGTAGACCCCCTCTGTGATGAACCACACATTGAGAACCACTAGGAGATTGCATCATGTCAAAGAATAGTTGAAATTATTAGATGACTATAAGGTAAAGTAAAGGCTTTAATATTAGAGCAGCCTTTCCTATCCTATCACCCTCTAAATCCATTAGAACAGCAACATCAAAATTCTCAGCTAGGGGAAATCTGAGAATTTCAGTTCTGTTGCATCTGGAGGCTATGGAAGATGTTCCAAGGCTAAGGAAGGCTGGTCTAAAGTCCTTTCACATGATAATAAGGGAAGAGTCACCAGAGAATGCTACTTACTATTCTTACCAATTCATCTGAAATACCAGCTACATAGATTCAGACAATATCACTTAAAATTGTGGTTTAGACAAGGTGTTTGTTGTTTATCTAAGTATAAATAAATAACCTTTGATTCATTTAATTGTGTTTTCTTTATCTAGTTTTAATATAGAAAAGAGATCACATTTTATATCATATTTATGCAGAAATGTTGAAAATCTAAAAGCAACACTGTAAATTTATATCAAATCTGCATTTGAAAATATTTTCTGGCAAACAACTTACAAAGAGAAAAGTTCACCACACCCCTACCTGCAAATAAATGTCTAGTGGTCTTTGTTTTAAAGCTTAGTTTTAAGCTTTAAGTATACTGATCAATACTTAAATCACTTTTAAGTATACTGATCATTATTACAGATCAAAAAGAAATGGATAAACATGGCCTAAGAAATAAAACATAGCATCTAAAAACTTATAAGAGTCCACAAGTGTAAGAGGCCAATAAAATAAAATACACTGATAATAGATAGACCAAACAAGTTAAGTATTCTGTATAATAAATAAAATAAACTAATTGTTTCCTTCTGTGACCTTAATGAAACAAATAGAAATATTGAGCTTAGAAGGAAAGAAAGTAGTTGTATGTTTTTCATAAGGAATTATGAAATGGACTGTAGGAAAGAGCCCACTGCTAGAAAGAAACATTAGTGCCCTGTAATGTAATCAATAATACTTTTCAGCAGCAAATGTACAAATGAAGGAATACTTTCATAGAGGTCAATCCAGGAGCCTACAATATAGAACTGCTTCATTTTAACTTGATATCATTTGAGGATTCTATACGTAATGTTTAAAATCCAATTTAATTATTTAAAAAATGTTTGGAAACTAATACCATCCTCTCTCAAAGCTGAAGGCAGGAAGTTATTGTTTTTCCCTGGTGCTCAAAGAGGACCTGAAATGAACATCACTGTTCATGGTGAGAACAGATATTTCAAACTTTAAATTTCTATGTAGGTTGAATACATATCTATGGTTTATCCTGTGCTAAAAATACAAGTAAGCTAACTCATTGCAGGTATCACTTGCAACCCTCCTATAATTAACCCCCCCCCCCCCGGATATCTGAATCTAAGTGTGTCAAGAAAGGGAACTGTAGCAAGGATCTAATTTTGCCATTAGCTTATCAACCTAGGGATGTGTTATTTTTTAAATCTATAGTAGGTTTTTAAAGTAAAGGTTCATTTGAACAGATACAATAAATGATGCTGGCCTGAAAAGATGTTTCGTATTTTCACCAGAAATGATCCCAGTATTGAACAGATGTCTATTTCTAAAATATGCATTCAAATGATGAAGCAACACACATTGTCAATTGAATCTCCTAGAAACCAGATTTTAAAGATCGCACTCTGAGAGTAAGTGCATCCTATCTGCATTCACTAAGCCTCTGAGATAAGACTGAGTTCAAATATTTCATAGATTTAACTGAATAAATTCCGGGCATGTAGAATCTCCCCTGTTGGAAGATATGAGAGATGCAGTGCAGTGCTCAGAAATAAAATGAAAAGGGTGCTTCAGAGCACATGGTAGAGTGAATATTACACCTACTTGCAACTCTTTAGCGCAGCCGCATCCTTCTCCAGGATTGCTCAGTTACTTTCTGCATCTGCTTTGTAATCTCAGGAAAAGATGCAGTTGTTTTACAGAGTTCCAGACAGGTGTTATGTTTACATATTTGTAATTTGAGCATAGGAATTGAATCAGAAGTATGGCATAGACATAATACATATAAACAGTTGCTTTTTATGTATAGTATATGTGAGCTTTGAAGATAATAGAACCTTGAATATCATTTGCAACTTAAACTCTGCAGCTGCTTTGAGGTATCCTCATGTTATCTCTGCATGTTCATGCATTTTATTTACCTGTATGTTTGTTTATTAAACTTATTGATCACCCATCTTACCACAGCGGAACTCTTACAAGTATTGAAAAGATACAGCGATATCACACCTGTAAACAATACAAATAAATACTGTAAAAATAAAACACACTCAAGAAAGACAGGCAGCGAGAAGTAGGTTGAGCCAGTTTGGGAGGTGAGATCTATTATTTTTCTATCAAATACCCTGATGTTCACACACACACACCACACTGGACCCCCAAGGCAATTGGCAGAGCCAGGTCTCTAAACTCTTGCAGAAGATCAGACAATAGGAGCCAATCTCACTCCAGAGGACAAGATGTTCCAAAGGGCAGGAGCAATGGCAGAGTAGGCTTTTCTCCTGGACTGGTATACCTTGGTCAATAGGGCCCATAGCATGCGGGCCAATGGGGCCCATAGGATGTATATACAGATGACAGGGGAACTGCTGCTGACATAAGCTCAAATAATATGGAATGGCCCTCAACGCAGCTCACTTATATTCATAGTTTACACCTCCAGATGCTCCTCAACTTACAACAGTAAGTGGGATCCAAATTGCAGCTAAGCAATGCAATCATTAAGCATGACCACATTGTTTAGCAGGTAACCACAACACCTTCATCCTGGTTTCTGTCATGAACTGAATCCCATGGCCTTTAGGCAAGGCTACTTCCTGCTGCCAGGTACGGGAGAAAGTAATGGGTTGGGGGTACAGAGGAGACTCAAGGAGAATAAGTGAAGGTACAATGGGTTAAGTGGGAGACATAGCACAGATTGGGGATGGTATATAAGAGTGCATAAGGGGCATAGCACAGCTGGAGAGAGTATGCAAGAGGCGTGCTGTGCATTGAGTGTTCAAGGGAATATGAGAGGCATCACATGGGGCAGGAGGGATGCACAATGAGTAGTGAGGGGCAGCAAGTAGCCAGCACAGCATGAGTGCAAAGAGGCTGACAGAGAGTCTGTGGGTAGTGGAGACTTATCCCAGGACTTCAGACTTTCTCTGTTGGCTTCCCCATTGGTTTTCTGAGAAAGCTGGCAGGAAAAGTTGCAAATTATGATCATGTAATCATAGGCTCTTGGCAACCACTACCACTTGTAAATGCAAATGTGTTGCCAAGCACCCAGATTGCAATCGCATGACTGCAGAGTTGCAGGGACAGCCAGAAATCCAAGGACATATGGAGTGCTATAGCATATATGAACACATGTTCTTCATTCAGCCATGCAGGAAATAGAGAAGCAAGTTATTTCTCTGCTTACAGTCACCATCCTGAATATTGTTAATCAAACTGAAAGGAAGGTTTACTGGTTGAAATTGCTTTTAGAGTGTGTCAGATTTAATGTACCACAATAAAACTATGGTTTCTTAAATCAAGGCTTATTAAATAAACAACACTTTATTGTTCATTTGAGGCAACTGTTCACTTGATTGCTAGATGATTGAGCAATGCACTCCTAATAACTAGATGTACAATTAAGACAAGCAAATGAGCTGATGCCAATCAGATGTGATGGGGGAACTTTAAGAAGACATTTCTTATGTAACAAGGGTGGAAAAACCACTGATTTTCAGGAATTCTATCTTCTTAATGGTGAAGTAATTACAGCAAAACACCACCTTAATTTCTCCACATTTTTTTTATCCCAAACGTCTCTCACACATTCCCAGGGTATTTTTATTTCCAGTGTGAGGTCATGCTATCACTATCATTATCATCCCCTGTTTCTCACACTATGGAATTCACATTAGGAAAATATGTTACCAAGAATGTTAAATTTAAGAACACAACAGAGTCAAATTATAATCTCTCACCACACTGTTCTCAATACAAATGCATCTTTTTCACAACTCTTAACTGCTGTAAATCACTGCAAATGCAGGGAAAGTACCTGTTAAATATATCTCTGCTTTCCCCACAGTTCAGATAACTGCAGGTTTGCTTTCCAATATCCTACACCTGGTGAACCTATGGCACACGTGCCACAGGTGGCACACAGAAGCATTTGTGCCAGCATGCGAGTTGCAGGCAAACTTACCTCACTGTGCATGTGCACGCCTCACAGCTGATTTTCAGCTGGTTTGAAGTCTTTTTCAGCCTCTAAAGGCTTGAGGAAGGCTTCTGCAAGCTTCTACAAGCTTTGTAGGCTGAAATCTAGCCCCATTTCATCACTTCTGGTATTTTCAGAAAAACAGGAAGTGACAAAATGGAGCTAGATTTTGGCCTACAAAACTTGTACAAGCCTGCAAAAGCCTTCCTCAAGCCTTTGAGAGGCCGAAAAAGGCCTCAAACTGGCCAAAAATCATTTGTGAGGCCCAGTGCAGGTAAAGGGGGGTGGGAGTGGGGGGTGGGATTGTGTGCGCATGCATAGGGGACATAGAAGGGCATGCATTGCCTTCTGGGTGCTGGCACGTGAGCACAAGCATGCAAGCACACGCACAATTTTTGGCACAGGAGCCCAAAAAGGTTAGCCACCACTGTCCTAAAGGCCCTGTCACATTGCCCAACGGATGCAAAACGTTAGTAAAAAGGACACAACGGGCGAGCAAAATGTTCCATCTGTTGTTATCCGCTCTCAAAAGGGGCAAAAATTTGCATAACCGGAGCAGATAACACGGAAAGGAACGGATGCGGGGAGGACGCAGGGCGGATGGAAAGCGGATGCGGAACGGAAGCCCAGCAGATGGAAGCGGGTGGGAGCAGATGGCACATCCGCTAGGCATCCAGGTGACCTCAGCAAAGCGGACGCGGAACGGATACAGCAGCTGCACAACGGACGCCGAGTGGATGAAGCAGATGCAGAGCGGAAGCCTAGCGGATGCACAGCGGAAGCCTAACGGATGCCTAGCGTTAATTGCGCATGCAGGGAGGATGCATTGCGTAAGCCCCGCGGATATAAGGGAAGCAGCTCGGAAGCAGGTCACCATTCAGAGGAAAGAACTGCTGCCGGATGGATTGACAGACTTGCCTGCCCTGTCTGCATGCCTGCCTGCAAGCCTTGCTGCAAGACTTGCTGCCAGTCTCCCTGCCAGCCTTGCTGTCTGCCTGCCTGCCAGCCTTGCTGCCAGCCTCCCTGCCAGCCTTGCTGGCTGCCTGCCTGCCAGCCTTGCTGCCAGCCAGTCTGCCTGCCAGTCTTGCTGCCAGCCTTGGTTCATGTCTGCCTACCAGCCTTGGTGCCTGCCTCCCTGCCAGCCTTGCTGCCAGCCTTGGTGCCAGCCAGCCTGCCAGCCTTGGTGCCTGCCTGCCTTCCTGCCAGCCTTGGTGCCTGCCTGCCTGCCTGCCAGCCTTCCTGCCAGCCTTGGTGCCTGCCTCCCTGCCAGCCTTCCTGCCAGCCTTGGTTCCTACCAGCCTCCCTGCCAGCCAGCAACCCCACAACCATGCGGAAGCACAGCAAGCCTCAGCCATCTGCTGCCAGCCCTTGCAAGAGGGACAGGGCTACCATCCCGCCCCCTGGCCCTCACTCTGGTTCTGCTGGGGCTTCTGCAGCACGGGTTCGCTCTTCTGGGGCTGGGGCTTCTGCTGCTTCTGCTTCTGGAGGAGCTGATGATAAGCACTCCAGCACCAGCCACCTCCACAGCACCTGGACCCTTCACCCCTGAGACTGAGCGACCAAGAGGAGTGCCAGAGACTCATTTTTGTTTTATAGCTTCTTGTTAATAAAGTCTATTTTTGATTCACACACTTGCTTCATTTCTTTTTTTTAATAAAGTCTTGCTGGAAACTTTTAGAAATGGTTTAAGCCTTTGCATGCTTGTGGGATGGGTTAAGATAGCAGTGGGATGGGTTGAGATAGCAGTGGGATGGGCAGGGATACCTTTGGGATGGGTAATAGCTGTGGGATAGATAAACCTCCAGTGCAAGCATAGTGGGACTAGATGGTCCACCCTCTCAGGTGCCACACCTATGGCCCTTTATTATCAATAACAATGTAATCAATCATCCACACATGTCAACATAAACACAACTCTTTATTAAATGCCCTGTTCATTGTAGGGCCACTCAACATAATGGTCCAATCTCGTCCGTGTGATGAGACAGGCTGAAGGAAGCATCCATTAAGCATCTACCATCCTGTCTTGCCACTCCACTGCTCCAGCTGGGGAGTTGCACCAGTGTTTCAGGAGGTTGCGCTGCTTCTTCCCTTCACGTGAGGCTCTGTTGGGGCCTTGCACATCCTCAGTATCTATCAGGTTTCGCCCTTGCCTCCATTCACCAGGCTCCATGTCCCCATTGCCTGGTTGGAGGTCCACGAGCCTGTTCTGCAAGACTGGGTAGCGGGTGTGCATGAGATTGTGCAGGATGCAGCAAGCTTCCATGATCCTCCTCACGGTCTCTAGGTGATGCTGCATGGTGGTGAGAAGTACCTGGAACCTGTTGGCCAGGATGCCAAAGGCGTTCTCCACCACCTGCCTTGCCCTGGACAGCCTGTAGTTGAAGATCCTCTCTTCACGCGTGAGGCATCTGGAGGTGTAGGGCTTCATGAGGTAGGTTGTGAGGGAGAAGGCGTCATACCCCACAATGAAGTTGGGCACATCTTGCGTGTCATTGGGCAGGGGGTCTGGATCTGGGAAACCCACGATGAGGTGGCGTTCCAGCCCCTCCTTGAGGTGACTGGCGTTGTATACCTGGGCATCTGAAGATGAGCAGTAGCCTGAAGCATCGATGTACATGAACTTGTAGTCAGCATCAACCATGGCAAAGAGGATGATGCTGAAGAAGCCCTTGTAGTTGTGATAAGAGGACCCTGAGTTGGCTGGCGCTTTGCAGGCCACGTGCTGGCCATCGATGGCTCCAATGGTGTGGGGGAAGTTCCACCTCTGATACCACTCTTCTGCAACTTTCTTCCATCCTTATTCAGTGGAGGGGCACTGGAGGAGGTCCTCCTTGTATTCTTCGATGATGGCCTGCACCACTTTTCTGACCACAATGCTGATGGTGTTGGGTGGCACCCTCCAGCCATACTGCATGCTCCTGTAGGTGGTCCCTGAGGCCAGGTGGCACAGAGTCAGTGCCACCTTGAGCCCAGGTTCCAGGCTGGGCCGGAAGTTGGTGTTTGTCTTGGTTAACCTGGGTATCAGCCACTGCACAACTTCGTCAAACATGGCTGGAGGCATCCTCATGAAGTTCTGGAATGCCCGAGTGTCTTCGTTCCTGAGCTCCACCATCAGCTTGTTGTACAGTCCGTCCTCTGCTCTTCTGGCGAACCATCTTCTTGGCCGCCTCTTTTTCTTCCCGTAGTAGAGTTCACAGAGCCTGTAGAAGGCTTTGCACTGTTGCAGAAGGATGGTGGCTGCCAAAAGGACTTTGTTACGATCCACGGTGGACATGACTGGATGCTGTGGAAGAGGAAGAGTCAGATGAAGGCCGCAGAGGTCTGCACCGCAGGGCTGCTGTTCTGAAAGTGAGATCCAGATGAGTTGCTTCCCCTTTTTATAGGCAGTATAGGTGTCCCTTTGCATCCTCTAGGCATCCTCTAGGTATCCTCTAGACATCCTTAATATCCGAGATAGGTTTTTTCCGTTTTAAATGCTTTGTTTCCGTGCTGCATCCGTTCTGCGTCCGTTCCGCTTCCTCCCTGCGTCCGAGCGGATGCGAGTTGCGCGGATGCGGAACAGATGCCTAGCGGATATAGCGGATGCGTAACGGATGCAGAACGGATGCCTAGCGGATGCAAAACGGACGAATTGGATACATTTTCCACGCAAAAGTTTTGAGCAGCTCAAAACTTTCTGAGCGGATGAAACGTCCATAAATGGATGCTGGATGGATAGAGAGGAAGCAAAACGGAGGCAGTGAGTACAGAACGGATAGCGTTAACCAACGGTTGGCAAGCTTTTTTGACAGTTTTACATCCTCTTTGCATCCGTTGGTGTAGTGTGACAGGGGCTTAAACTGTAGAAGACAATGTTTCAACCAAGTTTGGCTTACTGTTGTTGTGATAAACTTTTAATTCTAAAACAAAATTTCCAAACTACAGTTTCTTGATTGTGTTAATGCATGGGCCATTTGTTATAAAATATTCTCACACACTAATTCTGAATATCTCAGACGGAGTTCTCCTTGAACTCAATAGGATTGACCTTTTTTAAACTGTTTGCATCTGCAATCGAATCCAACCATGAATATTCAGAGGTAAGTGTCTTTATGTTCCATATGATTTTCTTTAGATATCTGTGAAAACTATAGCATCCCGAATCACATCAATATTAGTAATCCCCTTGTTTTTGGATCACAAATTCACTTATTCTTATTAGAAGTAAAAAAAAGATGAAACATGGCATATTACCAGAAACCAATCATCAAAAGGGCTACCCCTAAATTACTTATTTATGGCTTTAAGATGTGAATATTCACTTGAATGCTTTCCCAAGAAAAGGGTGTAGGTAGATCTTGTAAGGTAGTCCTTGGGTTACAACGGTATTTGGGATTGCCACTGCTAAAGGATGCAGTTGTAAAGTGTAACATCACATGACTTAGCAACGACAATCCCAGCAGCCCTCATTGCCATCATAACCTCAGGACACCCAGGTTATCGAGTGGGAAGAGGCAGGAGTTCCAGGTAAGGACCAGGGTGGGGCCCGCAGGAAGGTGGGGGTATGCTCAAGAGGGGGATGTTATTGCCCACCAGTGCTTAACAGTCAGAGAAAGAAACTTAAGAAGGACCTGTCCAAATGGCTCAATTGAAAGTGGAGGCGGGAAGTTTCCACCTTCAGACTTGCAAGACTGATACCAGATCTCCTATGTAAACCCAGGGGTGGGATTCCACCAGTTTAACAACCGGTTTGGTGATCGCATGCTTTGCACTCTGCACATGTGTGTGCCAAACACACATTCTGTGTGCGCGGTCCGCGTTTTAAAATGCTGTAATACTTACCTTCGACTGCAGCTTCTTTGAATAAAACAACTGAGGATCTGCCTGATGAATCAGCTGTGCTGTAAAAAAAATGAAATAAAGCACAGGAAAGAGCAGGGGTTGGGTGGGTGGCCCACATGCTCATCGCAGCAAACCAGTTCTCTGCCAGCTGATCTTTGGAGCAAGGGGTTTGCCCGAACCAGTCTGAACTGGTAGAATCCTACCCCTGGGTAAACCAAACAGAAAACATGACAATATAAATTAATTCTACTTTATGGTAAAGCTACATTAGCAGAATCTTGCAAGTCTAAAGGCACAAACTTCCCTTTCAACTGATTCATGAGGATGGAAACAGGGGTGTGGCAGGGCAGAAAAAGCGGCAGGAATGATTTACCAAAACTATTTGCCACTTTCCCCATTGACTTTGCTTGTAGGAAGCTATCAGGGAAGGTCACAAACTGTAATCATGTGACTGTGGCTTGCTGCAATGCCAATTATGTGACAGCCAGAATTTTGAAGACCGGTTCTTCCCTCTATTTTTTCAACACTGTGGTAATTTTGAATGATTGTTGAATGAATGGACATAAACTGAGGGATATCTATGACATGTGTGGGACTGCTTTTCAATGGGCCATTAAGGCTGATGACCTCTGACGATTCTGGTAATATATTTTCAGTAAGAGCTGCACATTTGGTATCCTCTTTCTTTCTTGCAAGAGAAGGCTAAATTAATTGTTATTATTAGTCAGTCTATGCAGAAAGTAGAAGAAACCCAGCTATTTTCTGGCTAGTGGCCAAAAGAGAAAAAGAAGAGTGTACATTCAATGTTGAGAGGGAGGTGGAATCATAAATCTGGTAAGAAAAGGATATTATTGCCTGCTGAAGCCAAAATAATTTAGCCCAGGTTTGATTAGATCTGACAATTTCCAAAGTCCCATTCAAATCTTTCAGACTATATTCCTATATTCAAATTAAATAGCAAATTTGTGGTATTATAAATGTACATAGATATATCTGAGTACAGTAAATTAAATTCTAGCTGAAAACACGAACACATACACACCATTTTTTTGAATTTAGTGACAAAGAACAATCAAATAGCTTTTTGGGTAACAAATGCAGTGGTTAAATTCTTCCATGAAAAACATCAAAATTGAACCATCCCCTTCAGCCTTGTTATTTGAGCTGTGAAAGGATTATGGCAGAGGCTTAATCTACAGATGGTCCTTGTTTAATGATTGGGACCAGCAATTCTGTCACTGAGCAATGCAATAGTTAAAGCACAATAATGCATGGTTCAACATTCTGTGGACACGTGACCATTATCTGTGATTACTGACTTTCCCACTGACTTCGCCTGTTGGAAGCTGGCAGTGCAAAATGTCACAAATAACAACAACATGACTGTGGGATGTTGCAATCATTGGCTGCTATGTGCAAGAAATGCTATTGTATGACTGCAAGGACTTTGCAATGGCCACAGCTAGGAGGTACAATCATGAATCCCTTGGTTCGGTGCCATTATAACTTCAGGCCCTGAACGAGAACAACCTGCATTTACAAAACCATGGCTATCTACAGCTATGATGAAAAAGAAAGTCAAGATCATGGCCACAATAGTGCAGTTGAAGTTCCATTTGATTTTATTTTTATGTGCAGGGGTGGAATTCTACCAGTTCGCACCTATTCGCTAGAACCAGTTGCTAACATTCTAAGCAGTTCGGAGAACCGGTCGTTAGAAGAAATTACTGGCCTAATCCTGTAAGAAAGGCAGGAAGGAAACATTCTGGTGCTGCTTACAGAAACTGCCTCTCTGTTAACCCTTATTACATTCTTGGCAGGACTAGACTTCCTGTCTCTGGAACATCTCTGGAGTTTTTTTTTTTTTCCTTCCTTTGCTGGTACTTTGCTTGTGTGGAGTGACCATTCAAAGTTACAATGGCACTGAAAAAAGTGACTTATGACCATTTTTCACACTTACGATTGTTGCAGCATCCCCACAGTCATGAGAGGCCAGGAGAGGAGATGTGTGCCTCGATATGAGTGATATTGAGTTGGCCACACCCAGCCAATAAGATGACCACCAAGCCATGTCCACCCAGTCACATGACCACCAAGCCACGCCTACCACCTAAGCCACACCCACAGAACCAGTTGTCAAAAATTTGAATCCCACCTCTGTTTATGTGTAATGCAATTTTTTGACAACACAGAGCTTATACCCCTGCCCAATCCTGTGAGACAAAAATCTAATGTTTTTAAAGATCTAATATACTGACATTAGTGTATCAACTTATCTCGAAGAAACATCAAATATGTGTTGGGTTTTCTGTTTCTACTTTATTTCTCATATAATAAGGCCGGGTCTTTTTTTTTTTTTTTTGAGCCCTGAAAAAATGGCTAGGTCGTCTTTTGGGGGGTGACTTAATTCCACCCCTATGCATCTCCGGGTGGGTGGGCGGCGACGGCTTGGAGGAGTTGGTGGAGCACTTCGTATCGAGGTCAACGCAGGCAGCACCATATCCGGGTGTGCAACAAGAGTACTTCCTGACGGCAAGTTCCACCACCATTCCCCCCCATTTCGCACGTTTTAATATAAGCCTTAATTTGGGGGGAGGGGCTTAATTTCATTTCGTACCTATAAAACATGGTGGGACTTCTTATTGGGGGAGGCCTTATTGTTGGAGAAACAGGGTAACAGTGGTGAGACAACATCTTATTTTATTTAGATCAGGGGTGTCAAACTTACAGCCTGCAGGCAGGATGTGTCACAATGCTGGCCCCATCCTGCCTGATTTAGCAAAGGGGAAAAAAGTCCCAATACATCACTTGATGCCACTGTGACAATGCGAGTTTGACACCCCTGATTTAGATCTAATTAGCTTCCAAATCCAGAGAAGTCACCTGTGGCACCTACCTTTTAAAGGCAATTTCAAACAATGACTATTTCCTGAGTTCACTGAGGACATTCCTCTAATAAAGTAAAAGTTACAAGAATATTAAACTATTAATATAAATATTGATATTTAAATTTTGCCTTTTCCTCTCTATTTTTCAACTGCAAATAAACCAAACTATTTTTGTTGCTAGGTAATATTTGCAAGGAAGCTCTCCTGCAGAACACAGATAAGATTAAGAGATACAAAAGTGCAAGCTTAGAATTGATATATTAATTTGAGTCTTTGCAAAACAAGTTAGAAAAAAATAGACTAGCATATATTTGTACTTATTATCTCCCATTACTTTCATCTAATTTAAAAAAAAAGACAGAAAACCAACAATAACCAGCACAGGAAACAGAAAATAATGAAAACAGCCATTCCAATAAAAGGCAGATAGTTGTCCAGTTAATCCCACTCTCTACACATTTAGAGGAACAGTTGGTTGATCTTCTCATTGGGTGGGAACAGAAAAAAAAGGAAATCAATCAACCAATGCCTTGAAATGATATTGACATATTATGCCATGTGCAGGCAGCAGTACAGACCAATCTCTTGCTGATGTGCAGTTGGCTGTGGGGTCACTACAATTTATGATGGCATTCTTTCTGTATCATTGCATTGCTTTGGATGGAAAGTTTTAGAAGGGACTTTTGTACACACACCTAAGCTTCCTTACAAGCTTCCTCGTGTGATGACAACTTCAATTGCAGCAGAGATCCCAAATCCTGGGAAGGTTTAAATCAGGGGTCCTCAAACTTTTTAAACAGGGGGCCAGTTCATGATCCCTCAGACTGTTGGGGTGCCATGGGCATGGCTATGTGGCCACAACCAATTTAGCAGTCTTGCCACTTGATTACAACAGCAATTTCAGGCTCCTTAAAACTCAGGAAACTCAAGTTTTGCAGCAATTATTTTCAGCCCCTAGGAGCTTACAATCAACAAATCTCTCTCTTTCTCTCTCTCTGGTGGGGAGGGGAGAAGAACTTCTGAAATGTGCTGGGTGGTGAGGAGGTGAAGACCACCTGGTTGATGGGGAGGGCTGGGCACCACAACAATCTGACATCCAGAGATGGGTGAACAATCACCTGGTCGGTGAAGAGGCCAGGACAGTGAGGAGGGTGAGCATCACAACACAAGTGGCACGCAGGCTCTGCAGGAAAAGCGAAATCTAGGAGGCGAGAGCAAGCTGCTGTTTAGGCGGGGCCGGCTTCTGGAAACATCCAGGAAGGCTCCAAGCGCATGGTCTCCCGCACCCTCTCCTCCCTCCCCACTTAAGCAGGGCAGCTTCTGCAAACACCCAGGAAGTGCTCCGATTCTGCTGTCTCTCATGTGCTCCCTTCTTTCTCCATGCACATCAGTCTATCGGCTGCTGGTATCACCCCTCTGTCACTTTGCCCCCCCTCAACCACCTGCTAGCCTTCACCCTTCGGCCTTATCTTTGTAAACAGTGGTGAACAGAAGTATGCAGAAGTGCAGCTGCAATCTGCAAGGTATATATTAGGTCGACAGCTTTAGGAGGGGTGATGAGGACGGTGGAAAAAGCCAGCCACACAAGGAGTGGGGGGGGTGAAGGACGGGGCTTAATCCCACTTCTCTGTGAGCTGGATACATTGTGTTGGCAGGCCATATCCGGTCCACAGGCCATAGTTTGAGATCCCTGGTTTAACTAAATGTTCATCGGAACCCCCTTTTCAGATAGTGAAAAGAAGGAGTTGGGGAACCCAAGGGAAACATATAGCCCAAATTTATCTGCTACACATTCCTGTGTACAAATAATTTCAGTAGATGTCTTTCAATGACTGTGAGAACACACTCTTGAGATTTCTGGAACTCTTTATCACCATATCATAGAATTGAGTTCTTGACTTACAACCACAATTGGGATCAGAATTTGCATTTGTGGGCATAAGTCAACTTGGACCTGATTTTACTAAAATTTTAGGGCAGTATTAAGCAAATCCCTTTGGTCCTTAAATGAATCAAATGGCCGTTAAGCAAATCACACAGTCATTAAACAAATCATGAGTCTTTCTGTTGGAAATTGACATAATGGGTTACAAATAGTGATCAAGTGACCAGAGGTCACTGCAACCAGCTGAAAATGCAAGCTGGTGGCCGAGTGCCTGTACTTCAATCACATGATCACAAGGGTGGTGCAATGGTCATAAGTGTGAGTACAGATCATAAGTCACATTTCCCTAGACTGTTATAATTTAATCCCGTTAAATAAATCAACTTATGACTGTTAAATAAATGGTCAAATGTTGAGAATTGCCTGTAGTCAAGATCCCATGGATCTTGTTATTTACAAGAATAAATCCCAAACAACAACTGGTGAACTATATTAAATTATTATACTTAAGAATTATAAAGAATTCTAATAATCCTCATAAAGATTTACTTCTTTGTTAAAAGCAAAAAAAGAATAAAAACAGATACTTCTAGGAGTATCCATTCCTCCCTCTGTTCCCTCACAAGTTAACAAAAGCTTTTAATTGTTAGGGCAACACCTCTCAAAAATACAGCACAATTGTTCATCAATATATGAGCACTGGCTTGACATCAATCATGTTCACTAGAATTGAATGCCATTCCATGGAGTTGAATAGCAGACTGCCACCAAAACAGAGTACTCAAACAGAACTGAACAAATAACCTGCCTCTTTGCTAAAACACCAGGGAATTACTGTTAGAAATTTCTGTTTTCTGTGGACTCTTATTTATAAGTCTATTCTATGATAATATAACAACATGATTTTGATATTAAGTGTACAAATATGGAAAGAAACAAAAGCATGAATTATAATGTATCCTAGGAATAGGAAATAGCATTTCAGTTTATGGAAAATTCTATGCCTGTGCCATACCATGCAACCCCATCTGCCTATGCTCACAACAGCATGTTGTGCCATCTACCTTCTGGCCTTCCTACCCTCACACACAGCCTGCACCAGGCTTTCTGAGCCCATTTCCAGTCTTTGCCAGCCTTCCCAGGCATCCCCTCCAATCTCCTGCAGCACCCCCATTCCCTACAACACCTGCATGCACTTTACCAGGGACTCCTACTGCTTTCAATTAAATTTCAAAAATAAGAGCCTTATGTCTTCAGATGGTAGAGGACAGGAGGGCCTGGAGGAACATTGTCCATGGGGTTGCGATGGGTCGGACACAACTTTGCAATTAACAACAACAACATGTCTTCAGGTTACAACAGTTATTGGGACTACTCAAATTATTGTCCATAAACAATGTGGTCATGTGATATTGCATGATAGCAATCCCAGTCCCAATTGCTATCATAAGGACTTCCTGTAAATCTTAACAGCCACTTTCTTAAACATTTTATACTTCCCAATGATTCCATCTTGCTGAATTATATCAATGAATTAAGCCAATGATAATGATAAAAGCAAATAACATTTAATGTTATCAATGATAAAAACAAATAAGAAAATAAAATTAAATTATTTGAAAAGTATTTGTGGAAATCAATTATAGTGTTCATGAAAAACTAAAATTTACTGTTGTCTATACCAGGGGTCACCAACCTTTTGGATCTCAGGGACCACCAAACTCTTAATTTTAAATCCCGCAGATCACTAATATGTATTTTGACTGATGGTGGCTTGCTGATGTTGGTGAGTGGGTGGGTGAGAGGGGGAGGGAGAGGGAGAGATCCGATCTAACCTCGGAGAGTTGGCGGTGATATGTCCTCTCTCTCTCTCTTACACACTCACACACATATACACACACCCCTCACACCCCCTCCAAGGGAGCCACATTCCTAACCTGCTTTTCAGCTCTATTCTCAGGGAGGGGAGAGAAATAGATGATATTCTGCGATCCTAAATGATGATCAGTAGGAAAACAGGGTGGGGGATTTTCCTGCAGACTTTTTTTGGGACTTTCCCAAGGTCTTTGTCTGCAGAGTCTGCAGGAAAATTCCCCACCCTGTATTCCTACCGATTGATTATTCTTTACCAGCTCTAGCCCCGTTCTCGCATGGGGGGGGGGGGGGGGGACAGACTTTTGGCTTTATGCAAGGAAAGCAGTAGAAGTCTTTCTTTCTTTGCCCCAAACTCTGCCAAAAATGAGTCTTTGTGAGACTTGTCGCGCCGGTGCAGCCTCTTGGAGCAGGATGCCTTGCAGGGTTCCAAAGACTCATTTCTGGCTGAGTTTGGGGGAAGGAAAGAAAGACTTTTGCTGCTTTCCTTGTGTGCAGCCAAAAGCAAAAGAAGAAAGAAGCAGAAAGAAGCAGCCCGGTGGCCAGGCCAGGCAAGTAGGGCAAGTTCCCCCTCTCCACCCTTTCCACCCTCCCCTCACTGTCTCGTGTTGTTCGCAATGCAAGCGATGCAAGCCTTGTGTTCTCGCGTGCCATGTAGGTAGCACAGCCTTGTGTTCCCATGCTGCCTGGATTAATTGCTTTGGGGGGTACTTTGGGGGTGCCATTTCTCTGCGGACCACCAAAATTTTCTTACGGACCACCTGTGGTCCCCAGCCCACTTGTTGGTGACCATTAGTCTATATAAATGGACAATGGATTTAAAGGTTGCTGCTTGTACATCTCATAATACGCACTCAGTCACTATACATTGTGTAAGTTCTTGAAACCATATGAACAATTCACTTTATTATTTGTCTTCTCTACACAATTTATGTCATCAAGATCTTAAGACCTTTTGATTAACTGTTTTCAGCTAACTAGAAAATATCTAATCTGACAACAAATCAGAGAAGGTCTCATCTGATATCCTATAGTATTAGTGGCCTTTCTGATTTCTGAAATTATTTAGGTCTTTCACACTAAGACATAAGTACCTGTGATATTTTGGGATGCTCTCCACTCCTGGAGTCCTCAATCAAACTTTATGTGTAATCACAGGGCTTGTTGCTATGACATAATCATAACTTTGTTTATGTTATGAATACTGAAGGCCACATTCAGTCTCATCTATTTTGGGATCAAAAGTACTTTGACTTATGACAAGCATTTTTAGTTTGGGTATCTGCTGTCGCAGCATAGAGGAGGAGGCGGGGGGAGGGAAATCTTCAAGGACATGCTTTATTTCTAATACATGCAGACACTGCTTCTCAAACAAATGACTAAATATCAAACTACCTGTGTAATACTAAGAAAGTAATCAGCTCTATCATTTAGTATTTTTCTTTACTCTAAAGTGAAACATTTGTATCAGAAATAGGACATCTTTTCATCGATCCACCATACATAGGACGTAGTTCAAAATGTTATTAATTAATAATTTGTTCCTTTCAAACCTTCCTCTGTGTGTTTTTTTTCAATTCAAGGACATTTTGTGTATCAGTTTGTTGAATCTGTCTTTCAAACCAAATGACAAACTGTACTGCAGTTAAGCAAAACCCCAAACTGAAAACCTAGTTGTTACTCATTCTTCTGTCATTTATTTTCTTTTAATAAAGTTTTATTTTGGTTTTCACTTATATAAAATACAAGTAAAACATCTTTTCTGAAAATAGCATGGTCCCGGGTTGAACTTCTTTAAACAGACACAAACTCAATTTCATGCTCATTGTTGTGTTCTATTCCATATCTTATACGAATCTACATTTTCTATATAGTTTTCCCCTCTTTTAATTTTTCTCAATTTTATTTTAATTATCTCATCTCAATTCAAATCATTATATTTATACTTTTGTCTGTTCTGTTTCAATTTTATATTATCTTTTCTCATTAAACAAATTTTCTCCTGTAGTTACTAATTGGAGTATGACACCTTTATATCTTTTAATTTTATCCATTCAACTGTTTCTTAAACTTCAATAAATACCTTATGTCTTTCAATATAATACATAATACATAACTTCCAATCAAATTCTGCTTGGTACATTCTTATAATACACACTATATTCTTTTTTTAAAAAAGAAAGATTGTAAATATATGTAATTATAAACCCTCATTCCATTCCAGTTCAGTTCTATCATTAATAATCATTAAAATCTTAACATCTTGAACATTTCTTTACAATTAAATATACTCCTTAAAGACACATATAATCTCCATAATTAATTTTTCCTTTATTTCTCTTCACATATATTTTGTAAATCATTAAACATTCATTTTGTTACATTTATTTATTGACAAGCATTTCACTGAGTTACAATAGCTATTTTACCAAACATTTTAATCATACATTGTTTCATATTTTCTTATTTCTTTTTCGACTTTCTCTTCCTGGGGTTTTACTATTTTGTTGCAATGTTTCAGTTAAGATGTATCTTTTGGAAGTCTTGTTGAGATTTTGCTGTAAATTCTTTTTGATTCCAGGCAGTCTCCTCCCTTCCAGATCCTGCCCCTTTATTCTTTTTCTCTCCTTTCCTGTTTTCAAAAGCTTTTAATTGTCCAGAAATCTTTATTATCCCTTTGACTTTTTATTTTCAGCATTAAATGCCTATTAATGTCAGAGTTTCCAATTTCTTGCTTAAGTCTCTTAGCTGTCTCTTAGCTTAGTATAGGAAAAGGAGGAAAAACACACAAATCTTTTCCCTTTTCTCTCTCCTTTGAAGCTTAAAAATCTTCTTAGGAAACAATGTTTTTTTTTTTAATAGTTTCAATTCAAGGGTACCTTATTTGTTGCTTTTGCTGTTTGACTCGGTCAACCAAAACTTTCTCTTCTTATCTTCTTCCTGCACATTCTTTTCTGGTCGAGTTCTTCTTTGTGGTGGCCATTTCTGACCAGTGCTACAACCACCTTCGGGAAAGGGAGTAATGGCCAGCTGGGGAGGAGAGATGACAGCTTGCAGGCTGTCTCCCCCTTATTCACTGCCTCTACGGGGTGGCTTAGCTCCAGCGGTGAGCATGGATCGAAACCACACAGAGACGCGGTTTCTGTCTGTCACCAAAGAAGCTCAAACCGGAAGACCATTCTTCTGTCATTTACTACAATGGACCCAAGGAGGGTTCCCCCTCTCCAGAGGTGGTATTCAGCAGGTTCTGACCAGTTCTGGAGAACTGGTAGTGGGAATTTTGAGTTGTAGTACCTCTGACTGGCCCCGCCCCCATCTATTCTCTGTCTCCTATGTCCCAGCTGATCAGCTGGGTTTCCTTTTGTTGCCCTGCACAGGAGAAAAGAGCTGGAAAGCAGGTTAGTGGGGTGGGGAGGGAATGGGATTTAGCAGTAACCTTCCCCCAGGAGTGGGGAGGGAATGGGGATTTTATAGAGTATCCTTCCTCTGCCAGGCCCACCAAGCCACGCCCACAGAACTAGTCATAAAAAAATTTGAATCCCACCACTGCCCCCCTTCTTATATTGCTTGGTTCTCTGCAATTTGTTCCATGCTTGAAAATAGCTATATTTCTCTTCTTTTAATGAATTCTGTGTATTTTTCTTTTTGAGATTATACATTTCTTGCTCTCTGCAGAATATGAGGAACCAAATATAATTTCACCAAGCTTTTGCTTGAATTTCTCATTGGGCATGGTGGAACATAGGTTTTTTTAAAAATAAAAGCATTTTTAATAAGAATGGACTTTGACTGGAATACAAGTATGTTTTTTTTTTTCATTTTTCAAGGTAGGAAGAAAACAATTTCAATTCTGAAGCAGATCTTGGAAGTACGCATTAAGAAAATGATTTAAATTTTCCTCTTTTAAAAAATAAAATCCATTTTAGTATCACCCTTGGAGCATTTGCTGAACATATTGGCAACAGCTCAGGCAAGCTTTAAATGGTTGAAGTTATCAAACAAAAATCTCTGAAAATGTTAAACTGCTTTTCTGAAAACCTTCCCAACTGATTTAAGAAAACCAATTGCTGTGAAATAATATACATGCATTGTAAAAAGCAGGAAAGTATTATTGTAAAGGGCCCCAATGTCACCATGATTTGGAAGATATAATCAGTAAAACAGAGTGTTTTTAAAAACGCTTCTTCTTCTCTGTATTTTATTGTCTGTGTACTGTCCACATGCTTGCCAAAAAAATCAGCAACCTTTCAGTTTTTAAGTTCAAATTTCATTATTTACTTGTGCAATTAACCCAGCAGATATGCAGCAGCATAAATCATTTCTTTTTTAATACAGTGTTTGTGTAATGAAAAAAACATAAATCTATCTTTGAAGAATTGAATTATCAAGGGAAATCATAAAGAAAAGCAGACTGTAATTGATGTTCTGGGAAACAATTAAAAGCAACAGAAGAACTAAAATTGAAGGATAAAGTAGAATAATATATTAAACTACAATAGCATGCTAAATTAGAATTATAGAATAATACCAATCATAATGTTCATTAAATACCGGGATCCTTTTTATGTCAGTCCAATTCTTACTGACACTTGCTATCCCAGCCTATTTGTCAGCAGTCAGTATCTGCCTACTTAATTCTGTCATCCGACTCTTCTATTGCTAAGCTTACAATTCCAGTAAATTACATTTTACTAGCCTATAGTTTGTGTAATTATGATTTAATGAAATGATTTAATGAAATGATTTACTGAAGACTCCACAGTGCATAATTCACACAATACTGTAATTCAGAACCGTCAAATTCTTATATATCACCAAGAGTATTTTGTGAACTAGGTCAAAAATATGTAGAGACATGCATCTGAAAACACTTGCCCCAAATGTCAGATGGTGCTCCATTCAAAATCCAAGAAAGAAATACTTAGACTCCTTTAATCAGAGAAAAGATATCTTTTACTAGAAATCAACTGGTAGCAACAAAAGAATCTGAGAAAACAGGCGCGTAAATCACATATACAAAGTAATGGCAACGTTCCCACCCCCAATAGTTCAATTGGCTCATCCAATTAAAAGTTGTGGATATCATCATGTGGGCATCTCCAGGTGGTGACAAGGCTTCTGTCCATTGACCTTGACATAGTTTGATAGTTTGATGCTATGCACATTGCATAGGATAGAAACCTAAGCAAAATGTACCCCCTCCCCACTTTATACAGTTTTGGTTTGTAACACCTCCATCTCACTCCCATAACCATTCCCCCTCCCCCCTGTTACTTATGACAGCTGAAAGATGCAAAGCAAAGGGAGAAAATCTTGAAGGCTGACACCAAATATGAATTCCAGGTGGTTTACTGGAGATCATATCACAGTGACTGAGCTATTTCCAATGCTGGTGCTAGATCTCCAAACTAGGTCTATTAACAGCAGAAGAATGCATATTTTATGGTATAAAATGGAAACCAAATGGTATAACTGTGATCTATTACATAATCCCACAAGTTAAAAAAAACAGCAAAAGAAAGTAAATATTCTAGCAAGCATTTTCTGAAGTTAAAGAAGAACAATGCACTAATTTCAGTTTATTTAGATGCCTGTATATTAACCATTCTGTGAGAGAAAGTCATACAAGGGACGTGTGTTGCTCAATGATCATGAAAGTTGAGCAGCTATATGCATTTTCTAAATAATACAAAGGAGCAACTGATCGGAGAGCAAATTCCAGGTTTAGGTCAAGGGAAATCTGGTAATCTGCACTAAGATGTGTGCCTATATACTCATCCTTCATTGAAGAAATGTGTGTCTAGGTTGACACAAAAGTACAAAACAGGCAAATTATATCATGGCTTACTGTATGAAGTAAATCTTATCAATATATCACTGTTTTATTTTCCTGACTGATTTTTTCCAGATTTCTGCACGCAGAATATTTTGTATTTAAATGTCTGTTATGGCAATCTAAGTACAAATATTACTGCATTGCATTTTCAAAAACATTATTACTGAATGACTAATGATGTTTTTACATATTTTAATCCCCTATGCCAGATGTACAAGTTTGGATGGTTTTCTAGAAGCAACTGGAAAATCCTGCCTGCCTTTCCCATTATTTAAGTAAATACAGTAGTGCTGGACTGAAACAGCTATTATTTCCATTACATCTGTGTGCACAGCTGATCTGATCTAAAAGATCAGAAGTGGATGGCAGGGAAAGCTACTGGAGAAAGAAAGTTTCGCAATACTGTACATAGAGATGGAAAGAATGGGGAGGAAGGCTTTTTACCCCCATTTATATCAAGCAAAGTTACGGTGTGTCTGTATATATTTCAACTTAAATCTCAGAATAATAACTTGAGGCAGTGTGCCTTTAATTCTTGTGATGTCTATTTTTATTTATTGATTTATATAAATATATAGGCCACCCATCTTAGCTCAAGGTAATTCTGGGAGGTTTACAAATATAGTCTATTCTATTTATTTCCCCCAACTTTCAACATGAATGGAAATTCATGTACACATAATTGACCTCAGAGATATGTATATTGAAGATGTGATATTGTATCATATAATAAAATATGCTATGTATGCAAAAATTTACTAAAAACTTCTTCTCATAAGGTGAATCCAATGCATCAAGTATTTCATTTTATTCTAAATTACCATATAATTTCTCCTATGCTATCTGTAAAAATGATTACTTCTAAATGAAATATAGAGAAAAGCAATTTCACTTAAACTTTATCCTAATATTAATATGAGGGATTTTGAACTTTACATCATAATATGGTCAAATCTATCTTCATTATGGAGTGCATCATGCACAGGAATATATAGTCCCCCAACCAGAGGTGGTATTCAGCAGGTTTTCAGCAATTTTAGAGAATTTTGAGC
This sequence comes from Laticauda colubrina, assembly GCA_015471245.1. Lineage (NCBI taxonomy): Eukaryota > Metazoa > Chordata > Lepidosauria > Squamata > Elapidae > Laticauda > Laticauda colubrina. Next base: position 64,239,184 of record BLBF01000002.1, on the reverse strand, counting down.
AGTTTGGAGAACCGGCAAATATTATCCCTGACTGGAGATTTTACAGTATTCTTCCCCTGCCATGCCCACCAAGCCACGCCCACAGAACCGATAGTAAAAAAGATTGAATCCCACCAATGCCTCCCAATATACAGTTCAAATGAAGTTTAATGGGTAATATAAAGCACACTTTTCAAACTAAAACTGGAGGTAAGTGCTGAAGAAAAATTGCATTTGGCTTATCACTATTAAACAGTGAATTTAATGGATAAATTGTACTTGCTCTTTACAAGATATGAATTCAAAATACAGTGAGTCTCCTTTTTAACTGGGCTTGTATAAAAGCTGTCTTCCTGAGCTTTTCAAAACATTTTAGGAGCAGCAATCCCAAATATACATTAATTTCTAACCAAAATCAATCTTCATTAGTCCTTTGTAAATCTACTTGCAAGCCCTAGTCTGCTTCCATTCTCTATTTCTGTTTCCTTGCATTTCTTTACCTTTTTAATATATATCTCAGGAAATGTAGCTCTTTTTTTTTCCAGATCAAGGTAGACATTGCAGTAGGAGCTATTGGGAAATACAAAGTGCTTCCATACATGGTATTCACATCACATAAACAAACAAACAAACAAACCTACACCATCTATCTGATTCCACTGTGAAATACAGCCAGGAATGATTGCAACTTCTTCAAATAGTCACAAATGATCCTAAGCCTGGGAAAGGGAACTAGAATGAAACTGACAAGTATCTCTCCATTTCCTACTTATCTCTAGCCTGTTAGTTGTAAAAGACTACATTGCTTCTCCTGAGGTGTGTTTTTTTTTTTTTTTTTTGGGGGGGGGGGGTTGCCTTTGAATGGGAGGAAGCTTTTTCTTCCTCCATTTTTTGTGGGAGGTATGGGATAGGATAATTTTTTTAATTCCAGGACCATGTCTCTCTCTTTCCCCCCCAAAGACAAAGACATGATGCCTATATCAAGGGATCATTTAGAATTTGCTTTCCCTTCCCCCTGTTCTGGTCATCACAGCACCATGCAACCACAATTACAACTAGTGGGAAAAGAACCTGGTTGTAGTACTGCCAGCAAGCTATTCTTTCAGCACTACAGATAGGAATATAAATGCAGAGGGATAGTAGTTTCCTATTTCCCCCCTTTATGACAATTGCTTTTATGTTTTTGAAGGGGGATAGAGGTCGTCCATTTTATTTTATTTCCTAATTTATTTTATTTCTTATTTGCATATCATGAAGGAGAGTCCCAAAGGTGCTTTTTCAGGAGGCAACTGGACTTTCTTGTTTTTTTTTTCTTTTGAAGATATTTTGCTTCTCATCCAAAAAGCTTCTTCAGCTCTGACAGGATAGTGGGGAATGGAAGGATTCATTTTCCTTGCAGACAGCTGGTAATTTGCATCCTTTTGGAGGGTTGTTGAAGCACTGGAGGTTTATCTGTATTTTCAGGGTCACCTGAGTAGTGCTCCTGATTCCTGTAGTCTGCATTTTTTCCTCTGGAAATTCATTCCTATTCTCACACCATTCAAAGGGTGCTCATCCTAAATTGTATTGCTATTCTGTATTCTACAGAAGCTTCTTGGATGAGAAGCGAAACATCTTCAAAAGAAAAAAACAAGAAAGTCCAGTTGCCTCCTGAAAAAGTACCTTTGAGACAACTATGACTTGAATGACTGAGAATCTCTACAGATTTTTAGCTTGGAGCAAATCACTATATGAACGGCATTGTGTACTCTCTTATTGGTTAGTGCACTAATTGGCCAATGGTATTCTTTGCTTTTTATCCTTGTAGTAATTAATGGTACCACATGCAAGTAAAATGGTCTGAAGGGATTAAGGAGTAGAATCAGGGCCTTATGCAAATGTTTATAATCCTTGCACTCAGCAAAATACAGTAGGCGATGCTTCAGGTATACATTTAATTGTTTGTTACACTGAAAGAGAGCCTTGCCATTTTGTCATACAAAACATCCCGAAAGACATCTTATTTGAAAACCAAGTCTTCAGAAAAATCACAATGTTATAGGAATATATGGCTGAATGCTTGTGAGTTCCATAATACATGGTAATATATGACTTTTGCTGTCCTATATTATATTTTCCACTGAAACAAAAAATAGAAGCATTCCGGCTGGTACTAAGGTGGCCATGTATCATGCATTTTAAATAATAAACTTCCAATTGACCTTCCTTTTATTTGAAGCAAGGCCAAGTCCCCAAAAGGCATAAAGGTAGAGGATGATTACTGTCTGGTTGAAATACATTGGACATTGGATGTCTTTATTTAAGAAATAAGTGAAACAAGAATTGAACTCTTGTGTTCTTTATTCACTCAGAAGACCTGTAGATATCAACAGGATCTCCATCATAGATCTGATAATATTATATGGTAAAGATGGATTTTTTTTGCATTTTTACATATCATTGTGTGATGCATTTCCTATTTTCTTTAGAAGTATTTTTTTAAAAACCAATAGTAGCTGAAATTGAAGTCAAATTACTTTAACACTGTATGTTTTCATAGTGTGCGTGAGTGGCAAGCACTCACCATGAGTGGTATAATAAGAAATGGAGCTAAAAGTACTTTTTCCATGCAGCAACTTTGCAGGGGGTCATCAGGAGAAAACATTCATTCTATCCACTATATATGCATACAATTATACATGGTTTCTCTCTTTTTTTTTAGCATACATTTGGTTTTATTTTTAAATAGTATACATTCTCAATAAGGCTGTGCATTTTGCCTAGAATATTTATGCCAGAGTATTTGTTTATTAATTATTTATAATGTATTTTATCATTTTCATCATTAAAATAATTAAAAAGTAGGGAAGAATTTAAAGGTGTTTTTGAATTGTATATAAACTGTTTAAGAGTAAAATACCCGTTGTCTCTTGACACTTGAAATAAAACATCACTTTGTCTTTTATTAAAAAATGGTGGACTATAATTTCATTTTCTGAAACATTTCTGGTCAGAAAACGTTTTGTGAGAGATTTTAATGGAGAAAATGCATGAATCCTCACAATTTGGCTTGCAAACAAGTTATTTATAACATACTTCAATTTACAGTTCCAGTGCTATTGTCTACTATTGTTTCATTACCAGGTGCAGGATATTCAAACCGAGCCAGCATGATTACTTAAAAAGTCCTTCATGGCTGTAAAATTAACTACTGGCATAATTTCAAGGTTATTTTTTCTTCAGTAGCAGTATGAGTTATTTCTCACAGAAATTATTTCAGTTCTTTGCAGCTATCTTCCTCCTAGCACAAAAGGTAAAAAAAGTCTACCCTTTATAGATTATGAACTCTTTAAAGAACAATCCAAACTCATTTACTTAGATTTCAGCCCAATGATGGAAAACAATCAAAACATGAAAAATTACATTAAAATTAAACTAGGATACTACTCAGCTTTATAATGACACTATGCAACTTATTACAATAAAAACACTTATAATATCAAAGAGAAGAATGGCATGTATCTGAAAGAAAAGGAGAACATTCATCCTGAGAGACACAGCCTCATAAGACCCCTAGTACCCATACTTCTTCAAGAGTGGAGAAAAACCTTTGTTTTAGAGAACATTTTAATGAGGCAAGGATAGGGGTTATATGGATGTTTACAATATGCTTTTCTAGAGCACAGGGGCTGCAACAGGAAAAGCCCACTGGGTCTTCGTAAGTGAAACTGTTTCATTCAGGGGTCCCCAAATTGGCAACTTTAAGACTTGTGGACTTCAACTCCCAGAAGCAGAACTGACTGGAGAATTCTAGGAGTTGAACTCCATAAGTCTTAAAATTTCCAAGTTTGGGGACCTCTGGTTTAATTAATGGGACCTGCCAACTCTATGTGATTATATAAAATAGGCAGAAACCATGAGAGACTGACAGTCCCTTAATAGACAGTGATGCTTGACAGTGAGATGGGAAGCATATAAATTTAATAAATAAATCAATAATATCTGAAGCTCATCAACCATGTTTTCATTCAGAAACTTATGTCTGTTGTTCTGAATTTTAGATACCCACCCTGCTTTCATTTTCTAACAGATTTTCTGGGTATGAAATAATACCTAGATTATAATTATGAAAGTATAAAATGCATTATTAATCTCTTTAACAAGAATATACTGCATAAATCTGTCTGGCAGTTTAGTATAAATGCCAAAGGGCAGTTGGCTGACCATAAGTATTGCAGATAACTCAGTGCAAATAACAGGTGTTCAGTATAAAAAAGACATAAAGAATGACAAAAGCAAATATTGTGCTGTTCAAAGGCACTTACTGTTGAAGGTGGGATCAGTATAAAAGTTTGTAAAGATAAAAGTGATTCCAAGAAGCATCTGGCAAATATTTGACTGGCACTGATGCAAATTTGGTGAGGAATGCTGAGGCCTGCTAGAAACAAGTCAAAAATGTTTCAACAGTTTGAAGAACACCAGGGCGAAGTGTCGTTATTAATACAAAGAAACTCTAGATTTTGAATAGAATCTTGGAAGTGGATTACCCTTCCTGGATATTTCATTCAACTATAAAACTGTCAAAAATGTTGTTTTGCATGAGGCATGCTAATTTATTAACAGAACAGATAACACAAAGAGTAATTATGCGATTTGGTTTATTTATTCTTTACATTAGCTAGGTTCTTGAGTTGTGCTGAACTGGTTTTTGTTTTGTTTTTAGAGAAGGATGTTGTGTGAACTCAGTTACTCTAATTTATTTAGTCATTGCTCAGGAACTCCATAATTATATCTGCTAGGAAATATCTTCTTTGAAAAACAGTATTTAATGTGGGTTAGTGCAAACCATACAGTTGTTCCCAGATAAGTTTACTATTTAGCTCCTACCATGGTAAACCAAATAAGTGGCAAAGTTACACAACTATCTTGAAAGCAAGGCCATGCTCTCTGTGAGCTAATCAACAATATCCAGGCTAAATTAAAAGTACAAAGCATGAACATGAGGTTTTGCCTATAGATCAGACATTCTTGCAAAGAAAGAGAGCAACCCAAACATATTTTCTTTCTCATATTGGGTTTTCAGTTAAGATATTAATAAACACTTGTACTGGGAAGAATGTGCTAACTCCCACTTCTGCATGACATCATTTCATGATTCATATGATTCTGCAGCCTATACAGCAATTGTGATTTTAAGGCCTGATTTGCTTATCCGGATGGAAAAACCTAAGCATAAATACAAGAGCAGAAACAATGCATACAACACAATTGTCTTCATTTGACTTGATGACTATCATGGATTTTGTCAGGGAAATTTATAAAGACTACATCTAATGCCATTAGGAAAGTCATTTATTTATTAATTGACTTACTTTATTCATTAGATTTTTACCTTGATTATTTTAAAAGTCAGGGTGTCAAAGCACTGTCTCTTCTAATCCATACCAACTCAGTGAAATAGGCTGGACTAAAAAAGTTGGTTCAAAATCTCTCAGTGAGCTTCATTATTGAGGGTGGACTTAAATCTGGGCCTCCTAAGGCATACCCAATTTCTTAACCACTATAACACACTGCAACTACAAACTCTATCACACTGCCCTTCTACAATTATGGTCAATAATAGATGCAATACACCACATGGGCCCAATCATTTAAGTTGACAAACAAAGGATCTGCTATCATTTTAATATTATTTAGGCCAATGATTAAATAATGGGGCATTTATGTTCTATGGAAAATTAAGCAGCTACACCTATTTCACACCCCTTTGACAGATTTGACATTGAGGACAGAATGTTGTAAATAAATGTTGTTTTTATTAATATCAACCAAGCTGACAAAAAGTATTTCAGATTTTAACCACTTTTCCCACATGTGCCTAACTTTTAGGTATCTAATAATTATTGAGTGATGGCTGTCAAACAAAAGTTTTGTAATGAAATTATGAAGAAATTGATCAGCAGCAGACTCTGAAATCTAATGTGAGTCAAGCTCATTCAATAAATTTCTGCATTTCTGGTACAACTTAGTACCAGTTCTATCATCTGATTTTTTTTCTTCTGCTTTCCTACATATCTTTCCAGGTTTGTTAGTTGAAAAAGGTAGCCACGGATAATCAGGTTTCAAAATGGCCTTTCTGTTCTGAAGCATATTTAGAATTTACATTACAAATAACAATTTTAGGAGGTATAGCTTTTTTCCCCTTTTCTTTTCATTAATTCTATCATACTGACATAGGAATTTAGGAAAAGGGTATTAATCAATGAAACATCAGGCAAAAAGTTAGCATTTACCATAATGGAAGAACCAAGTTGGATTTTTAGTGTAACAGACAGGAACATCCTGAAGCTTAATTCTATGAAGTTTCCTATATTCTCAGAAATATCACCACATTTTTAACTGATTTCTCTTTCCATTTTGTAACTTTCGTTAAACTCAGAGAATAAGATAACACAGACATATTGAATATATTCAGAGGTATGTAGCTTTACACAAACACACACCCCTCCATCTATCCATCCAAGCACTGCATAAAATATTTTTATGCAGCATCTTGCATAAAATCCGTTAAAGAAAATTGTCAGCAAAACCATCTGACTCAAGCAAGCCAGTTATATCACATGCTTTATATTTAATACATGTTTAATCACAGAAAAACTACTTACAATTCAATATATATAATCTGGTCATCAAAGGACTATAATCAAGCTAAAGGATAGACTTTTTCTTTGGCTTCAAGTTTTGTTTGTTTGTTACATTGTCTCATTAGATGTCTTCTATTTATTTCAGAAAAGCATTCTACATAAACTGTAGCAAAAAGTGAATATTTCAGAAACTGGTAATGCCAAGAATATTGCTGACAGTCGTCACCCTACACATTTGTTACCGCATTCTCAGCACAAGTGCTGAAATGAACATCTGCAGTGTAAAACTCAGCCCATTAGATCCTGCAGCTTGTTAGCATATTTTAATACTGTGTTCACAGTTTTCTATTTCCATCAAGGTGTTACTAGGTGTCAGATTCTGTATTCACAAACTTCACTAATACAATCCTGTGTCCTTCGATCCTGTAATTGATAAGATGGAAAGGGAAGGGTGAATTAAGAAGGACACATTCAGCTGAGATTAAGAGGAACTTCAAACATAACATATGTGCAGGAAAAAAAATGTTTTGTTCTTCCTGATCCTACAATTCTTTGTCATGTCCAAAATGAATAGTGAGGTTAATCGAGTTTTCCATATTAGATCCTGGTTCATGTTACAGAAGATTTTGCAACAAAGATTGTATACAATCTTTAAAAGTAGATGTATCTTAGAAGTACACAAACATGTACAAATTAACTTCTTCAGAGGATCTATGAAAGTATTTATTTTCTGACAAATGGTATCTATCTTTTTAGAATTCCATGCCATCAAATGAATATACCATGTTTCTTATTTCCATTTATTGCATCCTCTTTTCCTAATTCCTAACCTAGTCAAAAGTCATGTGTTATATTCTCTACATAGCAAGTAGAAAAAGTCTGCAGAGGTAGCTATGGTGGCTCAAGTAGGAGGAATTTAAAGGAGGAATTAATTTCTACTAAAGACTCCATAAACTTAAGAAATCAAAAATAATAATGCTACAACTATCAAAATCAGGCATATACTGTATCATTATTAATATGCCTTGAGTTCCAATTCATACAGAAGCCAAGAAACACAAACAGCTTCAGACATCCATGCTAAAAGCTAAGATGTCTGTTGGTGGTTGACAAAATTGGAGGTAATATTGTGAAAAGAAGGGATCATCTGGAATGGTCAGGAATGATTTGTGTAACTCCTGAACAGAAATGGAATTTACATGCTTTCACCAACCATTTCAAAAATGCAAGAAAAAATAGTATTATAATGGATGCATAGCTTTTACTCATAATTAATTGTCCAAGATGTTCCTAAATATGGGTTTATTATTAACTTAGGGTGTGAGACTAGGCTGTCATTAACATAAAACTGATAGGACTTCCTCCCCCCCCACCCAATGCATTCCATTTCAATCTGCAAGTCCCAGTATTTTGCAATTTTTTTGATTGCGTTTCTTCGATAATAGCATCATCCAGAATAGCAGAGATAGGCACATGCCATATAACATGCCAGACTTAAAAACTGCCAATAAGGAAGACAAAAAAGTCTGGATAGTAGATGTGGCAGTACCTGGAGACAGCAGAACAGAAGGGAAAAACCTGGAGAAGGCAAAAAATAAAAAAACCTGCAAACAGAAATAGAACAAATGTGGAGAAAGAAAACAACTGGAGCACCACTTGAACACTATCGGCATTGACAAATTCAGTATCAGTCAATTGCAAAAGAAACCTTTATTTGGAACACCTTATATCCTGTGAAGATATCCATCCATGTCTGCCTATCTGAAGTCCTTGGGAAGGATTCGACAGGCAGAGAAAAACACGAAATCCAGTCTGAAAATTTGACTGACTATGCAATGGATAGTAATAATAATAACAACAACAACAATCCTAACCCTAGATTTTTGGTTAGGACTCGAGCTGTTGAGTTACCAACCAGCCCCAAAGGCTGCGAATCTCACCAAAGATTAAAAACAACAACAGCAGCAGCAACAACAATGTTATTTTGTTGCTGACAATGGACCACTGTTATCTAGTAAACCCAAAGATTATACACCAACCAGAAAGATAGCAGGTGAGGTCTGGTGAGTGTTAAAGCCGCTGTCCTATGAAACACAGAGCATCCAAGAGTACATCAGTAAAATGAGCTGCTGAGAGAACATCTGAGGCAGAGGAAGCAGCAGACATGGGAGGAAGATGCTGGCTGCTTGTGAAGGAAGCAGAGGGTGAGTAGAAAAGAGAGAGGCAGTTTGAATTGCTTCCATTGCATTTCAAATTCCCAGAGGTTGTGGGAGGAGGTGCTGGCTGCTTATGAAGGAAGCAGAGGGTTAGTAGAAAGGAGAAAGATAGCGGCCATATCATATAACTATAAACCAAGAATACCAATAAGACATTTAGAGTAAGCTTGAGATTGTCATTTTATTTTATTTCAAAATGACCAGCTTAGTTCAGTGTAATACTTGTTTTCCAGCTGTCTTTTGCAGTACTCTTTTCAAATTTGGATACTGTCCTGTTTGTAAAAAAAATTACCAGTCTACATGGACAGATTGCCTATCTAGAATCTCTGATCTGTGCTCTCCAAGCAGAAATTAGGTGCCCAATCCAGCCATCTATTGAGCTGCTGTGTTACCAGCCCCCACTACCACAAAAATCCAACAAGAAAAGGGCAGTATGGACAACTGTGGGATCTGGCAGGGTAAGAGCTATGGACACAAAGCTTTTGCTGTGTCCCAGCATAACAGATACAGTGCCCTTGCTGACCTCTATAGGAATACTAAAGTGACAGGTCAAGGTAGTTGTGATAATGATAACTCAAAAAAGTTGAGGATCATGGTCCTTAGAGAAGAACTTACTTTGGAAAGGAGAAAGTGTGAATCAGGTATTACACATCAGTCACACAAGAAGAGCAGGGTATCCAAAAAGAGAAGCCACCTTCTGGTTGGGGACTCAATTGTAAGGGATGAAAATTTAGGAAATAATATGGAGGTTTTGAAAGAGGTCAGGTGTCTGCCAGGTGCTATTGCCAGCAGAGACAAGAGGCATATTTTTAAGATAGTCAAGAATGCCAGCAAGGACTGTGATGTTGATGCTATTATACATCTTGGTACAAATGATTTATCCCAGAAGGATGCAGAATGACTTCCAGAGCTTGGGGCATGAACTTAGTAGTACGGGATGTAGGCTTATCTTTTCAGAGATTCTACTAGGATACAAGGAACAAAAAGGGAAAGGTGTGTAGCGGAGTTTAATGTGTGGCTATAGGAGTGGTGTAAAAGAGAAGGCTTTGGTTTTATTAGTCAGGATGTTTGCAGCTGGTCCAATGAAAAACTGTACAAAAGAGATGGTTTGCATCCATCAAAGAAAGGGACTGAGTTACTTGGCATTAAATTCACAGATTTTTTGGATCAACATTTAAACTGAACAGTAGGAACTGAGAATTAATGGATACAGAACATTTCTGTCCTCAGCAACCTAAAATTAATAAGGATACCAGTGCATGAAACATAGATGGTTGTGCAGGTAAGATTATCAACTCTGCTGTCAAGCAAAACCAAGCATTTAATAGTGAGTGCCATACCATATGCATTAATCAAACAGGTGGCAAGAAAGTAGGGGCAGGCAGGTACAACACAGATTATGTAGACAGTAAACACAATGTCAGACATAAAGATCTCAAGTGCCTATATACAAATTCACAAAGTCTGGGGAACAACAGGGTGAACTTGAACTACGAATACATGAAGGTAAATATGATATAGTTAGAATAACAGAAACTTGGTGGGATAAAACCCATGATTGGAACATACTGGTAGAAAGATACAAACTGTTCAAAAAAAACAGACTCCATAAAAGAAGAGATGGAGTTGCACTGCATGTAAAGGACCACTATATTGCTACAGAAATGCATGAAACCAAAGATGAAAACTTCCTAGAATGCATATATAAAAGAAAAAAGAATGACATGGCCATAGGTGTATATTATAGGCCACCCAATCAAGCAGAAAAAATAGATGTCCTTTTTGCCAACCAACTAACAAACATATGCAGAAAACACACAATAATAGTAATGGGGGACTTCAATTATCCTGATATCAATTGGAAAACTAATTCTGTATCAAGTAAGAAATCAAATAAGTTCCTAACCAACCTAGCTGACAACTTTGTTGTCCAAAAGATAAGGATGGAACTAGAGGGACAGCCATACTGGACCTACTTTTTACAAACAGAGAAGAAGTGATAGAGGGAATTGAAACTGCAGGAACCTTGGGTGAGAGTGACCATGTCATACCAGAATTCAACATAAGACAAACACAAGCAATAGAACATAATGACACCACAGTCTTGGATTTTAAAAGAGCTGATTTTAATAAATTCGGAGAGAACTTGGGAAAGATTCCATGGATGAAAATCCAAAAGGGGAAAACAACTCAAGAATCTTAGGAAACTCTGAAAAGTACGATCATAGAAGCCCAGACAAGCACAATACCACTGAGAAAGAAAAAGAAGATATCCAAGAAGAAACCAGCATGGTTGGACAAAGATCTCTCTGGCAAATTGAAAAAAAAAAAGGACAAGTACAAAAAATGGAAAGAAGGACATACAACTAAGGCAGAATATCAGCAGGTAGCCAGAATCTGCAAAGACGAAATCAGGATAGCAAAGGCTCAGAATGAACAAAGACTTGCAACAAAAGTCAAAGATAATAAACATAAATAACAAGAAAAAAAAATCAAGAAAACAGCCGGTCCACTAAAGAGAGAAGATGGCAAGGAAGTAACAGGCAACAGAGAGAAAGAGAACAGCTTAACTCATTCTTTGCATCCGTCTTCACACAAAAAGAAATTATAACTCAACCCACCAAAACATAACTCTAAAAGACAGACCAGAAATAAAAGTTAAAATAAGCAAAAAAAAATAGTGAGAGAACACCTGTCTGATCTTGATGAACACAAATCACCAGGGCCTGATGGATTATATCCCAGACTTTTAAAGGAGCTGGCAGAGATCATCTCAGAACCACTGCACCATATCTTTCAAAAATCCTGGAGCACCGGGGAACTACCAGAGGACTGGAAAAGAGCTGATCTGGTTCCCATCTTCAAAAAAGGGAAAAAAAGAACAGACCCAGGAAACTATCGACCAATCAGCCTAACATCAATACCCAGGAAGATATTGGAAAAGATAATAAAAAAAACAGATCTGCCAACATCTAGAAACAAGTAAAGTAATAACTAGCAGTCAGCACAGGTTTGTTAAAAACAGATCGTGCCAAACCAATTTTATTTCATTCTTCAACAAAGTGACTAAATTAGTACCCCATCAAAATACTGTGGACATAATATATTTAGGTTTCAGCAAAGCATTCAACAAAGTAGATTACAACCTACTTCTTAGTAAGCTAGAAAAAAGTGGAATAGATACCACCACCACGAGATGGATTCACAACTGGCTGGCAAACCATATTCAACAAGTAGTCCTTAATGGGTCTAAGTCTACATGGAGGGAAGTAAGCAGTGGGGAGCCACAAAGTTCTGTTTCGGCCCAGTACTCTTCAATATCTTCATTAATGACTTAGATGAGGGAATAGAAGGGGAATGGGTATTGGTAGAAGTTACGATGAATGAATGTCCTTTCTATCTATGCTGAAAGAGAACCCAGGATGGGTTGACTCTTTCCTATGACGTCATTTAGCTGAGTCTGTCCTAAGATATAAAAGCCAGCCCCCAGGAGAAACCCCAGCTTTGGCGAAGATACTTGACAGACTGAAAGGTGTCTCTGAAAGCCCAAAATAAATACAGAAATATGTCTTACCCTCTCCAGACGAATCAAGGGAGGGGCTGGGCAATCTTGCAGCATAGATTGAAAGGGCATTCACAGTAACTTCTACCATTCTCCTCCATGCTGTATCGAGAGCCCAGGATGGGACATACCAAAGCTTGCATGTCCACGGGTGGCTCCTTGTTTGGCTCATCACACCGACTGTGGAACCACTCATTGAAGCACCTGTCTGCCGAAGGCTGCAATCACCGAGGCAAAAGCATCCAGACAGTAGTGTCTGATGAAAGGAGACGGGGATGCCCATGTGGCCGCACAACAAATCTCCTCCAAGGATGCTTGGGTCACCCAGGCAGCAGAAGAGTCCACGCTTCTGGTAGAATGCATCGTCAGACCTCGGAGAACCGGAAGGGCCGCAGCTTTGTAGGCCTGCTCAATGCAAGACCTGACCCACCTGTGAATAGTTGGAGAAGAGGCCTTGTGCCCCAAGTGAGAAGGGAAAAAGGAAACAAACATGGCTTCCGACTTCCTGAAGGAGGAAGTACGCTTTATGTATATTCTAGGAGCCCTTCTTATGTCTAGCGTGTGCCACTGCCACTCTAAGTCATGGTGCGGGAGAGGACAGAAGTCAGGCAAAACAATGTCCTGGGACCTGTGAAACCAGGTGTTAACCTTCGGAATAAATGAGGGGTCAAAACAAAGAATAATCCTATCATCGTGAAAGGAACAAAGGTCCTGTCTGATGGAAAGCACAGCAAGCTCAGAAACCCTCCTGGCAGAAGTGATGACAACAAGGAACACTACCTTCAGAGTCAGGAAATGTAGAGAAACGGTCCTCAGGTGTTCAAAGGGGGGCTTTGTAAGGGCATTAAGGACCAAATTAAAGTCCCAGGAAGGATACCTGTGAACCATCGGTGGGTGCGGGTTGGAAGCCCCTTTCAAAAACCTTCAGACTGAAGGGTGATGGGATAAGGAAGGAAGTGAACCCCATAAAAGGACCGAGGAGAGGGCTGCAACCTGCCTGCGTAAGGTGTTGGGGGCCAAACCTTTCTCCAGCCCATGCTAAGGGAAGCTAAGAACTTCTGCCAACTGGGATGAAGCAGGAGAAAGACCCTCCCTGAGGCACCATCAGGGAAAAAGCCTTCCAGGTGGCATCATAGATGCGACATGTAGAAGGTTTGCGAGATGCCAGGATAGTGGGGATGACCCTTTCTGGAAGAACAGCCTCCTGTAGCCACTGCCACTCAAGTGCCATGCAGTCAGCTTGAACCACTGGGGTTCTGGGTGGAGCAGGGCCCCCTGGTGAAGGGAGATTAGATGAGCTGGGATCCTCCAAGGAAAAGCCACCAATAGGATGACCAGATCTGCAAACCAGGGCCTCCTCGGCCAATAGGATGCCAAGAGGAGGACCTCCGCACGTTCCTCCAACATTTTCCGAATTACTGCTGGAATGATGGGAAGTGGGGGAAAGCGTAGTGGAGACCCTTGGGCCATCTGCACCGAAGAGCATTGGTCCCCTCCACTCCCTGGCAAGGAAACCTGGTGAAGAATCTAGTGACTTGGGCATTTTGAGGAGTGGAAAAGAGATCCACCTCCGGTGTTCCGAAGGTGGGAAAGGGAAAGGTCCCTGAATAGAGACGGAGGAATGGACCATGCTCCTGCTGAGCCAGTCAGCTTGGGAGTTGACAACACCGGAGATGTGGTCTGCTGAGATCGACAACAGGTGTTTCTCTGCCCATAATCCCAACCATAGAGGCTCTCTCATGAGGGCCTTGGATCTCGTCCCCCTTGCCGGTTGACATGAGGCTTTGCGGCCATGTTGTCCAAAAGGACTAGAACATGAGAGCCGGTCACTGATTGCCTGAAATGCTTGAGAGCCAGAAAAATGGCTCTGAGCTCTAGCCAATTTATGGAAAGGGTCTGCTCTGATCTGGACCAAACGCCCTGAGCTATCTGGCCCTGCATATGGGAACCCCAACCCAGGAGGCTGGCAACGGTGGTTATCACTAGTCTGTCTGGGTCCCTGAACAGGAGTCCCTTCCAGATTGATGGGGAATGCCACCAATTGAGAGATCTCCAGATTTGTGGTGGGAGTGGAACCTTAATTGATGAGTGGCTGGTTCCTGCCCATTGGTAGAGAAACAGGAGCCATTGGAGGGGTCGGGAGTGGAGCCGAGCCCATGGGACAATGCCAATACAGGAGACCATCTTCCCCAGAAGTTTGGACAGCAGCAACAGGGAGACAATTTGATGTTGCTGGATCTGGCTGATGATCTCTGCAAGGCTCTTTCCACGAGCTAGGGACAGGAAAACCTGGCATGACGTGGTATCAATGACTGCCCCCAAGTGTTACAATTTGGCTGTGGAAGAGAGCTGGCTCTTTTTGGTGTTGATGGAAAATCTGTGGCTCTGGAGACATGACAGGGTAATTTTCAGATCCCGATGGGCCACAAGGATGGAAGAGGATAGAATCAAAATGTCATCCAAGTAGCATTGGATCCTCACTGGAATAGAACACAGAGATGTCATCAATGCTGCCAGAACCTTTGTGAAGAACCTTGGAGCTGGTGAGAGGCCGAAGGGAAGTGCTTGATACTGGTAATGGGTATTCTGATAACAGAAATGGAGAAACTGGCAATGATGAGGCCAAATTGGGATATGGAGGTAAGTGTCAACGAGATCAATGGAAGAAAGGAGGCTGCCCTCCCAAACGGTCTCTAAAATAGAATGCAGAGTCTGCATTTTAAATTGCCTGTATTTTACAAATTGGTTAATAAATTTTAGATCAAGGATGGCTCGCCACCCCCCTGAGGCTTTGGGAACGATGAAAAGGCAAGAGTAAAGTCCACATCACCGTTGAGAGGGGGGAACAGGTTGAATAGCCCTGATTTCAAGAAGGTGCTGAATGGCCTGATTCATGAGGGCTTGCCTGGAAATGTCCCGAGAGACAGGATAGATCAAAAAAAATTTGGGGGGTGGAGTTAGAAAGTCCAATTGTAACCCTGACCTAATAGTGATGAGCACCCAGGCGTCCGTCATTGACTCCTCCCATTTGGAGGCAAAGAAGGCTAGACAACCTCCAATGGGTGGGGAGAATGAGGGATAACTTAGGGCGAGGGAAGGAACAACCCCCTCCCCCCCCCCCCGAAAGGGCCATTTACCAGTAGAAGGTTGTTGCCTGCCAGATGCTTCCACCTGTTGGTCTTGGTGTTGAGAGTACGGCCTGTGAGAGTGGGGGAAGCAAGATGAGGTCTCCGCTTGGAAGGCAGGAGGGCGATAAGGTGCAGGGCGATAGTCGGCTTTCTTCCCAGAGGAAGAGAGAATTTTACATTTATCTCTCCTGGGGCTTGTGTAAATCAGGATGATGAGGCAAGGAACTTATAGATTGAGATGGGAGAAGGGCCTGAACCCTTTCCAGGGGTTGAAGAATTTTCTTGAAGCCTTCAGCAAATCCTTGCCTAATGGCCAATGAGACAACATCTTGGATATCCCCTGGTCTATGCTCAAAGGTAGAGGCAGAAGGCCTGCTGCTGTGGGAATGAAGGGGGCTTCAGGCCTAGATTGAGGAGAAGTTTGAGGCCTGAAGGGAGGGGGAGGAGCATAGGGCACAGAAGCCTGTTGAAATAAGACCCAGGTCTGCTTAGATCCTGAGGATCTGACTGCACAGCAAGAGCCTCAGGAGACCAAGATGGAGGATGGAAAGGCTCATAGATAACTTCTCCTCACCTGGGAGGGCTTGGTTGGGGCCCACTAGTATCACCTGAAACATGCTGTAGTTGCACTCCCTTCTGTTGAATAGTTCTGTTGAACTGCCTCTCTAGAGCTGCATGCCTGCGCTTCTCTGCCCTCAATTCAACCTGAGTTGCCTTCTTAGGGGCTAGAGCCTTACCTTTGATTTTAGCAACCACCTCCCTCTGGACTGATTGGGTGCGTTGCCTACCTCTTTTTCTCTTATTGGGCTTAAGAGACTGTTCCACTGGGGGGGAAAGTTCTTCCTGAGCCTTATCTTGCTCCATTTGTAGAATAAAGGCTCTTGCGTTGGAAAGAAGCTGTTTAGAAATTTTTCTATTAAACCTCTTAGGGCAGTGATCCCCAACCTTTTTTGTACCAGGGACCAGTTTCACGTAGAAGCACTTTTTCAAGGACCAGCAGAATCAATTCTTCCCCAATAGTAAAGGGCTTCTTTACTATTTCTTTACTGAAAACATATTTTTATATATATTTTAATCACTATTATTCATTCTTTGTGACCCGGTACAAAATGATCCATGGACCGGTCCCGGTCCGGGGCTCAGTGGTTGGGGACCCCTGCCTTAGGGTACCAATGGCCCCCAGATTTACAAAATGGCCACTCATCTCATGGTAGAAGGCTTGAATCCAAGATGGCTGCAGACTACAGGAAAACAGGCTCCAAGATCAAAGAATCGCTCCTTAGGTTATATAGAGCTCCGAGTGAAGTCAGCAATGGAAAAATGCAGCAACCATCCACACTATCAGCTGGCTTGTGCTCTTATCAGTTTGCCAATCGTTTTTACGATCGCTCCAAACCGCAGGCATATGGGAGGTCTGCAGATGCTGCCCAGCTTGCCTGCACAGAGCTCTGTAATGCTGCTCCCAACGTTGCTGGAGAGACAGCCCCGCTCTCCTGGAAGAGCAGCTGCCCCTGGGAGCTGCTTGAAGCGAGGAAAAAAGTATTGAAGATCGCTGTGAGTGCTGTCTAACAGAACACTTTCAGAGTCACAGCTACTAACTGAAAAGAGCTGAGTCAAAGGCTGGGGTCTCTCCCGGGGGCTGGCTTTTATATCTTAGCACAGACTCAGCTAAATGACATCATAGGAAGGAGTCAACCCATCCTTGGCTCTCGATGCAGCATGGAGGAGAACTTACCAAATTTGCAGATGATACTAAGCTGGCAGGAATAGCTAACACCCAAGAAGATAGGCTCAAGATCCAGATGGATCTTGACAGACTAGAACACTGGGCCGTATCGAACAAAATGAAATTCAATGTAGAGAAAAGTAAAGTCCTACATTTAGGCAAGAAAAACCAAAACTATGCATATAGACTGGATGAAACCAGGCTCAATAGCAGTAACTGTGAGAGGGATCTTGCAGTCTTAGTGGACAACCAGTAAATATGAGCCAAAAAAGCTAAC
This sequence comes from Laticauda colubrina, assembly GCA_015471245.1. Taxonomy (NCBI): domain Eukaryota; kingdom Metazoa; phylum Chordata; class Lepidosauria; order Squamata; family Elapidae; genus Laticauda; species Laticauda colubrina. The sequence continues at coordinate 64,221,673 of BLBF01000002.1, read as the reverse complement.
ATAGCCAAAAAAGCTAATTGAATCTTAAATTGTATTAACAGAGGGATACAATCAAGATCAAGGAAGTACTAATACCGCTCTATAAAGCCTTAGTAAGACCACAGCTAGAGTAAGTCCTGCATCCAGTTTTGGTCACCACATTATAAAAAAGATGTTGAGACTCTAGAAAAAGTACAGAGAAGAGCAACCACGATGATTAGGGGACTGGAGGCTAAAACATACAACAAACAGTTGCAGGAACTGGGCTTGGCTAGTCTAGTAAAGAGAAGGAGCAGGGGAGACATGATAGCGATCTTCCAATATCTGAGGGGCTGCTAACAGTGAAAACAATTAACCCATGGAACAGCTTGGCCTCAGAAGTTGTGGGAGCGCCATCACTTGAGACTTTCAAGATAAGATTGGACTGCCATTTGTCAGAAATGGTGTAGGGTCTCCCGCTTGGGCAGGGGGTTGGACTAGATGACCTACAAGGTCCCTTCCAACTCTGATTATCTGTTATCTGTTAAATCTGTTAAAGATCAAGCAGAGGAAATGCCATGGCAAGACAAGACCCTGTATGGGATGTTCCGTGACAAATAGCTGAGTGGCAGGCATTGGGAAATCCAACCAGTGGCTGGAAATGGCTTGATTGAAAGGTAGCATTGAGGTCTTGATGATTACAACACAAGAACAAGCCCTAAGCATCAGATCCATAGAAACACCACATAAGGCAGGATCTGAGGTACAGATCATGCAGAGAGGCCTCAGAGTCCAACACATAGTACCAAGGTATAAGATGCAGGTAGGAACAGCATATGCTGAATGGCACAACTGAATAACTGCCATTGTATACAGTAACATCTACAATATGTATGGACTAGACTCTCCCCAAGCTCCAATGGGAGATTCCACAGAAGGTTGTGAAGACTAACAGGGCTAAGATCTTGTGAGATTTCCAGATCCAAGTGGTCAATCAACCAGAATCATGGTATAGCCAAGGACTAGAAGATAATGGTTGATGATCGCTGTAGTAGTGCAAAGTGACAGCAACATCAGGAAGGAGAATGAGAAGCAGGAGAAATGCTGGAGCTGAAGGAGGAACTAGAAAGGATGTGAAAAGTAAAGGCTAAACTGGTGCTAGTGGTGATCGGAATACTTGAGGTTGTGATCCCTAAATTGGGAGAGTGACTCCAACAGATCCCAAGAACAATATCAGGGCTCTCTATTCAGAAGAGTATAGTGCTTGGAACAACTAAGTTACTGAACAGAATCCTCAAACTCTCAGCTTCTGGGAGAAGCTGCCCATACTATTCATAGGGGAAAGGAGGGAATTTGTTTATATATGTATCAACAGATTGCAGCAACACTTAATATCTTGTCTCCTATTTTTCTATCGCAACAATACAGAAAGGTGGGTGGATCTAAGAGAGCAACTTCCCCAAAATCCCCTAGCCAGTTTTTGGATCTAAGGGATGCCTAAAACTCACACTTTCTGAGTTTCTCTGCCAATACCTTAACCATAACACCAAACTGGCTTGTATGGTATCTCATTTAGATTAAAGGAATAGAATTAGAGAGAACAACAAAATGTCTTGGACTGCCCTATTGATGCAAAGTTAGATTGTGTAAAATAAACTTAAATTAGGCTATCAGCAGCCAATTCATTACATGTAATTTGGGAAAACAAATACAAAGTAATAATTAGATAGTTATTGGGTCTAGTTTAAGGAATAACAATTCCAGCTCCTGCTTAAACTTCATTTTACTTTCTTGTTTTAATGTGGGAAAAGAAAATAAAAAAGAAATGGAAAAAGGGACAAAAAAGACAAAATTTTTATATTTATGTATAAATTCAAGCTCGATATGACTCTGTTTTAGTCATAACAGATACTGTATATTTCATTATGCAGTATATCAGTTTGAATATAGATAGTCCTTGCTTAATGACCATTTGCTTGAAATTATGATGTGCTGAATGAACCATGCCTTAAAGTTATGCCCATTGCAACACTTGGTACACAATACAACTGGTTTCCAAGCACTCTATGATTTTCATTTAGAGTCTTCCCTACTGGCCTTCCCAGAAAGTCAATGGGGGAGCTGGCCGGAAGGTTACAAGCTGCTGCCGCCTGCTGTGAGGCCTCCCTGTTGTCTCTGGGGGCTAGCTGAAAAAAGTCAGTCTTCAAATCCAAGCAGGATTTTGGCACAAAGATTTTGTAGGATGGGGCACTTACCAGCCAGCCCCCAGGGGCAAAAGGATTGTCTCTCATTTCTGGGGGCTGATTGCAAACATCCTATGCTGCCAATACTCCATACCAAAATCCTGCCTAGTTTTGGTGACAAACCGTTTTTAGCTATACACTTTGAGTATACAATATCATTCAGCCCCATGTGAGGCATAGTTGTTCAGGAGGGCACCATCTTTGAGGGGGAAAGAATTGCCTGTCAGAGGGGTTTGGCCCTGCATGAGGCAATGTCCCTAGAGGGCAATTCTTGGAATGCAAAAGAGCTGACCCTGGAACATTTGGACTCATGCAGAACAGAATCCCTGTGGTAGGCAGCCCTTTTACTCCATCAGTTTAAGAAACTGGAAGATCACTTAATGACCACAACTAAGAGTGCTAGGATTGCAGTCATTGAGCAAATCAGTCATATGATCGGTGGCGGGGTTCAATTTTTTTTACGAATGGTTCTGTGGGCGTGGCTTGGTGGGTGTGGTAGGGGAAGGATAGTGTAAAATCTCCTTTCCCTCCACACCCCACTAATCTGATTTCCAGCTCCGTTCCCCTGTTCAGGGCAACAAAAGAAGACCCAGTCAATTAGCTGGGACTCGGGAGGCAGAGAATAAATGGGGGTGGGGCCAGTCAGGGGTGGTATTTGCTGGTTCTCCGAACCACTCAAAATTTCCGCTACCGGTTCTCCAGATCTGGTCAGAACCTGCTGAATACCACCTCTGAATAAGATGTCTTGTTTAACCAATGTTTCACTCAATGACTGAAGATTCCAGTCATGATTGTGACCATAGGTTGAGGACTACCTGTACCCTAAAGAGGCTGCAAAGGAAATGCTTGGAAAAATGTAAAAATATCTTCATCCCAGCAGGATTTAAAGTGGCTCAATAATAATAAATATTACTTATGTATTCAATGGGAGACACCAACAGATGATATATCGTGACTTTTCCCCCCTTCGCTAAACTGGGCATGGCCGTGGCCAGCATGTGATGCATCCGGGCTGCAAGTTTAACACCCCTGTTCTAAGAATCGCTTGATATGAGATTGACAGCATATAAATTTAATAAATAAAAAATAAATAGTAAAATAAATATGGAAGAATGAATTATATTTGCTTCTCTTATATTTCAATTTTGCTTTCATCTGAAGTTAAAAACATTGAAAAATCTGAAATAAAATTGTTCAATAAGTTATGCATAGTACACCAACTTTGCTAGCTTTCCTGTTTCTGCATGTCCCACTTTCAAAATGTCATTTAAAAAAAGATGCTTAACAAAAGAACACATTATGTTCTAGCATCTGCGATGTAATTTTAAAAAAAAATATTCCTTGAGTGGTCCTTAGGAAAAACAAGTATCCTATTTGTGTTTTAGGCCTAAAAAGGATACAGAGATTTTTTTCTGGGATCAGGAAGAGAGGTAATGAATGACTACGCTTCCCTATTTATATTATAGACTTACTCCAAATCCTGTCTTGAAACTCTTTAAACACTGGTCTTAGTTCTGATTCAGAGGGCCAATTAAGACCCAAGCATATTACCATGTAGCGGCCTTTGATTTGCCAACATTAAAAAGCTCAAAATATGTTTCCCTTCTGCAAAATTTGAAGTTGGTTATTGTTCTCCACAATGTAAATCACATGCTGTACCAATTCTTGCTACATTTAAAAAAAAAAATCATTCTCTGAAGAAAGTTGGTAACACACAGAGTTCAATGTAAGTCTAAAAGGCTTTTGAGACTTGTGTTATCTCCTGGAACTGATGTCACTGAATCATTAAAAAGATACATTGTTGATTTTTATATTTTATTTTGTACAAGTATTTGTAGAATCTTAAAAATCCTAGAGTTACATATGTAGAATAAAAAATAGACTATCTATTCTTTTCTTCAGAATTACAGTGGTACACAACAATCTTTTTCCTTCTCAACATGGGATCCCATTAATATTTCACACTTTCTGAATTGCGGGATTTTCCATTTACCTGGAACTACAAGATTGGGTGGTTCCACAAACTTTGGGTGGTTCAATAAAAAGGATTTGAAATAGGTTTGGGAATAAAAGGAGCCATAATTTGTTCTTTTCTGCATATCAGCCCTACATAAATTACAATGCTATACATCTTTGCTAATGAATAAAGTATTTTATTTTTGGGAGAAAAATGCAGGCAACTTTCAGTGTCCATTTCTTGAGTAGAAGGTTAAGATACATAAACAAAATGGTCTTGAGAATAAAAAGAAGAAGAACCAAAGTCAGTGGTTAGAGTATTGATTGCATTTGGTAAGGAACACTAGAGAAGAGTTATCAATAAAGGGCAACACAAACAAACATGCACACGGCATACGTACACACTCTTTGTCTCTGCTCCTATCAATCAAAGTATTTTTCCATTTACTAATCGACAACTTCAAGTAGAAAGTTCTAATAAGTGTGCAATATTTCTAATGTCCAGTTCTATGTAGAGTTATTTTAACTAATATGTTGTTAGCGAATACCTCAAATGAAAAAAGATGTGATATGATATTGTGTTACTTTATTGTTAATTTATTATTGTTAATGTATTGAACTGGCAGTAGTGAACCCAAGTTCAGGCTCACCTTCAGCCATGAAAACTCAGCGGGTGAGTTAGCTTATCTCACTGGACTATCACTGTGTGGAAATAAATGGCAGAAGGAAACAATATACTTACTGCCTTGAACTCCTGAAAAAAACAGCATGTAACTTTAAGAACAGAACGGAACAGAATATTTGACTAAATATTAATAGACACATAAGAAATTGGTCTCAATAATTAAAATATATTACAGATATATTTCCTTAATGGATATACTGTGCATATCTGCTTCTTATTCTGATATTGTATACCTCATTTCTCCTAACTTTTTTATGTTTAACTCTTTTCTAGGTATAGTCTAGTGTTGCCTCTGTCTGAGACCCATATCCTGCAGTCCTATCTTCTTTTCAGTTAGATTCTGTAAAATCTCTTCTAAGACATACTTCTTCATGGAATCTAGGTCAATTCCCAGAAGTTGTCCCATGGCACAACTTGCTGGTTAAACCCCTGACAAAGGATAAATAGAGCTAAACATGGTTTGCATTAAAAGAATTCAGAATCTCTATATTGTTAAACACGCAAGAGGAAAAAGAATGAAGAAACAATGCCTTTCAACAGCATTATTATATTAAGAACAAAACTGCTTCTCAGTTTCTAGCAGAAATTCCGAAATGAAGCTTTCCTCCATCACTGTTACAACAAACACAAAGAGAGGTGTGGGGTTTTTTTTGCCATATTTTGAATTTCAGTTCATCATGCTTCTGGTAAGGACAAAGAAGCACTATAAATGCGCAACATAACACTATTAATCTGCAGCAGTCCAGCAGTCGCCCACCGGTGGGCCGCAGAGAAATTCAACAATCGCCCACCGGTGGACCGCAGCAGTCCAGAGAAATCGAGTCCAGAGAAATCCAGAGCAGGCCACAGAGAAATCTTATCCCAGAGCATGCCCACAAAGCAATTAATCCAGGCTGCACAGAAACACAAGGCTGTGTAGCTCACATGACCTGCGGGAGCTCTCCTCACCCACTCACTCCTTACCCGGAAAACTTGCCTGCTAAACTGCTATTTTTCCTTTTTCTTTTTCCGACCATCAGCTGTTCTGCTGTGCCGGGAGATTTAGATTAGCTAGGAAGCAGGAAATGATTGGATTTCTTGCTTTCTAGCTCGTCTTTAGATCTTCTGCTCTGCTTTTAAGCACAACCAAACCTCCCTTAGGACAAAAGGTTCTATTATTCAGTGCAGACTCACGACAGGCAAATTTGAGAGACTGAGCTAGCTGATAGCAGATAGATCACTGAATGATTCTGTGAGCAACTCAATCTGCCTGCCTGCTTTGCCTGATTTTGAGTAAAAGTTGCTCTTCTTTTTATCAAAATTCAATATTTACATACATCGTGTGTTATGAGTTAATTTTGTGAGTTTGCTTGCTAGCAAATTTTATATGACAGACTCAGCTAGCCAGTGGCAGATAGATAGATTTCTGAATGAATCTGTGATTCTGCGAGCAACTCAATCTGCCTGCCTGCTGTGCCTGATTTTGGGTAAAAATTGATCTTTTTTATAAAAAAATTATAATATATATTTATATAAATATTTATAATATTTACATACAAGCCATGCCCAGCCAGTCACATGACCAAGCCACATCCACAAATTAGACCATGCCCACAGAACCGGTTAGTGGTCCCTGGGATTTAAAATTATGAGTTTGGTGATCCCTGAGGTCCAAAACCCTGATCCAGTCCACATCAATACTACGAGGAAAGCAGGGGTGGGATTCAAATTTTTAACAACCGGTTCTGTGGGTGTGACTTAGGTGGTGGGTGTGGCTTGGTGGTCATGTGACTAGGTGGACGTGGCTTGCTGGTCATGTTATTGGCTGGGTGTGGCCAACCCAACATCACTCACATCGATCTCGCCTGGCCTCTCATGACGGTGGGGATGGTGCAACAGTCATAAGTGTGAAAAATGATCATAAGTCACTTTTTTTAGTGCCACTGTAACTTTGAATGGTCACTCCAAATGAGCAAAGTAGCAGCAAAGGAAGGAAAAAAAAAACTCCAGAGATGTTCCTGAGACAGGAAGTCTAGTCCTTCCAAGAATGTAATAAGGGTTAATGGAGAGGCAGTTTCTGTAAGCAACACCAGAATGTTTCCTTCCTGCCTTCCTTACAGGGTTAGGCCAGTAATTTCTTCTAACAACCGGTTCTCCAAACTGCTTAGAATGTTAACCACCGGTTCTAGCGAATAGGTGAGAACTGGTAGAATCCCACTCCTGTAGGAAAGTATGCAGAAAGTATCAAAAATCTATATATAGAACTTTTCCTATTCCCACTTCTGAACCATTGGCAGGTAAATATCTATTTATGTAATATAGTACATAAATAAGGCTTACTTTTATTTTCTTTGTACAACCTGCTTTGTACAAAAACATTCAGGATCTTGTTTTGGCCTCAGTGTAATTCAGCAATAACTACATAATTAGCTTCTGGTAAATCTAATTGCACAGGTAAATGAACAAGTGTTATTAATATTTCTATTTTATTATTCCACCTTTAAAGTTACAAATTATCTGTTACATATTTTTACTGATTATACTCCATTATCAGTCAGATTAGAAATATAAAATATAAAAGTCTAAAATGAGTGGTCTTCATAATAAAATAATAAAGTAAATCTGACAATCTGAAACTCATGCAGCTATTAGCTGAGATTAAAACCAAACCAAACTAAAGAAGGCAATTTTTTTTCAATTGCTTCCCATTCCTAGCTCCTATGGGAGGGGGGAGAAAATAACCCCCTATTTGTCTTTTTTTTGGGGGGGGGGGACGAAACCAGATATGTCTGAGATATTTGTGTTTTGCTTTTTTTCTTGTTTGACATGTAGGCAGTGGGGATGCTCAGTACAACCAGCAAAATCTATACAGCATTTTATTGTGACTTCCCAGACACATTTATCATAATATGACACCTGTTAGGTAAACAATTAATGAAGGCAGATGACCTAGAAAGACTATCAGGAATGGCAGAATCTAATTATATCAGTCTCTCCTAAAAAGAAAATAATTCAGTAAATTATTTCTCAGTTACTTATATGTGTAGGTTAAAAAGGTAACTGAGAAGTGCTGTGCACACATTTTGTAGCAGTATCAGATCACTTGTCTGCTCTCCATTACTCCACCTACAATTATTCTGAATATTTCAGCAACAAATCATTGAAATCAAGATTTATAACTGCCTATAATTCTGTCCTATTCTTTCTTCGTAACATCTAGTCATGGATAAGTTTCAGCTGAAATAGGTTTTGTCCTGTTATCAGTAACAGAGGGCTATTTCTCAGGCCTGATGAAGTGTAATCTGCATTGATTGTTATCTGATTAGAAGAGAATGCAATTTGGCTTCCCATTACTTAAACCAGCATCTCACTGTTTGCCCTTAGAGACCACAGCTTCACTCAGGCAGAGAGTGTCTAGACAGTATTCATGATCCATCTGTCTGGCACAGCCAGGCTGATGGCAAACTCTATTAGAACTGGATTTTTTTTTTTTCACTCTTTCTCTCTCATTCCTCCCCCAATATTTTTTCCCTCTGTGAAGCATAATCTGACACTGAAAATTACTATCATTGGTGCAGTTCTTAAAACGGCAGTGTCAGACTTTCATTAACATCTATACCAGACGGCTACATATTGAAATAAATGGACAAGTAACCCAGATGAGAGTCAGCCCTTCATGCAACACACACAGACAGAGAGACAGGGAGGGAGGGAGGGAGAGAGGGAGAGGAAGATGGAGAGATCAGCCATCTATCTGATACAGGTATTTATCTGATACAGGTAAACAGTACCTTTCAAAAACTCCTGTGTGAACTACATGCAGATAATGTCTTTACTGTCTTATAAACATGTTCTAAATCCTTTGGAATGTATGATAAGAATATCTGGAGTATTTAAAAGTTGCTTAACCCACAAAATTTATAAAGCACGCACATTTCCACAAAACTCTATTAATGCTGCATTTGACATTATGAAAATAATTCTTAAAGCTTAAAATTTAGGGAGTCGTGTATGGTATAGTTTTCAAATACATCACAGACAGTAATAATAACATTAAAAGTTTACACCTTACATTTTTTAGCATGTAAGAACTTGAATGAAACCATAATTTTATAATCTAAGATTTTCATTTGTATTTATACATCCTGGCTACATTTCTGAACCATGAAATATGAGCAAGAAATCATGTTACAATTTATCATATCTGTGAAATCCATTGTATCTTCTGGAGCAATGTCATGAAACACAGGCTGAATGAAAATAATGTTGGCATAACAGCACCAATGTTTTTACAAGAATATTGTTAACAATATATAGGGTTTCGTAGTTAATAGTAGAATGTAACAAATCTCTGGGCCATATTTTTTTCTCTCTTTTACCAATCTGTTTAGTAAATTAATAAGCTATTTTAAATTATTTAATACTGTCAATATATGTTTTCCCTTTCATTTGAAACTTGATAATCCTTGTAAAAAACAATTATTATCTGGTTATCTACCATCTCATTATTTGACCAAATAAACTACAAACTCTCGTTATTTGACCAAATAAGCTACAAACTCTCATTATTTGACTAAATAAACTACAACCTACCTATCCACTTCCCATTTATCTTTGGTCAAAATAAATAACTTCCTATTCATTTCAGTTTTATAAAACATTAATATAAACTATTTCAATTGGATGCAGAATATACCAAAGATTATTTTAGTTTGAAGTCATGCAGCAGACTGTACGGCCACATTTTACTGACATATGAGCAAAAATCTTATTCATCATAGCATTTCTTCTGTAAATCAGCAAGGAATTGATGATGCCTTTCTACTGCAAGCACACAAATTAATTCTGCACAGTGAACAATGCCAATACAATAAAGGTGCAAAGATTTCTTGAAAAATTATTACTTTGGGCTGCAAGGGCATGGAAGAGAAAACATGCAATTAGACAGTAAATTGAGTATGACAGAATTCTCAATCAATGTTTTGAATTTACCAATCTGCAATTCAATCATTTCTTCTGTACAGTTATTCCTGTATATTATTTGTATTCTCAGTGTCTATATGCTCTGACCCAGAAGCGAAAGTGAATTTATATTCCCCTACAATAGGCAACATGAAAAACAGCTATAAAACCATATTGACATATTTGCTTTCCTTGATCCAAGCTTCAAAGAATATTGACTATATCTCTTTGTCCCAAATTTTCTATGGTCTTAATAATAGATCTTGGAAATCATTTTGGAATGTCAAATTTTACAACCATTAAAGCATAATGCACCAAATGTGGCAAAACCCATGATGATAAATCCTTACCACTTCTGTCATCAATATATTTGGTTGTTAAGTTCTCCTCACAAAGGATATATCTAATGCAAAAGTACAGAATGCTATAATTAAAGTAACTGTAACAATGTATTAATTAATTGTGCTGCTGAATGAGCAGTATTTCACCTCCCTTGTAATTTAAAACTGCTGGGCAAGTTGTTCTATCACTGCACCTGGCCCAACACTATCACATGTGGAATGCTTAAAAACATCTGGAATCTATTAATGCACAAAATCTAGCATCCTCCCCAATCTGGCTTCATGCCAAGAAAGCCTGCCGGAAAGGAAGCTGAAAATTCACAATGTTCTGTTTGGTGGGAAAGGAGAAAAACACTCTGCTTAACAGCTGATCAGAAAGACAAACCTTTTCAAGAAGTGCTCTATAGCAGGGGGATCAAACTCACATTGTCACGGCGGTGTCATGTGACATATCAGGACATTTTTCCTTCACTAAACTAGGTATGGGTGTGGCCACACATGATGCATCCGGCCCTATAACCAGGAGTTTGACAGCCCTGCAAAGTTAGGGTGTGGGTTAGGGCTGTCAAACTCTCGGCTTGGGGGCCAGATACGTCACACACTGGCCATGCCCACGCCTGGTTTAGCGAAGGGGGGAAAAGTCCCGATACCGCCATGACGACGTGAGTTTGATACCCCTGCTCTATAGGAATTGCCCCAGAGGAAGGTTGGGTGATGAAAACACAAGCAGCACTCAGTTGTATGCATGAAGACAAGGATGGAGAATAAATCTGTGTCTATAAATCTATAGACATTTGAGGAATTCAGCCATTATGTACAACTGTAAAACAAAAAGCTCCTATTCAAAAAATTAATTTACAATTTATTATTTAGAGGCAAATGAAATCTCATCAAATGTTAAATGTATTCTACGAATCTGATATAGGGAATCCAGTTTATTACCGTTTATCAGTCGTTCAAAGTTATGACAGCAGTGAAATAGTGAAGACTGAGTCTCAAATTTATGACCATCATAGTGTCTCTGTAGTCATGTGGTCACAATTTTGGCACTTGGCAACCAGCTGATGCAAACAACCATTACAACATTCCAGGATCATGCAATTCTCATTTGTAACCTTCCTAGCGGGCTTCCAACAAGCAAAGTCAAAGGGGACACTGGCAGGGAAGGTCACAAATTGCAATCACTTAGGATGTCTTCCTCAATGATCACGGTTTGATTTCCTTAATAATCATGACAAAAAATGATAATAAAATTAAGTTCAATCGTCTGATGCCTCATTTAACGACCACAACAACAAAATTTCCAATTGTCCAATTGTGAAATATATCAGTGAGCAATCTTTTTGAATAATTTGAAGGAAACCTTACTTGGATGCTGTCATAAAGATTACATTATCTTGGAATATATATACATTAAAATTTCTTTGCATTTAAAATCTAATGTGAAAATATGATTCATAATTATATCAAAATATTTTTTAGCTGTAGCTGGATAGAACTGGACAGAAAAAAGCATTAAAATGTACATCATGTTTTAGATACTATATGCTATCCTTTAAATACTTAGATTTTCAGCAAAATTAAAACTGGACAAAATCCAAAATATCCTCTTTAAGAGTCTGAAACAAATTGCTTTCTCTGTTTTAAAAGGTCAAAAATCTACACATATCTAATGGCAGACAATATGAAGACCAGTCTAGTTTTATTCAATCCCTCTGTCAATGGATGCTAATATTTGTCTGATTGCCACATGGATACTCAAGCTAGACAATCCTGAAGCCTCCATCATTGACAAACTGTTAAGGCTAGGTCCCACTGGCCGACGGATGCAAAACGTATGTAAAAAGGACACCGCGGACGAGCAAAATTTCGGGGGTGCCTCCATCTGTTGTCATCCGCTCCAAAAAGTGGCAAAAATTTGCATAAACAGAATGGAAAAGAAAGGAAAAGAACGGACATGGGTAGTATGTAGTGGGGATGTTAAACGGATGTTCATAGCAAGCCTAGAGGATGTATATAGGATGCAAACCGTTCACTGCGCATCCTTTCTATTTCCATGCTACTATCACTGTGTAGACGTTCCATGTACCTTTTATTTCCTCCCTCTTTCCGTTTTCAGCTGCAGCGGATGTGAGTTGCGAGGATGCCCAGAGGATGCAGAGAGGATACAGCGGACATTTAACGGATAAATGGACATAGAATGTTTGTTGCTCAGACGTCACGGATTTACATCATACACAGGGGAAAGTTCATCCATTCACAAAATTTTGTGCAGCTCAAAACTTCTTGGGCGGATGAAATCTCAGTGGACGGATGCTCAAAGGATAGAGCGTATGAAACATGTATGCAATGAGTACACAATGGATGCATAGCATTTTCCAACGTTTTTTAACGTTTTACATCCTCTTTGCATCCGTTGGTGCAGAGGGACAGGGGCTTTAACTTCTGTTTTCCAAATATTGGGCATATCACCATGCTATATATAATTCTGTCAATGAGTATGAGAAATTAGTATTGTAAGCCAGCTACCCCCAAACTTTTGGGTACCAGGGACCAGTTCTGCAGAGAAAGACATGTACATCCATTGTTTGAGCAGCCCAGTTGCTGGCATGCCACAACCCAGTGCTGGTCCACAGCCCCTGTTGTAAGCAATTAAATTCCCAGTGCCTTCTTTTTTTTGCTGAAAATGTCTCATACTAATAAAGCAGAGCAACTGAGAAGAAAGAAAATGAGAAATCACAACGATAACTATATTTTTTATTCTCTGTTGTGATCATTACATGGTGACCAGTTTCTCCTTCAATTCCAGTATCACCCAACAACAGCAAAGATAACAAAAGAAATATAACAAAATTCGCAGTAAAGTGTATAACTAGGAAGTACTCACAGCTGAAGATGCTTGGAGGTGGATGTTCAGTTACAAGTAAGCAGTTCTCTTCATCGCTATTATCTCCACAATCGTTCTGTTCATTACAGAGCAGCGAGGCACGATATAAGCATTTGCCACTGGTGCAGGTGAATTTGCACTCTGAAAAGGTACACAATAAAAGGAAAGCACAAATGAATACAATCTATTATCTGTTTCATTGTACATCAGATCTGTAGTCTGCAGGATATGCAATACACATATTTATGACAGTAAAGGACTTTTCTACTCATTTGATCCTTGAACATGAATGTTAAATTACAATAAAATTTAAGAATAATTTATGTAGCAGAAGGAATGTTAGCATAACCATATTCCTCACAAATAAGTTAGACATTTACGATCAACAATGTCTGATATCCATACATGAGTACCACTTATTTTCCTGGCTTGTTGGTCGGCTTCTCCCAATGCATTCAAGAGTTATTTAAATCTCTTGCTCACATTTCTTACTTGCTTAATAGCTATTTATTCAGTAGTCATTCAATATTGCAAGGCACAATGCAGACCACATGGGAATTGAAATAGAGTGCAGGCCAGGCCAGCACTACACTTCACAGGTGAGGAATCCAATGCTCCATTTAACCACTACAGCTGGGAGACCCAAAATCATGATCATTGAGTGGGGTTGGTGACTCACTTCTAATGACCATTAGAAGACTTAGACTTAGAATAACTTTATTGTCACTTTAAATGTACACCAATTGGCATACATTAAAACAAAATTTTATTGCATACAGCTCTTAAAGGGTCACCACCTCCAATATTAAATAAATGAATGAATGAATGAATGAATGAATGAATGAATGAATGAATGAATAAATAAATAAATAAATAAATAAATAAATAAATAAATAAATAAATAAGGCATATATTCACATGCCCACATAATTGACATATAGAAACAACACAGTCTAGTTTGGAAGTATACATGTACTTAGGTAAGAAAAACGAATCTTGCAAGTTTACCAGACAGATGGCACAGGGATACAGGGGTGGGCTTCAAACATTTTAGCCAGGGGCTCTCTTCCCGGTTGCTGTGTGAGCGTGGCCATGGTGGCTATGGCCTGGTCAGTCTCCTGCACCATGGTGGGGGGGGGCATTTTTGCCCTCCCAGGTTTCAGAGGCTTTCCTTGAGCCTCTGGGAAGGTGAAAATGGCCTCCCAGGGCTCCAGAGGCTCTCTGGAAGCCAGATATGGGCCTGGTTCTGGCCTTCCTAAACTTCTGGGAGACCCATTTTTCACCCTCCCCAAGCATCTCCGCTTGCCCTGCATTTACCTGCATCCATAATGGGCTGTGTGGGTACTCCTGGAAGGGGTGAGGTGGGCGGAGTCAGCTAGGAGTGGGATTTGGGGGTTCTCCCAAACCTCCGCAAACCCCTAGCAGCCCACCCCTGACAGGGAACAAAGCTGTTACAGAATCTGGTAGTCCTGCTAGAAATACTTTGAAACCTCCTCCTTGAGGGAAGCAACTGAAACAGATTGTAAAGTGGCTGTGTAGGATCTCTAACAACGCTTTGAGCTCTAAGCACACAGTGCTTATAAGCAGCATCCTGAATAACAGGAAGCGAGCTTCCTATAAACTTCTTGGCTGTCCTTATGGAGGCACTGCTGCCATCAAATTAAACAGGGATGCAATTTGTAAAAATGCTCTCAATTGTGCTTCTGTAAAAAGTGGCCAGGACAGAAGGAGAAAGATGTGCTTTCCTCATCCAACACAGGAAATGCAGGTGCTGGTTTGCACACTTTACTAAGGATGATATGTGGAAAGACCAATTCAGATTGTTAAGTTATCTGCACCTCCAGGTATTTAATACTGTTGACCAGCTCTACAGCTTCATCCTTGATACTGAGTAGAGTATGACTATGCTGTCTGTTTCTAAAAGCTACAATGATCTGCTTTGTTTTATTAACATTTAGAATCAGGTTACTTTTATTGCACCAGTCCACCAGAGCCTTCACCTCTTCCCTATAAGCATCTTCATCCCAGATAAGACCCATCACTGCCGTGTCATCCGCATACTTCACAGTATGATCCATAGCAGATTTGGCACAGCAGTCGTGTGTCATCAAAATGAACAGTAGCTGACTCAAGACACAGCCCTGTGGGGAACCTGTACTCAAAGAGATGAACTTGGAAACTTTTCTACCAACTTGCCTAAACTGGAGCCTATCAATAAGGAAATAAAGTATCCAATTACATAAATGGGTATTAAAATCTAATAGGGCTAGTTTGTTGACTAAATGTTGAGGAATGATTGTGTTGAATGATGAAGTAAAATAAACAAACAGCATTCCCACATAAATATTCTTCTCCCCAGGAGTGCCAAGCTAAGATGAAGCACACAGGAAAGTGCAACATCTAAAGAGCAGTTCTTCTGATTGGCAAATTCTAATGAGTCAAATGTAGGGGAAAGGGATGAAATCATATAGTCCTCTACCAGTCTCTCAAAACATTTCATCATAATGGAAGTGCAACTGGATGGTAATCATTAAGGAATGTGATTATAGGTGGTTTTTTTTGACACTTGTACAATGATTGCAGTTTAAAACATGATGCAAAATTCCAAACTCAGTTGTGGTCATACCTCGAGGAGTATTTGTGGTGTTTGTTTTGTATTCACTGTCAATCTCTACAAGATACATATTTGTTTATCATCCTCACAAGAAATTTCAAGCATATGGATAGAATTATAGTCTGGGTCCAGAGCTACCCATTTCTCTTTGCATTAAGAAACAAATTTCAGGCAAAGCGGGATACCTTTAGCTCTCATGAGATTGTTTCCCATTTCTTTCCTGCCCCCCCCCCAAATGCTCTATTTATAAACAAAAGTTTGGATTCAGGCATAACAAAATTGCACTCTGAAAGAAGAGAGACAGGAACCTACATTTTCAATTATTTTTTCACCCTTATTCTCCTGTGCCTTCTGTCCTGAAGGATTAGTTGTACACCACCCAGAGTCACTTGCTCAAGAGATGGCAGCAATATCAATTAGGTAAATAAATAGATTGGAGAAGCACTTCAAAGCCACATGAGAAATGATGCTGGAAGTTGCAGAAGAAGAGCAAACAGGAATCATTTCCCTGTTCCTGTCTACTTTATTTTGATGGCTCAAAGGAAAGAGCTTTTCTGTTTAAAGAAGGCCAATTTAAATAATGGGCAGACCAGGGGTGGATTTCTACCAGTTCTGTCCACCTCTGTAGAACTGGTAGCTCTGAAGAGCAGCAGACATAGAACCAGATCTATGTCTGCTGATATTTTTGCCCACCCGCCCAGCCAGGCTCTTAGCTGACCTTTATTTCCTGATTTTTTCAACTTCAGCTGCCAAACAAGGCACAGCTGCAGTTAAAAAAGCAGGAAAAAAGGGCTTTTTGAAAGGCTGCTTCTCTGCATGCAGCATACTGATGATGATTTACAGGCGAGCTGGCAGTGTGCAGGGAAGCACATTGTAAATCACCGAACCTCATAAATGACTGAACTGGTAGTTAACCCTGTCAGATCCCACCCCAGGGGCAGACTCCACAACATCTATTGTTTCATACAATATATGAAATTCAGTAAGCATGCAAAGCTCTTTTCATTCCATGCCTATTAAGTAAGCTTCTCATTCATATGGAGTTCTCAGTTGTTTTATAATTTCTGCTAACCATTCTCATTATTACTAAATTTGTGTTTCAGGATTTTTCTTTATTTTAAAAGTTTCCACACCTGAGAGAGAGTAAAATCAGAACGGTAGAATTTATCTAGAACAATAGCAAATGTTTATTATAAATATATATGCTGTATATGCACATAAAAACAAACTTCAGTTTTTTAAAAAATGTGGCTGCTTTTAAACCTATTTTTCATTTCAGAAGCTTTGTGTTACAAATGCTAGTATGTATAATGTATATTATATTTGAACTGATCCAGCCTAAGCCATGTCTGGTATTAGGTTTGGGACATACCCTACTTTGAAAAGATATAATAATTAGTGGCTCTGCTAATCTTTAAAAAAACCTATAAATGTTTCATCTTTTATGTGTAATCTGCAATAATCCATCCAGACCTATGCATTTGCCCACTTTATAAACAATCCAGATGGCAACAATCTGGAGAATCACAGTACAAACAGTACTCTTATTTACAAACAGGTTAGATTCAGAGCAATAGCTCGTAAGTACAGTTTGTTCACAAATCCAAACAAGCATAAAAATATGCAAGATAAAGTCAGTTTTAATCCTTTGCCACCTTCTCCTGATTTCCAGAACCCTTTAGTTGAGGTTGCAGACAAGTTTATTCAAGTTGACAAAAGTTTGCAACTTGAAAGTTCATAAGTAAAATAATGTGGTAGTCAAATACCGTTTTCCCCATTGCATTAAAAAAAAAATACAGTATCCAGTCCAAGAATCCAGGAAAGGCTATGATTCTTTCATTCTCCTTCTAGGCATGTCTTCTTGGGCAGACAGTTTTCTATATTGTATACAAATTGGGCATTTAGGTTCATAAGAAAACATATGGCTGCATTGATCTAGAAGGTTTAAGTTTCCCTATTTAGCATTTTCTAGAGGTAATGGCTGAATAATTAAATGGGGGGGGGGGCTTTCCTCCAAAAATAAAGACCCTTTAAATTCTTTTATGTTGTATTTTTTAAAATGCTATAGAAATAAAGATAACAATATTTTTTTTAAAAAATCCAAAAATCAGCCATTTTTATCTATCTTAATAAATATTTAAAAAGTAATTGAGAAAATATTTTCTTCTTGAGATACTTCTTTACATCTAACTCTACATTAGGCAATATGCCTTGCCAATAATTTAGCCATAGCAGGTGACAGCACTTCATCAGGGCTGTTGATCTTGAAAAAGCTAAGCATGACTGAATCTGACTGGTAGAAGGATGGGGAAAAAAAATCAGGAAACCTTACAGATGTAGGCTACATTGAAACATTAAAAGAAAAATCTCAGAAATTATGAAGAAAACATAAGGACATGTCCATGTAGATTTAAGAAAGGCTACTTCTTCAACAGGATTATTGATTATATATTCCAATTCATTTTCACAATTTCACTTCCATTATAAATGGACTTTTCCATGTTTTTAGATTTCACAAATAAGGTTCAAAAGGACTGGTTTAGCAGAAACATTATGTGGAAAGTGGGATATGGAGAAGACTTGTCATACAATATGACCTTTTCAATTAATGTTCCAATTCTTAATAAATATTGGCTTACAATCATCATTGCTCCTTCCGGATATAAACATGATATTGAACTGTGTATCTAAATGTGGATTCAATCATAACAGTATATGCTGAATTATCAACATATTGTCTTTATAGAAGACAATTATTCCACATTAGAAAAAAGTCATTCTGGATATGTACTGTCTTTGGGAATGAATAAGAAGATTGCTTTGTGTGCCATGTTTCAGTAATTTATATCAAAATTAAGCTAAATGGTGCCTTTTGTATACAATATAATATTTTTCTTTTGCATGCATTTTTTAATCCATTGGGAATTCAGGAAATATTGTCCAATTCAGCAGAGAGCAAATTATAATGATGCTTTTCCTTAAAGCAGTCAGTGAGAAATAATTTATTCAAAGCAATTCTTCCCAGATAAAATTTGCCTCTTCCTTTTTTATGCATGCCTTATTATCCACAATGGATTTGAACTGATTTTTTTAAAGATACATTTGAATGACTGAGACCTGAAAATATATTATCATTTTATTTTTGTCCCATACACCAAATTACTTCCAGCAATATAAATTACAGCTGTGATGACTCCAGTCAGAATGGGGACTATAACAGAGAGCAAGGTATATGTATTTTTTAAAAAGAAAATACGGTCATAAATCAGGGGAAAAAAACAAGGTTAAAATACAAAAAAGCCAGCATGTAGACCCAGATTAACAGCTGAAACTAGCATGTCCAGGCATATTATACCTGAGGATATAGAAACAATCCTATCACCTGGTATGCTAACAATGCTGTCAGGAACAGCCAATGACCTTGAATTACACTGACAAGGAAACTAAAGTTAACTAGCAATTGAACCTAATGACACACCAGAGAGATCTCCATAGATTGAATTATTGTGCAGCTAGTCTAGACAGGAGAAGGTCGGGGAAGAATTGGGTGATTCCATTTTTAAAGATAAACCAGCAGCACCGTGGTTTATGAATAACTTTTCAAAGCTATTTTCTTCCTTCTTCAGTTTCAAGCCTTCAGTTTCAAGCAGTTACAGAACAATATCCAACCCAGATGACAGAAAACATTAAAGCGAAATGTCCAGTGTTTTTTTAAAGGATTCCTCTCTCTTTGTATAATTTTTTGTAGGTAGGTGAGAAAAGAAAATCATTTATATCAGTTATGGATAAATAATATTTTTGTATTCATTCACTGTACTGTTATACATCACCTAATTCAATAGTTTACATAACATAATTCAATACCTTTTTGTCCACTGTTCTATGTGTGTTCCCTTATAAAATCACTTATTACATTTGTAACTTTATATGCAAATAGATGCCACAATTAGCTCAGAGGCCAACTCTGTCTTCATATTGATCTTGGCAAGATTATCACAAGATCTGATCACATCAGTCATGGGAGCAGGAAAATTCTTTCATTTGCCAGACTTGATGAAATATACCATCTACTTTACTCAGAACAATTATGGCAGTTTGTAGGCAAAATAGTCTGATATCAGAAGGGAAATATCTAGAATTTTTTTTCACATCTTGTCAATTAAAGCCCCTGTCACACTGCACCAACGGATGCAAAGAGGATGTAAAATGGACAAAAAAGCTTGCCATCCATTGGTTAACGCGATGTATCCGTTCTGTACTCACTGCCTCTGTTTTGCTTCCTCTCTATCCGTCCAGCATCCGTTTATTGACGTTTCATCCGCTCAGAAAGTTTTGAGCTGCTCAAAACTTTTGAGCGGAAAATGTATCCAATGCATCCGTTCTGCATCCGTTAGGCATCCGTTCTGCATCCGTTCTGCATCCGTTACGCATCCGCTATATCCGCTAGGCATCCGCTGAGCATCCACGCAACTCCATCCGCTCCAGCGGTAAACAGACGCAGGGAGGAAGCGAAACGGACGCGGAACGGATGCAGAACGGATGCCTAGCAGATGCAGCATGGAAACAAAGCATGTAAAACGGAAAATACGTTCGCAGAGGGGACCTATCTCGGATATTAAGGATGTCTACAGGATGCCTAGAGGATGCCTAGAGGATGCAAAGGGACACCTATATTGCCTATAAAAAAGGGGAGCAACTCACCTGGATCTCACTTTCAGAACAGCAGCCCAGCTGCAGACCTGTGCAGCCTTCATCTGCCTCTTCCTCTTCCACAGCATCCAGTCATGTCCACCGTGGATTGTAACAAAGTCCTTTTGGCAGCCACCATCCTTCTGCAACAGTGCAAAGCCATCTACAGGCTCTGTGAACTCTACTACGGGAAGAAAAAGAGGCGGCCAAGAAGCGTCTGGGTACGAAGATGGTTCGCCAGAAGAGCAGAGGATGGACTGTACAATAAGCTGATGGTGGAGCTCAGGAATGAAGACACTCGTGCATTCCAGAACTTCATGAGGATGCCTCCAGCCATGTTTGATGAAGTTGTGCAGCGCCTGACACCCAGGTTGACCAAGCAGAGCACCAACTTCCAGCCCAGCCTGGAACCTGGGCTCAAGGTGGCATTCACTCTGCGCCACCTGGCCTCAGGGACCACCTACAGGACCATGCAGTATGGCTGGAGGGTGCCACCCAACATCATCAGCATTGTGGTCAGAGAAGTGGTGCAGGCCATCATTGAAGAATACAAGGAGGAGCTCCTCCAGTGTCCCTCCACTGAAGAAGGATGGAAGAAAGTTGCAGAGCAGTGGTATCAGAGGTGGAACTTCCACACACCGTTGGAGCCATCGATGGCAAGCATGTGTCCTGCAAAGCGCCAGCCAAGTCGGGGTCCACTTATTTCAATTACAAGGGCTTCTTCAGCATCATCCTCTTTGCCATGGTCAATGCTGACTACAAGTTCATGTACATCGATGCTTCAGGCAACGGCTCATCTTCAGATGCCCAGGTATACAACGCAAGTGACCTCAAGGGTGGGCTGGAACGCAACCTCATGGTGGGCTTCCCAGATCCAGACCCCCTGCCCAACGACACACAAGATGTGCCCTACTTCATCGTGGGGGATGATGCCTTCTCCCTCACAACCTACCTCATGAAGCCCTACACCTCCAAATACCTCACCCGTGAAGGGAGGATCTTCAGCTACAGGCTGTCCAGGGCAAGGCGGGTGGTGGAGAACACCTTTGGCATCCTGGCCAACAGGTTCCAGGTACTTCTCACCACCATGCAGCATCGCCCAGAGACCATGAGGAGGATCGTGGAAGCTTGCTGCATCCTGCACAATCTCATGCGCACCCGCTACCCAGTCTTGCAGAACAGGCTCTCCAACAAGGAGATGGACCTCCAACAAGGCAATGGGGACATGGAGCCTGGGGAATGGAGGCAAGGGCAAAATCTGATAGACACTGAGGATGTGCAAGGCCCCAACAGAGCCTCACGTGAAGGGAAGAAGCAGCGCAACCTCCTGAAACACTGGTGCAACTCCCCAGCTGGAGCGGTGGAGTGGCAAGACAGGATGATAGATGCTTAATGGATGCTTCCTTCAGCCTGTCTCATCACACTGATGAGATTGTGCCATGAATGTTGAGTGGCCCTACAATGATCAGGGCATTTAATAAAGAGTTGTGTTTGTGTTGACATGTGTGGATGATTATTACATTATTATTGATAATAAAGGGCCATAGGTGTGGCACCTGGGAGGGTGGACCATCCCGTCCCACTATGCTTGCACTGGAGGTTTATCTATCCCACAGCTATTACCCATCCCAAAGGTATCCCTGCCCATCCCACTGCTATCTCAACCCATCCCACTGCTATCTTAACTCATCCCACAAGCATGCAAAGGCTTAAACCATTTCTAAAAGTTTCCAGCAAGACTTTATTAAAAAAAAGAAATGAAGCAAGTGTGTGAATCAAAAATAGACTTTATTAACAACAAGCTATAAAACAAAAAAGAGTCTCTGGCACTCCTCTTGGTCGCTCAGTCTCAGGGGTGAAGGATCCAGGTGCTGTGGAGGTGGCTGGTGCTGGAGTGCTTGTCATCAGCTCCTCCAGAAGCAGAAGCAGCAGAAGCCCCAGCCCCAGAAGAGCGAGCCCATTCTGCAGAAGCCCCAGCAGAACCAGAGTGAGGGCCAGGGGGTGGGATGGTAGCCCTGTCCGTCTTGCAAGGGCTGACAGCAGATGGCTGAGGCTTGCTGTGCTTCTGCATGGTTGTGGGGTTGCCGGCTGGCAGGGAGGCTGGCAGGAACCAAGGCTGGCAGGGAGGCTGGCAGGGAGGCAGGCACCAAGGCTGGCAGGAAGGCTGGCAGGCAGGCAGGCACCAAGGCTGGCAGGAAGGCTGGCAGGGAGGCAGGCACCAAGGCTGGCAGGAAGGCTGGCAGGCAGGCAGGCACCAAGGCTGGCAGGCAGGCAGGCAGGCACCAAGGCTGGCAGGCAGGCAGGCAGGCACCAAGGCTGGCAGGAAGGCTGGCAGAGAGGCAGGCACCAGGGCTGGCAGGAAGGCTGGCAGGCAGGCAGGCACCAAGGCTGGCAGGCAGACATGAACCAAGGCAGGCAGCAAGGCTGGCAGGGATGCTGGCAGCAAGGCTGGCAGCAAGGCTGGCAGGCAGGCAGACAGCAAGGCTGGCAGGCAGGCAGACAGCAAGGCTTACAGCAAGGCTGGCAGCAAGGCTTGCAGGCAGGCATGCAGGCAGGGCAGGCAAGGCTGTCAATCCATCTGGCAGCAGGTCTTTCCTCTGAATGGTGACCTGCTTCCGAGCTGCTTACCTTATATCCGCGGGGCTGATGCAATGCATCTTCCCCACATGCGCAATTAACGCTCGGCATGGCTTCTGCTGTGCATCCACTAGGCTTCCGCTCTGCATCTGCTTCATCCGCTGTGCATCCGCTCTGCATCCACTGTATCCGTTCCGCATCCGCTTTGCTGCGGCCCCCCGGAAGCCTAGTGGATATGCCATCCGCTCCCATCCGCTTCCATCCGCTAGGCTTCCGCTCTGCATCCGTTTTCCATCCACCCTGCGTCCTCCCCCCGTCCGTGTTATCCGCTCCGGTTATGCAAATTTTTGCCCCTTTTGAGAGCGGATAACAACGGATGGAACATTTTGCTCGTCCGTTGTGTCCATTTTGCATCCATTGGGCAGTGTGACAGGGCCTTAAGTTCTGAACAAAGAAAACTCAAAGGGGAACCTCGTAATAATTTTTTATTTAAATCTTTGGTGGTTGATAATGGTGGTTTCCAGCCACTATAAAACAGTCCTGTCATGATAACTATATTACCATCAGTTAGGGATGCTTTGAATGGGGATCATAGTTATTCTACATTTCTTAAGTTTCAATTGATTTAGCAATAGCAACAACACATAGACTTATATACCACTTCATTGTGCTTTACAGCCCTCTCTAAGCAGTTTACAGAGTCAGCATATTACCCCCAACAATCTCGGTCCTCATTTTGCCAACCTCAGAAGGATGGAAGGCTGAGTTAATCTTGAGCCTTCCACTGCACTTCACAGAATAGCACATATATGGCTGTTGTTCCAAAACAGTTGTACAGCTGTTCCTTTTATACATTACCAAATGTAAACATTATTGCTCAAATACTCCTGGTGTTGTAAGAATCAGATCAACCAATCAGCATTCAGGATGTGCACCTCCACACAATGTCCAGTTGGGATTTGGGAGGTATGTGCATCATCAGTCTGTCTGCAGCTATCTGCAACCATCAATCCCTTTGAAGTGTAGGTACACCCAAGGGTAGGTTTCACAAATTTTAGCAAGGGTTCTCTGCCCAGTTGCTTGGTGGGCATGGCTATGGTGGGCATGGCCTAGTCGGCCTCCTGCACCACAGCAGGAGAGTGTATTTTTGCCCTCCCTGGGTTCCAGAGGCTCTCTGGAAGCCAGATATGCGCCCATTTCCAGCCTTCCTGAACTTCTGAGAGGCCTGTTTTTCACCCTCTCCAAGCCTCTGTGCGCCCTGCATTTATCTACATCCAAAAGTGGCCTTGTGGAGACTCCTGGGAGGTGGGGAGGATGGGTGTGGGCAGCCAGGAGTAGGATTTTGGGGCTCTCCAAACTGCACAGAATTTTAGCTAAGGGCTCTCCTGAACCCCTGCGAACCCCCAGCAGCTCACCTGAGTACACTTCAATGTTTGTGCATAGTTGCAGACAACCCTAAATCAGTCTTCATTCTTAGCAGATTAAATCCTTGATAGAAGAAGCAAGACACAATTTTTATCTATTCTGCAAAACGTTAGTTGGCACTTTTTGTTGGAAGCGCTTAATAAGTCAGGATTATATTATTAGGCTACTTTATTCAACTGGGCTTCAGTGAGATTAGGTGTCTCGCTTAGTATTAAACTGCCGTACAACCAAACAAGACTTTATAGTCTGAAAATGGCACCATGACTTCTCAGAAAACATGCATATTTCATCTTTTTTCGCATTTCTTCAATGACTAGCTTTCTGAAAAAGCAAAGCGCTGCATATATAAGTAGTTGCTTTCAAAAAGAAATAAAGCTTACATTAAAATATTTAGATAACTACAAACTCATAATATAAATGTATATAATTTATATATATAAATTAAATATACATACATATGCTATGGATTCCATTGGCCAAGGAATTTTAGCTGATGGGTCCAGGAGAAAAGCCTTTTCTGCTGTAGCTCCTGCCATCTGGAACACTGTGCCTCTTGACCTGAGATTTGATCCCATCTTCTTGGCCTTCCAAAAGAATCTGAAAATCTACTGGTTTGGGTCCTGATGCGGGCATCCACTCTGGAAGTGGTTAGTAGACTCCTGCAGATCCCACTTCCACCCCCTTTAGATATTGCTTTCTCACAGTGGTAGGATTCAAATTTTTTTACTCCTGGTTCTGTGGGCATGGCTTGGTAAGTGTGACAGGGGCAGGATACTGTAAAATCTCCAGTTAGACGTGGTATTTTCCAGTTCTCTGAACTACTCAAAATTTCCTTTACCGGTTCTCTAGAACTGGTCAGAACCTGCTGAATACCACCTCTGGTTTCTCATTTATATATTAGTCCCCTTTTAATCTAGTTTTTGTCCACTTTTAATGTTTTAACTCCTAATGTTTTTTTTATTTATTTTTTAACATTATAATTGCTTTCTATTGTTGTAAGATGCCCAGAGTTACTAAAAAGTAAGACGAGTGGCATATAAATTTATTAAATACATGGTTTTCCCTTAAATTGTTTTATGAATTTAGAAGCTAGTCATACTAATATCACTAGTGCTCCATCCAACCCAAATTTTCTAGATGCATATACTTATCAGATGGGAGAATAATGCTGAAGAAACAAAATGAGGTATATTGATCCCAGTAACAGCAGGTGCTTGAGTGGCAATTACAGATCCAAACATAAGTGAGTAAATTCTAAGTTGCTTGCATTGGCTGCTGTGTCTGGCTCTATAAATGCTAATGAAGCAGTCAAACATGAAAGGGGTTAAAGGAATAGGAAGCAAACGACACCTAGTTATTTTGTCTATCAAGTGAGAACTTGTTAGAAAATCAACCTTGGAGGAAGAAATTCATGACTCTGAAATTTAACAGACCAGAAAAACAGCACGGTCTATTTATAAATAGATTTGCAGCCCCACAGTTCCTTTAAAATTTAAAAAGGCAGTAATTTCACTGTCAAAAAAATTGACAGAACCAGCCAAAAACTTTAAAAAAACACTCTGTAGAATGTATTGGATTCTTGTTCAAAAATAATGTGGTAGCATACTAAAGAAAAACCATATGGATCCTCCTACAATTTATAAAATGAAGACAATTTAATTTCTGAATTTAAAAAAAATCCCATTTTGTTCCTACTTCATGAAATAATATCCACACAATGCACACATATTCTTTGGAATCAAATGCAAATTACAAACAATGTCACCATTAAAAATATGTATCTGTATTACTTATAGATACTGGATTAATTTTTCTAAATGTTTTACTATTTTTAATGATTTTAATGATTTTTAATAAATTATTTTTTAATGATTTTTACTGGTTTTACATCTTTTATCACAGGTTTAAATTTTATCACAGATTTTGCAGTATCAACTGCATACAAATGATGTCAATACAATTTCTTACAAAAGAAGGTAATAATGATTGAACAACAAGTCATTTTTTATAAACCCTCCCAAGTCCTGCTGAGTTGCCTCATTGTGGTAGTGAAGTGTTCTGGGAGGGATGAGTGAAGAATGTTGGAAATGTAAGCCAAGTGCATATATTCCCAGCAGGTCACTTATGGTGTGAAGATCATCCCAGCTGCCTAGCCAAAGCAAGCAGGTATCTATACTGGGCAGCACTGATATAGGAAGATTCCAGGGGCAGATGATCACTTTAGTGACAATGGCAAAGACATCCATTCATACTGTGCAGGAAATGGTAAACAACTCCTGAATTTTTATCAAAAGAAACACATGGGCAGAAAATATAAAATGTTCATCATGGAGAAAATCTATCTATGTGATCCCTAGGATCAAAAATGATTTGATGGCATATAAGCGAGCAAGCAAGCAGGATTAAAATTTTAATTTATTATCATTTTCCAAACACTGCAAGGGAGGGAAAGATGAGTCAAGCACATTTCAAATATCCCTTAGCTGAAGTGGATAATTCTTTTGTGCAGGCAGATGTTGACAGAACAGAGCTTCTCTGTTTGAAGGAACCCACAGTTCAATTTGAGCCAAATCACTGGCTGCTTGGCAGTTCTTTCTCCATCTCTTTGTCATAAGGTATCAGCATAACCACCATGAACCATTGTTTCACCACTGTAAGGACAGGGAAGGAGGAAGGGAGAAGAGCATGGCATACCAGCTATCACAAAATGCATTTACAACTTTACAATTTCTCTTCATAGATGGCACCAGGTAAGCTCAGCACTGTGCAATGTGAGGAGAGATTCTTAACATATATTTCCTGTGCCATGTTTTTAATATTTTCCCTTTTTAAAAAATGCCAAACATAAAGTTTTTTTACTACTGTCCAATCTAGAAACCTAGAGGAAGTCTGCAAAAAATGACATAAATGAAGTCTGTGTCTGTCCTGTTGGGTTGCAGAACCAAACCAGACAGTTATGGAGGTGGAGATGATAGACTCTATAATTCCTCTGTAGAACTGGATCAGCAGCTCCTTGGGCAGTTTGAGCTTTCTGAGTTGGCACAGAAAGAATATTCTTTGTTGTGCTTTTTTTAATGACGTTTTTGATGTTAGATGTCCATTTTAGGTCATGTGATATTGTAGAACCTAGAAATGAAGGTCTCTACTGTTGGTACTGTGTTGTCTAGAATTGTAAGAGGTGGTAGTATGGGAGAGTTTCTTCTAAAGTCTACCACCATTTCTATGGTTTTGAGTGTGTTCAGTTCCCGATTGTTCCGGTTATACTACGAGGCAAGTTGTATAACCTCCTGTCTGTATGTAGATTCATCGTTGTCTTGAATGAAACCAATCACTGTTATGTCATCAGCAAACTTCAGTATTTTAACAGATGGATTGTTTAAGATGCAGTCATTGGTATATAGGGAGAAGAAAAGTAGAGATAGCACACAGCCTTGGGGGCCCCAAACTATTAGGACTGCAGAAAAAACAATTACTATCCATCTGCCTTCAATTGAGGACCTGTATACTGCATGAGTCAAAAAGAGGACTGTGAAAATATTTACAGACCCCATCCCACCCCAGACATAAGCTATTTCAACTCCTTCCCTCAAAACGACACTATAGAGCACTGCACACCAGAACAACTAGACACAAGAACAGTTTTTTCCTGAAAGCCATCACTCCGCTAAACAAATAATTCCTTCAGCACTGTTCAACTATTTACAAAGTGTACACTACTATTACTGTTAATCTTCTCATCACTCCTTATGACCCATCTCCTCCCACTTGTGATTGTAGGACTGTAACTTTGTTGCTTGTATCCTTACGATTTATATGACTGTTTCCTAGTATGATTTGATTGTTGATTGTACCCTATGACTATCATTAAGTGTTGTACGTTATGATTCTTGATTCTTAATGAATATACCTTTTCTTTATGTATACTGAGAGTATTTACACCAAGACAAATTCCTTGTGTGTCCAGTCACAATTGGCCAATAAACTATTCGATAGCAATCTGCCCAAAAAACGGATGATAAACTTCCTGCTGGAACCTAAGCCACTGTTCTCAAACTGCATTCCACAGATTATTACACAGTTCCTCAAGAACTTGATGGAGTTCCATGAGTCAAATAGCAAAAAAAAAAAAAAAGTTCACCAATCAATAGAGCTTTGTCTTTTTATTAAGGGTTCCAGGGCATTTTTTTCCTAACAATTTGAAAAGCCTTGACTTCAACCACACAGACCGTCCCTTTTTGCCTATTTACTATGAAAGTATGGGGTACCTTATGTTTTATCGTTTAAGTACACAAACTACTTTCAATATCTCCCAAAAACTTTTCTTATAGCAATAATAACATCGCTAGTAATAATGGATGGCTTTTTGTGTGTGTGTATGTGTGCGCGCGCTTAGTTAACACTTTTATACCACAGAGCAGTGAAGTATGTACACTGTTGTTCAGTGTTCAGTCCAGCTGTTCTGTCAATAGCATCATGGACAGTAATGGGTCACCTTATGTCAGGGGTCTCCAACCTTGGTAACCTTAAGCCTGGAGGACTTCAATTCCCAGAATTCCCTACCAAAGCTGGCTGGGAAATTCTGGGACTTGAAGTCCTCCAGGCTTAAAGTTGCCAAGATTGGAGACCCCTGCCCTATGTTATAAGTTAATTTATTTCTACAAATTGCCATTGTTTCAAGACAGAAACTTTGGGTAGGACTATTTAAAAAAAAAAAAATAGAGAAGGCATGTTGAACTGTCACTGTAATATAGTCAGAGGAATAACTGTAGGAGATCTACTGGGCATTCTTTAGCTATGTAACAGTCTCAATCACAACTGTGGTCTCCCAGGTTTAATATTCATAATATTCATAAAAGTTTTTAAAAACTCTCATTAGCATCCCTGGGAAATTTCCACCTCTTGCATAAAGCAAGAACCAAATGGGTACAGGGAAAAGAATTTCAAATGGAATTTGTTCATGCCATAGTTATAGTCCAGCCTGAACACACAGCTTGCATTTTTTTTAATCATTTGCAAAGGCACAACACTCATTGTAAAAACATTACTGTGAGAGATGCTAACCCTAGTCTACATTCCTCATTAACCAAACACTTACAAATTAAATGTGCTGCCATCTGCATTGGCTTGCAAAGATTTGTTCTCTTTCTACATTATTTGAAAATACATAGAGTAGGATAGAAAGTTGCAAAATAGATTACAAAAATGTTTGAATTCAAAGTATTTTGAGAAATTTGAGAAAAAGTGTTGAATTCAAAACACCTGTTTCAATCACTGTGAAAATATGTATGTATGTGTGTATGTAATGTATACATTGGTGGTGCAGTGGTTAGTTTGCAGTACTGCAGGCTACTTCTGCTGACTGCCAACTGCTAGCAGTTTGGCAGTTTGAGTCTTACCAGCTGAAGATTGACTCAGCTTTCCACCCTTCCGAGGTGGGTAAAATGAGAACCTAGATGGTTGGGGGCAATATGCTGACTCTGTAAACCACTTTGAGAGAATTGTAAAGCACTGTGAAGCAATATATAAGTCTAAGTGCAATTGCTATAAGCAGATTTATATAGCTTTGGGTTGTTGCCCTGAGCTACATATATTCTGTTCTATTTATACAGCCATCATTTTATTATTATAATACTGGGAATACAAGTAGTCCTTGAGTCAAGTTACAGCCATTCATTTAGTGACCACTGAAGTTACAATGGAATTGGAAAGAGTGACTTATGACCATTTTTCACACATAATAATCATTGCAACAGGCCCACCATCATGTAATCAAAGTTTGGATACTTGGTAACTGGTTTGTATTTATGAGGGTTGCAGTATCCCAGAGTCATGTGATCATCTTTTGCGACCTTCTGACAAGCAAAGTCAATGGGGAAGCCAGATTCATTGAACAACTACTGGTATATTTCTGCAATGATTCGCTTAACAAATGTGACAAGGAAGGTTGTAAAATGGAACAAAACTCACTTAACAAATGTCTTGCTTAGCAATGGGCTCAATTGTGATTATCAGTATTATAAAAGCATAAAACCAACATAAACAATTCCCAGTATCACACACAAACCATGCATCCCGCAATCCAACAAACAACTTTCTTGGGATCCAGCCTCACAGCCCAACACTTGTGGGAAAAGCCAGGTCTTCATGACTTTTTGGAAGGCCAGGAGGCCAGCTGGATCTGATGGGAAAGAGTGCTCCAAAAGGCTGGGTTTGGTAATTGAGAAGGTACACTCCCTGTATGAGACAGCAACACTTAAAAGAAAAATACCAGGTCCTTCTTTGAATCAAATCAGGGAGAGGTGATCCCACAAATAAACTGGTCCCGTGCCATTTGGATTTTTAAATATGATAACCAGCACCATGAATTGTACCTGGAATTGGAAGGCAATACAGATCACAGAGAGGTATTGTACCTTGGACAAATCATGAGGCATCAAAAACTGTTGCTAGTGCATTCTGCACTGGTTATTTCCATATCATCTTCAAGGTCAGCTCCATATAGAGGGTACTGCAGTAAAAGTATATTTTGAGTTTTCAAAACAAATGTTTCCAATACAAAATGGTAGTAATACAAAAAGTTGCATGCTTCTATTGTACAATGTCTTATTTCAGTCAATTTCCTGATACATTTGAAAATACATAAACAGGTATCTCCTTTTCTTCTCCCCTCACAAACTAAATTTCTTCAAGCATTACTGCATCTCCTGTCTAACACTTTGCAACCATTTACATGGATAATTAAACTGGATGTCCATGTAACTGAAAATAAAATCATTCTAATTCAAACATGTTTTATTGGTCAAAAAATGCCCAGATCGTCCTTGTACATTCAAGCAATGGCCATCTTCTACAAACTTTCAGAATATTAATAAAACACATTAATAAGCCAAAGGATTTGCTTTCAAAGACTGCCTTTTATTTTTCTAGGCCATGTCTGAAAACAAAGATAAATTTGAGAGAGTTTAGGAAAGGAAAGACAGAAGTGGATTACAGTAGTTCAACTTAAGCTGTCATTAATAAATGAACAGTCATTTTATTGCATTACCAATTTCCTCTATAGCATCAAAAGTGCAAAGGTTCAAATCCACTTTCTCTCAGCTTTCTGCCATCAGTTCCCAACACTCCATTAACAATATTTGTTTGGGGTCAGTTCACATTAGAAATTGACCCACTATATATTTAAGCACTTCTGCTGTTACTAGTTGAGACCTTCCCCCTCCAATATTCCCAGAATTCCAATTAAACCCTTAAGTACAGGAAGCGGAGAGAATGGCCTGGTTCCAAGGACCACAATAAATTTCAGAGATGCTTGTGGAGCGTGAAGGATCCAGGTGGCTCTCTTCAGTTCTCCAGTCCAGAATGTAAGTATGATCATTAAGTCTATATTGGATTTACTGAGCTTGCAAATTAAATCTTGAAAAAGAGCATCTTCCTCAGTAAGCAAAATCTTTAATGATGGTAAATTACCACAGAAGGGTTGAGTGAGAAAGAATAGTCTTTTCTTGATCAGTATTCTTCAAACAGTAAGGAATTAGTTGTAATATTTAAAGATCATGCTGAAAGACAGTTTTGCATCATCTTACCCAAAATGTCATTTTCCCAAATATATCAGGTATAACATTAAGCATTTTCAGCCTGAAGAACTTGCATTGTGTCTTTTCATAATAGAAATAATAAATATTTCTGCTTCAAGGACACATTTTCTCAATGATAATCAATTAAGGGGTGGGGTTAAAGCAAATAGCTTTGCCTCATGCTCCAGTAAGAGACTAGTGGACATGAGACAAAGATAGCTGGGGCTATCCAGACTTTCTTTTTACACCTCTTTTCCTTCGCTTCTCTTCGGTTCTGTGTCATCAAAACTGTCTTCTATTTTTGTCTGTCCTGTGTCATCAAAACTGTCTTCTATTTTTAGGAGAATCTCTCAAGAAAATTTTGAAGACAAACAAGAACTATCCTTTTCCATTATCATTAACTTTTTACAGAAATATTGGATCAGAATTTCCCCATAAGATCTTTGTAGTATATCATTTATGACAACAAAACACTGCATTTAATTTAACATGTTTTGTCATGAATAAAAGGAAGTGTTATCATTTTAAGACAAATGTCTCTCTAGCATTTATTAAAGAGGGGACATACAGAGTTTGCATCTTCATGTGTTTGTGTGTGTTATGTAGGTACAAGATCAACATCCTTTTACAATGAAAGAATGTTAAATGAACAGCTGGTATACAGTTTATGTATCTTCCATATCATCAGTTAAATGAACAGCTGGTATACAGTTTGTGTATCTTCCATATCAGTTTATGTATCTTCCATATCAATGCTCAACTTTTCAATCCTCCCAAGTAAATTAAAAAATGGAAAAGCAACATACTTATAAAGACTATGTTTATAAAGCAAACCACATATTTAACATACTATTATTTTCATCACACTGCTCAGCATTCAGTAATTCCAAGTCATATTAGCACACAAAGTTAGTATTTATTTTAAGTGTCATTAGAACAATGTTTTATCAAATATTAGGTATGCCTATATTTGTTTTAAGTCAAAATAATTTCAGGTTATCCCATACAACCATGCACCTGTTCATATCAGTTGCTGGGCTCTAGTCTTGTGAATTTTACTACTTCCACTACCTCCAGCTATTGAGCACAGCTAGAACAGAAATCTCTCAAAGTTTCAGCATCATTGAGCAAAAAAATGGCAGTCAGGTTGACTTAGGCTTCAGATTAAGCCAATGCTTTATGATACAATATCAATGCTGCTTATTACCAACCATTTTAAGTACTAGTGCAACCTTTTAGTAGTTTCTTTAGTGCACCTTTTGACTTAGCATACTTTGCTCTCAGGTTTCCACAGCTTTGTAATCATTACACAAAAGTAATAAGCAACCAGAACTGAGTTTTAACCAAATCAGGTTAGATATTTCTATTTTATTATATTAAGAGACACTCAACAATTTTTTTCCTGAAAAGGTATATTATAATGAAATGAGTATTATACGATTCATAACCTAATGATTTCCAGTTTCCAAGCAACTCCAAGAAATACTGTGAAAATGTCACCCCTTAAGAACATATTTTCCTTTTTTTGGTTCACTCTTCTCCTGACTCTGAATGTACTCTGTACCTAATTTTATCTTATTTTCCTTCTATCTTTTACATAATAGTCAAATACCACCCCCTTACTCTCTCAGCATCTGTCATAGGACAGATCCAAAAGGTACAGTTGAAATATATAACATTATAACTATTATGCCATTTTAATAAGGATGTTATAAACTAGACATCCAAAATGCATCACAATGTTAATGTCACATATACTGATCTACAATGGCATTTAACAGGCACATTGGGCGAAACATAAAAAGGGAAATGGGGAAGCCGGCAGGAAGTGAAAACTCAACTGTGACTGCCCATGCTGCCTTGTGTTTGTGGGAAGCTTGCAGGGAAGGTCAGCAATGGGGATGTTAGGAGAGAAAGTCTTAAGTATCTAACAAAATGAAATTCAATGTAGAGAAAAGTAAAGTCAAGGAAAGACCTTAGGCAAGAAAAACCAAAAGGACACATATAGACTGGGTGAAACCAGGCTCAATAACAGTAACTGTGAGAGGGATCTTGGAGTCTTAATGGACAACCAGCTAAATATGAGCCAGCAGTAGCCAAAAAAGCAAATGCAATCCTAAATTGTATTAACAGAGGGATACAATCAAGATCAAGGGAAGTACTAATACCACTCTATAAAGCCTTCGTAAGACCACGCCTAGAGTACTGCATCCAATTTTGTTCACCACATTATAAAAAAGATGTTGAGATTCTAGAAAAAGTACAGAGAAGAGCAACCACGATGATTAGGGGACTGGAGACTAAAACATGAAGAATGCTTACAGGAACTGGGCTTGGCTAGTCAAGAGAAGGACCAGGGGAGACATGATAGCAGTCTTCCAATATTTGAGGGGCTGCCACACAGAGGAAGGGGTCAAGCTATTTTCTAAAACGCCTGTAGGCCAGACAAGGAACAACGGATGGAAACTGAACAAGGAGAGATTTAACCTGGAAACAAGGAGAAACTTTCTGACAGTGAGAACAATCAACCAATGGAACAGCTTGCCCTCGGAAGTTGTGGGAGCATCATCACTTGAGACTTTCAAGAAGAGATTGGATTGCCATTTGTCGGAAATGGTGTAGGGTCTCCCGCTTGGGTGGGGGGTTGGACTAGATGATCTACAAGGTCCCTCCCAACTCTGATTATCTGTTATCTGAAGTTGCTAGGGTAAATCTGCCCATCCATGCAATCTCCCCTGCTTCTCTGTGCTTGTGCCACACCAGCCACTCATGCAATCCCATGCACACTTCTGAATCTGTGGCACACCAGCCCTCACCAACTTACACTACATCTTCGCACCACCTCCCTGACCCCCGTGGCAGTGAGAAGACACTTCTGTATCTACTGGTGTGTTTTTTTGCTCATTGATGGTCTTCTCTCGTGTCGCTACACTTTTCCCAGCCACTGTAGAACACAGGCTCTGGCACATGGGGTGTAATCGTGGAGATCATGTGATGTACAGGGTTGTGGTAGCAGGGTGCAGTTTAATAGGTGTTCCATTGTCTGGGGAGCCTCCTCCCCGCAGTTGCATTCTGTGGATCCATCATGGTTGTATCCCCATTTCTGCATCAGGGCTTTGCACCTCCCAACTCCAGTTCTAAGGCGATTCAGGCAGCGCCAATTTTGCCATGGCTCACTGGCACCTGTTGGGAGGGATTCCTTTGGCTCAAAAAAGAGGTTATGGGGTTTCTCCTGTAGATGTTTTGACCAGGCTTCTATCCTGCAGCTCTGGGGATTGCCATCCAGGGGTTGTACTGAGTGTAGAAAACTCTTCCTGGATTTTAGCCTTTTGGGTGGAGGAACATGCTGATGGTCATTCGGTTCCTTTGTTTGGGTAAGGAAATATCTCTGAAACAAAGATTCTTTGGGTCATGGGTTATCTACTTTAACTGTAATTATTGATTTCTAAGTATGATTCTTGGGCGATCAAGACAATTTCATAGGTTCTCAGGTTCAAATGGTATCTAATGGCAACATGGTGACCAAATGAAGGTCACGTGATACACCAAAAGGGTTCTTTTTTTTTTTAACCCTATCACTTTGTTAATAAACTTTCTGAAAAGCAATTTAATTTTAAAGCACAATGAATCAGACCATCAGTTAAGTTGCAGCAGAGAACATTTATTGAAGCCTATACACAAGAATCTGGTCAACTAAAGTTCAACGCTAAATTGGCACCCAGATAAGAGTCAATGGAAGTTAGGAGAGGTTGGACTTTGAGCACTCGTGGGAACACAACAACTATATGCTAATGACATGTTTAACTTTGCAGTCCTCCAGCCCTGCCTGATCTTCTCCTACAAAAACACAAACAAATATACACATATTAAATAAATAAATCACATCTCATATCATTTAATATGTTCATCTAACTTTTACAACCATATTTGCTACAATCAGGCACATCTTCTTTCCACTAATACAATGGAACCTCAGGTCACAACTGTCATCCGTTCCCAGATTCTGGTCACAACCTGATTTGGTCATGTCAGGAAGTACAAATAACTGTGCATGCGCACAGTGAAAAAAATGGCACCAAAGGGGAAATTGGCACAGAAAGGGAATCTTTCCATGCCGATTTTGTTCGCCACCTGATTTTGAATTGTGACCTGATTCAAAAATTGGATGGATTTTTTTGTTTACCACCCGATTTGATTGCAAACAGGAGCGTTCACGACCCACGGTTCCACTGTATATGAAATGAAATTAAGTTTTTCAGTAGAATATCATTCTGGGAAGAAAATTGTTTTTCTTCAACAAGAAAAATATTCATTGCTGGGCAGAATTGATTCTTTAAAATAAGTTGCAGAGGAGATCACATCAAAGTATATATTTTTTTCATTTTACTGGCCGGTCCCATGTCTGTCCAATGTCTCGTCTGGGACAACTGAAACAATATTTGTAACAAAATATACACAGCATTTCTTTCAAGGTAAACAACTCAAATATAATAAGATGCAGGAGGGGGGAAGAGTGTGTCATTTGCAATTTCAAGTTTTTCCATTTAACTCTGCACTGATTGAATACACATCCAGGCTGCATATTCATCTTCCGCCAACATAAATTACGGATTTGTATAGTCTAAGATTCCAGGATAAACATACAATTTCTGAATCGCTCATATCCTAAATAAATATTTCATGCTTTTCTGAGCCCCTATATACCCTGTTTACAAAGTCCCATGTCCCTCACTCATAGCCAACATACAGTGTATCCAGGTTCCACTGACTGTGTTCTAAGTAGTTTTTACCAATGTCAGTTTCAGAAATACTGTTTGTGCACAGATGTTTATTCCAAAGATAGATTCTTTGTAGCCATGCTCATCTTTTTAAAGGAAAAGAAATTCTGCATTTTGTTAGGAAACATCTTATATGAATGGTCCTTAAATCATATGGGAGAAACTTGAGAGAAAAAACAAATGTTAGAGCAGCCAGAAAACTGGCCATCTTTTAGGGGTGTGTATGGGTGTAGGTATGTGTGCGTGTGCGTGTGCGTGTGTGGGTGTATTTAAAAAAAAATCATAATACTGCAGAATTAAATAATGCAGCATTGGACAGTGTCAGAACCAGAACACCAGAAAAGACTCAGTGGACAGCTCACACTTCTGGAGTTTCCCTGTTCTTTCCTGCATACCATCTGTTCACATAAATCCAGACACAGCGAATTGTTGTTGTCATTTTCTTTTATTTAAAAAAGTAGTACCTGTTTTTATAGTATAATAGAGTTAAAATGTCCAACTCTGTGCCCAGAAAGGGATCCTTTTACAGTCACTTCCATTCTTCATAAATGTTTATTCATAAATAATTTTTTCCAAGCTCAGTGGGCTTAATCTCAAATAATCCAGAACTGAGAGCTCAGGCTTTTCTGGGAAGGCATATTTTTTCTGGGTTCATAAACTATGTAGTATCACATTTTGTTGTATTACAGTTAGTTTGGTAAACCAACATTGGTTTCATTCATATATTACATTAAACCATAACATATCGACTACAATGACTGGATTTGCATATCATGATGTCACATTTTAATAATTTTATTAAATTTGCATGCAAACTTTTCTGATAACTTCAGTTTCAAACATTATGATTTTCAAAATCTCTAATGAAATTAATTTGACAATCGCAGTAAATAACAAAAAACTCATGTGAAAGAGAATACTGTGGTCCATTTAAACAAATGATATTAGGATACTCTTTCTTATAAGAAAAACTTACATCAGAAAATAGGGCAATCCAAAAAAATTTGTGATAGAAAAAAATTCTCTAAAACATTTCCCACAAAATGTGATAGAATTTCAATCAGCACTTAAGCTACCTCAGAAAGTTTAGCTTTGTGTCCTAAGGACCACACATTCAAGCAATATAGTTTAAGAACTTTTTAACTTCTGAACTTAATATCCTAAGCCTTCTGAAGTTCCAGAACAATTGTCTCAGATTTGTTTATGACTAACAACTCTCATCAATCAACGGATACATCTGGAGAGCACCAGTTTAGGAAAATATACTCTGGAAAAATTGTTCTGAGGAATTTAAAGTTGCCTAAATTCTTCATCAGCAATTATTTTCTTTGTCAGTTATACAAGTTGGCCCAACATGAAGGAACAAACAACTTCCATATTTGAAGTAAGCATCTTCTACATCAGAGTTTTCATATAGATTTTCTAGAGTTTTATTGTTATATTATCTGAGCATATTTTGGAAAATCATCCAAAGCCCATAGGACTGGATGGTATAGAAAGTTGTAAGCAAAAGGAAACTTTCACAGCATTTTGTTCAGTGATCAGCAGAGAATCTGACACTTGAATTGTCATTTTGCATCTGACAGGAACTGAAACTGAGTTTATCAAAGATACCAAAAGTAGACAGTTTGAAACAATTATCCTGTTAATGCATAAACATTTGGAAATTTTCTAGAAACCTATCGCTCTTTTATTCACAAACAGCCAATCTGTTCTCTTCTCTTGTTTGTCTTCCTTTTTTTGACTGGTCCATAATAGTAGAGCTCTTCAGGATTTGCAGACTATGCTATATCATTTGCTGCCATTTTTTTCATTCTGTCATTGCCTCCTCATAATTATAGTCCCATCAACAGTATCTTTGGATGCTTTCAACATTGCCAGCTGGATTTGCATTTATACAAAGTTGTGAAAGGAACACAGGATGTTCCAATCTATTGAGTCATACAGTCAGTCTGCCTAGCTCAGTATTGTCAGTACTGACAAACAGTAGCTTTCCCATCTCAGGAAGGAAACTTTTCTAGACTAACCAAGAGATGTTAAAGATTAAACTTGGGACCTTTGACATATAAAGCATGAACTACCACTGAGATAAAAACTGTCTCATATGTAGAACTTGTATTGTCACAATTTGTGAACAATGAAATATCTTTTGGGAAAGAATACTGATCTTCGATCAAATGTCACATTTTTTTTAACCCTTTGCCATTTAAGTGAGAACTGATTGTATTTCAAAAGTTTAGCCATCTCTGTTTATTAATGAAAGGGATACTTGAACAAGTATCGAAAGTATCGAAAGTATCCAGGTGTGTAGAATACAGAGTGTGCTTTTTAACCATAACTTCTATCTATCAGGATCAGACAGTATGCTGAGAAATAATCGCGAGAAAGTTTACTTGTATTATATTCTCCTTTTGTAATTTTCTATGGTGAGCTACATAAGAAAATGGTTTTGAATTAAGCATGTAATAGTAAAAAATATAAATACACTTTACATATAGTCCTATATATGTGTGTGTGTGTGTGCATGTATATGTATATGTTTTCTTAAGTTTTCGTGAGTATTTATATGTATGGTATTCAGCTTTGTTCGGGTATTTTCCCACATCATTATAGTTGTGCTTTTAAAGTTGTGGCGACGTTTCAGCAGAATCTCATCTGCCATCATCAGGCTTCTGTATTGTGTGTGTGTGTGTGTGTGTGTGTGTGTGTGTGTGTGTGTGTGTGTGTGTGTGTATACACACATACACACACACAAACAAAGATTAAATATTCTACTATAATTAAACATTCTCTGTGATTAATCATTTATTAATCTTTTTTGAAAATCAAACCATGCAAAACTGCAATAGACCTTTTTTTATGTACAACACCTGTTATTTCTGATCATTAGCCATGCTGGATAGACCTGGTTAGAGTTACAATCCAAACGGTCTGATTGGTGAGCATTATGCTACCTACCGTAAGCTATTTAGACCAAGGTGAGTAATTGTTTCATTTTTCTTTCTGTTGGCCTTCTAGATAAAGCTTTAAAATTATTGTGCCTCTACAATAAGGATAAAAACTATTGTGGCAGTCTTCATACATTTGTAATTC
The DNA here is from genome assembly GCA_015471245.1 of Laticauda colubrina. Lineage (NCBI taxonomy): Eukaryota > Metazoa > Chordata > Lepidosauria > Squamata > Elapidae > Laticauda > Laticauda colubrina. The sequence goes on along the minus strand of BLBF01000002.1, from coordinate 64,181,912 downwards.
TGTTTTCTTTATTTTGAAATTTTCTTTATGTGTATGAAGTGAAGTTCAGAATATCTAGTAACAACCCTTCGCACAAAATATTACATAACCTTATGTTATGTTACACAAAATAGAAGTAATCTATGGAAGAAATAAGTTGAATGTATGACATAACAAATGCATAATCTTACCTACTTATCACAATTTTATTATTTAGCCAAGATACTTCATCACAATTTATAAAGCTTAAGAATCATCCTAAATGTAAAACTATACTGGGGAAGCATAAAAAAAGCAAATTAGATTATATTGCTTCTCAACATGGCATCATCTAACTGACTGTGACTTACTTTGGAAACTAAGTAGGGTCGGTTGTGTTTCGTTGGAACTTTACTTGGAAAGGGGACATGAAAAGGAACCTCCCCAAGGATTTCATGACTTTTGGCAATTGGGTGTCCCCTTGACAACAGACTTGTCACTGGCCAATTCTTTCAATTGAGAAGCAACCTTCCATTAGCTTTGTAGGTGCTTCTGACACGAATACAGATAGACAGTACTTGAAAAGTGAGATTGCTTAACAATTCTAAGAAAATTGGCGAGGCTGAAAGTGTCAGAGTGCACACAGTGTGACTAGGTGAGACAACCCAGGAGCAAATAAAGCACAGCAACCAGTAATCAGCAAAACTATGGAAGCACATATGGAGAGAAAGACACCCCCCCACACAGGGTGACTCTTATATTACAGCCTCTTAAAGTGGTAGCACTCAAATAACTCTGCTAACTCATCATTACCATTGCATCATCATTACAAGATTACAGTATTACAACATTACAACAGCTTGTCAGCTATTCAATCATCATTAGCCTGACAGAAAGGGCAATACAAGATCCAGTAAAAAGGCAATGGCAAACCACTTCCATAACCCTGCCAAAGAAACTTCATGGATGTGGTTTCAATTCCATTTTTTTCAGGAACTTGACTCAAGGACATCTTTTATCTTCTAATCTACACACAAATCATTTGTTCCAAATCATTTGCCATTCCATTTCTAGGCTGGGTTTTTTGTTTTTTGTAAGAAGGAAAGAAGTCCTCAACTTACAAGCGTTTTTGGTAACCATTCAAAGTTACAATGGCATTGAAAAAAGTGACATCACTAGTTTTTAGACTGACAACCATTTCAGCATTCTCATGGACACAGGAATTAGATGCTTGGCAACTGGCATGTATTTATGACAGCTACAGTGTCCCAGGATCATGTGGTCATCTTTTGTGATCTTCTGACAAGCAAAGTCAGTGGGGAAGCAAGGTTCACTTAACAACTGTGTCACCTAACAACTGCAGTCATTCACTTAACCACTGTGGCAAGAAAGGTTGGAAAAAGTGGCAAAACTTATTTAACTGTCTTGCTTAGCAATCAACATTTTAGGCTCAATTGTGGTTTTAAGTCGAGGACTATTTATACCATGTTAAACAGAAACAGGCTTTGGGAGACATATATTTTGTTTAACAGTCAGAAGTGTCTCTAAACATACACATTGTTTTATAGATTCTGAATATGGAAAAAATATTTTGATCTATTCAGCAATTTTCAGCAATTTTCTTTAAGATACATTTCACGTGGTTTCTATCTGACACAATATAATCTTAGATATATCAACACCCACTGATAATTTAGACTTGTTGCAAATTAATGGCATATGCATATATGCCATACATAAGCTATCTGTACACATTTCAGGTTTTCTTTTCCTAATCACCTAGGTCAGAAACAGGTTGCAGTCTTGAAGGAAGCATATAAAAATTGGAAATGTCTTAAGGCAACATCCTATTATATAGAAAACATTTGCAGCTGAGATCTTCTTATAACAATCTTTGATATAAGCATTACAACAGACATTCCAAAAATTTCAGTGGGACTGTTTAGGATGAGTTGGGTTAATGTCCACTTCGTTATTTTTAATTGCTAGGATTCAGACTCATTTAAGAAGCTTTAGTCTGTATTGAAATCAATGTCTCATCAACTTCAGTGGAATTTAACACAGTAATCTAGTCTGGATTGGATCCTTAAAAAATCAGATCACTCAGTTAACTCCGCAAGATGACAAACTCAACCAACTTACCATCTCTAATTTTTGCCAACAGAAACAGCTAAATCATTAAACTATACAATAGTGCTAAAAGAATGTATCTAAATTTTCTTTTGTGGATTATTATAGTATCTACTAGAATTTCACTAAATCAAGCTGTGAAAAAAAAAACAAATGTTACCATGAAAGATATTTATTTCTTTTTATTGAAGGGTTCCCAAAAACCTTGAATCAAAAAAACAGAAATAAACCACATCTAGCTTATTGGTTTAAATTGCCAAGTTCACCCACATATGAAAAAAATTAGTCTGACTAGAGTTACACTGCATGACTACTATGTTTTTCCAAATAACCTCTGTTGGAGTCTAAAGAAGTCACCACTTACTGCTGCTCATGATTTCCCAAGCTTTTCTGACCAAATCCAAAAAACAAAGGTTAAAAGCTTTAACTGACAAAGTTTGAGAGGCTCCTTGATGAGACATATATTGCATTATTCCAGTTTTTCAACAGCAGGTATATTAAATTTAACAAAATTGATATAAAAGTTGTGAATTTTATCTTTTAAATCAAAAACAGCATGCAGCTATACAAGGTCATCTAGCATTTGATAATTGAAAAACAAATTCACCACATAATATTCTGGAAATCTATATAAAACTTTGTATCCTCTATCATGTTTCATGCCTAGCACTAAATGAAAACTAACTGAAATATTTAATAATACTTCTCCAGTTTGATATTATTCTGATTCTCCTCATCAGAAGGATATCACTAAAAGCAGCTCTTGATATACAGCTGTAGTAAACTTTGTTTTAATGCAAGGCTTTGATTTGCCTATCTCAAATCCTTACATCCGATGCAAAAATGAATCAGAATTATATTTCAATACAACAAAATCCTTACCTGTGAAAGCATTTGTGGCCTGAAAACCAGCTTCCTGCATACTGCTTCCCACTAAAGCTTGTGACTCCAATCTTATCCTTTCTTTTCCAGAGGCAGTTTATGCAGTTGGAGGGATCAAGTTACTTCCATCTTCACATGTGAGCGTCCATTTTTTTATCCCAATCCAGCATTTAACATCCCTCGGTTCCCACCTATTCTCAGGTCCTTTAAGACCTAGGGAAAATAGGATGTGTCTCAAATTCAAATGGCAAATGCAGGTGAAGTGCCTCAACCGTCCTGACAAAGAATTATAGCCATTGTATTTGTGAAGACAATAGCAGCCATTCCATGAATAAAAAGAAGTTCAACATTTAGTCTAAGTCTCTGCTTGGAGGACATCATAGAGTTCTATCGCTTGTTTGTGTGCTCATTTTGCTTAGAGTCAGCCAGAGGTATTCTTCACTCCTTTTCTGGTGATCACTTTGATCTTCACCGTTCACTTGTGCAGACTAAGAAATTGAAAAGAAATATGTTTTAAGATGATTTATGGCAAGATCTACAACATTCAAAGCATTTGCATGCACGTACAAACATGCTGCGCACATGCACACACACACACACACATACAGAGAGAGAGAGAGAGACCCATTTAGCTGGAACTGATTATACACATTAAAAGGGATTTGTTAGAATTTTGTTGAGATCCAAGTATGATTGAATATGCCTTTGAAATGCAAAGACAGTCTTGAACGATGTCAATAATGCATTTTAGAACATGATATGATTTACATTTCAAAAGCCATATTTAGTAAAATGGGGCAGCTGCACAATAACAAAATTGCAGTTAATAGGAAAAAGTAAAAAAATCAAGACCTTCACTTCTAAGATGTAATTATCATTTTATCCTATCTTATTCTCACTTTATGAAAGCATTATAAAACAGGAAGTTGGATATGACATCGTGCTTTCAACATTTACCTTTTGAGGTAGAACCTTCAAATATGTACATATAACATAGCCAAGAATTCAAATATTCTCCTAAAAGATCAATTCAAAGCCAACTATAAAAACATTAGTAAATATATTCACTATGAATATTTTGCCAACCAATTTTTTAAAAAAATGTACACATGACAGAATGGATAACATCGCCATCATCTTGTGTTGTAATATTTATTATTTTATGGTACATCTCAGCTTAACAACTGCAATGTACTCCATATCAGTTGCCCTTCGAGCTCCAACCAGTCCAGAATTGGTGTGGACAATGAAGGACATATCTTGGTAGTCTTATATGACATCTTTGCAAGGCATTGTGCTTGGTCATTTCAGAGACACCTTATCTGCCATAGAATCAGCCCATTTCACTTGAATAACAGAATGACCGAATAATAAGAGTTGGAAGAGAACTTGGAGATCAGATCTTCTTGTCCAACCCCCTGCTCAAGTGGAGACCCTGTACCATTTTGGATTAATAGTTGTCCTAGCTCTTTTTAAAAACCTCCAATATTGGAGCATCTTCAACTTCTGATTAATTGTTCTAAGTGTTGGGAGATTTCTCCTTAGTTCTAGGTTGGTCCCCTTCTTGATTAATTTCCATTCATTGTTTCTTGTCCTGCCCTCAGGCACTTTGGAGAATGGGTTGACCCTGTCCTCTTTATGGTAGCTAGCCCCTTAGATTTTGAGAAGTAGTCCAGACAAGTTGCATGCCCAGGTGAATTAACTGTACTTTATTATAAGATTATAGTAACATGATAAACAGGATAAATTTGAAAGTACATTTCTCTCAGGGGTGGGATTCTACCAGTCCAGCCCGGTTCGATAGAACTGGTAGCTCCAAAGAGCAGCTGACATCGAACCCGCCCACCCTGGCTCTAGGCTGTCCTTTATTCTTACCTTAGTTGCTTTGCACAACATAGCTGAGTGCCTCACATCAGCAGGATATAATAATTGTTTGCAAGAGAAGTTGTTTTGCAAATACTGCGCGAAGTGCATACTCACAGAACCAGTTGTTATGCCAGTAGGGTCCCACCCTGATTTCTCTCCCGCATCACCTTTACAGCCCAGGAAACCAGGAAAGATTCTTTCTGAGAAGTTTGCCACACTCACATTCCTTCTGAGGGCTAAACTTCCTCTTGACTGGTGCACTGGCTGTGGCTCTTCCTTTGTCTCCCTTGTTTCCTTAACAGATACCATTACAGTCCAATTGGTTCAATCAAAGAAAGAAGGCACACTCTTTCATATATCAATATAATCTATCAGACCCCAGAAACATGTCTTCTCTGTAATAGCCCTGTCATATGAAATGAGAGTCCTCCAAAATGCACAGCACTCCCACCTTTCTGATATTTCAGAAAACCTTAAGCCCATGTCCCACTGAACCAACGGATGCAAAGAGGATGTAAAACGGACAAAAAAGCTTGCCATCCGTTGGAAAACGCGATGCATCCGTTGTGTACTCATTGCATACGTGTTTCATATGCTCTATCCATCGAGCATCCTTCCACTGAGATTTCATCCGCGCAAGAAGTTTTGAGCTGCACAAAACTTTTTGACCGGAAGAACTTTCCGCCTCGTACAATGTACATCTGCAACATATACGGGCAACAAACGTTCTATGTCCGTAATCATCCGTTAAATGTCCGCTGCATCCTCTCACCATCCTCTGGACATCCCCTCAACTCACATCTGCTGCAGCTGAAAATGGAAAGAGGGAGGAAATGAAAGGTACACGGAACGTCTACACAGCATAAGTAGCACAGAAATAGAAAGGATCTAAGCGGATGCATCTCGTATGTAAAGCATGAAAACGGACAAAATGTTCTATCTGGGATGTATCTCGGATATTTAGGATGTCTGGAGTATGTCTAGAGTATGTAGAAGGACACCTAGCGGAAAACTGATATTTCCTATAAAAAGGGGGAGGAAATCACCTGGATTTAAGTATGAGTCCAGCAGCCGTGATGTACAGACCTCTTCACCCTTGGTCTTGCTCTTCCACATCATCCATTGTTCTCCACCATGGATCATAACACAGTCCTTATGGTAGCTGCGATCATTCAACATCAGAACCAAGCCCTGTTCAGACTGTTTCACTTTTTCTACACAAGGAGAAAAAGGAGATGTTCAAGAGCTGTGTGGGTCTGACGATGGATCGGAAGAAGAATGGAGTTTGGACTGTATGACAAGTTGATGGTGGAGAAGAGGAATGAAGACACTCGTGCATTCCAGCACTTCATGAGGATGCCACCAGCCATGTTTGACGAAATTGTAGAGTGTCTGAGACCCAGGTTGACCAAGCTGAGCACCAATTTCCATCCCAACCTGGACCCTGAACTGAAGGTGGCACTGACTCTGCGGCACCTGGCCTCTGGAACCACATGCAGAAATATGCAGTATGCCTGGAGGGTGCCACACAACACCATCAGCAAAGTGGTCAGAGAAGTGGTGCAGGACATCATCGAAGAATACGTGGAGGAGCTCCTCCATTGTCCCACCAATGAAGAAGGCTGGAGAAAAGTTGCAGAACAGTGGTATCAGAGGTGGAACTTTCCCCACACCGTTGGAGCCATAGATGGGAAGCACGTGGCCTGCAAAGCTCCAGCCAACTCAGGATCCTCTTATTACAACTACAAGGGATTCTTCAGTATCATCCTCCTTGCCATGGTTGATGCTGACTACAAGTTCATGTACATCGATGCTTCAGGCAACGGGTCAGCTTCAGATAGCCAGGTATACAACGCCAGTGACCTCAAGGATGGGCTGGAACGCAACCTCATCATGGGTTTTCCAGGTCCAGACCCCCTACCCAATGATACACAAGATGTGCCCTACTTCATCGTGGGTGATGACGCCTTCTCCCTCAGAACCTACCTCATGAAGCCCTACAGTTCAAAATACCTCACCTATGAAGAGAGAATCTTCAATTACAGGCAGTCCAGGGAAAGACGGGTGGTGGAGAACGCCTTTGGCATCCTGGCCAACAGGTTCCAGGTACTTCTCACCACCATGCAGAGAATGGTGATGAGACTGTGAGGAGCATTGTGGAAGCTTCCTGCATCCTGCACAATCTCATGCGCACCCGCTACCCAGTGTTGCAGAATAGACTTGTGGACCGTCAACAAGGAAATGGGGACATGGAGCCTGGTGAATGGAGGCAAGGACGAAACCTGATAGACACTGTGGATGTACAAGGCCCCAACAGAGCTTCACGTGAAGGGAAGAAGCAACGCAACCTCCTGAGACACTGGTGCAACTTCCCAGCTGGAGCAGTGCAATGGCAAGACAGGATGATAGATGGTTAATGGATGCTCTCTTGAGCCTGTCTCATAACACTGATGAGATTGTGCCATGTATGTTGAGTGGCCCTACAATGAATAGGGCATTAATAAAGGGCTTTGTTTATTTTGAAATGTGTTGATCAATGAATAAATTGTTATTGATAAAAAGGTCCATATGTGTGGCAGCTGGGAGGGTGGACCATACAGTCCCACTATGCTAGCACTGGAGGTTTATCTATCCCACAGCTATCCTTACCTATCCCATAACTATCCTTACCTATCCCACAACTATCCTTACCCATCCCACAACTATTCTTACCCATCCCACAAGCATGCAAAGGCTTAACCATTTTTTTAGTTTTCACCAACATTAAGTAAAAAAAAATGAACCAAGTGTGTGAAGCAAAGTTAACCTTTATTAATAACTGTCTTAATTAAACTGTATGACTTTATTAAAAAAGTAAAATGAACCAAGTAAAGTGTCTTGAGCAAAGATAAAGTGAACAAGTAACAACTCAGTCTCTGACACTATTCTCAGTCACTCTGAGGCATGTCCATGTTCTCAGCTGTTAAGCAGCCAGGGACTGTGGAGGTGGCTGTGGCTGGAGTGCTGGTCTGAGGCACCATTGGGGTGCTTGGCCCTGAGAGTACAACAGGGGATGGTGTGTTCAGGAAGCTGTCCGGGAGCTGACTCAGTCCCGTGAGGTTGAGAGGCCCTTCATCAAGGACCTGGGATGTCAGGCCCCAGACTGATGACAGATTGTCCGTTGACGGGCTTGGCTGTGGGGTGGAGGAAGGAGGAGTGTAGTGGGGCTGTCTAGTCTGCAGCCAGGCGAGGTGAGGAATCTGTGGCATGCGATGAACCTGGGCCTGGACTGGGAAGGTCTGCCTCTGCTGTGGGAAGTCCTGATACTCGTAGCCTTGGTAGGTGAGGGGCTGTTGAAAGCCATGGAAGGGCTGTGACATCGCCTGGGGTGGAGGAGCAGACCTGGACTGGGTAGGAGCAGGTTCAGCTGGGCCTTGAGGGTTGTGCAGAAGTGCTGTTATCTTCTCCTTCATCACCTGGTACTGGGCCTCAGGCAGGTTCATGAGGGTGTGGCTCATGCAGGTGATGAAGGGCTTCTGGTTCGAGGATAGTATGTGGCTGTGGACCAGCTGAGAGAGAAGATCTGTGCTGGTCTTGATCATGTCCCTGATCTCCAACAGGATAGTGTGGCTCTGGCCCTCCAGTCTGCCTCTCTGCCTGCATCCTGTGGAGCTGGGGGTGGGGGTGGGGGTGGGTTGGTCTCTGGTGCCTGCTGCTCCTTCCTCCATTTGTGACAGGGGATCCTCCACGTCCTCCGGCATGGGGAGTGCAGCTGTCGCGGGGGTCTCTGCCATGGGGCCCTCTGAAGACAACTGCCTGGACAGTGTAGCTGGCTCCTGGTTGGAAGAGGACTGGCTGTCTGTGGGCTGTCTGAGGGAGAGGGGTGTCAGAGGGGCTGCTCCTCGGTGGCGGATCTCACCCTCCAGGAAGCTGCACTTGGCCATGACGTACATCTCCCGGTCAGTGAGCTTGACAGCGGCCTGCCCAGATTTCTTCAGGTGTAGCTTGCCATACCAGGTGTGCATGTGCTTCCACCATCCAAGGAGTACATCTGCAGTGTAGCCCAGGCTCTCTGCCTTGTCTCTCCAAGCTGCCTGTTTTTTCTTGATGTCACGATAGAGTCTGTGGCCCTTCCTCCACAGGTACTTGTTCTCCCTCAGCCATTCCAGCACCTCATCCTCATGCTCCTCGGAAAGGGTGTACTGTTTCCTCTCTCCCTTCTCCTTCCCTTGCCTCTTCCTCCCTCTGGCAGGGCCTTCAGCAGCAGGGCCTTCAGGGGCTTGAGCAGCAGGGCTTTGAGGGCCTTGGGGCTGGTCCACCACAGCAGCAGCAACAGCAGGAGAAGCACCACCAGCAGCACCAGCAACACCAGCAGAAGCACCAGCAGCAGCAGCTTCAGAATCAGCGCCAGGGGGTGGGATGGTGGTTCTGTCCTTCTTGCCAGGGCTGGCAGGAGCAGGCACAGGCTTTCTCTTCTTCCCTGACTGACAAACCATGGTGTTATTCGAAGATGTCTGTGGCAGCACGTCTTTCCTCTGAATGCTGACTGCTTGTGAGCTACATCCTTTTATATCCGCGGAGCTGATGCAATTCATACACTCCGCATGCACAGTGAACACTTTGCATCCACTATGCATCCGCTATGCATCCACTTTGCTTCCTCTAGGTGTCCGTGATGCATCCGCGTCATCCGCGATGCATCCGCTCCTTCTGCTCTGCGTCCGCTTCGCAATTCTCCCCTGGAAGCCCTTCGGATGTGTCATCCGCTTCCATCCGCTGTCATCCACTAGGCTTCCTGTGAACATCCGTTTAACATCCCCGCTACATACTACCCCCGTCCATTCCTTTCCGTTCTTTTCCGTTCTGTTTATGGAAATTTGGGGCACTTTTTGGAGTGGATAACAACGGATGGAGCCACCCCCGAAATTTTGCTTGTCCGCTGTGTCCTTTTTGCATACGTTTTGCATCCGTCGGCCAGTGGGACCTAGCCTTTAAAGACCTAGCTGTTCTTAAGCTATGGATTTGCAGTAGTTGGGGTCCCTGCTAGATTGTGCATGGGTGCAGTTAATAAGATAAGCTATTGATTTTTGTTGTTTATTCTTTTAATCTTTCATAATGATTGTTTCCTGATTTTTTGTTGTTGTTGCTGATTTAATTGTACACTGCTCAAACTTGGTTGGAGTCAGGCTATGCCTAAAGCCCATGTCACACTGCAGCAACGGATGCAAAGAGGATGTAAAACGGACAAAAAAGCTTGACATCCGTTGGTTAACGCGATGTACTCACTGCCTCCATTTTGCTTCCTCTCTATCCATCCAGCATCCGTTTATTGACGTTTCATCCACTCAGAAAGTTTTGAGCTGCCCAAAACTTTTGAGCGGAAAATGTATCCAATGCATCCGTAATGCATCCTCTAGGCATACGGGGGACATCCGTTCTGCATCCATTACGCATCTGCTATATCTGCTAGGCATCCGCTGTGCATCCGCACAACTCAAATCCGTTCCAGCAGTAAACAGACGCAGGGAGGAAGCAGAACGGATGCGCAGCATTAGTAGCACGGATGGAGAAAGGATGAAAGCGGATGCAGCTCATCCGCTCTGCATCCGCTCTGCATCATCTACGCATCCGCTCTGCATCCTCTACGCATCCGCTCTGCATCTGCTCTGCTTCCTCTACGCATCCGCTCTGCATCCTCTACGCATCCTCTACACATCCTCTACGCATCCTCTACACATCCTCTACGCATCCTCTATACATCCGCTCTGCATCCTCTATACATCCGCTCTCCCCACATCCGTTCCTTTCCGTGTTATCTGCTCTGCTTATGCAAATTTTTTCCCCTTTTGAGAGCGGATAACAACGGATGGAACATTTTGCTCGTCCATTGTGTCCTTTTTGCATCCGTTGGGCAGTGTGACATGGCCTCAAATTGGATAAGTTAAATATTAATTTTTAAATTATATAACATTATAAGCTAGGTACTAATATCCAATAACAATAAACAACAATATGTGTGGTGAATCATTTGATCAAATCTGTCTGGATTCAACACAGAAAGCAAGAGCAATGTGTCTAGTTAAGGAAAATATGTACAATCACAAGGAAACAGAAGTAGCTTTCAAAGCATTCATGTCAGTCTAGAGTAAAGATGCATTGTGCAAACTTTGTACATTCCAAAATGTATCTTTCTAAGGATTTGCATAGCTTTATTTTATATGACTGGTAAACAATGGTAGTTATCTGAGTTTCCTCAATTTTCTGCACTGGTGGTTTCTTAGGACTAAAGTTATTAGAATTCGTAACCTCACTGGAGAAGATCAGTTTTTGGACAGCTCTGAATATTTTGGTGCTTTTCAGGACAATCTACCCAGTAAATATAAGTGTACTTTCCATCTGACATGCAATTCTTCTCTTGAGCTATTATTTTTATTTTAAGTGTGTCACATTTCCTCAGCACTTACAACATAATAGTTTGAATGTGAGAAAATAAAAGTCTTCCTCTCAACAGTAAATTCACTGCTGTGAAAAGTGTATTGATTTGCAGATGTACTGCCAAAATGCTTTAGAACATTTTAGGAATCAAAACTTGGAAGCAGACTTTGATTTTATAAACACTGACCAAGAAATAAATAATTCTCAGCCAACAACTCCCAGGAATGCCATTTATTTTTTTTAAAAAAAAAATGACAGAGTCATAAGAACTTCTAGACTGAAACAGTGTCACTATCAGAAACAACAAACACTGCCCATATTCAAGAATGCTGATGTGCCACGATGCAATCTAACCTAGTAAAAATTGCTGATTGTTGGAAGAGAAGGATTTTAACCATCTTTAGCTTGAAACCAAATGTGAACAAGTAATTTTCTTCCAGCCTTTTCTTCAGATTCAGATTGAAGTCAGAATCTTAACTTGAAAGTGTTGAGAAAAAAGTAAAGAGACGTGCCACTTTTAAAATCTTGATTCCTGATGGAGAAAGTGAACTTTATACAGTATGAGATTTTGTAATATTTTAATAGAAGGTAAAACAATATTTTAATCTCCAAGGGTTCAACTAAAATGAATTTGCTAAATTCAGAACACACACACACACACAAATGCAAAGCAGATTCCCATTCCAGGCTGAGGCAGGAAGAAGAAGGGGGTGGAACAGAATGATTTAAGGCCTTTTATATTTAAAACATTTATTGAGGATAAACTCAGAGAAATTTCAAACACACAATCACACTAACTTCTGGCGCTGCCAGTCCACATGTAAAGATTCAAGAAATACTGCGACTACTGTTTTATTATATGATGGTTAAGATGGACAACTGTATCATTTGATCACAATTGGGAAGGCTGTTTGTTTGAAAACAAACTAGCATTCAAGCCATGAAACCAGGGACTAGAGTGTGTGTGTGAGAAAGAGAAGCATAAGCGTAGATATCTTTTTTACCTATTTTGTTAAGCACATGCTTCATTTGCAACAATGAGTGGTATCTCCAATGTGGGGCAGCAAATATTCAATAGATGAATTAACTACTTCATTTGATAAAGGTAATTTTACTAGAGATAAATTTTTGGAAATTATAGTGGTCAAACTCTGGTGCCACTTTAAAAAAAATCCAATAGAAACCTGTCTTTTTGGAAAGATGAATCAGTCAGTAATGTTAAAATTGTATCTGCCATAATCAGCAGATATTCAAGGGTCAAATGAATGTAGAGCAACAAAACAAAATAAAAAATCCAATACTCTTATTCATGTTACTAGGAAAAGCAGAATGGTCTGCTTATCCAAACCAAGCCATGCTGCACAAATGAATCTGATTTATTTACAATGTCTTAGTAGTCAACATCTTCCGTCTGGCCGCCAAATAAAGAAGTGCAAATGGAACATTACCCAGACAAGCAAACAGTGTCTAAAAACCTTCAGACACAATCAGATGCAGGGTGTTCATAACAAAACTGAGTATACAAAACTGAGCTAGATTATACTTTCTTTTTTCTTTAATAACTGAGTACTGACAGCTTTGAAAAACAAGATTGATACATGAAGACTCTTCATGTACAATCACATGATACATCTGTTATAAAAGAGAATTTATGGTGTTCAATATTAATAATACATGTATTTCATTAAAATTGTCTAATACTGTACACTGGTAACTGGAAAATAAGCTCAGGAAATACCATAGAAAATTAAACAAGATTTTTCTGTCAGCAGCTTGGCCCATATTTATCTTTACTCTAAATCTCCTGAAGAACACAAAAAATTCTGAAAGATTTTTATCTTTCCCTCCACATTGCTGTGAATTACAAGAAAACAGGCACTAAAAATATACACAATTCAGATACTTGTCAAAAGAAATTAACATGGAATGTGTCATCGATTATATCTGCATATCACAGTGTGAATGGAGAACATTTTAAGAACAAAAACTGTAGTCTATACATACATTTCTACCAGAACCCCAAACAAATCTGTGCTCTCTCCATTTTGACTCAATTGTATAACACACCAAAAAAAATGCAATAACTATATATTGCCAAATAGTTACCATGCTGAGAGCTGAAAGTAACTTTTCAGTCATTGTGGTAATATTACATCCATCATATGAAGTTAAACAAAGGAAGTAATAAATCAATTACATTTGTTGGAGAATGGTTGAAATTATACTCTAGCCTGTAATATTTCCAAAATCTACATACTCTTAGTAAAATGGTACAAACATGTGAATCTTTCAAGTTCTTCTAAATGCAACAAACTAAGGATAACATTTATTTGCTGCCCTACTATGCATGTCCAAACTAATTCTATTATTATTGACTAAGATACATTCAAAATAAAGTGTACCAATAGAATACAATATTTGTAGCTCGGGTTGAAATGAGGGGTCCTTGGTCTCACTGAGTTTCGTGCAAACATTTCATTACCCAAACCAGATAACATCATTACTGCCCAACTAAAAAGGACCCCTCAAAATTAAGTGTGTACATCATGCATATTTCAAGAAGCCCTGAAGAAACAGCACAGCTAGCAACAGTTTGCAGCAATCTCAGAAAGAGAAGGTTGTCATCCGCTTAGATGAAGATTCAGTGGGTGGGCCAGTAAGTCATTCATTTGCCTACTGATTGCCTTTTTTCATACCTTCTTATTAAAATAGATCAGATCCTGGAATTCTTGACTGCTCATTAATTTCCAATATTTGAGCTTCCCAATCTGAGTCAGGGCTGTTTCCACTCATCTAGCCTCACTGGATCACTGTTGTCATAAGACCAATAAACTTTTTCTGTTGGGGCATAGCTGCCATAATATCATCTTTTAAAAATATTGTTTTGTTGGATTATCATAAAATCTAAATAGTACATTGTATTATTTGGGGGCACTGGTAATTATACAGTGTTGACTCTGATATTTAGAAAACTTAAAAATGTTGTAAAACATTAAATTTCACTTTGGGTCTTTTCCCATTCCATATAAATTTGCTAACACTAAATTATTAGAGGAAAAAATGTAAAATGTGCAGAGAGAAGAGGTCAACATTCTTTCGGGGAAAAGAATCCTCTGCAATTAAAGAATGGCTCTAGGAAAACAGGCAACATCTTGGGAGGGATCACTGAGCAAATTACCAATATGGTTCAAGACTTCCATGGCCAGATGTTATAGAATGCAGGAGTGATCTTAGGAAACAGGAAGAACAGTCATAGCCTAGACCAGGGGTCTCCAATCTTGGCAACTTTAAGACCTGTGGACTTCAACTCCCAGAATTCCTCAGTCAGCAAAGCTGACATCCATAAGTCTTAAAGTTGCCAAGATTGGAGACCCCTGGCCTAGACAATGGTCTGATGAATGAAACCTAAGTCCAAGGAGGGCTTGGGGTAGAGAAAGTGTCTTGAAAGATTCTTAGTTTTCAGAAGAATAAAAATAGGGGGGGGGGAGGCTCAGATTTGAAATATTCTGGTGTTGTAACATTGTGATAAAAGTAGTGCTACTACATATGGCTGTTGCTTCTTTTGAGGACTACCTCAAAGGACAGACACCATTGTTGGAAAAGGAAGGAAGGTTGTATCACTGTTACCCAGGTTCACAGTAATTCATAGATTCCCAGTTGGCAGCAGGAGCAAATGATAGATTTGCATATTATGATTTATTTTTTATTATGAATTATGATTTATGCATCAGCTGCAAACATTCCACAAATGGTCAGATTTGTAAAATTACCCACGTTATTTAACTACTACAGTAGGCTTTATGTGGACTGTCCAGAATAAATGTCTGGAATGTTTTATATAAAATGCAGTAACTAGGCTACTTACTGATGGGACATTAGGACTATGTTACTTTTGGGCTGAAAGACTCTCATTGACAAAAGAATTATTTTTCAAGCATAGTTAAAGATATTAAGTGAGCGTTAAGGGCTGAGAGACTTCATATGACCATGACCAGACATTAAAGGCAATAGGAGAAGCTCTCCAAAAGAAGCTTCTAAACTCTGAATATTAAACCCAAAGTAAAAGACTTTCTCAAGAGTTTTACTTGCCTATGTTCTTTTTGCATTCAAAACCTCCCTCTTTAATCATTCTTTTTCAATTTTGAATTATTTATTTCCATTGCTCTTCTCAGATTTTTTTCATATTTAGTTTTTATTGAAGAAGGCACTGAGTGCTCTCAGAGAAGATGATAATATAAAAATGAAAATAAAATTTCACAAAATATGTCTTGTATGGTAGGTTAGCATAAACAACTTATGATTTGTCAGTGATCTTAGCAGCGTGTTTTGTTCCTATTTACTCTCACAGAAGGTCAAATAGTTTTTGCAAAGAGTTTAATTTGTCTGTTTTTCACAAAGTTCTTGGAGTTACTGACTGAGAACTATTACAAAACTATTTTTTTATAATAATATACTTTTTGAGCCCTTAAGATGAAAAAAGATACTGAATATTCATCATGGGAAAATTTGGGATTGTGTCACTTTCTAAAGCAACATTTTATCATAGGAAAATCCTTTTTTCAATAGCTAAAATGAAGGATTGTCAGGTATGAATGAGAATAGTGCTCATTCTGCTTTCAGTTTTTCCTGTGCACAGCCCTAGTGTGTTGAGATATCAAAAAAATAAAGTAAAATTTTGAATGAATGAATTCTGAAAAATTCTAATTTTTCAGAAAAAAATGTTTGTACTTTTTTCTTTCCTTAAACTTTATCAAACATTACTCTTCATCAACTATTTTTGGCTTTCTTGTTTATCAGTCTTTCTCTTTTTACTGCAACCATCCTTTGCCCAACCTAATGACTTGCTATGGCTGGTGCAAGAAAGGAAAATCTGTCTACAGGTAATTCTTGCTTACTGATTATTTGTTCAGTGACTGTTGAAATTATGAAGGCACTGGACGAAGGGACTTATAACTGGTGCCCAAACTCATTGCATGTGATCAGCATATGCAATCTTCTCTGCCAGCTTCTCCAAAAAGTCAACGGGGAATTTGGCAGGGATGTTTGCAAATTCCTGCCACCTGCCCGGAGAACTCTGGTTCCTGGATGCTGGCTGAAAAAGGTCCAACATGAAAACCAAGCAGGAAATCCTACTTGGATTTTGGAAGGAACTTTTTTATTCAAACTCTTTGAGAGCAAAAACACTGTTTAGCAGACAAAATTCCACCATGCCATGCAAAATTAATCTGTCAAGAAGTGCTTTTTTGCTTGCAAGGAGGCTAGTTGAAAAAGAGACATATTCACCCAGCCTCCCTGAGAGCAAAAGCACTGCCTGATGGATTGATTTCACTCCGCAGGGCAGTGCTTTTCTGCCAAGCCATGCCTTTGTTTTCAAGGAGACTGGCTGAAAAAAGTCAGTCCCAAAATTCAAGCAGGATTCTGGCCCAGGGCATTTGCAGAATAAAGCTTTTGCAGCCAGTCCCAGAAACAAGAAGACTTCCTCTAGTTTCTGGAGGCTGGTTTCAAATGCCCATGCTGCAAACATTCCATGCCAAAATCCTACAAACATTTGAGGTTGGAATTCCCTTCTGCCCATGGAAGGGAAGGGAACTGCAACATGGAGCTGGCAAAAATAAATTTCTTTTCTCCAGCCCATTTTCCCTTCTGTGGATGGAGAGGAGGTACCTGCCATGTCCTTTCATGTTTCTGTCAGTAGCTGGAGAGCAACTGAGACAGCTCATCCCACCCCGATGCGGGCTTGCTAACCTCCAACCCAGCATGCTCACCATGCAATTGATCCACCGTGCTCCAACTGAATTTGATTATAAAACACTTATTGTTAGCAATTTTTCATATCTGAAGAAAAGAGATAAGTAATACTTTTTGAAAATAATTTCTCTTACTTACTACTGTACACTAGAGTTTTATATAATTTTTAAGCCTATAAGTTTTCCCTGAGCATGTCTATATTTGGATGACATCATTTATAAATAAACTGCAAAATTAGATAAAGATAGCTAGAACCTCGTATCTCACAACTTTTAAAGGCAAACTATTTTATTAGCTACTTTGGATGTTCTTTAAGTGTGTTAAATGTAAAAGTAATCCTCACTTAATGAGCACTTGTTTGGTGGCTTCTCGAACCTGTTGCAGTGTTCCCACACACATGATCAAAATTCATGCACTTGGCAACCAGTTCAAAATCATGACACTACAGTGTCCCACAGTCACTTTTTTTTAGCCACTGCAGGATGAACGTGCCTCTTCCACATGTTTCCAACCAATGCAGTCCTGAGCTTTCTTTTGCCAATTGGGCTCACAATACTGGCTGATGTCATCAATCCATTTTGCTTGTGAGATAGATATCTATTACACACACATACACACACACACATGTATGTATGTATATTACATACACACAGTTATAACATT
Organism: Laticauda colubrina; assembly: GCA_015471245.1. Classification (NCBI taxonomy): domain Eukaryota; kingdom Metazoa; phylum Chordata; class Lepidosauria; order Squamata; family Elapidae; genus Laticauda; species Laticauda colubrina. Next base: position 64,164,251 of record BLBF01000002.1, on the reverse strand, counting down.
ATTTCAGAGCATTTTGGCAAGTATCTCACACAACAAATCCTTACAACAATGAAAGAATCAAGTCCTATTCCAAAAAGCCTGACATACAATGCCACTATAATGTTCTTAAAAGAAAATCAACAACCATTCAAATGAATAATAGTGACTGAATGAACTGTATTACTACTTTTTTCCACAAAGAAATCTAACTTCAATTATCTCTCCAGGTTAAACCATAGAATACATATAGAATAAGACACTATAATATAGAGTTGTTAAATAAATTCATCACACATATATTAACTATGGGCATACATATATTTGTATGTTTCAGCATATAAAAACACATATATTTTCAACTCCAACTGAACACAGTTCCACACATTCTCCAATTTGTGAATTTTTGATTAGGCACCTGTGTAGATTTATTCTAGCAATAAAGTATAAATTAGAATCCCAAAATATGCATTTTTCTTGAAACAAATTTAAAAATGAAGAAAGAATTAATAACTTATATTAATTTATAACCTTTTAAAAGATCAATACAGGTTGTCTTCAACTTATTGCCACAATTGGGCCAGAATTTCCATTGTTAAGTAAGTCACAACCAATTTTATGATCTTTTTTCCCATGATTGTTAAACAAATCATTTCACCCATCAAAAAAGTCATGAAGCCAAAAAGCAAATCTAACTTCATCCATTGACTTGCCTTATTGGAAGCTGGCTGGGAAGATCGTAAATGAAGATCGCAGTACCCCATGACTCTGGGATGCTGAAAATATTATAAATACATGCTGATTGCTGAGCAGCCAAACTTTTCTCATGTGATCATGGGGATAGTATTAGCTTTAGCACTTATACCTTATAAAGTGCTTTACAGCCCTCTCTAAGTGAGGGCTTACAGAGTCAGCATAGTGCTCCCAACAATTTTGTCCTCATTTTACCGACCTCAGAAGAATTGAAGGCTGATTCAACCTTGAGCCATTCAGGATCGAACTCCTGGCTTAGGCAGAGTCAGCCTGCAATATTGCATTCTAACCATTTCACCACAGATACTGCACGAATTGCAAATGTGAGGACCAGTCATAAGTCCTTTTTTCTATGCCATTGTAACTTTGTACAGTTGCTTTGAGCGGTTGCTAAATCAATGGTTGTAAGTCAGAGACTATCGGCAGCTATATTTGCAGTTCTTTACTTGATTCAAGCAAATTTACAGTTCTTTGCTTGATTGATTTGCTTCAATACTGGATGACATAAATACAGTATAGTCTGCTATGAACTTAAAGCTCTGCACTAACGTTCACTACTTTCAGTCCAATTTCACATTAAAGAAAAACACAATCTGTTATTCATTGCTCTAATGAAAGGCACTCTAGTTCTCATATAAATATAAAACACCACAATTCTATGAATATGACTTACATTGTTTTCTAGATAAAAATATATTATCAAAGAATACTATCAATTAAAATAAAAAAATATCAAAATTTTTATAAAGAAATAAAATAAACTACATTTAATAGCATCATCTTGTACTGTACACAATATATGGCTGCATTTAGCTTAGAAAAACAAGCTTAGAAAAAATTATTAAGTGAAGAGATAATGGTACTGAATACAAAACTTTTCAGACTACCATGACAGTAAAACTAGAACATTAAGGTGCCTCTAAGAAAGATTTCCTTTGAGGGCGGAGCTGGCATCACAATGATACGGCATGCGATTTCAGAGGTCTGAGATCGCAGCCGATATCTTTGCCCCTGGACGGTTCTTTTGGACCTAAACTGTCCCAAAGAGATGGCAAAAGTGAAGAGCACATCCTGCTGATCCCAGGGATACCGCAAAATCCCTGGTCGATCTGGGAAAAGCTCTTCTTGCCAGTGGCAAAGAGGCAGCCATCAAAGCTGCTGAAGTTGGGACAGCTCCGAAACGGAAGAAATAGGAAGAGAAACTGTGCCGATTTGGTGAGAACTTTTTTTTTTTTATTGTAAGACTGAAAGGACATCCTAAAAGAAAGAAGAAATCTGTAAAAGTGTTTGACAGAAATGATCTAGCGGCGATTTTAAACGGAGGGGTCAAAGTAAAGTGTTTTTTTTAGTATAGCCAGATTTTTGATCTTGTATTTTTATTATTATTATTATTATTGTTGTTGTTGTTGTTGTTGTTGTTGTTGTTGCTTCCTTTCTATTTTCATTATTATTATTATTGGATTTCTTTTCTCCTCACTATTTTAATTCTTATTTTGAATTTTAATTGGCTATTTTATAACTTGGATTAAAGCTTAGAAGAATCTGAAGATTTTGAATTGCTTAAAATGAGTAGGAAATTTACAACCGCTGGCTCTTCAACTTATACTCCTTCCTCTCCAACATCTAGAGGACAACGCTCAATGCAGACAATGTTAAAGCAAGAAAAAGAACAAGACAAAGTTACTCTGCAGATGATTATGCAAGGAATCCAAGATATTAAAGCAAGATCAGAGAAAATTGAAAAGAAAATAGAGAACATTGAGCAAAGAACAGAGAATATTGAACAAAGAACAGGGAAGACTGATGAAAAAGTCGAGACCATCCAACAAATGATGTCAATATATGATGAGAGATTCCAAAAAAATGAAGATGAAGATAAACAAAGAGATAAGAAAATTAGAGATATTGATGATAGATTAATGGTGATTGAACAAGATAAAAGTGGTATGTTGAGATGGGAGATGGATAGATCAGAATTTTACCTCAGATTTAAAAATGTAGAGGAAGAAAATGGACAAAATTTAGCTGAAATAATGATAGAAATACTTGCTGAAACTTTGGAAATAACTCGGGAGAAGATGATGGATGGAACAAACAAGGGTTATCGAGTTTTCACAAGATATGCGATGAGGAATAACCTACCAAGAGAAGTCCACATCAGACTTACGAAAAAAGCTATCAAAACACAAATATTGCAAGCGGCAAAAGAGAAAGCATTGAAATCTAAAGACAAGGAGATTGTGGTTTTAAAACAAATACCTAGAAGAGCGAGAGAGATGGGAAGAGAATACCGATTCTTGACTAAAATCCTACTTTAAAAAGAGGTGAATTATAGCTGATTCCAGAAGGGTTAATGTTCACATGGCAAGAACAGAGATATAGAATTGATTCAATTGAGAAAGCGGAATTATTCTAAGCAGAATTCTTTGGAAGGAAAGAAGAGAAGGCAGAAAAAGAGATCTTATTAATTGAATTCCAAGATGACTGTCAAAGGGTGACAGAAAAAGAAGAAGGCGCAGTAGGTGGAAAGGTGGATGCCAAAGAACAACGTGAACTAAGATCCACGAGAGCTGCCAAACCTAATTATAAAATATAACTATGGAAGAGAAAAAATTGATTGCAATTAATATAAATGGACTTAACTCAATCGCCAAAAGAAGGAAAAAAATTCATAAATTAGAGAAATTAAAATTTGATATAATTTGTCTACAAGAAGTACACATTAGAAAACAATATGAACAATTGTTGGTACAACAAAAATAGGGAAAATATTTACTTCTTTGACCCAATGTAAGAAAAGAAGACTGGTTTTATATATTAAAGAGACCATCCCAGCAAAATTGGTCTATACTGATGAAGACGGAAGAATATTAATGGTGTAAATAATGGACAATATGAAAACACTCCTAATTGCAATCTATGCTCTGAATGATAAACAAGAAGAATTTTATAAAAAATTACATATGAAAATAATTGAATTGGACTATGCTAATATAATTATGATGGGAGATTTTAATGGAATTGTAGACAATAAATTGGATTGTACAGCAACAGCAACAGCAACAAAGCAAAATAGAAGGACTTTCCCAAAATCCTTTTTTAAAACAGTTGATGAAAGATACATGAAGAGAAAGAAATGCTAAAATCAAACAATATACCTTCTATTCAAATAGACATTTATCATGGTCTAGAACTGATATGATATGGATGTCAACAGAACTAATATCTAACATTCAAGAAATAAACATTGAAACAAGCACTTGGGCAGACCACAATCCAATGACAAGTAAATGGAAAGGGCAAAAAAGAAGATTGAGATGGACATTAAACAATACTATTTTAGAGGAAAAAGAATTCACACAATGGATGGAGAAAGAATTGGCTCTTTTTTTTAGAGAAAATAAGAAAGAAGATACATCAATTCAAAACATATGGGACACAATGAAGGCGTATGCTAGAGGCTTAATAATAGATTATATAAGGAAAACATTAAGAAAAGATTAGCCTCTAAGGCCTTAGAGGATGAGCATAAAAGACTTGAAAAAGAACAACAGAAAATGACACAGAAAAAAGATATTAAGTTAAAAATGGACATAATTAAACACAAAATGGGTCAAATAGAAAAAGAAGAATTAGCACAGAAAATTAGAGGTGTTAAACAGAATTATTTTGAAGTTACAGCAGTAAAGAAAAGAAGGAAATCATTCGAGACTTTTATGGGAAATTATATAAACAAGAAAATATTGATGAGGAAAGAGTTAAGCAGTATTTACAGAATGCTAATTTACCTAAGATACCTAAAGAGACTGAAAAAAATGTTAGAAAGCAATATAACCATGATGGAACAAACTGAAGCACTTAAGAAGCAAAATAATGGAAAGGCACCAGGCCCGGATGGACTTCCGGCAGAATTCTATAAAACATTACAAGAATTGTTGAATATCCCATTGTTAGAAATTATGAATGAAGTTATGCTAAAGAAGAAGATACCTAAATCATGGTCAGAAGCCTATATCTCTCTCATTCCAAAAGAGGAGGCAAATCCACTGCAAATTAAGAATTATAGAACTATTACTCTCCTAAATACAGATTACAAACTTTTTGCTTCAAAACTAGCAGAAAGACTTAAAAAATATTTAATTAATTTTATACATCTTGATCAAAATGGATTTCTGCCAAAGAGACAAATTAAAGATAATATGAGAGTAATTTTGGACACATTGGAATACTATGAAGCACATCCTGAAAAACAAATGGCTTTGATATTTTTAGATGCACAAAAGGCATTTGACAATGTGAACTGGCGATTCATGTTACTACTGTTGGAACAGATGGGTTTTGCCAGAAAATTTATTCAAGCAATAGAAGCTATATATCATGAGCAAATGGCAAAGATCATGATAGAGGAGACCTGGCAGACTCTATTGACATAAGAAAAGGAACAAGGCAAGGGTGCCCATTGTCACCTTTGTTGTTTATGTTAACTTTGGAAGAACTAAACAGAAATATCAGAGATGAAAAAAGTATAAAAGGAATGAAAATTAAAAAGGAAGAATTTAAGTTACAAGCTTTTGCAGATGACTTGGTTTTTATATTAGAAGACCCTTTAGAGACCGCACCAAAATTGTTGGAAAAGATAGAGACATATGGCAAAGTGGCTGGTTTGAAAATAAGCAAAGACAAGACAACGATTTTGACAAAAAATATGCTATTAAGACAAAAGGAAGAATTGACAGACCTATTGAAAATTCAAGTTACGAACAAGATTAAGTATCTGGGGATATATTTGACAGCAAGATGCAGTACGTAAAAAGAGAATAACTACATTAAACTTAAACAGCAGACAGCATTAGATTTGGCGAAATGGGAAAATTTGCAACTGTCACTAATAGGGAGAATTTCAACAATCAAGATGAAAATACTACCCAGAATTTTATACTTCTTTCAAACAATTCCAATTAGACTTAGAAAAGACTATTTTGAAAAATGAAATAAAACTGTGGCGAAATATATATGGCAAGGTAAGAAAGTGAACATTTCTTCAAGGTAAAGTTGAAACTGTTGCAAGATGCCAGAATTAGAGGAGGTTTTGGCTTGCCTCATTGGGAGCTGTATTATCAAGCAACAATTTTGATGTGGGTTAAAGAATGGATAACATTAAGAAATACTAGATTGTTGCCATTAGAAGGACATGATCTATTGTTGGGGTGGCATGCCTTTTTATGGTATAAGGGAACTAAAATACAGGATTATTTTAGAAGACATCATATACGGGAGTCTCTGTGGTTAAATTGGGAGAAGATTAAAAGACAATGTTATCTGAAAATACCAGCCTGGTTATCGATTATTGAAGCATTTTCTTATCTTATAATATATAACAAGGAACAAACAGTTAGATATGCTGAAATACTGAATGAAAAGGGCGAACTTAAACCTATTCAAAAACTAGAGGAACGAGGTATAAAGATGAATTGGTTTTCATGTGCGCAAATACACTCAAGGTATGTTGAAGATTCTAAAACAGAAGGTTTTTATGATAAATTGACCGATCTAGATAATATTTTGACAGGTACTGATAAAAAGATGATTAAAAAATTGTATGGATATTTACTAGAAATTAAATTAGAAGAAAAACAAGTTAAATAAACTATGATTGCTTGGGGGAAGAACTTTGGATATGGGATTGATTTAGAGAAATGGCAAAAGTTGTGGTCTTAAAATTATAAAATGACAATGTCAACAGCATATGAAGAAAATTTGTATAAGATGTTTTACAGGTGGCACTTTCCCCCAACAAGAATAGCAAGGATGTTCAAGAATAAGTCCGAAAAGTGTTGGAAAAATGTCATCAGACACCTGGCTCATATTACTGTATGTGGTGGACTTGTGCGGATGCTAAAAAATATTGGACTAAAATCCACACGTGGTTATAAAAAATGACAAAAAAGCACATAGATTTGAAACCAGATATATTTTTATTGGGAATCTTACTTGAAACATATAGCAAAGATTTGAAATATTTGATTGTAAATGTATTAACAGCAGCTAGGATTGTATTTACTAAAAACTGGAAAAATGACAAAATACCATTGCAGGAGGAAATCATCAAGAAAATACTGGAATGTGCTGAAACGAGTAGATTGACATTTGAAATTAGCAAGAAGATAAATTTTTTTATGAAATTTGGAATCTTTTTTACCAATGGTTAGATTGAATACAGTAATGTAATATGTAGATTTTTAGAAAATAATAAATATATTAAGATGTACTTTTTCAATATCTACAAAATATTTTAGCATAGATTTGTTACAAAAGTGTTACGAAGTGTTACAAAAAAAATTAAGTAAACTATAGTTACCTCATAAAATATGAATGAATAAAATTATAGTCAAATGTTGGACTGATAATGATACTTAAGGTACTTAATTTTTTGATTGATAATATGAATTTTTATGCAATCTAAATGTAATCGAAGACTAAGAAATAGATGCACAAAATAATTTGTAAACCAACCGGCACATTGTATGTACATATATGGAAGATGGCCTGATGTTTTTATGTTTTGTTTGTTTATGTTTGTTTTAAAAACCAATAAAACTTAAAAAAAAAAAAGATTTCCTTTTACGTTTCAGTTTACAAAACATCTTTTTTCCTCTTTCTCTTCAGCTTGCAGCCACACAGCAAGTAATTTTCATAAAAGTTGCAACGAATAGAGCCATGAAAAATTTATTTTTTTAAACAACTTTTGTAGTCAGTGTCATTTTATAAAGCAAAGAGCACTTTAGTCAGTTTTCCATTTATTGCTAAAATACATTTCTGGGTAAATTCCTTGTTACTGTGGGTCACTATAATGTTATAAATTTTTTTTACCTTCTTTTCAGTTTTTCTGAAATCATCTGAATGGTTTTTACTTCGGTAGAGGATACATGTGTCCGTAAGACTGTGTCTGTGTATTTGGATGGTATCCACAACCAATGAGCTAGCGGGGAGAACTCTCCCATTGGTGGAACCTGGAGGATCCAGTATAGTTCTTCGTGGCTCTCTAGGCTATCACAAAGCCTTGAAGACACCTGAGGCCTCCAAAGCTGCATGAGGCCACAGAAGGAAAGGGAAAGTTTACAGATGAAGCCAAGGAACCAATGTTTTTGGATTTAGCTTGGACAGACTCAATCATAGTTTCAATTGGGAAATTGTGAGCATTCTACACTAAACTAAATCAAAAACATATTAGGGAATTCCTGGAAGATTGGCACTGAGACAAATCAGCCATCAACTGACACATAAATAAACCATATTTATGCAACAAACAAAACATATCCTCTTTAGCAGCCAACACCCAGAAAAGCAGGGATTAATACCAGACAAACAATCAAGTACAAAACAATACCCTAAGCAAGGAATTAGCAAGGACAAAGCTACATCTTCGGCAATATTGACAGGGCATTGTATACATAGTAAACAGGAAACAAATCCTACATTCTCTTGCACTAATGTTAACTTACTGGGTAATGAAATGTTTGTAAGCGAACAATCAAACTCAGAGAGTACTCAAACTTCAGAGGGAGATATGGTAGAAATTCAAGGGTGAGCTGACCTTAGGGATGCTGGGCCTCCTAATTGAAAGCAGTCTCACTGTCCAGCCCTCAGTTTCTACCCTCAGTGACCAGCAATAAAGGTAAAAGCAATTTTAGGCTGCATCACAGAAATATAGTTTATAACTAAAGGGAGTAGTTTTCCATTTTATTCTGCATTGGTCAGACTAACATTAGTATTACCGTATACATAGTTCTGAGAAAGGTTTGGAGAAAAGGGGCATTGGTACTTACCTGATACGCTCATTCTCAGTGAGCTGCAACGAGCAGAGAGTGGGAGGTGCTTAGTCTCTGCTTGTATAGGCTGGGCTTATTTGAATAGGACACTATTACTCCTCCCTGGCTCCTCCCTAGCATCCCCCAGTTTTGGCAAAGACCAGGTGATTCAATCCCCATCCTCTATATTGGTCTGTTTGCATGGCTTTTTTTAAAACTTATATCCAGATTAGTCGTTGGCTGAAACAGGATATTGGGTGGGGCTGGATGCTCATCACAACTCACTGAGAATGGGCTTATCAGATAAGTACCAACGCCCCTTCTCCACTGAGCTGCTCTGAGCATCCAGAGAGTGGGACATACCAAAGCTTGGCTTGTTCTATGGGAGTGTGTCCATCTGGGTTGGAGCTCCCTCACTGTCCGAATGGACTCATTGTAATGCTCTCCTACCAAAGGAGGCTTCAACAGAAGCAAATACATCGATTTTATAATGCCTAATCAAAGGCTATGGGGAGACCCATGTTGCCGCTCTACATATTTTTGCAATAGAAGCTTGTGTGGCACAGGCCGCTGAAGTTGCAGCACTCCTTGTTAAATGGGCCGTGATGCCCCTAGGCACAGACAGTGATTGAGTCTCGTATGCCGTGGCTATAGTGGCATTCAGCCACCTGCCTATAGTCAAAGGAGAAACTTTCTGCCCCTGGGAAGTTGGCTGAAAGGATACGAAAAGAGCTTCAGTCTTTCTGAAAGAAACTGTTCTATGTAAGTAAGTACAGAGAGCTTTGCGGACATCCAGCTAGTGCCAATGATGCTCTAGGCCCTGAGAAGGTCTGAGGCAAAAGGGAGAACTAGGGAGAACTAGTTCTTGTGACCTGTGGAAGGCAGAATTGACTTTAGGTGTGAATGTGGGGTCTGGTTGAAGCACCACTCTGTCAGCATGGAATATATAGAGGTCCTTTTGGACACATAGGGCTGCGATTTCTGATATACAATGTGCTGATGTTATAGCCATGAGAAAAACAACCTTGTATATGAGAAAATGGAGGCTAATGGATTTCAGAGGTTCAAATGGACCCTTCGTGAGTGCTTTGAGTACCTTGTTAAGGTCCCAGGTCGGGTAACGATGCACCACGGGAGGACATAAATTTGTAGCACCTCTAAGAAAACTCTTTATCCATGGGTGATGGGAGATGGATGATAGACCTTTCCAAGTCACCACTGAGGCAATGGCTGCCACTTGTCATCTTAAAGTGTTTGGAGAGAGCCCCCCATCGAGACCATCTTGGAGAAACTCTAAAACTTGTGCAATTGATGGCAAAAATGGGTCCACCCTGGATTTGGTGCACCATTTGAAGAAGATAGTCCATGTGGCATTATATATGCAACTCGTAGAAGGGTGCTGAGCCGCTTGAATGGTATTAATCACCCTGGCCAAAAATTCTCCTTTCTTAGATGTCACCGCTCAACCTCCAAATGGCTAGGTGGAGCCATAGAGGGTCCGGGTCCTTGATTGGTCCTTGGGTGAGCTGAATTTTGTGTGTTGGAATGGCTAGAGCCGTCCACTACAGCCGTCCAGTGTAGAGATAGCCAGACTTTTGTAGGAACTAACACTCTGGTCCTGGAATTGCTTAGTTCTGATCTTTGGAATGGAAGCAGATATCATTGGAGTGATCCAGTGTGGAATCGAGCCCAAGAAACACAGGAGCCCAAGAAACAGAAATACAGGAGATCAGGGGCTTTCGGTTTGAGCTTATTTGGCAACAGACCAAAACCTTGTCTCTCCAAGGCTTTGATCCGTGCTCGCCGCTGGAGCACCCTGAGCTGGCTGGTTTCAGGGCTAAGCCACCCCGTAGAGATGGTGAAGAGGGGGAGACAGCCTGCAGGGTTGAGGAGAGCTGCATCTCTCCTCCCGAGCTGGTCATTACTCCCTTTCCCGAAGGCGGCTGCAGTGGTGGTCAAAAATGTCCACCACAAAGAAGAACTCGCCCGGAAAAGAATGTGCAGGAGGAAGATAAGAAGAGAAAGCTTTGGTTGACTGGGTCAAACAGCAAAAGCAACAAATAAGGTACCCTGGAATTTAAACTTAACAACACTGTTCCCAAAGAAGATTTTGAAGCTGCGAAGGAGAGAGAGAAGGGAAAGGATTAGGGGTTTTTTCTTCCCTTCCTTATACTGACAGTTTAGAGACTTCAGCAAGAAATTGAAAAGAAAAATCCACTTTGACATTAATAGGCATCTAAGCTGAAAATAAAAGTCAAAGGGATAATAAAGATTCCTGGACATTTAAAAGTTTTTAAAAGCTGGAAAGGTGAAAAAAAGAATAGAAGGGCAGGATCTGGAAAAATGGAGGAGACTGCCTGGAATTAAGAAATGGAACTGTAATTAAAAGGAACTCACAGTGAAATTATATATTAACAAGATTCCTCAAAGATACATTTTAATGGAAACTTGGAAACAAAATAATAGAACCCCAGGAAGAAAAAGTGGAAAAAAGAAGCAAATAGAAACAGCCTTGGATTATTTGGATTACTTGGTGATTTTTGGTTTTTGCATCTGGATGACTAAAATTAACTGGGTGGTTGTTTAAAAGTTTTTAAAATGGTATCATTCTTAGAAGAACAGAAAATGGAACTTAAAAAATGGAAAGAAGACGCACAAGAAAGGAGTTCTTTTGGCTTTGTGTTTCAATTCTTAGAAATGGAGATCTGGAACTATGAGAAGCAACAAGAAATGCTTGCAGAACAAGAAGATTGGGACAAAGAAGAAGCCGTCTTTAACGATCAAATAATTTTAAGTGGAAGGGGGAAGAAAAGGGGGGAAAGAGAGTGAAAGGTTTAAGATTAAAAAAAAAAAGCAACCAAAAAGAAGGACAATATCGTATAATTGATATGTATAATATTAGAAAGCAACAGAAGAGGGGATTACAGATGAGAGAGTTAGAAGTAGAGAGACAAGGGGGTAAAAAGGGGAAGAAGAAGAAGAGGGGGAAGAAGGCAAGGAAAAGAAGTTGTAAAAGACAGAAACAAGAAATGGACAAACAGGGAAAAGATATAAGGATTGTAATCATAATTTGTTTAGAGATAATGGGTGAAAATTTAATTGTAAAGGGGATTCTGCAAAGGTACATAAGTTAGCATTGTTATATTACAAATAGAAAATTTCAGAAAATATGATGATGGATAAAATATTTATTGTAATGTAGCGAGATGTTTGTTAATAAATAAATGAATTAAAATGATTGAGAGAATTAAAAGGGGACATTTTTAATTATTAGTAATGATTTATAAAAATATAAGTAAGAAATATGAAAAAAAAGAATTAACCACGGAAGGTTTATAAGTATTCCCAAGGAAATATAATATTTAATTGAAAAGAAATGTTAAAGATGTTAAGATTTTAATTCATATTAATGATAGAATTGAATTGGAATGTGTGCTTTATTTACATATATATATATATATATATATATATATATATATATATATATATATAATTTTTTCTTTTTAAGAATATAGTGTCTGTTTTAAGAATGTACCAAGCAGAATCCGTATTATGTATTATATTGAATGCTATAATCTTAAAGCTATATATTGAAGCTTAAATAAGAGCTGAATGGATAAAATTAAAGGATATAAAGGCGTCATACTCTAATTGGTAACTACAGGGAAAAATTTACTTAATAAGAAAAGATAATATGAAATTGTAACAGGACAGACAAAAGTACAAAATATAATGGTTTGATTTGAATTGAGATGAGATAATTAAAACAAAGTTGAGAAAATTAAAAGGGGGGAAAAACTATCTAGAAAATATAAAATGGTAATAAGATTTGGAATAGAATATAAAAATGAGCATGAAATTGAGTTTTGTGTCTGTATGAAGAAGTGATAACCTGGGACCATGCTATTTTCAAAAAAGATGTTTTCTTTGTATTTTGTCAAATAAAATTAAAAAAAAAAAAAGAAATACAGGACATCATTCTCCCCAGTAGTTTAGATAAATCGGCTGGAGGAAACCGTTTGAGGGTTCTGATAGACTGAGCTAAGGTTTTAATGTTCTCTTGTCTCTCAGGGGATAGAAACATACTTCCTTCTACTGTGTCTATTATCGAGCCTAGGTGAGATAACGGGTTGAGGGAAACAAATGACTCTTTGCCCAATTAATGGAAAACCCATGTTGTTGAAGGGTTCACAATGTAATTTGGGTATCCAATTCTGCCTGCCTGGATGAGGATGACAAAATCAAATTGTCATCCAGATAGCACCGGAGTCTAACTAGAATGCTGCTAAAGTGTGCGGCCAGAACTGCCAGAACCTTTGTAAAAGTTCTTGGGCCGATGACAACCCAAACAGCAGGGCAACGTATTCAAAATGTTGGTTGTTGTAGCAGAATCTGAGAAATTTGGAATGAGAAGGTCTAATTGGTATGTGAAGATAAGCCTCTGTTAAATCGATGGGAGTCAAAAAATCATCCTTTCTTATGCTAAGGAGAATGGATTTCAATGTACTCATCCTGAATTTGTGGTAGACTAGAATACGGTTGAGACGTTTTAAATCTAGGATTGCCCTCCACCCATCCACCCGAACTTTTGGGAACTACAAAAAGAACGGAATAGAATTCTTGTCCATGTTGGTCCCGGGTTACTGGCTGGATGGCCTTAATTTCTAGTAAGTGATTGATCACTGTCTCCACCAGTTCCCTTCTAACCGGATCTTGGGAGATACAAGATTATTCATGAAAAAGTTCGGGGGTATGGAGGAGAACTCTGGAGCCAGGCCAAATCTGATGGTGTTGCGAACCCAGGAATCCGATGTGGAAGAGTCCCATCGGTCTGCAAAGAGCCTTAATTGTCCTCCAACAGGAGTGAGTTCCCTGTATTTATCTTGGATGGCGAAAACCTCTGTTTCCAGTTCCCCTGAAAAATCGCTTCATTTGTCCACCCCTGCGAGGTCTGTTGGAGAATTCTGATCTGTCTGACTGATGGGCTCCCCTATATGTCAGAGGTCTCTGGAATCTGGGGGAGAATGGGCCTTGATAATAGGGACGAAAGAAGCCTCTCCGAAAGGGCTGAAAAGGCTTCTTTTGTCAGAGCGACAAAGAATGGAGGGGAGAATCTTCTTCTTGCTTCTGGTCTCAATTAGAAGCAGATCCAGGGCAGTGCCAAACAATTTATCACCTGAAATTAGGGAAGAGGCGAGTTTCCATTTGTGTTTGATAACAGCTTGCCAATGTCTAAGCCATAGCAATCGGCGGGCCGTAACCTGCAATGTCATGGCTCAAGCTGAAAACTTGACCAAATTAAATGTAGCATCTGCAGAAAACTCTGCGGCCACAATTAATTTGGCGATGTCCTGATGTGCCCTAAGATTAGAATTTGGTATGGTGTCCCTCAGGTGATGTAGCCATCTGAGTGAGGTTCTAGTGAAGAAGGATGCGGCTATTGCCGCCCTTATGGCCCACGCATCAGACTGATGCGCCTTTCATAGTGCTATCTCGGCTTTCTTCTCCTCCAGTTTGAGAGCCTCCTCCGCTTCTATGGGAATGGCGGAGGAGGATGCTAAGGCCACCACTGGCTCATCTACTTCAGGGGTATTCAAGAAATTGGAAAATCCAGAAGCTAAATTAAAGAATTTCTTATAAAACCTAATAGGGGCTGGATACACTGCTGCTGAAGTCCACTGTTTCTGGATCAGGTCTGAAATCATTTGCGGAACTGGAATAATCTCAACCTCATTAATGGGTTGTGAGAAAATCAAATTCTCCGATTCCTCCTGAGGTTCTGGTCGAAGAACGGAAGGAGACTTTTCAAGGCGAGCTGTGGTTTTGGCCTTGAAAAGAAGAGATTTGAAAAGCTGTGGACAAAATAGCCCTGTAAAGATGGTCTGGCTTGAGGTCCTCGTCTTCGGACATGCCTCTTTCTAGGGGTTCCTCCTCCAAGGGGACTTCACTATCTAGAACTGATACTGAGTCTAATTGCTCCATTTGGGGCTCACCTCCTACCTCCTCCTGTATGTCTGTATGCATATGTGAAACAAAAGAAGACTCCCTTTGAGGAGGTATCTGAGGATAATGTAGGTCAGTTCAGCATAGAGATCTTACTGACTGAGAGTCACATTCCGATACTGTCTGGTCATCAACGATTGTTGGACCCCAGCTGCGATTCCTTTGCGTATTGCAAGCTCCATCCATGCTTTCATAGTTTCAGGTACTTCATCTGGCAGGAACTCCTCCTATCGCAAGCTAGACACTGTTGGAGTGAAGGTCATTTTAGGGGCTCGCGTCGGGATATTTACGCTTGGTGAGGCCTGTAAGATGCTAGCCAGCCTGTGTGGCATGGACACATCTAAGGCTACTGGTGGCTGATGAGCCTGGGATATTGAAGCTGGGGGAGGAGGCTGGGAAGTTCTTTCAGCCTCCTTAGAACATTTCTCAATTTGCTTTTCCAACACCTTCTGGTGTCGGGTAGCATCTTTCTCTGCAGCCTTCAAGGGACCCTTAGGTTTCTAGGGCACATGTCTTCGCGCCACCTCTGTTTGCCATTGCAATTCTGAAGTTACTCTTAATAGAGTAAGAATATATATATATATATATATATATATATATATATATATATATATAT
>BLBF01000002.1:64109551-64148353 GCA_015471245.1 Laticauda colubrina | reverse complement strand
CACCAATCAATCAAACTCCAAGTC
This sequence comes from Laticauda colubrina, assembly GCA_015471245.1. NCBI lineage: Eukaryota > Metazoa > Chordata > Lepidosauria > Squamata > Elapidae > Laticauda > Laticauda colubrina. Next base: position 64,148,329 of record BLBF01000002.1, on the reverse strand, counting down.
CAGTGAACACAGACCCAGGCTCCTAGCCAATCAGAATGGACCAGCCTCGAATTTGAAACCAAAAGCTGTAAGACACACATCCATACAGAAGCCTGATGATGGCAGATGAGATTCTGCTGAAACATTGCTACAACTTTAACAATACTACAATGACGTGGGATAATACCCGAGAGAAGCTAAATAGCACACATGTAAGTACCCGCGAAAGCTTAAAAAAAACCATACATACATACATACATACATACATACATACATACATACATTTATGTGGATCTTTGGTTATTCGGGTTTTCTCCCGCGTAGAATTGGAAGTATCTAGGCAACGTTTCGATGAAGTCTCATTCATCATCTTCAGGCTTGTTTCTTCAGCTCTGTGCTTCTCAGAGTGATCACTGATCACTCAGAGCCTGACCCACATACAAACTCAATGCAGAAGCCTGATGATGGCAGATGAGATTCTGCTGAAACGTTGCTACAACTTTAAAAGCACCACAATGACGTGGGATAATACCCGAAGGAAGCTAAACAGCACACACACACACACACACGCACACATACACACACACACATACACACACACATATACATACATACACATACATGTATATCTATATATGGATGATAAATATTATTATTTACAAATGGTCTAATTTGATAATGCTCAATGCCAGGTCAATTCGTCAATTCAAGAAAGAAACAACAACCACAGACTTTCAGCTGACTGATCAGACTGATGTGGCCTGGTATTGCTAAGTACATATATATATATATACACGGTGAGGACAGCCAACAATTCTTTACTTATACCTCCCCGAAACTGGAGTTAAGGGAGCTGCAAATTTTAATTCTCTTTATAAGCTGCATTTAGCTTTGAAGAAATTAAAGCCTCTCACAGGAAAAGTAAAATTCAGGAATATGGCCACACAATGCAACGTGGATAAAATGACAAAGTCCTGAAAACTGCACGCCAAAATGACCATTGCCCAACTCTAAACGGCTCCAGTCGGTTGTTTTGTTTTGGCGCCAACACCACCACAACCTTAGTCGCACAGTCGTTCAAAAAAGGGCACCAAAAAAACAGATAGTGTGTGACTGAAACGATAAGGAGGGGACCAGGGGGGCCCAACTGCCCCCATCCTGTAAATCCGGGGGGGGGGGGAAACACTGCTGGCAAAAAGTAATTAGGAACCGAATGAGCGTGTTATCTTAAAAGCTTAAATTTCGAATCACAATGGCAAGACAGAAAAACATTCAAAGGGTGGCAAACCGTAATCTCTGGGGAAAGCGTGGCTGCCAAAAAGAAGTGGCAAATTACAATCACTGTGGGCAGCGATCGCCAAAGCTATCTGCTTCGTTTCGACAGCTTCCCTTTTTTTAAAAAAAAAATCAATTTGCTGTCGAAATTGAGAAAGACGGTCAAAGAATTTAGAATACTGATTAACTAATCAGACCTGAAATGTTCCTGCTCCGGCCAAGGATAAGCTGCCTATCACACCAAAGGCTGAGCTAAAGCTGGGGGACGCTAGGAAGGAGCCAGGGAGGAGTACCAGTGTCCTATTCAAATAAGCCCAACTATCCAAGCAGAGACTAAGCACCTCCCACTCTCTGGATGCTCGGAGCAGCTCAATGGAGAAACAATATGATCAAGGAATTGGAAATTTATGAAGAGAGACTGAAAGAACTAGGAGTGAGGTGTGTATGACAACATTCTTCAAGTATTTGAAAGAATGTGTCAAAATATGTGAGACAAAGAGATGTATCCTTGGGAATGGTCAGGAAAGAGACATCATAGCTGCAACTGAATTATAGGCAGGATCAGACGTACAAAAAGGACTCTCCCTAGTTTCTCAGATTGTAAAGGAAACAGTGTAAGAATTGTATTTTCAGGCTTGCATAGTCTGTTAACACAGTTTTACAGTAATGTAGAAATGGTTATCTAATCATGTTTCCTGTCTGGTCCATCTGGTAAAGCTGATAGGATATCATAGGACAATGTTTTTCTCTCACAAGTTCAGGATTTATGTTGCAGAAAGGCAGATTTAATGTGAATGTGAAAAAAACAGTCTTAAAAGAAATCTGCATGATAGTGATAACAATTACCTGAAGAGTTGGTGAACTCCACTTCGTTGTGTGTATTTAACCATAGGCCAGTGGTTAACTATCAGGAATATTTTAATTTAGATTCCTGCATTGATGAAATGGGGGCTTAACTTGATAGGGAGAGAGATGATGGAGTACATTTTTCACTTTCTTTAAAGCATTTAAATACACATCCATAAATAGGCATGCATCCAATTTTTAGGACTTTTTTTTCATCAAACTTTGCAAATTCAGAAATGAAAAAAAAAAAAAAAAACCAGACAGTTTTCACCATCTGTTGCTCTTCAATTATATAATTTAGTTTCTTAAATATGTATTTTTTTTCACGTTCTGTTAAAGAGGACAGCAGTAGATTAAAACAAGAACATGTCTTTTAAACACAATACATTTTGTGTGTGTATGTGTGTGTGTGCGCGCACGCGCGCATACACATATAAACATAAAACCTTATAGTTTATCTAAATTTCTCATTTAATGAAGACCAATGTCTCACACAACAGTGCAACTGGCATTGTCTGATTTTCTATCAACAGAGATCTCTGGCATTTATAGCAGGACTGAACAAAAATAAACCATGATCAAGATCAGAAAAATACTCAAGACACAAAGTTTCAGTACTTAGCAAAGTTTAGTCAAATTAGGTAATATGTATTCTCAAAATCCAGCAGGGATTTTCAAATAGTCACAGTAAGGGTCAAGGCTATCACAAATCTTTTGGCATTTGTAGTACAAGGATTACTCTTTCCTCCATTGAAAAGGGCTCCTCTGAATCATTCATGTCACAATGCCAAATAAATTTTCATGAAGACCTTTTTATGAATTTCATTTTGTACATAGTTGAGACAAAATGGGCAAGGATGAAGATATCTTCACACAGCACAACTCAGAAATCAACAGGCATTGTTCTGGCTGGATCTTTGTGTATGTGTGTGTGTGTGTGTGTATCCAATCAGCATCAAAAATAGCACAACCAATGAAGAAAAAATTCATAGATTGAAAAAACTATGAAATTACTTCCATCAGTCAATGGAACTTTAGATTTTCTTTTCAGTCACACCCTTCCCCCATTAGTCATGACCCAAATCAGTTTGGGTTTGTGTGTGTGTGTGTGTGTGTGTGTGTAGAGTCTGATAGAAGTTCAAAGCAAGCAGCATGTAACAAGACATAATGCAACATTAATAAAGACTTTTTAAAAAATCTACCAAGCCAAAACAACCCAGGTAGTATGAAATGGAGCATACATGTCCTAATCCAAAAATCAATACACTTTTTGTGTATCTGTAGTAAGAAAGAATACTTATCAAGCCTATCTGAGGAGCCACTATTATTAATTTTCTCAGTACTAGCAGATAAAAGAATTTAGATTTGAGAGGAACTGAACTTTAGCGGGTCCGAGACCTCAGCTTATGAAGACCTTATTCTGAGGCTACTTTATGACTACTCTGGCTATAAAAAAGACCCCACTATAGCTGCAGTTCTGTCACTTGGGCTCCTGCACTCTGTTTCTCCATAACAATGCACTAGAATTTTTGACCAATTTTTCACCTTTTTCAAATTCGGTTTCTCCTGCCATACTATTATGGTTGCACAATGGTTAGAATGCAGTATTACATGCTAATTCTGCTGACTGTCAGCAGTTTGATTCTTACTGGGTGAAGTTTGATTCAACCTTCCATCCTTTTGAGGTCAATAAAATGAGGACCCAGAGTATTGGGGGCAATATGCTGACTCTGTAAACCGCTTATAGAGGACTGTAAAGCATTATAAAGCAGTATATAAGTCTAAGTGCTATTGCTATTAACTGAAAAGTTGTTCTGTTCAATTTTCTTTCTCACACATAGAAAGAATCTGGCATCCTTTATATAATTTCATTCCAATATTTCACTGACTTGCAAAGAATAAAAAAGGAAATAGAAAGTATCGATATAGGAGTCCTTGATAATCAAACCTGTAGCCATGAGGGAACAGGTCAGAGTTTTTTAAATTATAATCATTATAGTTACTTCCTTCATTTAATAGGCAGAATCTGTAAAACTTCAATATCCATATGCAATAATATTATTGCATCTAATCAACAGACATTCTGGATATTGTGAAGTCTCTTTTTACTTCTTAGGAAATTAATTCAATTCTATTGGTGCCACCAAATTAAAGAAATAAAATCACTTTATTTTGGCAGTAAATACAAAAGAGAGCTGACAATGAGAAAAACACCATAATTTCAGAAAGCCAGAAGATCAGAAGTAGAAGACCAATTAATCAAATCTCTGTAAATCTTCCCTCAAGTAACAACTCATAATTAGAACACCAACTATCAAGTTCATAAATAATAATCAGGTTCTATAGTTTAAAAGTCAAGCAATCTGTTCTTTCTGTGAATTCAAACAGTATTTTCTATATCCCTTGTAGCTGCAATCATCTCCCCCAAGGCTTTGAACTTTAACTACAATTTGCTATCAGGAAGTTAGTGAAAAACTAAACAAAATATACAAACATCTAAAAACATGAAGCAATCCCTGTATTTTGTTCTTGGATATGTTGGGACAAAAAAAACAGTCAAAGTCCAACAAACATAGTACCTTAACGTCAAAATAAAATTAAATACATATTGGTGCACAGTATTTCCACATCTTGTCATTCATAATGGTAGGCAAACATCAGTAGTAAAATACAAATGAGAAACAGGCCAATAAAAATCAATTCAATAATGTCAATAAATCAACTTCTGGACATTCAAACCAGTGATCCTGCCTGAATAGAATTATAGAATCTTTCTGTGGCTGCAGTATTAACTGTATAGCAACATTGCAATAACTCTCCCCATTCCAATATTACGCTACTAAAGTTAAGAAAACTTTTGTTAAATTATTTCTCTAAGAACAGTAAGCTTCATTCGTTGTGATGTTTTGGATCCAGGGCTAACTACTTATCATGCTACATCTGTAGCATTTAAAATTTCTTCCATTCTTCCATACCCAAAAGTATATAGTATATACTATACTATATATATATATATACTCTATACTATACTATATGTACTATATACTATATATATAGTATATATAAGTACATACTATACTATATACTATATAAAAGTATATAGTGGTCTGATCCTGATTGGAATGATTAATGTCTAATGAAGAAACCTCATAGCTTCCTGCAGATTTCACACGATGCAGATATGCACTGCAAATGAGAATACAAAACCAATTGCAGCTTCATGCCAAATCTGTTTAGTGGGTCAGTGAATATAAAGAATGTTGGATTTTAAACATAGCTCTTCAGCTATCAATCGTCTACACTGGCATTCACATATATTAAGTGGTCAAGAAGACTAGTTCTTATAAATCAAGCCCTCCAACAACAAATCTAAAAATGATGCCATATTTATCCATCAGAGAGATAAGGTTTCTTTCCCACAAATAATCTGTAAATTGGGGACAGGCTTCATTTTATCTCCACTTATGGGAATAAAAGAAGCTAGCAACAAAGAGGGAATAAAGAGTTAGGAAGGGGGGCTGTTCATAAATCATACCAGTTTAATTTAACAAAGGGAATTTAGGAAAGGGGAGCAATAATAATTAACAACAAATGCTGACCACTTTGTAGGATATTAGCAAAATTGTTACCATATATAAGAAAAGGAATATGAAATCTCCAGAATTAGTTGAAGTTACAGTCAACAAACCTAGGTAATAGAGATACGCAGGATCTGAATTTGAAGCAGGAAAGGTGCTTTAAGTCTTTCATGGGTACCCTTGCTGTACTTTAGAGGAGTTGTACCATTTCTGAAGCTCCCAAAATAGCTATAGGGGCTCTGAAAAAATCCCAGAAATCCAGGGGGGAATACCAGAAACAATAAGGTGTACAACCACAGGTCACCACTTCTCAATGTCTTCTTAATTTAAACATGCATTTTGTTTGTTCAAGCTCCTCTCGAGTCCCAAAAAGGAAACAATTCTTTTAAATTCCTTTCAACAAGTACAGCAAGGATATATGTCATATTGGTGAGGATATTCTGTGATTTGAAGTCTATACATCTTAATATTACAAAGTTTGAAAAATACTGATGCAGGCAGTAAGCAACTTTTGCCTATTTTGGATCCAAATATTGCACACTTAAGTTGATAAACTATATACAGGGAACAGAGGAGTGGTGGGATACAAATTTTTTTACTCCCGGTTCTGTGGGCGTGTCTTGGTAGGCATAGCAGGGGAGGGATACTGTAAAATCTCCAGTCAGGGGTGGTATTTGCCACTTCTCCAAACTATTCAAAATTTCTGCTACCGGTTCTCCAGAACTGGGCAGAACCTGCTGAATGCCACCTCTGAAATAGTGTCTTCTTAAATTCAGGGATGTATTCTGTTCAGGTAAATATCACCCTATCTCATGTTCATATTGCCAGCTAGATGCAGAAGATAAAGAAACCCAATTTTAGTTAGTTTCACAAGTATAAGGTAGGGGCACTGCTATTCAGATTCCCTTCCCTCTTGAACATCAATCTCACCCCTGGTTACTTGTGACATTAGCGGATTTTTTCCTTTTAAGTCTTTTCTAACAAGATCCAGACCTAACCCTGAGCTTGCTTCATTTAAAAGAAAAACTTATTGCTTCACACTACTGATTACATCTTCTTATCAACTAATACTATTACACACCCCCAGCTATAAAATGTAAAAAGTTTGCAATATATGTTTAAAAAATGAGAACCAATCTGTCTTTGTATCAGTCTGAAGACACAACACATTTTCTTCATTACACTACTAATAATGTTAAGGCCATGTCACACTGCCCAACGGATGCAAAAAGGACACAACGGACGAGCAAAATGTTCCATCCGTTGTTATCCACTCTCAAAAGGGGCAAAAATTTGCATAAGCAGAGCGGATAACACGGAAAGGAACGGACGTGGGGAAGACGCAGAGCGGATGTATAGAGGATGCAGAGCGGATGTATAGAGGATGCGTAGAGGATGCGTAGAGGATGCAGAGCGGATGCAGAGCGGATGCGTAGAGGATGCGTAGAGGATGCAGAGCGGATGCGTAGAGGATGCAGAGCGGATGAGCTGCATCCGCTTTCATCCTTTCTCCATCCGTGCTACTAACGCTGCGTGTCCATTCTGCTTCCTCCCTACGTCTGTTTACCGCTGGAACGGATTTTAGTTGTGCGGATGCACAGCGGATGCCTAGCGGATATAGCAGATGAGTAATGGATGCAGAACGGATGTTCCCCGTATGCCTAGAGGATGCAGAATGGATGCATTGGATACATTTTCCGCTCAAAAGTTTTGGGCAGCTCAAAACTTTCTGAGTGGATGAAATGTCAATAAACGGATGCTGGACGGACAGAGAGGAAGCAAAATGGAGGCAGTGAGTACATCGCATTAACCAACGGATGTCAAGCTTTTTTGTCCGTTTTACATCCTCTTTGCATCCGTTGATGCAGTGTGACATGGGCTTTAATTTCTTTTATATCACTTTCGTAAGTAACAAGCAGAGTGCTAAGTTAAATGCTATAATGCAGTTTTTCAAAGACATTTATTGAAATGCCTTTGCAAAAAATGTTTGAAATGCAACAAGAAATTTTATTGAATCTAATAAAAAGTATAAGCATAAAAGATAGGAAAGCCAATCTCTTATGTTCTCTAGAACTAATCAATACACTCCATGAAATGGTAGTAACATCATGTTTCAAACTGATCAGTTCATTTTCTCTGAAGTCTTATCTTTACAAACTAAACAAACCAATGATAAAAACAAGCTTTATACTTCCAAATTCTGCTAAAGCATACAAAACAGTAGCAGCAACTGTACTTTAAATTTCACCCAGTGGGCATGGTGACTTGCCAAAATATCTAAATCTAGACAGGATTTTCTTAAACTAGTTTCGCATTAAGCTCCACGAGCAAAGGACAGAAATAGTTACTTAAAAACTAAATGCGGATATGCCCTAAACGTTTTCCTTTTTTTTGACTATGGGCAAAAACAGAACCTTTGTTCTCGATTACTTAATAGGTTGCACCTTTCTTTTCCAGAAAAAAAAAAACCCAATCATTTCAAGTGACTTTGTCATTTACCTGTTGGAATCTGATTTTGAGGTGGAGGGGCAAGCAGCTGACAGGGAGTGGGAGTGTGGCTCCGTTGGCTATAGAAGAAACTGAGGAAGGGCACAGTCTGGCTGGGCAGACCAGGGGAGAGGTAGAGCAAGGCAGAGGGAATTCAGAGGAAGATCCAGGTCCACCTCCTCTTCATCCTAGCGCATGCAGGGAGGAATGGAGAAGGGAGCAATGTGAGTTGCATGGCTTATGGGGGAGGAAAGGGCCTTGATTCCCTTCATTAGCTGCACCTTTTTAAACAGTGTTTAAAAAGGGAGTTTGTGCAAAGCAAATTGTTGGAAACAAATTGTGTATTATCTTGTTTTGTCGAGGCTTATCTGGGTTCCTGGAGTCTTCCCAACTGTGTGTGTTTTGTTGGCCTTTGAAGTCTGCAATTCCTTATCCTGCCCTGTCCAGTTAATTGCTGCACTGTAGTTTGTGTGGATTTTTATTTACAGTTTAAATGTACGTTGTTTTTGGACTGAATTTCCTCCACTTAAAGATTGTTCTTGGGAGAGTTTTTTCTCCAGCTGAGGGTAACTGGACATTGGGGGCAAAGTTGGAGGTATTAAAGGGACTTTTTTTACTTATGTGACTGTGTTGCCTTTGTGCTAAGCCCCGGATCATCACAGACTTTTTGTTTTAGAAATTCCCTATAAGTGGTGCTGTATTTTTTAAAAAATATTAATTGGATAAAGTAAGTTACTCTTAACATCCAAAAACATTCAGACTGAACAAATCTCCTATATTTAGTTCAAATAGCTCAATTGTATTATTTATTTTATACATGGTATAGAAAAACCAGAAACTTACATTTGAATCTGTTTCTAGGATCAATGAAATCTACCACTGTTCAGTTGAATTTATAACTTTGGGGAGAAAATAAAATATTTATTTATTTATTTATAAGTGACAATAAAATAAAGACATAATTCTTTTAAAAATAAAGTGGATATTTTCAAAAATTAATCATGCCTTAATTAAGACTAAGGGAAATGGGAAGAAGATAATGTATAAGGTAAATGGAAAGTATCAAAGAAATTACAGGAAGACCTTTCAGTTATTACTAGACATCTGTTTATTTTATTTTGCTTTTATTAGATTGTATTATTTAACAAAATTGCATTTTCAGAATCTCATGTGATGTCCAAAGTTGTGTGATTGGAGCTATATAAAAAGCTTAAATGAATAAGATTTAGCCTTGGAATTGAATTTACATATTCTAAAACAATAACTACAGTTAAACAAACTTTTACAAATTAAATTAATTTTAAAAATGAAAATATTTTAGCTAAAAATTTAAAATGAATTATATGTTAAAAAAGAACAAAGTGCTTGGTAGAAAAATAGGATACTATAAAATCATTTTAGTATAGAAAGAAAAATAATTCAATAAACAGATTTCTTATCAATGAAGATACAATATATATTTCAAATTATATATTACTACTATAATATCTGGCACATAAAATTACTAAAGCACAATTCTTAGAATAATAGCAGTAGTATATTATGTTGTCTGAAAAAAGGAACAAGAAAATACACATTAAGGATTGAGTAAGTATTCACTTTTTCTGAGGAATTTGTCACTTTTATTAAATTACTGTATATGGTAACATTTAGCTAATGGATAGTCACTGCTGTAGGAATCCTTTTGAATCATAAAGTTACAATACCATTAATATATTGATTGCATATTGATCAATTAATAGGAAATCATGAAAGAAAAATTGTTAACACATAAATGTAATTTATTTTATAAAGGCTATATTTATTCCTAGATTCAAAACTGTCACATAATGTCTTAGCTTGTATTTCCAATATAAAATATTGGATTCATTTGCCAAGATGACTGTTCATTGTGTTTGATTATTTAGCTAATTTTCATCTCAGTGCAGTAATTATTATTCATTGATGTTGCTGCTCATGTTGCTACCAAATCAGTTTTCCATTTTATTTAATAAAATTTAATCTCATTCAATGCTAATCCAGAACTTGCTTGTCTCATTAGTGTCTAAATCACAGGAATATATAATCTATTCCACTATATTTTAAAAAAATGATTTGTATTTAGTTTTGCCAATTATATCATTATAATTTTATCAATACTAGATCTTAGATCTCACCAGTTATATTTTTATAGCATTATCATCTAAATAGCTTTCAGAATAATTCAACTTTGCAAAATTTCAAAGGACCCAAGAACATCAAATCTGTGAAATACCATGTTTCTCATGTAATAAGGCCGGGTCTTATTTTTTTTTGAGCCCCGAAAAAATGGCTAGGCTGTCTTTTCGGAGGTGACTTAATTTCTCCCCCTTGTATCTTTGGGCGGGCGGGCGGCGACGGCTTTGATGTTGACCTTGGCATTGGTGGGGCACTCCGTATTGGGGTCAATGCAAGCAGCACCATATCTGGGTGTGCAACAAAAGTACTTCCTACTGGCAAATCCCCCTCACCATTCTCCTCCATTTTGCATATTTTAATACAGGCCTTAATTTGGTGGGAGGGGCTTAATTTCATTTCATGCCTATAAAACATGCTGGGACTTCCTATTGGGGGATGCTGTATTGTTGGAGAAACAGGGTAAGTAAATGGTGCTACTTCTTATAAACATATTATCAATTAGGCAATTTTTACACACATACTCCTCCCAACAATTCAGATTTTCTTTCTTTAATGCCTGGTTCCAAAAATCCTCTCCAAATCCTTCAAAAAGAATATCATCCTGGGAGAAGGCGGAGCTTTGTCTCGGTGCTACAGCTGAGATCTCGGGGCTCTGAGATCTCAGCTGATATTTTCACCCCTGGTCGGTCCTAACGGACCTAAACCGTCCCGTAGAGACGGGGATTGTGAAGGGCACAGTCCCAGGATCCCAGAGATATCGCAAATCTCTGGTTTGATCCAGGAGAAGCCCTTTTGCTGGCGGTGGAAAGGCAGCCTCCAAAGCTGCTGAAGTCGGGACAGCTCCGAAAAGAAAGTGGCTGGAGAGAGGGTGTGTCGGCTGGGTGAGAAACTTCCTTTGTATTGCAAATTGGTTGAGACCTGAAAGGATATCCTGAACAAAGAAGAAACCTGTGGCTTTATTCTTGTCTGACTGGAATCTGGTTGAGCGGCGTTTTTTAAGTGATGTCAAATTGAGGCTTGGATTCTTTCCTTACTATTTTTTTTTCTCTTTTCTGAGGACTTTAATGTGACTTTGTAGGTAACCAGATTGAATTTTTTCTTATATATATTTTTATGCTTCTTTTGATTTTTTAATTTTCTTTAGGATAGAGCCCCCTTTGTTTCTTCTGAGTTTTGTGTACATTACTCTTTTTTCTGGCTGAGGGGGGAAAAAGTATTAAGAGATCTTGCAACACTGCCAACTAGAGGCTTGAAACTACTTTATTTGAATTGGGGAGAAATGTATAAATTCTCCTTCTCAAGGACATTTTAATGTGATAAGATGGAGGGAGAGCACAGAAAAATATTATTACAGGTGTTTTCCTGGACTCTTATCAATATCTCAACACTTGAGGCTTGGCTTTGAAGCTGCTGGAGAAGAGAGTCATAATAAGAGCCTTGGATAAATAAATAAAGTGCAGTGTGCAGTCCATATATAAATATATATATATATTTGTGAAACCTCTACTCGCCAGCCTTTTTGTATATTTCAATTTTAGTAATATTTTTATTTTTGCTTTTTATTTTATCCCTTTTCTTTTTTGGCTTTTTGGGCCTTTTTATTATTGGATTTTTCCATTTTGGATCATAATTGATTACTCTATCAGATGGATTGAAGGTCAAAAAGAATTTGAAGTTTTTTGAAGCATTAAAATGAAAAAAAAAGTGAGAAAAAGAAGAAAGTGTTAAATGAAATAGATTGTATGTATTTGGATTGCTTGGTGACTTTGGGACTTTTGGAAATTCTTATTTGAATGATTAAAATCATTTGGGTCGTTTAAATTTTTTCTTTTTACAATGGCATCACTTATGGATGAACTGAAAATGGAATTTATAAAATATAATCAAGAGAAACAAGAAGGGAAGGATTATTTTGGCTCTATTTTTCATTTTTTAGAAATGGCAATTTCTACATATGAGAAACTACAAGAACAAGAAGATTGGGATGAAGAAGAAACCATCCTTAATGAACAAGCAACTTTATTTGGGGAAGAAAGGGGAAAGAGGAGAAAGAGAATGGAGAATTTAAGACTTAAAAAAACAACCAAAAAAGGGAAAAACAAGGTGAAAAGTGGACATAATATCAGAAAGCAACAGAAAAGAGGAATACACAAGAGGGTGGAGATTAAGAGACAAGGGGGTAAAAAGGGTAGAGGGGAGAAACAAGGGAGGAAAGAAGGGAAGAGAAGCTACAAAGGTTTGAAACTAGATGTAAAGAAACAGATTTTATTTAGAGATAATGGGTAAACATATAACTGAAAAAGAGATTCTGCAAAGGTACATAAGATTGTGTTGTTGTATCTGTATTTGAAATAATGTTAGAAAATTGGAATAATATATGATTATAAAATGGGACAAAATATTTAATGTAACTTAGCGAATTTTTTTTTAAAAAATAAAATAAATGAAATTAAATATGAGAGAATTGAATTAAAGAAAGTAATTAAGCAAAATCTATAAGTGTTCCCATAGAAGTATGATATTTATTTAGAAAGGATTGTGTAAAATGTTTAAGACTTAAATGAATATTAATTTTAATGATATAATTTCAATTGCTATGGATTGTTGTTTTAATTATATTATATATCAAAAAAAAAAACTTTTTTCTTTCTGTTTTAAAATATTGAGTTTATTTTTAGAATGTACTACGCAGAATCCGAATGAAAATTATGTGTTATGTTAAGCTTTAAAATTAGGGGAAGGATAAGTATGACAAGGCATTATACTCCAATCAGTCATTACAGAAGAAATTTTGTGTTAATGAGAAAAAATAATAGACAGCTGAAACAGGACAGACAAAAGATATAAGTATAATGATTTAAATTGAGATGAAATAAATATAATAGAATTAAGAGAGTGAAAAGAGGGGAGAAGCTATATAGAAAATGTAAAATAGTAAATAAGAAATGGAATTGCTATATAAAAGTAAACATGAACTTGAATTTATGTCTGTACAAAAAGATGTAACTCGGGATCAAACTGCCGTCCAAAAAGATATTTTATGTTTTTCTATGTTTTGTGTTTTGTTGGTATATGTTTGTTTGTTAAAAAATTAATAAAAAAATTTTCAAAAAAAAAAAAAAAAAGAATATCTTCCTCAACCCCGAACTATAAAAGCTAACTTCAGCAGTTGCGACCTTTAGGATGCGCTAATGATGTTCATTCTGTGCTTGGAGGCACTTTGACACATTAGCACTTGGAAAGATCTCCAGGCAGTAGTTTATCAGCAGGGTCCATCCAGGCATGATGAACACTTTCACAGTGTATTAGCATATATCTAGAGAAAGAATGCTCCAGACTAGAAGAGATTTTGAATGTTGAAGTGACCTTAAAGTAGAAGGGGAACTCAAATTGTGCCAGATATTCATATTTCTTACCAACTCACAATTCAAGATCAGATCACTGTTAAATGCACGCGCACGCGCACACACACACACACACACTTTATATTCTCCATTTCTGAATTATCTAGAGTTTCTTTAGTTTAAAAAATGTTAACAAAGTATTCACAATAAATGCAGAAGCAGAAAGGGTGATCATATACTATACTAGTGGAATCATCACTAGGTAGACTACAAGAATCTATAATAAAGGAATCCTCACCATCATAGAATTCAGATTTTGTGGCCTGCTGTTCATGTCATGCAATTTATATCTTGTTGATAGTTAACTATCTTTAGAGTTCTAAATAGTGAACACAAGGATGCTACTCTCTTCCCCACTTGTATATTGTACCTAATTTGGCCATGCACAGTGCAATGAAGCAGAGTAAAGGCCCGGTCCCACTGCACTTACGGATGCAAAAAGGATGTAAAACGTAAAAAAAAGCTTGCCATCCATTGGAAAATGCTATGCATCCATTGTGTACTCACTGCATACATGTTTCATTCGTCCACTGCGATTTCATCTGTGCAAGAGGTTTTGAGCTGCACAAAACTTTGTGAACGGATGAACTTTCGGCCGCGTACGATGTACATCGGCGACATAGGAGCAACAAACGTTCTATGTCCGTTTGTCATCCGTTAAACGTCCGCTGTATCCTCTCACCATCCTCTGGGCATCCCCGCAACTCACATCTGCTGCAGCTGAAAATGGAAAGAGGGAGGAAACAAAAGGCACACGGAATGTCTACACAGCGTTAATAGCACAGAAATAGAAAGGATGTAAGCGGATGCATCTCGTATATAAAGTATTAACAACGGACAAAACATTTGTATCTGGGATGTATCTCGTATATTTAGGATGTCTGGAGTATGTCTAGAGTATGTAGAAGGACACCTAGCGGACAACCGATATTTTCTATAAAAAGGGGGAGAAAATCATCTGGATCTCAGTATGAGTCCAGCAGCCGTGGTGTACAGACCTCATCACCCTTGGTCTTGGTCTTGGTCTTCAACATCATCAATTGTTTTCCACCATGGATGATGAAACAATCAATGATAGCTGCGCTCATTCATCACCAGAACCAAGCCCTGTTCAGACTGTTTCAAGTTTTACACAGAAGGAGAGGAAGGAGATGTCCAAGAGCTGTGTGGGTCCGAGGAAGGATCGGGAGAAGAATGGAGTTTGGACTGTATGACCAGTTGATGGTGGAGCTGAGGAATGAAGACCCTCATGCATTCCATCACTTCATGAGGATGCCACAGCCATGTTTGACGAACTTGTACAGCGTCTGAGACCCAGGTTGACCAAGCCTAGCACCAACTTTCGTCCCAACCTGGACCCTGGACTGAAGGTGGCACTGACTCTGCGGCATCTGGCCTCTGGAACCACATACAGAAACATGCAGTATGCCTGGAGGGTGCCACACAACACCATCAGCAAAGTGGTCAGAGAAGTGGTGCAGGACATCATCGAAGAATACGTGGAGGAGCTCCTCCATTGTCCCACCAATGAAGAAGGCTGGAGGAAAGTTGCAGAAGAGTGGTATCAGAGGTGTAACTTTCTCCACACCGTTGGAGCCATAGATGGGAAGCACGTGGCCTGCAAAGCTCCGGCCAACTCAGGGTCCACTTATTTCAACTACAAGGGCTTCTTCAGTATCATCCTCTTTGCCATGGTTGATGCTGACTACAAGTTCATCTACATCGATGCTTCAGGCAACGGGTCAGCTTCAGATGGCCAGGTATACAACGCAAGTGACCTCAAGGATGGGCTGGAATGCAACCTCATCATGGGTTTTCCAGGTCCAGACCCCCTACCCAATGACACACAAGATGTGTGTGCCCTACTTCATCATTGGTGATGACGCGTTCTCCCTCAGAACCTACCTCATGAAGCCATACAGTTCAAGATGCCTCACCCGTGAAGAGAGGATCTTCAACTACAGGCTGTCCAGGGCAAGATGGGTGGTGGAGAACACCTTTGGCATCCTGGCCAACAGGTTCCAGATACTTCTCACCACCATGCAGCATGACCCAGAGACTGTGAGGAGCATCGTGGAAGCTTGCTGCATCCTGCACAATCTCATGCACCCCCGCTACCCAGTCTTGTAGAACAGACTTGTGGACCGTCAACAAGGGAATGGGGACATGGAGCCAGGTGAATGGAGGCAAGGATGAAACCTGATAGACACTGTGGGTGTACAAGGCCCCAACAGAGCTTCACGTGAAGGGAAGAAGAAGCACAACCTCCTGAGACACTGGTGCAACTCCCCAGCTGGAGCAGTGGAGTGGCAAGACAGGATGATAGATGGTTAATGGATGCTTCCTTGAGGCTGTTGCATAACACTGATGAGATTGTGCCATGTATGTTGAGTGGTCCTACAATGAATAGGGCATTAATAAAGAGCTTTGTTTATTTTAAAATGTGTTGATCAATGAATAAATTGTTATTGATAATAAAGGTCCATATGTGTGGCAGCTGGGATGGTGGACCATACAATCCCACTATGGTTGCACTGGAGGTTTATCTATCCCACAACTATCCTTATGTATCCCCCAAGCATGCAAAGGCTTAACACTTTATTAAGTAAACAAAATGAACCAAGTAAACTTTATTAAGTGTCTTAAGCAAAAATAAACTTTATTAAACAAGTAAACAACTCAGTCTTTGAGACTATTCTGAGTCAGAATAGACCATTCTGCATGCGTGCTGCATCCTTTTATATCCGCGGAGCGGACGCAATTCATACTCCCCGCATGCGCAGTGAACGCTTTGCATCCAATATACATCCGCGCGGCATCACCTTTGTTTCCTATAGGCATACATGATGCATCGGCTTCATCCGCTATGCATCCGTCCCTTCCGCTATGCGTCTGCTTCGAAATTCTCCCCTGAAACCCGTTCGGAGGTGTCATCCGCTTCCATCCGCTTTCATCCACTAGGCTTCCGATGAACATCCGTTTAACATCCCAGCTACATACTACCCACGTCCATTCTTTTCCATTCTGTTTATGCAAATTTTCACCACTTTTTGGAGCGGATGAAAACGAATGGAGCCACCCCTGAAATTTTGCTTGTCCGCTCTGTCCTTTATGCCTACATTTTGCATCCATCGGCCAGTGGGACCTAGCCTTAATAAAGCTACATAGATTGTGCCTTTGTTGCCACAGAAAAAAATGCTAAATAGATACACAAACATAGCAAATTGTGAAATTTTTGTTAATGGCAGCTCCAGCTAAAAGAATCAAGTAGCAAGACATATGAGAGGTATTTAAAATTTCATTTCACTGTAAAATAGCATTAGAGATTATTTTGGACCCAGACATTGCACAATGTATAAACAAACTCTCACTAACATCATACTTACAACAGTAACTCATATTGGAGTCTAACTCATATTAGAGCTTCTTTTACTGATCTCTGCTGCCAGATAAAGGAGGATGCATGAGTGGCCAGGAAGGTGTGATATGTGCTCAACAATGCTTATGAAGGGTGTGTGAGGCCAAGAAGGATGCATAACTGATCAGCACAGCAGAAGCTCAGTGGTACACAAGAGTCATAGATAGAGCACAAGTGTCCAAGGCAGGTGAGTATCAGGGGAGGCATGGCACAAGCACTGTGAGACTCAGGGAGACTTTTTGGGTGGCAGGAAAAGTACAGCACAAGCATGGATAGCCTCAAGATAGTGGCTGTCAGGTGAGGTAGGGTGTGTGAGTGTCCATACAGGCATGGCACAAATGCAATAAGGTTCACGAAGTATGTGCAAGGGTGCATAAATGCAGGATGGCTGATGGTGTAACTTTGCTTGTATGAAGCTGGCAAATTGTGATCACATGACCATAGGATGCTGCAACCGTCATAAGTGTGTGCTAGTTGCCAAACACTCAAGATCATGGTTACATGACCAAGAGGATTTCAAGGAACTGTTCATAACTTTGGACAGTCACTGGACAGGTAATCATTAACCAATGACTACTGTATTCTATATCAGTGGTTGCCAACCAATGGGCCAAACCAGGAAAAATTTTGGTGGGCTGCAGAAGAAATGTCCCCCAAAAGCAATTAACTGGGCCATGCAGTTCTCACACCTCCCGGCTCTACGAGGGACCCCGGAGTCAGATTCCTGAGATGCACATGCCAACCAGCTCCCACACACGGTGATGGCAGCAACAACAGTCCCCTCCCCCAGCACCCGCTTTCAGCTCTTCCCCATTAGTTCTCTAGCTTTGAATTGTTCCCACCTCTCTTTCCCCCATGCTCACGTGCAGGCAGGCAAGGAAAGGGAGATGGAGCTCGGAAAAGCTGGATGTGAGGAGGGAAGAGGCTCCTGGGAGGATGGAGCTCTTGGAAGGGCTCAATGGCCAGTCCCCAGACTCCTTCTGGCCCTCCAGCTCCTCCTGGCTGCCTCCGCAAAGGGCTTGGCTGAGTCCAAAGGGCAGGAGACTGGGAGGGTCTCCAGGAATAAGAGTCCTTTGGAGGTCAGCGGAGGGAGCCTGGGGGGGCTGAATGCTTTGGCTGATGGGGAGAGAGGGTGCCCCTTGTGGGAAGGGAAGGGCAGCCATGGAAGCTGCTTAAGAGAGGGAGACCAAGATCCTCTCTCCTCCCTCTTTTCTCTTTTGCTCCATTGACACTTCCTTTGTATGGACTTAATGGCATCCTTTCCCTTGATGGTATCCTTGTCTCCTCAAAGCTGCCGCCCTCTGCCTTGCCTTGTCAGGACCCCCGAAATGTCAAGCGGATCCAGCACATCTGCACATGCACACCAGAAACTGGAAGACCAGGCACACCAGAAACCAGAAGATCGTTTGGTATTTAAATTGTGTTAAACAATCAATTAAAAACAAATCTGAAATAAGTGCTGAAACAATTAAATATAAATAAGATTGTTGGAAATTGCACATACAATGGAACCATACAAGGGGATCCCCATTACTATGGAATCCCCAACTATGCTGAGAAAACTACATTTTAAGAGTTCCAGATGGTTAGTAGGGTTGGAGCTAGTTTCACCTCAGGGAGAATGAAGTTCCCAATGGCAGGTGCTATGGCAGGAAAGGCTCATTTTCTGGGTCCATCAGCTGGAACTCCTTTGCAGACAGAGCCTGTAACATACCCCTCCTGCTTGGCCTAATAGGATGGATCAGTATAGGTGGTTCCTCAAATAACCTGCTACTGATAAGCAGCAGAAGATTGTTTGGAGTATTATTTGTTATAGCTTGCTGGGTGTCTAGCTGCTGAAGAAACTAATTCAAATTTGAAAAGAAAAAAATGGCAATAGAAACATGGAACTGAGCAATAGCAATAGCACTTAGACTTATATACCGCTTTACAATGCTTTACACCCCTCTCTAAGCGATTTACAGAGTCAGCATCTTGCCCCCAACAATTTGGGTCCTCATTTTACCCACCTCAGAAGGGTGGAAAGCTGAGTCAACCTGGAGCCTGGTGAGATTTGAACTGCCAAATTGCAGGCAGCTGGCAGTCAGCAGAAGTAGCCTGCCGTACTGCACTCTAACCACTGCATCACCATGGCTCATAAAAAAGCATAGTGAAAGATTAAATTAAATTATAGTTTGGCATCTTAGGAAGCAACAAATGAAATGGATTGGAAGTGATTGCTATCAATCTTGAAAAACAAAGAAGGAATGGTGTTGCATTCATTGTAGCAATGTAAGATAGGGTACAATGCAGTTAAAAATTGAAAAATTCCAGTTAAACTTCACAGACAACCTTTTAACATGACAGTTAGCAAAGTTTGTGCTCCACTCATTGATACAGAAATGAAGGAGGTTGGTTGTTTTGATCAAGCTCAATTTGAAATTGACAAAACATGCAAAAAAATTGTGCTGCTCTTGATTGGAGACTGCAATGACAAAATTAAAATAGTAAGGAAAAAACATATGGTGTTTGAACTATATGTCTGAGTAAACAGAAACAAAGCAGGAGAGCAACTCATCAGTTTCTGTCAATCCAATGATTTCTTTATTGCCAAAACATTTTTCAAAAAAACCCAAAAAGACATCTCTATACATGGACATTCAGAAAGAATGAATAAAAATAAAATTGACTACAAGCAGTGCTTACATAACAATCCTAATTGGGACCAGCAACTCTGTCGCTAAGCCAAACTGTTGCTAAGTTGTAAATCAAATAACTGAGACTGCCTTCCAGCTGGAAAGAAACAAGACTACTCAGTTTCACACCTTTGTTGTTGTTTTCTTGCCTCCTAACTATTCTCTGCAGAACCTCAGAATGTGCAAGTGCCCTGTATACATCAAAAGAAATGCAAACATGCCGGCAACTTGAAGCTGGGGTATGTCATGCAAACAGTTTACTCTCTTGAAATCCATTCCTTTCCAATCTCTTGCCTCTGCATGTGGAGAAGGGACAGGGAAAAAAACAAGTGATTTATGTAGGCAATCTTTCCTTAGTCTGACATTCTGCATCTCCTCCCCCCAATCTGAGAGATTGGAGAGGAAGGAATTGCTTTTTGTTTTTCTACACATTTGAAGCAATACACCAGCAGCCTGGGCCCGGCAGCTGTGGGCTCACAATACAAATAGCTTGAAAAGAAAAACAAGATATTTCTGTAAGCAATCTCTTCTTAGCCTACCGCCTTCTTTGCCTGACCTGAGTGTGACCACACTGTTTTTGATGTGTAGAAGAACAGATTGCTCTTTTGAAATCCCTTCCTCTCCAAACTCTGTTCTGTAGTGAGAAGAGTTTCAGTTATAACAGAAAAGACATGGCTACTGAGTGATTATGGAAGAGATTACAAACTACTCAGGTACAAGTTCCAATTTAAGCTAAAACATAAAAACAAAGCCAACTGGTTTCTTGATGTGATCTTGATGTTTTCAAGGAGAATATAAAAATTGGTTCGAGATTCTGAGCCTCATGAGAAGAAACCATAGGAATTGTGGAATGAAATCAAAGAAATTGTTAAGGATGACTGTGAAAAGAGAGTGCCAAAGACCACAGAACAGAAGAAACTAAACTGGATGTCAGTACAGACAGTGAAAATTGCCAAGAAGAGAAAGGAAATCAAAGCCAAGAAAGACAAAGATCTCAGGAAGGAATTTAACAAAGCATTTCAGACAGCTGTTGAAAGAGACAAGAAACAATATACAACAACATCTGTACAGACATTAAAAATGGAAACAGACATAGAAAAATAAGAAAAATCTTCCAAAAGATTTCTTAACTTGGAAGGATGTTCCAATTTTGAATTGGTATGCTAAGAAATGCTAATGGACAAAGAATAACTGATTCAAAGAAGATAATACAAAGATGGAAGGAGTAGCCTGAAATTCTATGTTGTAGAGCTGGCAATATCTAACATATCATAAAACTTATTTCTACGTACAAGAACCCTGGAAAATGAAGTCAGATCAGCACTCTGGACATTCCTAGTTAGAAGACTACAGGAATTAATGGAATATCTACAGAAATAGGACAAGCAATAAAAGAAATATCTGTAAAGGTTCTAACCGAACAATGCAGCAAATATGAAAAGCAACACAGGTCAACTGATAGAGATCAGTCTATATACCAATATTAAAGAAATAATTATTAATAGTCTATATACCAATATTATAAATAATTATTAATAGTCTATATACCGATATTAAAGACATAACAATATCCTTAATTTCACATGCTAGTAAGATAATGCTTAGGATCATTCAATGAAGACTGGGTAATACAGACTGAAGCATTTCCTAAAGCTGCTCAACCGGAAGCGTTTCAGTCAGCACTTTGGAATGCTTCTCACATAATGCAAACTCCTGAATAAATTGAAGGCAATACAACCTAGCACTTTGCTTCACTCTTAAGAAGGGACTACTTTGTTTGGAAAACAAATTCAAGAAATTGTTTTGTGCAAACCCTTTTCAAATTGAAGCACCATACATTCATAATATCTAGAGAAAAAAATAGTTTATTTACAAGAAGTTATGAACTGGCATTAAAAGCAATTTCCATTTTGAATAGCTCAGTGAATGAATGATGGTTTGGAAAATCTAGATATCTGCCTCACAATACTTAAAGTCCTTTATAACAAAGAAGTACTTGCAGCTAACAGAAATGCCACTAAGATTTTTTTTAAAAAAAAAACTAACTTCCTGAAGCAAATTTATTAACTGGAACATCTGATAACAGATGCATAAAGAGAAACTAAAGCTAGAAATGATTAAGAAAAGAGCAAGATCATTTAATGAAACGATAATTTTGCTCCCCAATCACCTTCTTCCCCATGTCATAACAGTTGCTCCAGCTCTTGGTGAAAGCATGTTCCTCTTGTAAATGAAGTATCATTAAGCATCAAAATATGCTCCAAGAAGCACACCAAATAAAACTAACAATTGCAGGTCTGTTGAACTTTTTCTGGAAATCTGATTAATCTTACAGTGACATTTTGGAGGTTTAGACAAAGCCACACTTCTAAACAAAATAAATCTCATCATCCAATGCTCTGTATTTGAATAGGGAAGAAAACATGGTGCTTGAAACAGCAGGGAATTATCAATTGGGTATTAATTTTGAGCCTTGTTCAGGAATAGCTGAATGTAGTAGCTTTATTTTGGTTTGGTTTGTTTGCATAGCATTATGTTAAATGCCCATGAAAGCAAATATGGAGTCAATAGATTGAATAGTTCAATATTAACAAAATTACAATAATATCTGTCTGTACTGTACATCATGAATACATATTACCTAATTTTCCCAGCATCTTTGAATACTTTTTAAAATCAGAACAAATATCAAATACAGAGATTAATCCATCTAGAGCAGGGGTGTCAACACTCATGTTGTCGCGGTGGCATCACATGATGTATCAGGACTTTTTCCCTTTTTGCTAAACCAGGTGTAGACGTGGCCAGCATGTGACGCATCCAGGTCGGGAGTTTGACACCCCTGATCTAGAGCAATGGTCACCAACCAGTGGTCCACAGACCACTGGTAGTCTGCTAGAAAATTTTGGTGAAAATTTCTGCAGAGAAATGTCCCCCCAAAGCAATTAATCCAGGCTGTGCGGGAACACAAGGCTGTTCTGCCCACATGGCCCACAGGAACACAAGGTTGCCCACCCACATGGCCTGCCCACTTGCTGGCCCCCACCCTTCAGCTGAGCGCAAACCTTACCTTGAGTAGAGCAAAGTGAGCTGGAACTGGAAGGTAAGACCAATCACGGGGGAGGGAAATCTCCTGCGGGGTGGCTTGCTGACATTGGTGAGAAAGTCGGTCCCATATTCCACAGCTACAATAGTCACAGGACTGACTCGCAGGGGCAGGATTTCAGCCAAGCTACCTGCAAAATTCTCTCTCTCTCGAGGAACGCTCGCAGAGAGAAACAGCTGGAGTCATTTTCGTCTCTCACAAGCCGGCCAAAGTTTCCTGCAGTGCTTCTGAGAGTGCTCTTTGAGAGAGACAGAGAGACAATTTTGCAGATTGCTTGGCTGAACTCCTGTCCCTGGGAGACTGACTTTCCCACCAACGTCAGCAAGCCACTGTCAGTCCATAATTCATATTAGTGGTCCACGGGATTTAAAATTATGAGTTTGGTGGTCCCTGAGGTACAAAAGGTTGGCGACCCCTGATCGAGAGTATCTGTCTCCATGCCCAATCAAGGTGTGTATGGTCAGATCCAATGAAACATATTGCATCTGGACACTGGCTTTTGGAACTATTACCAGGAGCCCGCACAAATGAAAACATTTTGTCCTAATGTGTTACCTATGCGATTTGGTGAAAGACAATCCTGTGAAGAATAGTCCAGATGCCTATTCAAATGAGCTAGCAGAAACATACTGGAATAACTTGCAGGAATATTCATTTACAAATTTACTGTTGGAATGCATTTGGGCTACTGTATATAGAAAAAAATGTAGAATATATATGTTGCATACAATTCAGTCCAATGGACCAGTTGCATAGACCAAGATCCAAAAAGATATATCTATTTTACTATGCATCAAGAAATTCAGAAACTAGGTTTGTAAAATAGCAGACCATCATATATGGTACACTACTCTGAAAACAAATGAGACAACAATTGTATGATTTGGCACTGGACCATACACTTAAAGAAAACTATCTTTTTTAATCTAATCCAATATTTTTCATGAAGTTTCCTCATGCTCATTACATTGGACTGTCATAATAATCATTTAGAAAAGCAATATACAATGAACTTTATTATATAATATATGAATAAAATAATGGCCTTGAAAACATTAGCCCCATGAAATTAGGTTCAATTGCATTTTGCAAATTAAAAACTACTACTCTTACCAGAAACTTGAAGTTATGAAAATTAATTAAACAATTAATTAGCTAGTTGTGCCACTTCTGCAGAACTTATTTTTGAACATAATAATGGGGCGGCCTTTATTTTAGCCAGGTTTTGGCCATCTAAAAAACACTTTTCAATCTTTAATTGTTTTGATTTTTAAAATATATCATTAGTTTGATTTGACTCTATTTTAATATGAGATTTATATATTGTAGTCCCCCCAATTTAGAATGCCCCTCTCCTGACTTGTTGAAATGACTAAGTCTATTCAATTGTCCCAATGATCACATATGCAATTTGTTCAAATTTACAACTATGTATCATCATTTTTTCCTATTTTATTTTTCTGTGAATAGTCAATTCAATACATTACAATTGTTCTGAAAACCTTATTTATATAAGAAAGTGTTTTAGAAAACATTAATTAAAATTTATCCTTGTTGCAACTCTAATGACTTAAACCACTAAACATTTTTTAAAAAGAAAACAAAAACCAAGAATACTAGGGTGAAAAAATTAATTTAAAAACTTAGCATGTTTTGAAAAATTATTCATTAGACCACGTTGCTAACAATAATTCTCAACTCCAAAACACGATAAACCTTAGACTGTTTCATGAAAAATCAAAAAGTCATTGTTTTTTACAATTTCAACAACTAAAATGGGACACTTGCCTCCTCCGTAAGTGCTACAAAACCATGTTGTTATTGGCTTTAGTGTGCAGTTTTAGGTGGAGGCAGTGGTAATGGTGTAGTTATTCAGTCACTTCTAACTCTTCATGACCCAAGGGACATCCCTTTGTCAGGACTATCTGTCAACAACTGCCTTTTTGAATTCTTACAAGCTCAAGCTTCTGTCATCAGTGATAATATTGAGCCATCTGTCTTCTGTCAGCTTCTTTTTCAATGGCCTTCTTCTTTTCCAAGTATCAGGTTCTTTTCCAATGACTCTTGACTTTGCGGTATATGTCCAAAATATTTACACTTTTGTTTCATTATTAATTTTTCAGTGAGCAGTCTAACAGTATTCTGGCAATTGTTGCAATTCAATATATTCTCAACAATTTTTACAACACAGTGCAAAGGTACCAATTTATCGTGTTCAATCTTTCCGACAGTCCAGCTTTCACAGTCATATATCCAACCTTGAAAACACATACTTTTGTTGTCAGCGTAATTGACACTTCACTTCCACATTTGGTCTATAGCTATCATATTCTTCCTCTTATAACTTATCTTTATATCATAGCTACAGTAATCATACTTGTGAATTTTCTGAGACTAAAAAGGAGTCTGTTACTACTTCAACTTCTTATTCACATTTTTGTATTGGTTGGATTTGCCTATTGACATTTAAGGCTTTTTTAGATTGAACAACAGTCTTGATTTGCAATCTCTTATTTTCAACTAGAGGCTTCTTAAGATCTTAAGAGGCTGGCATCAAGTTGCATCAGCATACAGCTAGGAGCATCTTATGAAACAACTACATGACATATAATAATTCCAGGTACTAAACACAACTGTGCAACTTAACATAGAGATAACAAAATGTTTTTTTCTATTGTCCAAAAGATAACACTCCCACTCCCATGATCTCATGCAAACTCTACAAAGTACAAAGAAGTCTCTTGAAATTTCAGTCATCTCTAACATTAATTCAACTTTAGGGCTCTCAAAATGCCATCCAGAGATATTGATTTCTGTGATCTGTATTTTTCTAATCATATATTACATCATGTACACATAAACACACAAGTAAAAATACATAATCATCAATTTGTATGGTACCCAAAACCTTCAACTATGACATTGCAGAATAAAATCCAAATCTAATCTTAAATAAGACTTGGGGACTTCTTTAAATAAAACCTGGTTCTTATGCATTCTAGGGTTCCAAATTGGAAGACTACTTCCATATTATGTACAATATTATGTATTACATGTTATAATTTTGTATAATAGTACTATAATAAAGTAATTCTGGGTTTTCTCCCTACTTTCTTCAATTTTTGTTGTATATTTTTACACTGCTCTTCATCCCTTCCGAAAACTTTCTCAACATTTTAGTCTTTTCCCACTGTTCTTTTTTTCTCTATTTTTTTTTTTTTGAGAATCATAAAATGTAAGGGTTGAAAAGGATCTTGGAGATCATCATCGCTCCGCAGCAGTCTACAATTATACATCCCTGATAGATGACTGAGCAAGTTCAATTTGAGTATCTCCAATGAATAAGTATCTCCGGCTCCCTCAACACAAATGTTGATCAGTTCCCTCCCTCTCTCCCTCCCTCCTTCCTTCCTTCCTTCTTTGTTACTCAGGTCCCACTCTGGACAAGTTTTGTGAACAAAGTGTAAGTTATTTAAACCAATTGTTTCTTGTTCTGTTTCCCAGATCAAAGCTGAACAATCCTGACCCATTATCATTTGCACAGTCTTCTCAAGAGTAAACATCCTCATCCTCTCAAACTATTCCTTGCAAGTGTTTTCCTTCCAGCCTCCTAGTCATTTTGATTAACAATCTAAAGGATGACCATCATAGAATAATCATCATCTTAACATTTGATATTCAGAACTGGACACAATAACTCAAGATGTGATCTGAGTAATGCAGAATAATAAAGAGGAACAATGACTTCTTCTGAACTCGACATTATGCACAAAGATTTTTCAACCTGTATTCTGCACAACTTAGGGTTGTATGAGAATTTGATGGGCTTCCATGAAAGGCTAATAGCTAATTTTCTATCACTCGAGATTTTGCTCACTTGATCAGAGGTTCTGTTTTGTTTTGTTTTTAACAGGTTCCATGGCCTGAAAAACGTTTTAAAATATCTGACTACATTTCACTTCTAAAGAATGGATGCACTGCAGTGTGAATTCACTGTTACTTGCACTTCACATATTTGTTTCTCGAAGTGGGATCAAGTGAGATCACGTAAAGGCTCTCAGAATGCCACACAGAGTTGTACCTTGACAATCGCAGACCACAAAAATAAAGTAAAAGCAAAGGTGGCAAGGATTGGCAATGAAAGCTACACAAGTAAGTGGGGGAGGGGGACAGAGAATAAGATGAAGGAGGACAGCAAGACTATAGGTTTCTTTCCCAATATTTACATTGCACTGAACATGTCCTGAACTGCAGAACCTTAGCCTAGGATTCTGTTCCTACTGGTACATTTCAACAGCAAAATTGTAACTCGAAGACATATCTAGCAGCTATGTTTGCAAAATGTTCAACCTGTAGTTACAAGTCATGTTAAGGTCTTATTTTTCAAAAATTCTAAAAGTGCTTTGAAAAGAAATTCTAAATTTTATTTAGGATAATTATCCCCATCCAAATTGTTGCAGAATAGAGGATCACCTGGTGTCTTGTTTTTCATCTCTATTCTGCTGTTATGTACATTAATGAATTAAAACTGGAATAACCAGACTATTCTCTTTGGGATTATTCATTATCAACAATTTTGTCTTCAACTATGTTAAACAATTCTGTGTTCTTTTGATGTATATGCTAATATAAATATATCGATAATATAAATGCCTGGGGGAGGATTTTCTTCTGTTTTTTGTCTGCCTTTGTCCTGTTTCTGTCAGTTAACTGTTCTGATGTTTGCTGATGTTCAATAAGCATCAAGCCATATTTATTTTTGTTACCTGTAATGAGTGGCATATGTGCTTGCTCTGATCTAGATGTAGGGATTGACTCGGAGTGTAGTAAGTGCAAACCAAACTGGAAATTATGCACCGTAATTTTCAAACAAATTTTACTTTGAAATATAGTATGTCTGGCAACATTAGGAACTAAAAATAGTTGAATGTTGTGCACACTGGAAGAGAGAGATATATTTTAAATAGCTGCCTTTTGTCATTTTATTTGAGGAAAAGGAAGTGGGTTATAAAATATCCTTACCAGAAATACAGTATTTCCAAGGTTGTTCATATACATTAATACTTCATCTCAGAAAGTTTCACTTTTGAAGTGTGGACAGTGCCAGCTCTTTCTCTCTTGCTTGTTTTTTTTTTTTTTTTTTGAATCTCTCACACAGACAATTGAATAGCACTGAAGTGTAAAATGTGCTTTTTGCCAAGGTCAGTTTCTTGTGATTACTTGCCTGGAGCAACTGATGCCAATTGCAACAGACTGAGTCTCAGCAGTCCACAAAGTCATTTTGGTGTTTCTTTAGAGGACATCTAATAGGTTACAGCCACTGAAACTAGATTTTCTGCAGTGCTGTTGAATTTCAGCACACTCGTTGTAGCTATATCACAACTTGAAATATGTCTACTTAACAAGTTTCCAGTTGGTATATAAGAAAATAAAGACAATTATCTGAAAGTGCCCTCCCTGTCTGGAAACTACAAATATTACAGAAGGATTGTTCCATATTAAATTATTAGTCTACATATGGTCATGTGAAGAAATAAATGCACCCTATTGGGTTTTTTAAAAAAAATTCAACATATTTCAACAAACGGATAGTTGATCTTCATTTCAACTGGATTGATAAAAGGGATATATAATAAACAACATTTACATTCTGTATTACACCTTGTAATTCAAATAATCATAAGTGTAAATTTCACATGCAGAAAAAGTAACACAAACTTACATTAAGTACTATCTCAAATGCCTAAAGTTAGAATCAGATGTACTGTATCAGGTACAAATGATTAGATGCTTGGAGAAACCTGTCTTATTAAAACTTCAGACATCAAACTATATGATCAAATAGCTGTATGCTTTGCTCTCTGTTGTACAAGTGTATGGTTTTGAAAACATGTAGGGCTTCAGAACAAAGGTTATAGATACATATGAGTCTGGGGAGGAATTTTAAAAGACTGGCAACAATTAGATATCAAACATTCCATTTGATCATCTACAAGTGAAGAAGATTTCAAAAAACTTGTCCAGGCCAGGACATCTCACAAAGTTCAGCCTAGAAACAGAATGAAAGATGTTGAAAGTCTTGAAAAACTCCAGAAGTTAATCCCACGACCTACAGGTAGGTACATGCTTGCCACTATTGATGTCAGCATGTGAGAGTCTATCATTTGAGAGAAACTGTGCACATTAGATATACATGGGAGGTGTACAAGAAGGAAATCTTTGCAGTCTGGAAAGAACATAATAGCAACACTAAAGTTTGCTCATGGACAGCAAAACAAATACCAGGACTTCTGAAACAATGTGTTCTAAACAGACAAGGCTAAAGGCTAGGTCACACTGGCCGACGGATGCAAAACGTATGCAAAAAGGACACAGCGGACGAGCAAATTTTCGGGGGTGGCTCCATCCATTGTCATCCACTCCAAAAAGTGGTGAAAATTTGCATAAACAGAATGGAAAAGAAAGGAAAAGAACGGACGTGGGTAGTATGTAGCGGGGATGTTAAAGGGATGTTCATAGGAAGCCTAGAGGATGTATATAGGATGCAAACCATTCACTGTTCATCCTTTCTATTTCCGTGCTACTAACGCTGTGTAGACGTTCCGTGTACCTTTTGTTTCCTCCCTCTTTCCGTTTTCAGCTGCAGCGGATGTGAGTTGAGGGGATGCCCAGAGGATGCAGAAAGGATACAGCGGAGGTTTAACGGATGATAAACGGACATAGAACGTTTGTTGCTCGTATGTCGTGGATTTACATCGTACACAGTGGAAAGTTAATCCGTTCACAAAGTTTTGTGCAGCTCAAAACTTCTTGAGCGGATGAAATCTCAGTGGACGGATGCTCAAAGGATAGAGTGTATGAAACACGTATGCAGTGAGTACACAATGGATGTATAGCGTTTTCCAACGGATGGCAAGCTTTTTAAAATGTTTTACATCCTCTTTGCATCCACTGGTGCAGTGTGACATGGGCTTAAGATTAGAGCTATGTGGCAGAAGACATTTTTAATAGCAATAGCACTTAGACTTATATACCCCTTCACAGTGTTTTACAGCCTCCCCCCCCCCAATAAGCAGTTTACAGAATCAGCATATTGCCTCCAACAATCTGGGACCCCAGAAAGATGGAAGGCTGAGTCAACCTTGAGCCTGGTGAGACTCAAACTGCCAAACTGCAGGTCGTCAGCAGTCAGCAGAAGTAGTCTGTAGTACTGAATTCTAACCACTATACCACCAGAGCTAATAAAAAACAAAGATAGTGTTTCACTTGAAAACTTGATATCAACTGTAAAGCAGGATGGTTGAAATGTTTTGATTTTGGAATGCATCAGGGGCTGGGCAGCTCACTGTTAAGTAATCCACTATGAGTTTTTCATTGTGCTCTGACCCAGCCTTAGCAGAACCAAGAAACAGACTCATTGTCCTGAAAAACTGCTCTTTATTTAGTTACTGTGAATTCATGGCATTCACACACAGAAAAGTCCAGGCAATAATCCTTCCAGGGGTTAATTGCAAGAACAGACCTTATCAGTCCTTAGATAATTGCCAGGCTGAGAGCTTCCAGTTGCAAAGCTGTAAATTAATTCCTGGCAAGGAGTCTCTGAGCCACAAACCACAATAAGCAAATCTTCTCAAAGAAATATGAACTATTGTCTCCTGCAACCACCACTCCCCTTTTGTTTCTATTTATTCCACAGGGAGGGGCCATTCAGCATCCCCATGTGCCTTTCTTCCTGAGTTAGCCCCTGTTCCTCAGTTGTTCTCCTCTCCTGATAGCTCTGCACATACACACATCTGGAACAGGCCCCAACTGTTCTTCTTCCCCACTTATCTCCGGCTCCGAAGGCAACTGGGAAATGTCAAATGCCCTGGCTCCATCTCTGCTTCCAGCTGCAGAATATCCTTCAAAGCCTTCCCCAGACTCCAAGAGTGGCCTAAGTTCCTTCCAATCTCCTCATCAGCCATGTCTGCCACCAGCTTCACTGGCAGTTGATGGGCCACAACACATTGTACCTGAGAGTGCTTGAGAATAATGTGAGACCATCTGAGAGAACACTGAAGCTCAACTGAAGGTGGACTTTGTAACATGAAAATGATCCTAAATATTTCAGTAAATCCATCAAAGAAAGACTGAGGAAAAAAAGAGAAAAGGTTCTGGAATGGCCAAGTCAAAGCCCAGAGTTAAAATCCATCAAGATATTATGGGGTGATTTGAAACAGGCTGTGCCTGCAAGAAACCCTCAAATATCTCTGCATGCAGAAGTGGGGGGGGGGGAGAATTCCCCAGTCAATGCCACAGATTGGTAGACAGTTATAAGAAACGCCTATTTGAGACTATGGCTTCCAAAAGGGGAACAACCAGATATTAGAGCCAGAGATACATATTTTTTTTTATTTTTTCCCTGGTAATGAAGAGTTTAACTGAGTTTTATAATTAAACTAAATAGGGGGAATTTTTTTAAAAAAATGCTCTGGGGGCATATGGAAAATCCCGCTAAGCATCAATATCTTCAATTGCTCATGAAGATTAATATTACAATCTCAATCTTAGAAAAATTAATTTGGGTGTAAAATAAGCAGGAAAAATTAGAAAAGGTCACCTATAATGAGATAATTTTATCATTATCTTTAATTTAAATAATTATCCTAATTGTTTATATTATTTATTGATTATATAATGAAGGTAAAAGAAATAATCTTTTTTAATGTGAAGATGATTTTTTTTTTCTTTTATGAAAGAAAAATAGATGCAGGGAAAAAAGGAATACAACAATGATAAATCTTGGTCTTATCTTGATGCTGCTGCCTATTCTCCCACAAGATTTGCACGTTAGCACCCATATTAAGACATTATAACAATGGCCACATAAAAGGATTGTCTACCACTTTGTTTTCTTTTCTTTAATCCAGTGAAAACCCAAATCACCAGGCTACATGTGATTTCCAAAGGACTTGGATATAATCTTCAGGTCTCTACAAAATTTGCCACTAAGTTGTAATTTTTATATATGGGTGAATTAAGTACATGGGAAATAATCCTATTAATCTTATTTAGAGTTTAATTAGTGTTTGACCTGACCCTACTTAAGTTCTTTAGCCTGAAATAATCTGTGTCATTCTGAGTCCAAGCCGGCAGTTCAAATACCATGTTGAAATACTTTGTATTTCTACTTTAATCATATGATCAGCCAAAATCCCATCATTTATACAGGTCCTTTTTCACACATAACAATCTCAAGACAGGATTATTTAAATACGAATTTCTTTTGGATATGGATTTACTATCATTATGCTGAAATAGATGTTTAATACTCAACATAGATGTCATAGATGTTGACACAGATGTCAATAAAATATGCATATTACTATCTAAACCTACCTGTCTATGATAAACCCCCACAATAAGCTACTGTATGGTGTATTCCTAAAACATCTCAGACATATCATTTTACCCAAGAAAAATCTAGAGGGTGAGATTGATAATGAATTTCCACTAAATTGCTTTTAAAATACCTAGAAATAATACATGTTATAAACTTAAACTGATTACGTTCCTCCTGTAAATGAATCCTTTGTAAGTTATTTTTTTTAATCTCTTGAAGCAATTGTTTATGAATCATACTCTTAAACGCTCTTGCTGGAGCACTTACAGCAAGCATATCATGACTCACTGCTAATTTTCTTCTAGCATGATTTGAGGGGTGGGAGAAAAATGCCAACCCACCATTAAAAACACAACAGATAGTTCTTTCAAGCATGATTTCTAATTATTATTTTTCCTTTCTCTTTTGATGATTTGAAGAATGGCTCACTCATCTACATTAAGGCAACACTTCAGTTTTCATTCATATATTATGAAAATTGAGGTTTCATTTGAGCATTATCAAAGGTTAGAAAGTGAATTGCTTGTCCCACATATGTATAGCATGTTGTCATTTTTGAGTTTCATTCACCTGACTTCTCAATTATTATGCACCAAAATCTTTGCTCCTTGTAACTAGAAATGAAGCTCCTCTGAGAAAGAGCCAAGGCAAAAGCAGCTACAAGGAATAAATTGCTGAGATGTCTATGCCATCACAGTTGTAGCTGCCAAGAAATATACTGCAATCCTGTTCTAAATTGTGTTCAGATTTGTAGGTCACTTTAATGTACTGGCTTTGCTTCCCAATTCCCTATTTTGGCACAGCATGTAGTATAAACTTAGATTCTAATAACTGATGCAGCATAATCAATTGATTAGTTTTAATATTTAATTTCAGGCCACACTGAGATCCAATTCAGTTTTAAAATAGGCTATGGCTTCAGCTTCTGCATTTTTCCTCTCTTCCTGTGTAGAACCAAGGAGAAGTTTTAGAAGCATATTTGTCATAGTATTCCTTCTATCTTTAATTTACTGAAATATACTGATACATTTGAATCCCAAACTATAATTAATTTTAATTTAGAAGAAACAAACAATTCATAAACATTTTTTTTCTAAACCAGAACTAATCACAAAATAGTATCTGTAGACAGGATATAAATATCTTACAAAGATAATACGACTATCATTATAGCCTCTTATCGCATATGAAACACAACTTATAAGACCATGTATAAATATAATAATTATAACATTTAAAATTGGAGTGTTTTTTATATATTTAAGCTCATCTGTACATCGACACTGAAGATGAGACAGAATAAAGATACATATTTGACAACCTGGTTTGTTAAATGCTTCCATAAAAGCTTATGGAACTTACTAACTCATAGTTTTAGCTAAGCATGATGGGTTAGTATTTGGTATAAGTTAGGCTGTTATAGCTCTCTCGGTAAAGATCAAGGTCTTGAGGTCAATTCAAAGTGATTTCATCAAGACATATATGAAATTTTATTTGAAATCTTTTGGAAGTGACCACTGTCTTCTTCCATGTTTCTGATTTTCTGCTCTAGCCTATAGTCAAATATTCCCTTGTGGTCTCTCATCCATATACTGATACTTGAGCCCCAATTCAATTCAAACAAGGTCAGGCAGGTGCTGCCATCTACTGAGATTTTCAGTAGCTTTAACATTCTTGGTTGGTTTGTGTACATATGAGACTAGCAATTTTGCCTTAATAAGAAAAGTAGCTACATTTTTACAAAATGGCCAATGTATTAGTCCAAGTAAAATCTCACAGTAAACCATTCTGAGAATGCTTGTTTTATATTATATATTTATACACACTTTACCATACCATGCCACTCCAGAGTAGACAGGTAAAAATTAAGCTAGGGTGGGGATGGGGGATGGAGCTGCCCTATTAACTTACCTTTGGACAGGTGTCGCCAAGTCTTGCACACCCCGATACCTGCCTTGCTGGCCCATTTCTTCTGCAGCCGGCAAGGCTGGGAAGGCTGGCAAGACTTTCCTGAAGGCCTCTGTAGTTGATAACTCCAGATTGATCCAGAGCTCTGTTATCCACTGCAGAGGCCTTCAGGAAAGGCTTGCCATCCGCAGAAGTTCCTGAGGCCTCTGACAGAGAAAAGGAGGCCAGACGTGACATGCACAAGTGAGGTTAATCAGTGGATTACACCCCCCCAAAAAAATAAGACCTGGTACCCTTTTTGGTGGCAAAAATATATGACAGGGTCTTATTTTGGGGGAAACATGGTACTTATACTAATACCAAACTATACAATATTAATACTATACCACACTACACTACACTATACACTCTATACTATACATCCAAATGTCATGAGAAATCAAAGGTACACAGGTAAATGAAGTGCTAATCAAAGACATTCTAGAAAATGTGAGAACAACAGTTTCTTCTTTTCTTTGACTGATCCTCCACCTATTATTTGTCAGTTGGAAGGGGGAAAATGTAGTATGATTCTACTGTACTTTCTTGATATTTTAAGATATCTGCTATGGAAGCAGCAGCTACTTTTTATATACAGGTAAAAAACTTCTCTCTTTCCTGTTCAAGTTTCTCATTTCCACTCAGTTGAGATCATCTCACAGTTATCCTGATGATCTAATCTGTTACATAACCAAAACACACAGAGGCAAAGTCTGCAGTCCACTCCATGCTGGAAGCTATTTGAACTTCAAAAGAATTATAGACAAGGCAGCTGCAGAATCAAGTCTAATAAAGATGGGATTTGCTAAGAAAACTAAGTGCAACAGACTAGACTCTAGGACTTGCCTGAAAGCATAAAATACCCAGGCTTTTAGAATGTTCTTTTATTTCATGTATTTCAGATTTAAGAAGCAAGAGGAGATAATACATATATTCTCAAGAAATATGTGAAAAAGGTCCAGTTAGTTCTCAAATGTATGTTTTTAAAACAGGAAAAAATATTAAAAATTCTCTTACATAAGCTGATTTGATACAACTGTTCTTTAAATTAAAAGACATGTTCAGAGGAGGCTATTAGCATTTTAAAATAAGCACATTTGTAATTATTAAACATGTATACTTGAATCAAATCAGTTTGGTGTAGTGATTAAGGCATTAGGCTAGAAGACTGTGAGTTCTAGTTCTGCCTTAGGCTCAAAGCCAACTGAAATACTTTGAGCCAGCCATTCTCTCATAGTTAATGGCAAAACACTTCTGAAAAATCTTGTCAAGAAATTTGCAGGAGCAAATTTCCAAGCTGTTGCCAGGAGTCAACACAAAATTGAAGAAGGTTTGCCTTTATGCCAAATGCAAGAGAAAGGGACTCTTAACCCCTTTCTGAACAGTTAGAGGCCATTGGAAAAGAAAACTCCATTAATGGCACTCTTGCTCATTTAGCAGGAATTTACTTTATACCCCAAATAATGGAGCTTTTTAACTCATTAAACTTAAAGATATATTTCCATAACTTTAAAATGTAAGTTTATACAATATGGTTAGGTTAAGAGTTATAATGTAATCATTATTATGGAATAGCGCTTATAAAATGTTGTTGCAATTGTTGGATTCATTCACAGGTTCCTACTATTAACAGCCCACTTAGAACACTGTTTCAAATGTCGGTGTTTCTCAAATTTTTACTCTCAGAACCCCTTCCTTTTTTAAAAAGAAAATTATGGAGGACATCAAAAGATCGTGTATGGATTACATTTATCAATATTTGCCATTAAAATGGATGGATTCACTGAATATTTATTATTAAATGAATTCTGTAAAAATAACATTAAAAACCATTCGATATAACATAACTATCTTTCATGAAAAACAACTTTATTTTTAACAAATGAAAAAATAATGAGAACGCTATTTTTAAAAATTTTTGTAAATATATTCATGATCTGCCAAATAATTTTTTATTTTGAGGTGTCCCAAGAGGTCCAAGGACCACACTTTAAGAAACTCTATGAAACTGTTTTCCTTCCAATCTCATATCATTACTTGTACTCTTCGTGCATAGCAATTTCCATGTTATTGGAAACAAATCTACAATATTTGTTTTAATTAAAAACTCTCCTTCCAAGCAGATAAAAATATAGTAGTGTAATCAAGGTAAGAACTACTTAATTTCTTTTGACCATCCAAGATGACTGTGCTTTTCTACCTTAATCAGAATAGGGTTCAGTGGAAAAGATGCAGATGTTATTTACAATTTCTTTTTAAAACCACCATTTTCCTGTTTTTCTTAATATTAGAAGAAAATACTGAAGCAGAATATAACCTGTATTAAATACAAATTTTAAAAAAAGTAATAACAAAAAGGTTTAAGCTACCTTTTCCAGAAATAACAGTTTGAATTCTTTTAAAATTTCCTTCAATTTTTTGGGGGGGGTATGGTCTCTTTTCATTGTAGGCTACTTCATCAAGGCAACCAGATGTAGAATTTTTTACCAAAAGATTTTTTGAACATTTGTAATTTAGGAAAACTCTAAAAGAAAAAGTATCTCTTAACATTACTAGTTATTTGTGACATACCCAGAGGTGGGTTGCTCCCGTTTGGACTGGTTTGGGCAAACCAATTGTTACAATTCTGTGCAGTTAAGTGAACCGGCAAATCCCACCACTGGCTGGCTCGGCCAGCCCTGCCCTGCTCTGCCCCACCCCACCCTATCTCACCTTGCCCACCTTGGCTGGTGGCTAGAGTCATGCACACACCCAAC
This sequence comes from Laticauda colubrina, assembly GCA_015471245.1. NCBI lineage: Eukaryota > Metazoa > Chordata > Lepidosauria > Squamata > Elapidae > Laticauda > Laticauda colubrina. Next base: position 64,111,319 of record BLBF01000002.1, on the reverse strand, counting down.
TACTCTCTGGCTCAATCACCCAGACGATGTGGCCCAGCTGATCTTTGCATCTTGCCCACTCTGCTTACCACAATTGCCCATAACGGTAAGGCACTTGGCCAGATGACTACCTCGGGGTGGACACGAGGGGTGGCATGTTTGCTCTGTGTGTATGTTAAGGCCGAGAAAGAGGAAATGACTTGGCTGAACTTTTCCCACCTCTCTTTGCAGCCGAAACTAGAAACTTATGGTGCCATTAAAATATTTGCTCTACTCAAAGAGGAAGAAGACCAAAGTGAATAAAAAAACAATATATAAACAGACAATGCAGTTCATATCAGATTCCAAAGTGAGGAAGAAATTCCCAGATATCAGGGAAAATTTGTTTAATTGATGAAAGCTCAATCAACTATTTTGATCTACTTTTTGACAACTGGCAAAGAAAGAAATCACAGTAATACATTATAGTGCATTAGATATCAAATATAAGACAAAAAACAACAAAAAGGTATGGTATGACAATCTTTTACACAGGCTATAGAAGAGTTAAAATGCATTATGTACTATACCTGTATGAACATTAACTGTATGCACATTTTCAAATCAATTTGTCAGCTTTGGTTTATGTTCAAATGGTCTTTCTCTGACATTGAAGAGGTGAAAAAGTATATGTTTGGTACGGGCTTGTTATTTCATCAGAATATCCAAGAAACACACTTCATTTTTCATAGAAGCAATGAAACTTTAGTCTATTTTTAGGCAGGCAAGCTATTTCCACAAACAGCAGGCTTGTATCCTAAGTGCTGTATGTGTCAAACATTTCATCTAGTAGACTGTGGACATGGAAATATATGTCTTTTTGAATCAAGTGTTTAAGTTGATTCAAATCAACTGCAGCAAATCAATTTGATGGAAATATTTTAAATAGCCTACAATGTGAAAGAGGCAACCTAGCCTGTAGACTGGATAGTGTAAGCCAGAAACAATTTTCAATTTCTGTTATATCTGTGTCCTTGAAAAGCAATTTGAAATATAAGAATTACCAGATCTGCAACTGAAGATGATGCCTGTTCCTTGAAATGTTCCCTGGAGACAGAGCTCCACTACTTTCCACAGTTGCTGGCTTTGTTTCTTTTTATATTGCTCCTCCTTTATTTGCAGCAATGTGGAAGGCCCTAATTTTGTCCCAAATCTCTTTAGAGATGAAAAATTGGGCAAAGCAACTGGGATGGAATGCTTTCTTTTGATGGTACTTTTTAATTTAGTTTTATTTAAGACTATAACTGAAAATGAAATGTTTTTAATGCTGTATTGTTGGCTTTTGCTACAAAGTAAAAATAGCTGACAGTATCTCCTATTGGCAACCATAATTGAAAACTTATTTATAAAGTGTTACCTGTTGTAACTATGTATCATTTATGTGTTTGCAACTGTGTATCAATGCAACTATATATCATTCAGACATTGCAACATTGTATCATTCACGTGTAATCATTAAGCTTCTGTCTTCTCAGTGACCTTTTACAGGGCACGTACAGAGACAAGGAGTCAAACATTTGCAGCAATGGTTTATTCACTTGGGATTACATTGTCTGGCATGCAGCTTTGTGAAGAAGTAATATCCTGATCAAATATAAATCTTGCCATCCTGTCTGTCCTGGTATCTTGCTTTTGTTTGAGCCATTGTTAAATCTGTATATTCCGTCTGACCTAGGCTTAACCTAGGTTCTGAATAAACAATCACCCCCTTTTGAATTAGCATAATAAAAGAGCGTGTACCCGGACATTC
>BLBF01000002.1:64090036-64109541 GCA_015471245.1 Laticauda colubrina | reverse complement strand
TTTCGCTCCCTATCATGAGACGCCCATCTGATGCGGGATAGCAGATAACCGCAGTTACCTTTGATCTTGATTAGGTATTGTGAAAACCTAACCAGATCACTTTGCAAATGTGAATGACAAAGCAGCCAATCATTCCAATGTATGTGCGTACATACACACACACACACACACACATTTATAAGTAAACCTGTAGTAGCCCACAGAGTAAATAAAGTTTAAATAAAGTGATTTCAGTCATTTATATACTCATTCAGATAATTTAGCTGAATTAGCAAGTTAGCAATCATTTTTGTAAATCTACTGTATGTACAGGATATATTCTGATTTTATCAAGACACACATGAATATTTTTTTCATTTTAAATATTAAAATGTTGCATATTACTTCCCCTAAAACAACCTTATTTTAAAATCTTAGCACAGCATTTCTGTTCCATCCGGAAAAACACAAGGTAGACAGGGTTCCAACAAACAAAGTATTTATTCAAGTAAGCAACAGTAACGGAACGGTTCGGCTGAAGCCGCGGCAGCCTTTTTATACAGGCTTGCCTGCCAGCTTGTAGCCAATGGTAGCTATTTAACTTTGCCTTCTTTCAGCGGCTCTTTTGGATTGGTTCCTAATGAACCAATCCAATGCTTAGTCTTTTAGCCAATCAGATTTGCATAGTTTGGAGTATACCATTTTATACAGAACCATTTCTAATGTATGATTTGGAAGTGCTTAGGAGAAGAGACATTATTGATGATGGGACAGAAAAATGTCATTGACAGAAATGCAGTCACTTAAAATAAAAAGAATAAGGTATTTTTTCCCCACAGAAAGTGATACATATATAAAACATGTAAATCATATTACTCACCACAATTGATTCAGGAAATCACAGTACAGCTTAGAATTGTATTTAATTAATAATCACTGTTCTGTTCAGTCAGTAATTTCAGTTTTTCTGTGGAGAGAAACAGACAAAAATTGTTTTGAATTTCCAAGAATTCTTCTCCAGCAAGACCTTGATGAACCTCTATTGTGATTTAGTTGAAATATGGACTTTCAAGACAAATTAACAACTGCTTATATTATTTACATAAGAGAATATAAAGATCTACTTGACTTTCATGAATTATTATTCTTAATTATAGTTATGTCATAATTGCTAAGAAGTAATTGTTTTCAGTATCTAAGTTTTTTACATATTTAAAAAATAATTAGAAAAAAATAAACAAGCTTACTAGTATTTTTAACTGTTTTTACATACATTCCAAATTTTATGATATTTTGCATACAATAGTTTTTTATCATGTAGGAATGAAGAAACAGGATAGAAAGAGTATGACGCTTTTGAACTTTCTGGATGTTGGACAAGACTCTTGGGAATACTTGGACAGCCAAGAAACCAAACAAGAGGATTATTGTATAAATCAACATAGAGTTCTAGCTCAAGGTACAAATGACCAAGCTCAAATTATCCTACTTTGGACACATTACATACCTGTAATGTCTACCTGTAATCTTCAACTTACAGTCATTCACTTAATGATTATTTGAAATTGAAATGGCACTGGAAAATGTGACTTATAACCAGTTCTTCAAATTAGGAGTTTCACAGCATCTTAATGGTCAAGTGATCACGATTTGGGCACTTGGCAACCAGCATGTATTTACTATGGCTGCAAAGTCCTATGGTCTTCCTGATCTTTCGTGGTTTCCAAAAAGCAAAATCAATGGGGGAAACTGGATTTACTTAACAACCATAGGAAAATGCACTCCAGAAATCAAGCAATTGTATCTTAGCATTTTGGTCCCAACTGTGGTTGTACATTTAAGGACTACCTGTATGTAAAGACCTTGTTCTCTAAAGATGGTGATAATGCTGGTAAAAATAGAAGAAAAGAGAAGATGACGATCAGCACAGACTCTATTGCAATGGTGGTGGATGTACCATTACAGATGGAAAAACCAAGTTAGACAGATTGTTATGGAGAAAATCTATCTATGCAGTTGCTAAGAGTTAGTACATGATGCTAACTCTTATGTACATGATCTATACATAATCAATGTACAGATATGTACGTGATAGTACATAATCAATCCATCAACCATGCAAAGAAAAGTATAATAAATACTAAAGACTGGGAGAAAGGAAAGTATAATTAACAAATACGTAAATGAAAATAGATTTAAAAATGCATCCCTCTCCTAAGCAATTGAACAATTCAAATCACTGTCTTTTAACATGTGCACCTTTAAGACAAATTTCAAACAACAGACTATATTTGTTGCTATTTACTATATATATTTTGAAACTGTCAGGATTGTTCTATTTGATTATACTAGAGAAACATTATTACATTCAAAGTACAAAGCTATTTGTGAGCATTTTCATCACATCTTTGCTTCAGCTGCCCTTAGGGTTGTATAGCTTTCTCTCCATCTCTCCATACTTAGGCTTTGTCAGTATGTAGGATTAAACAACTTTCCAAGACTGAATAAGCCACCATCTGTCTGTTTTGCATGGTACTGTTTGCCATACAGGAGGCTAGTCCCTCAAAGCATGTTGCTACCATATGTCACCCTCAAGTGATCAGCCAGACATTTGAGGAAAAAAATGAACAAGTCTTACTGGAAATCCCTCTCTAGAATTCTAGAGAAAATTCTCAAGGCTGTGTTTGTCATATCCTGTTATCATCATGTACCAGGAACTTTAGAGGTAAATCATCTAATAAAAACATTATATATAACATTTCCTAACAAAAATTCACAGAAGTCTATCATTTTAAAAAGCAATTAAAGTATAGTTAAAGTATAATTAAAGTATTAGTATAGGCATGAACTAGTATAGGCAATTCTCATCTAGTTCAGGGTATTACATTCCTCATTCTAAACTAGTGTGCTGAGACTGCCCAACTCCAAAAAGACTCTGGACAGCTTGCCTTATTTGAAAGAATACATAATATAAAAGAATCATGACCATCTGAACAAAACCCCATCAACAGAACTCAGAAACACAAGAACAATTGCCATGGATTCCATGGACAATTTAACACTTGATTAAAGCTGGGTTTTATGAGATTTCTAGCACATTTGAAGAATGGGAGCGGTAGGTATCTTCATGAGGCCTGCTGTTCCAAAGACAGGGGCCACAACTTCATAATAATGTTTTGTTCATAATATTGAACCTTGACTCAAACATTAGGATTTAGGATTTAAAATGTATAAGAGATCCTGTAACGCTTAAACTAAGGATATGGAACATATTTTATGCAGTTGGGAACATTATTACTTCTAAAGAGTTAACTCTGGAATGAATATTTGTAGAAAACTCTTTGCTTAATCTATAGAGCAAGATTGGGATTTAATCAGTGTTACTACCGGTTTGGTGATTATGTTTTGTCGGTGATACAGTTCTGTGTCTGCTGCTCTTCAGAGCTACCGGTTCTATAGTGCCAGGCAGAATGGGTAGCATCCCACCCCTGCTATAGAGGACAAAACCAACACAACAAGAATTCTTTTGTTTTATTAAATTCTCATTCTGTAATCAGGGAGACAATTTTAATTTTACCATTTTTCAAAATAGCTGCTTCACTTGATGGTTTTATCAAAGTATAAATCAGCAGAAACGTATTGTTAAAATCCATGTGCTGGAAAGAATGTGGATTGAAAACTAAAATATAGTAAATATGGTTAGAATGCTTTTAGCATCCAGTTAGATCTATTCTCAGAGCCCAACATCTATAGCCTTACCTAGTAGGGCTGTTCTTGTGTTTTATTTCAAGATATCACAATAAAAATTAATTGACAGGTGTGTGTGTGTATTGACTATATAATATAACACAGAGAGAGATAACATTCTTAACTGATTAGTTGCTACTATATTTTTTATTTGGTCAGATCAAATTTTAAATTACAGATGAAAACTACACCACTTGTTGCTGATAATATTGGAAGTTCTTCACGGGATGTAGCTGTTTCTTAATACATTATAAGATGAGACTCATTGTATAATTGGCAATTCAATTACCCAAGCAGAAAAGATCAGAAAAGTTAGTATAAATGATAGTACATTAAAAGTACACCCACATACCATGACTCAAACACCAACACTAGATGGGAATTTATACTAAAGGAGAGAGAGAATAAGTGTGAAGGCAAACCATTTAGGATTTTTAAGCCAGACTTTCAAATTAAACAAAAGCTAGTCTGACTTTTGGATTCCTCCTTTCACATTACATTGCAGGAATGATGCCATTCCTTCAGATCAAAGGAAAATAATCAATTTGAAGCCAAACCACTTTCATGTTTGCTCTCCTCCTGCTGCTTTATCTTTATCTTTTCCCACAAGAAAATTCAAGTATATGTTTTTCCAAATTTGGCAAATTAAATGCCAAGTCCATTTAAAAGGAAAAGAAATGATGCTAATCACAGGGAACTTTTTACAAATATTTGCAAAGAAGACTTACAATCAAAATAATATAGGATAGGCTCATTCATCAAAATTATTTCAGAAGAACAATGCAACAGAGCACATGTAATAGTTGCTAAATGTACAATCAAGAAGGAGAAAAATGGAAGACAAATGCAGCGGGGTATTACATTTCAACAGGAACTGCAAGATGACCATGAACAACAACACTGTTGTTTCCTAGCTTCTTGAGATAGATGTCATGTTATGGAAAAATGTTGAGCTTCAGAGAAAATCTATATGGGCAAACACTTCAATCTTTGCATATTATACAGGAAACCAGTACTTTGCTTTCAATACTTCCTATGAAAACTACTCATCATTTTGGAATCAGGAATCTAGTTACAGAACCCAGATAATTGTTGAGGCAATATATGCTTAAAGAGCAACACAAGAAGCCAATAAAATAACATCTGGCCTTCTAACGCTAAAGAGTTATCAATCTGAACAGTTTATCAATGGCTCAGTGACCAGAACTTGCAGTCACCCAGTTTCTAGTCTGATGTCTTAACCATTACAACAAATTGGCTCTCTTTGGGAAGTTAGGGAAAAGCAAATTACATCAATTGGAAAGTATAATTATTTATAGTCTCATAAACATATACAGATAGTCCTTGACTTACAACTAATAAGTTACAAAGAACACCCCTCCCCCCAAAAAAGCTACCAGCTCTGGACATCAGACAGTTGTACACACATATGCATCTGTGATCACATGACAGCATTTCAGGCACTTGGCAACCGGATCACCTTCACAGCTGGCTGCCGCATTCCATGGTCATGACTATGGCTTACTAGTTGTTTTTCTGGTTTTCAGCCTTTTGGGCCAGTTTCTGGCAAAAAAATATTCACAGGGATACATGCATGTGGTTAATAATCACTTCATTTCAGTAGTGGTATGCTACTGGTTCAGCCCGGTTCAATTGAACCAGTAGTAAAAATCACTACTAGGTTGGTCCAACCAGTAGTAAAAAAAAAAAAAAACTCCAATAAGCTGAGAGGAGGAAAAAAAAATCTCCCACAATCAGCTAAGAGGATAAAAGACCAAAAAGCTCATAGGAGGGTGGGAGAGTCACTTCTAGCTTTTCGTTTCTTCAAACTCTCAGCTGATTGGCTTGTTAGGTGCACCATGTTAGGTGAGCACACACGCATGATCACCCACCGAACTGGTAACATCTAAGGTAAGATCCCACTACTGCTTCATTTGCTTTACAACTGCTGTAAAACAGGTAATGAAATGGTTGCATGCATGCCTTGACTAATGACCATCATAACCTATGACAGCAAGTCCAGACTCCATTATGGCCATAAGTTGAGAACTACCTATAATGGGTATGTCTGTAGCTTAAAAATCAGATGCCAGCCTGAATTCCTTTTGTCAGTGCAATGTAAGCATAGCTGATGTATACATCAAGCAATCAAAAGAGGATCAGTAGAAAGCTTTTCAGAATTTCAGCCTTTCAGAATTAGCAAATAACTCAGTAAATATAAGTATAAATATAAATATGCATTATTTTTTCTACTACATCATGAATGAAGATAAGACAAAACAGTATTTTTTTGCACATAATGTGTCCAAGTGCTTAGAGCAAAAAGTCACTGAAAAATATTTGCTGTAGACAGTATTGTTGATATGGAAAGAAAATGGCAGCACTCAATTGCAGCTGCCTGACTGGTATGAACCAACTGTCAATGTTAAAAGTGTGTTGCCTATAAAAAGAAATCTCATTGTGTGTGTGTATATATGCACAATCAATAAGGAATAAATGCTGCAATGACAAGCATGTGTGTTAATACACCTACAGCACTGATTTAATCGCTAGCCAAAATAAGAGCCAAAACATTCCCTCCTCCCATTTCTGTGGCTCCAAACTGTAACAGCAAGCAGTTAAACAACATGCTCTGTGGCCAGATGGCTTAAATAAAAAGAACACTTTTTGTTAATTAGGAAATAAATGAATCTGCTGTTAATACAACATGTTACAGTGCAGGAGAGCAGTTTAAACTTTTGATCTTTCCAACAAGCAAGAACACTGTTTCCATATGACAGTAGTAGAAGCTTTGTGAAATGTTCTCCAACCTCTTTCAGAAACTTACTGAATCAGCATTTTACAACTGTTTATTTCTTTACAAATGAAATTTTATGCCACATTTTACAATTTAGCTAGATAATACTGAGAGTATTTGGTTTAAATGTTTTATTTTCATGGAATATGGCCAGTTCGAAAGAGTTTTTAAAAATGCAGTTCTATTCTTACAGTAAGCATGTTGCTAGTTAGTTGCTTTTGGGCCTAGGATGATCTAGGGCCACTGTGGTCCTGCTGGCTTGCAGCCAAACGTTGAGCTCGACATATAAGGTACCTAACACTGGGGAGAAGGACAATATTCTGGAAATGACAGGTTGGGAGAAGCATTGAAGGCAGCTTTAAGACTTTAATGGAAGAACAATTTCCTGCATGATTGATTGAAAGCCTAGATCATCAATTATATTAATCTCAAGATATTGCTGGTAGAGACCAAATTCATTTGTATTGAGATTATATTTATCCTTAATTGGTGAGAGGTGACTGAGCGAACTGGCACGCATTACCAACCCTGCTGAATTGTGGCAGTGGATGCTGTCCTATTTGAGATTTAAGGTCTCAAATACTACATCCATAATGTCAAGGTCTGAGAGGAGAGTGGTGATCTTGAGAAGCTCTGTTCTTTAGTTGACAGATTGTAAGTATTTGTATATAAAATCTGAATTAAACACATAATTAATTACCAGGTTCATTAATTTAATATCATCATCTAGGAGAATGGGCATTGGTATAATTGCCTGAGAACGCCCTTTCTATCTACGCTGCAAGAGACCAGGAATGGGATATGACTCCTCCCTCTGATGTTATAGAGCTGAGTCTGCCACAATATAAAAAACTATCCCTAGCTGGCTCCCCAGCTTTTAGGCAAAGATGCTTGACAGATGCAACGTGTCTCTGGAAGAAAAATAATGAAATTAATTCACACACACACCCCATCCAGACCAGAGGCATTTGGGTGGGGCTGGATTCTCTTGCAGCGTAGATAGAAAGGGTATTCTCAGGTAATTATACCAATGCCCATTCTCATCCACGCTGTGACGGGAGTCCAGGAATGGGACATACCAAAGCCTGCATGTCCATGGGAGGGCCATCGTCTGGTCCACTCACTCCAACTGTGGGACAACCTTCTGAAGTATCCTTCTTCCAAATGCGGCATTCACAGAAGCAAAGCAATAGTGCTGTATAAATGGTGAAGGAAACCGCCAGGTAGCTGCCCTGCAGATTTACTTAAGGGACACCTGGGTAGTCCAGGCAAAAGAAGTAGTAGCACTTCTAGTGGAGTAGGCTATTAGGTTCTTGGGCAAAGTCTGGTAGGTCTTGGAGATACATGTTCTGATCCATCTACCAATGGTAGATGATGAAGCCTTGCTCCCCAAAGAATTAGCATGGAAAAAGACAAACATAGCCTCAGAGTTCCAAAAAAATGCAGTATGTTTGATGTAGATGTGGAGAGCTTGCCTTACATCCAACATATGCCATTTGTGCTCCAACTCATGGTGAGGCTTGGGGCAGAAATCTGGTAACCACCCTGTTCTCATGGAAAATGCACAAATCCTGTCTAACTGAGAGTGCTGCAAGTTCCGACACTCTCCTGGCCGAAGTAATAGCCACTAGAAAAACCACTTTGATAGTCATAAATTGAAGTCATACAGATCTGAGAGGTTCAAACGGGGGTCCCATAAGGGACTGCAATACTCTCGGGTGATCCCAGGTGGGATACTTGTGAACACATATTAGACATAGATTAGAAGCCCCCTTCAAAAACTTGCCATCTGAGGGATGATGAGACAGGGATGAATAATTGATGATGAGATAGGGACAAATAATTGTCACACAGATGACACAGCCACCACCTGACGGTGGATGGTGTTGAGTGTAAGCTCTTGAACAAGCCCATCTTGAAGGAATATGAACACATCTGCAAGAGATGCTGAAGTGGGATCACAGGCTGACTTTGAACACCAACAGCAGAAGACCCTCCAGGTAGCATCATAGATGCAAGTAGTAGAAGGCCTGTGGGAAGCCTGGATGGTCTCTATCACCCTGTCAGGGAGATTAGAATTCCTCAGAGATTGCTGCTCAAGCACCAAATGGCTAAGTGGAATCACTGAGGATCCGGGTGGAGTAAGGCTCCATGATGGAGAGAGATCCTGTTGGCTGGGATCTTCCATGGCTGAGCGACAGAGATTCACCAGATCGACGAACCAGGGTCTCCTGGGCCAATGGGGTGCCAGAAGTATGAGCTCCATCTTTTCCTCCAACATCTTCCGAATGATTGCTGGGATGATAGGAAGAGAGGGGAAAGCATAGAGGAGACCTGGAGGTCATTGGCTCCAAACTGCATTGGTCCCCTCTGCCCCTGGGTTGAAAATCTGGTGAAGAATCTGCTTACCTGAGTGTTTTGAGGGGTGGAGAAGAGGTCTACCGCTGGTGTGGGACAGATCTAGGAACAAAGAAAAGGGGAGACTCCACTCCGATTGATCGACTGTGGACCGACTCAACCAGTTGGCCTGGATGTTGTTGACCCCCAAAATGTGGTCCACCCTGATGGACAGAAGGTGTCTCTCCACCAAGGTATGTATTAATAACAACATGAACACTGTTAATGTGAATAGAGATTTGTATTTTTGTTTAAAAAAAATAAAATATTTTTAAAAAGGTGTCTCTCTGCCCACTGCCCCAGTCGTTCTGCTTCCCTCATCAGGGCCCTGGACCTGGTTTCTCTGTCTGTTGACATGTGCCTTTGCATCCACATTGTCCATCAGGACCAACAGGTGGCAACCTGCCACTCTGTTCTGGAAATGCTTCAGGGCTAGGAAGATGGCCTTGAGCTCCAGCCAATTTATGAGGCAGGCCCTGTCCACCTGTCCCCTGAGCTATCTTGCTGGCTAGATGGGCCCACCAACCCTGAAGACTGGCATCTGTGGTGAGCAGTATTCTGTCCGGTTCTTTGAATGCATGTCCTCTCCAGACAGCCAGAGATTGCCACCACCTCAAGGAGAGAAGGATCTGAGGTGGAACCTGAACCCTGATGGAAGTGTGGCTGGTTCCTGCCTTTGAAATGGCAGCAGGAACCATTGAAGAGCCTGGACATAGAGATGTGCCCACAGGACAATGCCAATGCAGGAAATCATTTTTATGAGGAGCTTGGACAGATGAGACAAGAGGACTGTGCACTGCCACCAAATCTGAAGTCGTTGAGGCTCTCCACATGATCCAGGAGAGAAAGGGCATTGGTACTTACCTGATACGCCCATTCTCTGTGAGCTGTGAAGAGCATCCAGTGATGGAAAGGTGCTTCAGTCCCTTCTAGGAAGGCTGGGCTTAAACTTGAGGATGCTCCTGCTCCTCCACGAGACTCCTCCTTAACGTCCCCAGTTGTGCGAAGCCAAGGTATTGATACCCTATATGCTTAAGCCTATGTAATAACCCTGGCCGGAATATATGGAATAAAAGGGAGGGGCTGGATGCTTTTCAGAGCTCACAGAGAACAGGCGTATCAGGTAAGTACCAACATCCTTTCTCCCATGAGCTGTTCACAGCATCCAGTGATGGGACATACCAAAGCTTGGCACTGTACTAAGGGAGGGACTCCATCTGGGCTGCAGACCTGTCTCTCAAATAACTTGCTGCAAAACTTGCCTACCAAATGAAGCCTAAGCAGAAGCAAATACGTCAATTTTATAATTTCTAATAAATGGAGATGGAGAAGCCCAGGTTGCAGCTTGGCAAATCTCCTCTATTGTAGTTTGGGTCACCCATGCTGTTGTGGTGGCTGCATTCCGAGTGGAGTGAGCGTTAATGCCTTGGGGCACTGGAATCGAATGAGAGTCATACGACTTAGCAATGGTGGCCCTTAGCCTTCTACCTATGGTAGAGGGTAAAACCTTGCACCCCAGGTTGTTAGGCTGAAAGGACACAAAGAGGGCTTCTGTCTTTCTGGAGGGCACTGCGCACTCTGTAGATGCATAAGGCTCTTACGTCCAAGTGGTGCCATTGGTGTTCGAGCCTGTGTGATGGACGTGAGCAAAAATTTGGGAGCACCAGCTCTTGAGTTCTATGGAATGCCGAATTAACTTTTGGAATGAAGGAGGGATCTGGTCTGAGAACCACTCTATCTGAATGGAAAATGCAGAGGTCTTTGTGCACCAATAATGCAGCTAGTTTGGAGATTCTTCAGGCAGATGTAATTGCTATCAGGAAAATTACTTTGTAGTTAGAAATGGAAGCGTCGTAGTCCTTAGTGGCTCAAAGGGACCTGTAGTAAGGGCCAATAGTACCTTATTTAAGTCTCAAGTTGGATCTTTTTGCTTCCCTCTTCAGTAAATTGGAATGAGTGCCCCCTTGTTTGTTGATATGAGCCTTTGTAGTTACATTGTCTGTTAAGATGAGCACATGTTTGCAATGGAGATGCAGGAGGAATTGTCGAAGTGCCAAGTACACCGCTCTCAATTCTAGCCAATTGATATTGTGTGCCTTCTCTGAATCTATCCAAAGGCCTTGCGCTGTATGTGATTGGAAGTGGGCCCCCATCCCACTAGACTGGCATCTGTTGTAACAATCGACCTGTGTAGATCCTTGAAAGGATATCCCTTGTTGATTTCGGGTTGTGTCCACCATCGTAGAGACCTGAGAACGGTTGATGGAACTTTTACAAAAAAGTGTATATCTGGTGTCATATCTCCCGGCACATTGGTATGGCAACAGGAACCATTGCAGGGTTCTTGTATGGAACCGGGCCCAAGGGATAATAAAAATACAAGAAATTATTTTTCTGAGCAATTTAGAAAGGAGACATAGTTGTACTTTCCTAAGAGTTCTGATCTGTTGAGCCAAATCTCTAATGCTTTCTTGTCTGCCAGGGGAGAGGAAAACTTTGCCTTCCAAGGTGTCAATGATGGCACCAAAGTGAATGAGTCTAGTGGAGGGTGTTAAATGACTTTTTGACCAATTGATTGAGAACCCGTGTTGTTGTAGGGTTCAAGTGTAGTTTGAGTGTTTGAATTTTCTTGATTGATGGAAGATGCCAGAATAAGAATGTCATCCAAGTAGCATTGAAGTCGGATGGACCTATCTGATGCTGCGAAGGCAGCCAAGACCTTTGTAAAAGTTCTGGGAGCTGAAGCTCAGCCAAATGAGAATGCAACATATTCATAATGGACGTTGTTGTAACAGAAACGAAGGAATTTGAAATGTGAGGGCCTAATTGGGATATGTAAGTAAGCTTCTGTGAGGTCTATGGAGGTAAGGACATCGTTTTTTCTGATGCTGAGTAAGATGATTTGGAGAGTGGTCATTTTAAATTTTCTGTAAACTAAATATTGGTTTAGACATTTTAAGTCCAGGATTGCCCTACATCCCCCTGAACTTTTAGGGACCATGAAGAGGTGCAAATAAAAACCAAGACCTTTTTGGGGGGAGGAGTTGGCATCACGATGATACTGCATGCAATCTTGGAGGCCTGAGATTGCAGCCGATATCTTTGCCCCTGGACAGTCCAAACGGACCTAAACCGTCCTGAAGAGATGGTGATAGTGAAGGGCGCATCCTGTAGATCCCAGGGATATGGCAAAGTCCCTGGTTGATCCAGAAGAAGCCCTTTTGCCAGCGGCAGAGAGGCAGCCACGAAAGCTGCTGAAGTTGGGACAGCTCCGAATGGAAGAGGTTGAAAGAGAAAGTGTGTCGGTTTGGTGAGAATTGTTCTTTTATTATTCTAAGACTTAAAAGGACTTCAAAGGATACCCTAAGGGGAAAAAGAATCTGTAAAAGTTTTGACAGAACTGAATAAGCGGCGGTTTTTAAACAGAAGTGTCAAAGTAAGGCTTTGCTTTATGTTTTTCATGGCAGGATTTCTATTGTGACTCTGCATTTGCTAACTGGACTGGTTTTTTCTCTATTTATATCTATTATTTTCTGTTCTTTTTTTGACTTTGTAATATTTTAGGTTAGAGGCTCCCTTAAGCTATACTTTTTTTTAACTTTTATTACATTTTCTCTGGGAAAGGAGGGGGAGTGAGAGTAAAGAAACTTTGTAACACTGCCAACTAGAGGCTTGAAAATATCTTAGACGAAGCTGAGAAAGCTGAGAAAGAAAGCTCTGAAATTCTTTTTCAAGGACATTGCTATGTGATAAGATAGAGAGAAGAGTACGGAAGAGTGTTACTGCAGGTGTTCTTCTGGATTTCTATCAACAATTGAAACTTGGCTTTGAAGTTTGGAGAGAGCTATGACAAGAGCCTTGGATAATTAAATAAAGCGCAGTGTGTCTTTTTTATTTTCTTAAGTTGGGTCACACACACCCTTACCAGATGTACTGTTCATTTTTTCTTTTTGAAACCTTTATTTTTGTAATATTTTCATCTTTGTTTTGTATTTAAAATAAAAGATGAAAGGGAAAGCCTCAAAGATGAAAGGGAAAGCCTCAAAACTTTCTTTTTTCTTTCCTTTCTTCTTTAGGATTTTTTGTTTTTCGATATGCTTTTTTTTTTATTTGAAAATTTTCAATTGGATTAAGGTGTTGAAGAACCTGAAGAATTACTTTTTAAAAAAAATTCTTTTTTACTTTTTGCTCTTTTTAAACTTTTTTTTATTCTTCTCCTTCCTTTCTATCTAATTACTGATTGGATTAAGGTTAAGAAGAACCTGAAGAATTTTTTTTCTCCTTTTCTTTTTATTATTATTGGGTTTTTCTCTTTACCATTCTTATTTTTCATTTTGGATTATAACTGGCTATTTCATAATTGGATTAGTGTTTAGAAGAACCCGAAGATCCTGAATTGTTTAAAATGAGTAGAAAGTTTATAGGTTCTGGCTCTTCAACTTCTACTTCTGCCTCCCCACCATCTGGAGGACAACGTTCAATTCAGACAACGTTAAAGCAAGACAAAGATTAAGAAAGAGTGACTCTACAGATGACTATGCAAGGAATCCAAGACCTTAAAATAAAATCAGATACCATTGAAAAGAGAATAGAAAATATTGAGCAAAGAACAGAGAAAACTGCTGAAAAGGTGGAGAATATTGAACAAATGATGGTGAAGTATGATGAGAGATTCCAAAAAATTGAAGAAGAAGATAAACAAAGAGACAAGAAGATTGGAGATATTGATATCAGATTAACATTGGTTGAACAACCTTTGGAAATAAAGAAGAGAAGCTTTGGAAACAGAAGAGAAGATGATGGATGGAGTAGATGAGGTATACCAAGTTTTTACAAGATATGCGATGAGAAATAACCTACCAAGAGAAGTTCATATCAGATTTACAAAAAAAGCCATTAAAACACAAATATTACAAGTGGTAAGAGAGAAAACATTGAAATACAAAGGCAAGGAGATTGTGGTTTTAAAGCAAATACCCAGTAGAGTGAGAGAGATGAGAAGACAATATCAATTTTTGACTAAAATGCTATTGAAAAAAGAGAATTATAGATGGCTAATCCCAGAAGGGTTAATGTTTACATGGCAAGAACAGAGATATAGAATTGATTCAATCGAGAAAGCAGAATTATTCTATGCAGAATTTTTTGGAAGGAGAGAGGAGGCAGAAAAAGAGATTTCACTAATTGAATTTCAAGACTACCAAATGGAGACTGAAAAAGAAGAAGGTGCAGTAGGTGGATCGGTGGAGACTAAAGAACAACATGAACCAAGATCTACAAGAGCTGCCAAACCTAATTATAAAGCATAATTATGGAAGAGAAAAAACTGATTACAATGAATATAAATGGACTTAATTCAGCTGTTAAAAGAAGGAAAATTTTTCACAGATTAGAGAAACTAAAATTTGATATAATTTGTCTACAAGAAGTACATATTAAAAAACAATATGAACAATTGTTGATACAGCCAAAATTAGAGTAAATATTTACTTCTTTGACTCAATGTAAGAAAAGAGGAGTGGTTTTATATATCAAAGAGACCATTTCAGCAAAATTGATTTATACTGATGAAGATGGAAGAGTATTAATGGTGGAAATAATGGAAAATAATACGAAAACATTCCTGATTGCAATTTATGCTCCAAATGATAAACAAGAAGAATTCTACAAAAAATTACACATGAAAATAATTGAACTGGACTATGTCAATATAGTTATGATGGGAGATTTCAATGGAATTGTAGACAATAAACTGGACTATATAACAACAACAAAGCAAAAATAGGAAGACTCTCCCCAAATCCTTTTTTAAAATGATAGATGAAATAAATTTAAAAGATATATGGAGAGAAAGAAATGTTAAAACCAAACAATACACTTTTGACTCAAATAGACATTTAACATGGTCCAGAATAGATATGATTTGGACTTCAACATAATTAATATCTAATATTCAAGAAACAAATATTGAAACAAGTACTTGGGCAGACCACAATCCAATGACAATTAAATGGAAAGGACAAAAAAGAAGATCGAGATGGACATAAAATAATACTATTCTAAAGGAGAAGGATTTTATACAACAGATGGAGAAAGAATTGGTTTTTTTCTTTCGATAAAATAAAAAAGAAGATACTTCAATTCAGAACGTATGGGAAACAATGAAGGCATATGCTAGAGGCTTGATAATAGACTACACAAGGAAAAGGAACATTAGGAAAAGACAAGCCACGGAAGCTTTAGAAGATGAGTATAAGAGACTCGAAAAAGAACTACAGAAAACACCACAGAAAAAAGACATTAAGCTAAAACTGGATAGAATTAAACATAACATGAGTTTAATAGAGAAAGAATTAGCACAGAAAATTAGAAGTGCTAAACAGAATTATTTTGAGGATGCAAACAAACCAGGTCGATGGTTAGCATACAAATTGAGAAAGGAAAAAGAATCAAGGAAAATACCGCAGTTAATAGATGATCAAGGTCAAGTTTGCCACGGCAATAAAGAGAAGAAGGAAATTATTCAAGATTTTTATGGGAAATTATATAAGCAAGAGAATATTGATGAGGAAAGAATTAAACAATATTTACAGAATGCTAATCTACCTAAGATACCTAAAGAGACTGAAAAAATGTTAGAAAGCAATATAACCATGATGGAGTTAACCGAAGCACTTAAGAAACAAAATAATGGGAAGGCACCAGGCCCAGATGGACTTCCGGCAGAATTCCATAAAACATAACAAGAATCGCTGAACCTTCCATTGCTAGAAATCATGGATGAAGTTATGCTAAATAAGAAGATACCTAAAACATGGTCAGAAGCCTATATTATACTTATTCCAAAAGAAGAGACTGATCCATTACAAATTAAGAATTATAGACCCATTTCTTTATTAAATGCAGATTATAAAGTCTTTGCTTCAATATTGGCAGAGAGCCTCAAAAAATATTTAAATAATTTTATTCACTCTGACCAAAATGGATTTCTGCCAAAGAGAAAATTTAAAATATTATGAGAGTAATATTGGACACTTTGGAATATTATGAGGCTCACCCCAAAAAACAAAGGGCTTTGATATTTTTAGATGCACAAAAGGCATTTGATAATCTGAACTGGAGATTCATGTTATTATTATTGGAACAGATGGGCTTTGCCAGAAAATTTATTCAAGCAATACAAGCCATATGTTATAAGCAAACGGCAAAGGTAATGATAGAGGGAGAATTAACAGACTTGATCAATATAAGAAAAGATACAAGACAAGGTTGCCCACTATCACCTTTGCTTTTCATATAAACTCTGAAAGTGTTAAATAGAAACATTAGAGATGAAAAGAGTATAAAAAGAATGAAAATTACAAAGGAAGAATTTAAATTGTAAGCTTTTGCGGATGACTTGGCTTTTATTTTAGAAGACCCTCTAGAAACAGCACCAAAACTATTGGAAAAGATAGAGGCATATGGCAAGGTGGCCGGCTTGAAAATAAACAAAGACAAGACAAAGATTTTGACAAAGAATATGTTACTAACCAAAAAGAAGAATTGGCAGATGTATTGAAAATTCAAGTCACGAATAAGGTTAAGTACTTGGGGATACATTTGACAGCAAGATGTAGTATATTAAACAAGAACAATTACATTAAACTTAAACAACAGATAGCACTAGACTTTACGAAATGGGAAAATCTACAATTGTCACTAATAGGGAGAATTTCAACAATCAAAATGAGTATCTTACCCAGAATTCTATACCTGTTTCAAACAATACCAATTAGGCTTGGAAAGGACTACTTTGAAGATTTAAACAAAATTGTGTTGAAATATATATGGCAAGGTAAGAAAGCGAGAATAAAGTTAAAAATCTTACAAGATGCCAGAATTAGAGGAGGATTTGGTCTGCCTACTACCAAGCTACAAACTTGACATGGGTTAAGAAATGGATAACATTAAGAAATACTAAATTGTTGCCACGAGAAGGACATGATCTGTTGTTGGGGTGGCATGCCTTTTTATGGAATAAGGGAACTAAAATACAGGATTATTTTAGAAGACATCATATACGGGAGTCTCTGTGGTTAAATTGGGAGAAGATTAAAAGACAATGTTATTTGAAAATTCCAGTCTGGTTATCGACTATTGAAGCATTTTCTTATCCTATAACATATAAGAAGGAACAAACAGTTAGATATGGAGAAATTTTGAATGAAAAGGGTGAACTTAAATCGATGCAAAAACTAGAGGCACAAGGTATAAAGATGAATTGGTTTTCTTACGCGCAAATACATTCAAGGTATGAAAAAGACTTTAAAACACAAGGTTTCTATGATAAATTGACTGATTTAGATAAGATTTTGACAGGTACTGATGAAAAGGTGATTAAAAATTGTATGGATATTTATTAGAAATTAAACTAGAAGAAGAACAAGTGAAAGAAACTATGATTGTTTGGGGGAAGAATTTTGGATATGGGATTGATCTAGAGAAATGGCAAAAATTGTGGTCTCAAAATTATAAAATGACAATGTCAACAGCATTTAAAGAAAATTTGTATAAGATGTTTTACAGGTGGCATTTTCCCCCGACAAGAATAGCAAGAATGTTCAAGAATAAATCTGAAAGATGTTGGAAATGTCATCAGATACCTGGCTCATATTACCATATGTGGTGGACTTGTGTGGATGCAAAAAAATATTGGATTAAAATCCACACGTAGTTGGGAAAAATGACTAAAAAGCATATAGATTTAAAACCAGATATATTTTTATTGGGAATTCTACCTGATACATACAGCAAATATTTAAAATATTTGATTGTAAATGTATTAACAGCAGCTAGGATTGCATTTGCTAAAAATTGGAAAAATACCATTGCAGGAGGAAATTATCAAGAAAATACTGGAATGTGCTGAAATGAGTAGATTGACATTTGAAATTAGAGAACAAGAGGATAAACAATTTTCCAAAATTTGGGACCTTTTCTGTCAATGGCTAGATAACAAAATATAGTAATAGAACATGTAGAATTATAGAAAATAATGAATATATAAAGATGTATTTCTTTTATTATTATTATTACATATATAAAATGTTTTTAGGATTGATTTGGAAGGACTATATGAATTTTTATAAAATAAACTAAGTATAGCTATCTCGCAAAGTATGTATGAACAAAATTATAGTCAAATGATTGATTAATAATACTAGGATATTCAATTTCTGATAATATGAGTTATTATGTAATGTAACTCTAACTGAGACTATGAAATCAATGCACAAAAAATTTGTAAACCAACCGACACACTGTTTGTATACCTATGGAAGAAAGCTGGATGTTTTTATGTTTTGTTCGTTTTTGTTTGTCCTTAAAAATCAATAAAACTTAACCCCCCCAAAAAAAAAACCCACCAAGATCTTTTTGATTAGAAGGGATGGGTTGTATGGCCCGGATCTCTAGTAGATGTGCTATGGCTGTGTCCATGAGAAACCTTTTTTCTGCATCCCTGGAAATTGGGAACTTCATAAAAAAATACGGGGGGGGGTGGATCTGATTTCCAGTGCCAGACCAAATCATACTGTGTTTCTCAGCCATGCATCAGTGGTAGAGAAGTCCCACTGGTCGGCAAACCTTTTTAGGCAACCACCAATGGGAATCTCATTGCGGTCATTACTTGGACCTGCGGAAGGGTCTAGATCCTGTTCCTCAAAATTGTCTCCTAGGATGGAGTTCCCTTCTGTATCTGTCCCCAGGTTCAATTCTATCCGTCTGTTGTCTGAATCCAGGCTGTCTTTGAAATCTTGGATAGTTGGGTTGGTCGAAAGGATGAAAGGAACCCCTACGAAAGGGCTATGGTGATCTGGACTCTGATTGATGAAAAAAAGAGGGAAGAATTTTCTTTTTGGTTCTAGTTTCAATTAGGAGGGGTTCAAGCACACTGCCAAATAGTTTGTTCTCCGAGATGGGAGCTGAGGTAAGCTGCCACTTGTGCTTGACATCTGCCTGCCAATGCCTGAGCCAAAGTAACCTTCTAGCCGCAATTTGGGAAGCAATGGCCCTAGAGGAAAATTTAACTACATTGAAGGTAACATTTGCTGAAAACTCTGCCGCAGTGATTAATTTAGCCACATCTTGATGTGCTCTAATGTTTGAGGCTGGAATGGTATCCCTCAGGTGGCAGAGCCATCTGAGAGATGGGAGATCAAGGGGATCCAATGGATCAAATGGAGGAGGGGTCGGTACACACTGTTGACCAAGTATT
This sequence comes from Laticauda colubrina, assembly GCA_015471245.1. Classification (NCBI taxonomy): domain Eukaryota; kingdom Metazoa; phylum Chordata; class Lepidosauria; order Squamata; family Elapidae; genus Laticauda; species Laticauda colubrina. Next base: position 64,090,363 of record BLBF01000002.1, on the reverse strand, counting down.
GTCAGAGGTGGATCCATTAGAAAGAGGGATGTCTGACGATGAAGGCCTCTCACCTGACCTCCCTATATTTACAGGATTATTCCACCCACAATTATTTAAATCCCTGCTGTTTAAGGCCAAGAACACTGCCTTCTTTGTGTATTTCTGGGGGGCCGTATAAAAATACACAAAGAAGGCATACCTCTCAGACCCATAGTCAGCTCCATAGGAGCACCGTTACAAAACCTAGCTAAATACTTAGCAAAACAACTACAGCCCCATGCTGAAACCGCAGCTTCATATGTACAAAACTCATACCACTTCTTAGAAATGATCAAAGATCTACAC
>BLBF01000002.1:64065251-64080036 GCA_015471245.1 Laticauda colubrina | reverse complement strand
GTTAGGTAGACAAGCTAAACAGAATGTGCAGCGTTAGTCAGATAGGCACACAGATAAATGAGTGAGCTAAGCTTGTATGTTTATTAACATACAGTAAAAATAACAGATACGCTTGTGCTATCAAGAATATATTTTATTCCAGGATAAGTTTATGGCATAGTCAAATAACAGTCCAATAGTCATGTATCATGTAGTCAGTCCATTCAGGGATATTCAGGTAGCAAAGTCCATGTAGAATATCCTATGTCCGTTCACTTACAAAATCAGTCCTTTGTTGTCTCTCCCGTTCGAGCTATGCAGTCTTGATTCCAAGCAGTAATCAGGGATCATCAAAGCCAGAGAGAGAGAGCAAGCCGTAGTCTTGCTACTTTTATATTGTTTTCTTAACCACTCCTTTAATTGCTATTTCACAGTTAAAGCTGTATACACTCTAACATACACTAACTATGATTCATAGTTATTATTTCACCTAAACCTGTTAGGGTAAACAATGTTATCCCTAACAGAAACATCTTGCCAGTACACTGAAACATCTTTGGCTTCTGTTAAAGGTTTTATGAATGAAACATGTTCAAGACTATCAGGAAGCTCTCACATTTTGTTGAGGCTTTAAATAGGATCCATTGGACCAGATCTCCACCCTAAAAAATTACTTTTCCCCAATACATTACAATGCCAATTCTGAAGAAGGTAAAACCAAAATGTACTGGTAAATTACAAGAACACACACACACACACTCCCTTCTAACCCTGCTGAAGAGGGTGATTGGACTAGAATAGATATCTCATTATCTTTCTCCTCCCTCCCTCCTTCATTTCTTTTTTTTTCTGTCCCTTCCTTCCATCCCCCCACTTTCTTTGTCTGTCCCTTCTTCTTTCTTTCTTTTTTCTCTTTCTTTTCTCCCTTCTCTCCTCTTTTCTCTCTCTCTCTTTCTCTCTCTCAGGCTCACCCCATTGACTTGGTGGACCGCTCAGCTCAGACTTGCTTGGGCAGGTCCCTCCAGTGCAGCAGGCTCATGGGGTCAAATTACAGGGCTGGCACCTAGAACACGTCAGTGGTGGCATGTTTGAAAAGGAGAGCAAAGCCAGAGGTCAGTAATTTTTGCTGCAAATAATCACAAAAGCTTCTGGGTTGTGCACAAGAAGACACACACACGTGTCAATGCAATTCAACAATATAAAACAAAAAAATAAAAATGAAACAAATCAACAAGAATCGCCAAAGCATCTCTGATTAGATTCTATTCACTACTAGAATCTAGTCAGAGATGCTTTGCCGATTCTAGTCCAATGACCTGCTCCAGCAGGGTCAGAAGGGAGTGTGTGTGTATGTTTGTGCATGGCTGTCAAAACTCCAAAAACAGGTCAAGTAGCTCTAGGGAGGCCAGTCATAAATTAGAACACATGCTAAACAACCAGCCATTAAGTGAGGACTTGTATTTGGTTTGCTAGTCACCTGGCCACGCCCACCCAGTCACATGACCACAAAACCACACCTACCCAGTCACGTGACCAGCAAGCACGCCCGCCCAGTCACATGACCAGAAAGCCACACTCTCAAATTAGGCCACTCCCACAGAAATTTGAATCCCACCCCTGGGTGGGGGGCACCGAGGATGAGTTTGTAGCACCAAGGGGACGATGGATTGAAAAAGTTTAGGAACTGGGTTACAATTTTGGCTACAATATACAAATGGATCAGTGGGAAAATACCTTGTTAAAAGGATTGAAAGTTACACTAGTTCTAGCCTTAATTTTTCTTAAATGATGCATCATTATTTGTCACCAAATAAATTGTCTCAAATGTACAAACATCGTCAAATCTTTACTAGAAATGTGAACATGAAAGCACATTTTATCATGTTGGTACGACATATAAAAAGGTCAAAAAATGGATACAAATATATACATTCATTCAGAAGATATGAAAGATTAAAATATAATTAAAACCAGAGGTGCGTTTTTTTATACTAATGGACAGGCAATTAGAAAAAAAAAGGCATGGAACTCTTTTTTTAATGACAACTGCAGCTAAGAAAGTAGAAAGGTTCAAAATTACCCTCAATGAAGGAATGGCTGGTGAAAATGAAGGAACCAGCAGAGATAGCTAAATTAACTTCTTTGATTAAAGACAATATCTACATTTGTGGCTGACTGGAAATCCCATATAGATGTTTTGAATGAAATAGAAAAAACTGCATTTATAACTTGTGGTTTTGATGATTGGGGGAAAAATGAATAATAGGAAAAAGTGAACTTTTTTGGTAATCATAGAGTGAGAGAAAGCTTTATAATCAAATAAATTGCTGCAAAATAAATTGGAAGCTTCTATTTCTTTTTATCTTTTCTTTTTTATTTCTGTTTTCTTTATTCTGTATTAGATTATGTTAGTTTCTTATGACATATATATTCCTCAAATCATTTGGGCATTACCCACTACAAAGGACCAAATGAAAGCATGTAGATGTAGAACCACAAAAGACATCAAAAAGAGCAGCATATATAAGGCAAAGAAATCACCACATGAGTTTCCAGTCATTAAAAAATAGATTGTTTTTAAGAAACAGAAATTTTAAGAAAGTACCAGTTTATTGCTTCAGTCCAATATTATGTATCTTAATGCAATTAAGTATAAAACTTGCAATATTGTTATTTATTTGTTTAAGTTTATGAATTTAATAGAGTTTATCAATTCTACCTCTTGTATGCCTTAGGGCAGAAATGATAAAACATGAGGAGTTTGAACTATCTACCCTACAATTGCATTATTGGAGGGGTGTGCGCGCACACTAAAATAATCCTTGGTAAAAACCTGATGATAGTCTGAGTAAGTCAGAGAGAAAATAGAGCCATATCTCTTCAATATATTGTTTTGGGTGACATTCAAAAACTAGGCAGTTGATTCAAAATATATTGCAGCTCAATTTGGAGTAATCATTGCATACTTGGTTTTTTAAAGATCAGCCAACTTTACATAAAATGGTCTGAGAAAGGCCACATGAAGGAAGCTTCTGCTTAAGGGACTTCTCATCTTAAGGGATTGAAAGGATCACTCAAAACATCATGTAGCAGCCCAGTGGGCTATACATATATACATTTTAATGCATACTCTTCTACTCCACCATAGTCTCTTTCCCTGTTTTTTGGCTACATGTCTGGAAAGTGCAAAACAACATTAATGGTACCCAGTTATTTAGTATGTCTGGAAGTTGAGTCATGGACTTTTTTTCTCATTGGTTTGAAATGTTTTGTTGCTTATCCAAATAGCTTTTTCTAGGCAGCTAAATGTTTCAGATCAATAAAAAGTGCAGTTGTCATAACTCAACTTTCAGACAACTCTACTGGAGACTGAGAATCTTCATCAACAGTTATTTAATACCAGCATAACACAACATGAGGTATTTCATTTGAGAGTATTATAAGTACAAAGTGCTGAGCAAAATAGCAAGAAGCTCAGAAACAATAAAGAACAGAAATGCATACTGATAAAGTGATAAGTGCCTATGTAACATTCTATTCAAGCATACAGGGAATATAACTCAGAACATTAACATTGTACATTTTGTCATGAATTGAAGACCAGGTTCTTGTTCTTAAGAAAGTTAGACTGCTGAATGTATTAGGTTGAAAACAATATTCTTAAAGTAAAGAAAAAATAATGAATGTCTCCAATGGATAAAATTGCATCAAGAATGAAGGACGCCTGGAGCATATATTTGTAAAGTAGTTCAAAACAAGACTAAAAATAAACCTGATTTATTCACAAGGCTAGAAAAATGTAGAAGTTGTTAACAGACAGAACTGGTACATCATACACCCTGTTTGAATGAAAAGGTTATTCACAACCTTATGTGCTGATGAATGCATCTTGCATTCATTTAAGGAGATCCAATATGAATCAGTTTGATTATTGGGCCGCTATCCTGAAATGAATATTTTCACAATAGCTTATGAAAGCTGCATTTAAAAAGTCATTAGTTTGATTCAAGCATAAAATTTCTATGCTAGCAAAACAGAATTAGCTTTTATCCTCATGTTATTGTTTGCTTTTTTTAAAGTGCATATCTGCCAGATTCTTAGGGAGTCCTTGGTGCTCTCTAACCTTTGTTATTTTCTTGCAAACATTTCATTAACCAAACTAGGTAACATCATCAGTGCTAGTAAGGAGTGGGGTTTGCTCTTCTAGTGGCTTGTCCTGTCAGTGTTGGTGGTAGTTATCTTCAACTGAAATGACTGCAACAGCCATTATGTAGGACAAACAGGAAGAAAACTGGCAGAATGCATTCATGAACACCAACATGAACACAACATATGAGAGAGACTTAATCAATGTTTCAATTGGGAAACCATCACCATCCTAGACCAAGCCAAGTCCAAAAATGCGAGGGAATTTATAGAAGTCTGGCACCAAGACATAAACAATATCTAAATACTATGCAAAAGAGTCTATAGAGATTCTTAATCATCCAGATTATGGTTGTCTCAAAGATGTTTTTTCAAAAGGCAACTGGAATATGTTTTTCTTGAGGAAAATGTTTTATTTCTCATTCAAGAAGCTACTACTCCATCATTCAGTCATAACTGAAGAAGCTTCTTGGATGAGAAGTGAAACATCTTCCTCAAGGAAAAAAGCATAGTTCAATTGTACCTTTGAGATATCTAAGACACAATCAACAAGCCAAAAAGGGAACAAAAAGACCAAAACATCTCCCCACCAGCATCAGCACCCAGATGAGCATAGATTAACTCCAAAATTAACATCATACCAACAATCAAGTTAGCAATACCCCAATCAAGGAACTGCCACACAAGCCAACAGGAAACAGCCCAAGCAAAAAATCTGTAAGACCACCCCCAGCAAATCTGTCCTACCTCTAGTACCATCAATTAATAGGTACAGGTATCCTTCATAATACAGGTGTACAGGTATCCTTCATAATAGCACCAATGACCAGAATACTCTTGGCAGTTCTTGTGTTGTATTAACATACTTGTTCTAGGCAGGATCCTTTATCTTAGAAAATTCTAAGATCAAAGCCCTTTAACCAACAGATTAAAGCAGGGGTCCTCAAACTATGGCCCACAGGCCAGATACGGCCCATCGAAACAATCTATCAGCCCATGCAGTGGTGGGATTAAGCCCCGCCCCTCGCTTCCCAGCCACTCCTTGCATGGCTGGCTTTTCCTGCTATCCTCATCGTCCCTCCTCCAGCCATTGGCCTTTACATACCTTGCAGACTGTAGCCACATGCATACTTCTGCTCGCTGCTGCTTGCACGGGTAAGGCTGAAGGGCATAGGCCAGTGAGTGGGGGGCAGTTGGTGGAGGAGAGCATGCACGCATTTGAAGCTTTCCCCAGGCGTTTTGCAGATTGCCGAGAGAGCAGAGGTGGGAGAGGGGAGAGGTGGAAGCATACGCACATTTGAAGCTTTCCCCAAGTGTTTTTGCAAAAGCCGGAGGGAGGGAGGAAGAGGGAGGAATGTGTGCATGTGGAAGAGTTTATGTGGAAGAGTTTTTGCAGAAGCCAGAGGGAGGGAGGAATGTGTGCACATGAAGAGTTTGTGTGGAAGAGTTTCTGCAGAAGCCAGAGGGAGTGAGTAGGGAGGAATGTGTGTGTGTGTATGTGTGTGAAAGAGTGCACCCCTTCCCAGGCATTTTTTGTAGAAAACGGGGATGGGGTAGGCCAAAAAAGGGGCAGGTAGAGGTCCCGGGAGGCATCTGCGCTCTCTGTTTTTAGCCAGCAGAATGGTTCTGGGGAGGGGAGAGGCCTAAAACAGGCCACACCTTTTGAAAGCCAAGGAAAGAACTCAAAGATTTGCCAGAGACTTCAGTCCACTGTCACTCCATTGTGTGTGTGTGTGTGGGGGAAACAAAGGGTCCCAACGGGAGAAGCTGCACCTGCCATATAAATTACACATTGCTTCCAAGAGTCTTGCTTAGTGCCAGTTCCCTGTGTGCTTTCCATTCATTCTGGATGAGGCAGAGCAGAAGCATAGAGGGATGGGAGGCCCGAGAGCATGCTGCGCCCCAGTGTGGTGCTATCCCATGCTGGCCAGATGAGCCCAGAAGCAGCAGATCCCCCAGTCATGGGCTGGATGCAGGGTCTGAGGTGGGGGGAGGGCAAGCAGGAGGCCTTCAATGGACAGTACCACCCTGGCACTAAACACAACTCTTGGAAGTGATACTTAATTACACAGCAGGTGCGGTCTCACCTGTTGGGACCCTTCGGCTCCCCCACCCCAGCCTGGCAGAGTGACGGTGACAAATCTTTGAGCTCTCTCCTTGACCAGTGAATGGCGCAGCCCTTCATTCATAAGAGCATGGCGGCCTGTGGAGAAGCTGAGCTGGCAAGATGCGAGCAAGCTAGAGACCGGGTGCTGCAACGTGGCCCTGCCACTTTCTCCCCCCCCCCCACCGGTTCGCCCCTGAAGGTGAACGTCTGTCTCTGCTCCTGGAGAGGGAGGCAGGAAGGGTATCCAAGTAGCGACAGTGGGAGAAAGAAGACAGCAGGGCAGCTGTTGCAGCGCCCACTTCCCAGCTCGCTCACATCATAGTGGCCACTGAGCCCCCACCTTGGGGCTTCCTCACCTAATCTGCTCCAAGATCCTTCCTGCCAGACACATGGAGCCAGATCCTGCCTGCCAGACATATGGAGACCTTGATCGAGCCTGTTGTGTGCATTCAGCACGTACAGAGGAAGCTCCGGGACAGCCAGCGAGATTCCAAAAGCTGATTGAGATCACTGTAATATAAATGGAATGGAATGGAAATAGGAGAGAATGGAATAGGAATGGGAATAGGATGAGATGGAATAGAATAGCAATGGCAATAACATGGTGTGGGAATGGGAGTGGGAATAGGATGGAATGGAATGGAAATGGAAATGGAAAGGAATGGAATGGAAATGGAAAGGAATGGAATGGAATTCAACGAGGTATTCCAGGGCACTTCCAGGATTGAAGGGGATCCTGCAGAAAATGCCCCAGGAGAGAGAGATGTGGAAAGAGATATGGAAAGAGAGACAGAGAGAGACAGAAACAGAGGTAGGTAAGTAAGTCGGTAGATAGATAGATAGATAGATAGACAGACAGACAGACAGACAGACAGACAGACAGACAGACAGACAATAGGGAGAGGGAGAGAGAGAGAGATGGAGAGTATCTTGTTCATTGTAAGCTCCTTGGGGCTGAGAAGAATTGCTGCAAAACTGAGTATCCTTAAGTGGACCACTAAACAATTAAAAAAAAAATTAGTAAAAAGTCAACCCAAAGAACAACATGCAAACAAAAGCAAATAAAACACCCTCAGGAGCAAAACAAATGAATGTTTAATTTGTGTGTATTGTTTAATGGACTGCTAAATTGGCCACACCCACTCAGTCACGATACTTAGTCATGCCCACAATCACATGACCACCCAGTCATGCCAACCTAGTCATATGACCATCTGGCGATGCCCTCCCAGCCGGTCCGGCCCCCCCAACAGTCTGAAGGACTGTGAATCGGTCCCGATTAAAAAGTTTTAGGACCCCTGAATTGAAGTGTTCTTTATAAAGAGCTAATGTCTTAAGATACTAATTTGTTTTCAAATTGCTGGTATGAATAGCCTGGTCTGCTTATATACATATAAGCTCACATTTGGTTCTGCAATTTTCATATTTTCAGGCAGAAGGTCCTAAGACAAATGACCATTGTATTCAAATTATTACAACTAACTGACTACAGTAAACAGTTTCGTCTAAGATCCTATCTTATTCAGGACCCGAATCATATCTCTGGAAAAGCTTTTCAAAACATGTGTCCATGCCCATCTCTACTGGCTTTTAAGCCAGTTTACAAGCCTAATTTGTTTCAGCAAGTGACACATAGCTTTTCTTATCTAGACACAGAAATTAAGAGTGGCTGGGTCTGGTCAGTGCATAAATGAAGAATACCAAGAAATTCCAGGCATGTAAGCCAGAGTGGAAATTGAAAACACATTCTGAAAAAAAGGCAGTGGTAGATGATATTCATACTGCTGCAAAAGAAAAAAAAATGTATGAACATGCTCATGGAATCGCTAGATATACAGGTCAACTCCAAGAAGACACCGTATTAAAAAAAAAAACTATGTGGTTTTCTAATAAATTTATTATTTTTTTAGGACCACAATATTTTTGACTTTTAATCTTTTGAAGCAGAATACTTTATTATCATTGGCCCTTTTTAAAAAAATATTGTTTATAAAGCTTAATTGTTGTTTTATACCCTGAAAGGCAAAAAATTGTTTAAAATGTAAAATACATACATGTTGTACCACTGTCAAGAGCTAGATTAGAAGGCACTGTTGTCTCTCACCATACACATCATTAAAAGATCAGAAATATAATACATGCCAATATATATTGTCACCCAGCACAACAACTCTTAAGTTTTGAATATTCACATTAATTAGGCTTAAAAAACAAGTTTCCACTGAACCCAAGCAAAGGACCAATAATTTTTTCAGGTCCCAACCACAGCCAAAAGCCCTCAAAATTCAAAAAAAAAAAAAAAAAGCAGGAATCTCGTAAGATGTGCTTGGATTTTCTATGATCTCCCCCAATGATCTCATGAAAAAATACCAAAATCTCATAAGCTACTGCGTGGGAGCAGGAAAAAAAAGAAATCTCAAGATGAAAATCTGGCACAATTATGACTCTGACACAAACATGAAAGAACTTTTTTTCAGAAATGAAAAGGTAAAGAATGAGCTCATCACTATTTTGTGTTTCATGAAATTTAAGGGAAATTGAATACACAGGGACTTTCCAGTTGTATGAGGAAAAAAAAATACTGATTTATATATGAAATATGAATCACAAACATGAAAAGAGTAAAAATTATCTTTTCACATGAAAGCAGTGATTATACAAGATAAAGTATTTATTATATCTTTCATAAGATAAACTAAGCTTGTTTTCCTAGCTAAAGATACCAGCATACTGTGACAAAACTCTTGTTATGCTTGGTTTCAGAATTCAAGTCTGAAATAATTGTGTCAGCTTTATCAGATTTGCACATATCCAATAATCTTATTTTACCTCTTTAGAAACAACATATAAAGAAAAATGACACTGCTGATTCAAAATTGAGTTACTTATTTTTCATTCATGGCTGCAGTTAAATCATGAAATAATTGTTTTAATATAATTACAGGATAGATCAAACATTTTTAGTAAAAAGATCCAACAAGGGGCAAATCACCTGCACAGTGTTTAGTAAAATTTTATTATAGTGCTTTCAATGGCTGTAATATTGTCTCACTGCTGTTGTTATTATTTCCAAATTTATCTCCCACAAGTTTTTATTATTCTTAAATAGACCCAATTACAGCCAGAATTCAAACTGGCCTAGGGGTACACAATCCTGCTTATTTTCAACTGGAGATTTCATATATTTTCAATAGCTATAATTAAGCCTCGGTGAAGTTAAATGCAACAATTGGACTTTTCTCTCCTTTAACATTCTAATATTGGTCACAATTGAGTCTTTCTAAATTGCTTGAATATCAATTTTCTCACAGTGTAGGCAACAACATTTTTCACTCATGTCACTGAGTAAAAGTTTTTAATCAAATGATTTTAATATACCTAGGACACTTAATTGTTGCAACTGTAAATAATAAAGAACAGGAAAAGAATTACAAGATGCCTTCCAAAATTATCTCAAACTTATGGAAAGATAATTGCTTCTCGGGAATTGTTTTTATAATTATAATTCATGTTTCTTTACTACAATTTCTTCAGAACTGTCATTTTATATCATATCTATAATACCAGAATATCTTTGAAGTTTTCCTATACTGTTCAATGATCCAAATATACATGTTAATAACATGGCATTAACCATGTTAATTAAGACATGATTGGTATATCATGTCATGTTGATGAAGCAACAGAAGCCTTATGAAGTACTTCCCTAGTTAGATGAAACACCAAGAATCATTTCTGATCAGTTCTGCTTTGAAATTAGATATCCAGAAATCAGATACCTGCAGGGCATTTTTTTTTTAAAGTCAGCTTTTAAAGTCGAGCATGATTGGACAAATGTATATTAAATTATGGAAAGTCTGGGCTTTCAATTTTAGTTTCTATTCTTAGCTAACGTTTGGTAGTCAAGATGTTTCCTACTTCAGCAAAATGCTGCTTTATAAAAAATATAATGAAGTCATTATAAACAATTCACTAAAACAATTATGTACAAAATTGAGCAATACTGTATTTTACTGGCTTAGTATCAAAAAGTTATCTGAACAAGAGGAGTTCTGGAAAAACATGCTTTGATAGAGTGCTTCTGTTTAAAGTTCTAACAATTTCTCCATCCATTTTTTCCAGTTTTTATCTACGTAGACAAAGATACTTATCCTCTATTGACCTATTCCTTTTTTTTCAATGTGGATATTATCCTGGAAAGGAATGTTTTCAATTAGACTTACATATTTGATTTTTGTGCTCATGCTTATGAGCACCTGGCATTTTGAAGGGACATTATAAAGTAATTTCTTAGCATGAACTAGGCAATAACCTATCCAATCAATAGGCAGGTTCCTTTTGCCTTTCCAGGCACATTTTGTTTTTCTTCCCATGAAATTACATATTATTTCTTCTCAAATTGACCATTATGTGCTCCAAGGTATAGGTTTTCTTAAGTAAGAATTATTGTGAAGCCTAGAGTTTTTTCTCTGTATTTGGGCAAAGAATAGAAAGCAATTTACTTCTGAGTAATCATAGCACGTATAAGGAAGCATGGCTGACTCAACCAACAAGATCTAGTTTATTCAGATTGTTCTGTATAACTTGGAAGAGTCCAAGTTGAACATTCTGATTGGCCAGAAAGGCTGAAAGCGGATTGATTCGCTAGGAACCAATCCAGGGAGCCGCTGAAAGGTGTCAAAGTTAAAGAAACGTCATTGGCTATAAGCCGGCAGGCAAGCCTGTATAAAAAGGGCTGCCGCAGCTTTAGCCAGCCGTTCCGTTACTGTTGCTTGTTTGAAATAAAGACTTGTTTACTGGAACCCAGTCTACCACGCGTTTTTCTGGACGGAACACTGGCGACGAGGGTGGGATCGTCCTGAAGCGGAGACAGAGCATACGGCAAGAAAATCACGCTAGAAGTGATGGCTGGTAATAACGCGCCGCCTGCACCTTTCAACCCCAATGAAGAAGATTGGGAATCATACATCGATTGTTTCCTGATGTTTTTAGAGAGCAACGAAATGGAGGAAATTTTGGATCAGCGGAAGAGGGCTGTCTTCCTAACTCATTGTGGGCCAACCGTGTTCAAGATGGCCAAGGCATTGGCGAAGCCCAGAGACGTGAAACAGATGACCTGGTCTGAGCTTAACCGAATGCTAAAGGCTCACTACGCGCCTGTGGTGTCAAATCTCATTAAAAGACACGAGTTCTACAAAAGAGACCAAAGGGAAGACGAGACCATCGCTGATTTTGTAGCGGCCCTCCGACATTTGGGTGGAGCTTGCCAATTCCAGAATATGGATGAAGCCATGCGAGATCGTGTCGTCTTAGGCCTAAAAGACTCTAACTTACAAAGTAAATTATTGAATAAGCCTAATATAACTGTGGCTGAAGCGATTGCGGAAGCCACCACTGCAGAAGCCGCGAAAAAATAAGCGGCGACAATGAAGCTGATGAATGCCAATACTGACGCGATGACCATACCCAGGGGAAAGAAGCAAGCTCCCTCTACGACACACCACAAAGACCTCGGCACATAATTAGAAACAGAACAAGATGATGATGAGGTCCACCGCCTAAACGCAAACAAAAAAAGGCGCGAAAAAAGAAATTGGCGAGAATGCGCTGGCTGCAGAGGGAACTACCCCCGAGCTGAGTGCAGGTTCCTTGATGCCTTCTGTCAGGCTTGCAAGAAAAGGGGACACATTGAGAGAGTTTGCAGAAATAGTAAAAACAACAGTCCTAGCAGGCACAGTAATTCCCCACTAAGAACTGAATCGAGGCAAACCAACAGAAAATGGGAGCGCAGCAAAGGAACCAGCAACCGAGAAAAAACCCACCAGACTGTCACTATCGGAAGCGCCCAGATGGAAAGTGGGAGAAAGGTCAAAATTATAGTGAAAATTGAAGGAAGCTCTTGCGAGATGGAGGTCGACTCAGGATCCTTCCTGTCAATGGTGTCTTGGAACACAATCAGACAGCTAGTTCCAAACATAAGACTAAAAGAACTTCAGAAACAAAAATTAATTCTAAAGGACTACCAAGGAAACAGGATCCCTATGGTAGGTCTAGGACACTTCAAAGTCACTTACAAACAGCACGCCAAAGTCCTGCCGCTAACCATAGTCGACCAAGACTGTCCCAGTCTCCTGGCCATCGAATGGTTTTGCACCATTGGACATCGGAATGACCGGAGTGAGCTGAATAGCCGCAACCAATTGGGAAGAGAACCTGATACACGAGTTCCAAGACGTCTTCGACAGCACTCTAGGCAGGTACTGGGGGACCCCAATTTCCTTTAGTTTAGATTCCCAGATAGCACCAAGAAGACTAAAGGCCAGACGAATACCCTTTGCGTTAAAAGCCAAAATAGATGAACAATTAAACAAATTAATCACACAAGGGGTCATAGAACCAATTGACCACGCTAGGTGGGAAACACCAATAGTAACACCAGTAAAACCTGACAGGTCTGTGCGCATCTGCGGAGACTACAAAGCTACCCTGAACCATGCGTTGCAGCAAAGCGCATACCCAGTACCAGTGGTGCAGCACTTACTGGATAAAAAAACTAATTGGACTTGGGGTCACAAGGAACAAAAAGCTTTCCAAAGCATAAAAGACTTATTAACCTCAGACACTGTTCTTATTCAGTTAGTAACACACTCCCATTGACGGTCACCTGTGACGCCTCACCGTTTGGAGTCAGTGCCATCCTGAGCCACCAATTGCCCGATGGGAGAGAGGCACCCGTCACCTTTTACTCAAAAACACTCTCCAGAGCAGAACGCAACTATAGCCAACCAGACAGAGAGACCCTGGCAATCGTCGCCGGAGTTAAACATTTTCACGAATACCTTTATGGGAGGACATTTTCCATTGTAACTGACCATAAACCATTACTAGGAATTTTGGCGGGAAACAAACCCACACCTAACTTTTTATCCCCCCGAATGACTAGATGGTCAGAATTCCTCGCTGAAAACAAATCACCCATGCAGATGCATTAAGTCGAGCACCATTGCCAACAGCAGAAGACGACCCAGCTCCGACTACCGCTGCACTACAAATAGAGGCCTGCCCTGAACTGCCATTGTCTGCCAATGATGTCGCCAGAGCTACCACAAATTAAGCCATGCCCACAGAACCAGTGGTAAAAAATTTGAATACCACCCCACTGATTAGAGTACCCTTTCTATCTATGCTGCTAGAGAGCCCAGCCCCTCCCTTGTTGCATCTAGACTGTGGTGAGGTATGTTATGGTTCACGATTCTGTTTTGGCTTTCAGAGACGCTCACTCAAGTCTGTCAAGTATCTTCACCAAAGCTGGAAGGTTTCTCCCACAGGCTGCTACTTTTATACTAGATGGACCCAGCTTGATGATGTCATCAGGATGACTCATACCCATCCTGGGCTCTCTAGCAGCATAAATAGAAAGAGCGTTCTCAGGTAAATTTACCAATGCCCATTCTAACTCATCTCCAGTATCCCCACTGGCCAGTGTAGAATTATTCATAGTTTGTTGCCACATCTTAGAACTAGCTTGGCAGCAGTTTTACTCAGAAATATGGCAAGTAGTAGCCAGGAAGACCAATTGTTATGCACTGTGTGATAATGTTATTTTAGTTTAAGGTGGCTAAAATGTGCTGCATGACATCTTTATGAAAAGAATAAGAAAGCTTCCATTTTTTTAATGTTATGAAAATGGAAGAATAAAATATCGTAACATGCGGTAGACCGGGTTCCAGTAAACAAGTCTTTATTTCAAACAAGCAACAGTAACGGAATGGTTGGCCGTTACTGTTGCTTGTTTGAAATAAAGACTTGTTTACTGGAACCCGGTCTACCGCATGTTACCACTGGTTCTGTGGGCATGGCTTAATTTGTGGGTGTGGGTTGGTGGTCATGTGACTGTGTGGGTGTGGCTTGGTCACATGACCAGATGGGCATGGCTTTATGGTCAGATAACCAGATGGGCATGGGTTTGTGGTCATGTGATTGGGTGGACATGTCTTTGTGGCCACATGGGTGGGCATGGTCAGGCGACCATGTGACCAACAAACCAAATACAAGTGGTCCTTGGTTAATGGCTGGTTGCTTAGCAAGTGTTCTAATTTATGACTGATCTCCCCAGAGCTACTGGGACCTGTTTTGGAGTTTTGACAGCCATACACACACACACACACACACACACACACACTTACACTTACTTCTAACCCTGCTATTCTATGATTCTGTAAGGATCTCCTGCTGGAGGAGGGGGTTGGACAAGATGACCTCTGAGATCCCTTGAAGGCCAGCCCTAGATTGCTGTGTGCTTCAAAGAGTCTTCGGAGGCCAGGGTTTGTGTCCTTCCTTCTTCTTCTTTTTTTTTCTCTCTCTCCCTCCCTCCTTCCACGTATTTATCTACCCATCCACATATCTCATTCATAGTTTCCTCCCTCCCTCCCTGTCTTTTTCTTTCTTTGTCCCTTCCATCTTTACCTTTCTTTGTTTATCCCTTTTCTTCCTTTCGCTTCCTTTCTCTTTCTTTCTTTCTTTCTTTCTTTCTTTCTTTCTTTCTTTCTTTCT
>BLBF01000002.1:64045398-64065241 GCA_015471245.1 Laticauda colubrina | reverse complement strand
TCTTTCTTTCTTTCTTTCTTTCTTTCTTTCTTTCTTTCTTTCTTTCTTTCTTTCTCTTTTTTCTTTCTTTTCTTGTCTCACTACCTGCCTCTTTCATTCCCTCTTTTTCTCTTCCCCTCTTTTTTTCTCTCTTTCTCTTTCTCTCTCTCCCCCTCTCTGTGCATCTCTCTTTATGAGTCTCTTCCTCCCGTGTATCTCTGTCTGTCTGTCTCTCTCTCTTTCTGCCCTTCTCCTTATTTTCTCTCTTCCCTAATCTCTCTCTCTCTCTGTGTCAATGTCTGTCTGTCTGTCTGCCTGTCTCTCTCTCTCTCTCTTTCTCTCAAAGTCACGGTTGGACTAAGCGCTCTTAGCTATTTTCAAGGGACAGCGGCAAACAGAGGAGCTTCCACAGGCACCAACCACCCGAGTGGAAGGTTTCCCCCCACCCTAACCTGAAGAAGGAGGAAAGCTGCATTGACTTGCTTTCTGCTGGTTGTTGTGCGGAGCATGGTGAGCGATGGCGTTCGGGGTGGCAGAGTGAGAGAGAGGTTGAGCTTTGCAATATGCTGCGGGGTGGAGCTCTGTAGCATTTGGGGGGGGCTGTTGATCTTTGCAGCATGGAGTGAAAGATGGGGGGATTTGAGACTACACTGGCTGGGCTGGGGGAAGGAGAAGAGGTGAGGAGGGGGGGGTTGCGAGTGGTCAGGATCAGAAGAGAGTGCGCAAAGGCTCTTTCCATTCTTCCCAGGCCTTTTTCTGCCTTCGCGAGTGGTGTCTTTCACAGCATCAGTCCCACCCACTTTTCGTTCGCTCATCTCTTTCATGACCTGAGGTGGGTGGGAGATTGAGCAGGTGTGGGGGGAATGGAGGGCTGAAAGGGGCCGAGTGCTGAATGGAATCGCTCAGGGGAAGGCAGCGTAGGAAAGAGGCAGCTGGCCAGACCCACGCACAGTGCAAGCAGAGTGGTGGGTGGGAAGCCCCTGAAAGAGGATGGAGGAGAGGAGGAAGGAGAACTGCGGGCAGTACGAAGTGCCTTGTTTTGCACGCTCAGCTGGTCAACTCCCCCGATGCAGCCAGTTTCTTTAGCTGGGGCGGCTGATGGCTGGGGGTGTTTCAGGGCTAGATAAATAGCTCTGAGTTCTAGCCGGTTTATGGGCCCAGTCCTGTCTAACCAGAACCAGATCCCTTGAGCCATGAGACCCTCCATGTGGGCTCCCCAACCCAGGAGACTTGCATCAGTAGTGATGATTAGTCTGTCCAGTTCTTTGAACGGGAGACCCTTTGAAAGAGCTAGGGAAAGCCACCACTTGAAGGAACAGTGGACCTCTGGAGAGAGCAGGACCTTGGCAGATGTGTGGCTGGTTCCTGCTTGTTGAAAGGGGAGCAGGAACCATTGTAGAGCCTGTGAGTGTAGCCGTGCCCACAGAACAATACCTATGCATGAGATCATTTTGCCCAAAAGTTTGGACAACAGTGACAGGGAGACATTGTGTTGACGTTGGACCTGTCAAATGATCTCGATAAGGCTCTGCCCTCGGGCTGAAGACAGAAAAATTTGGCACAGAGTTGTGTCGATGATGGCTCCCAGATGGAGCAATCTGGTTGTTGGAAAGAGATGGCTTTTCTTGGAGTTGATGGAAAAAACGTGGTACTGGAGGCAATGGAGAGTGGTTTGAAGATCTTGATGGGCAGAGTGGGTGGAGGATGATCAAGATGTCGTCCAAGTAACATTGGATCCTCACT
Organism: Laticauda colubrina; assembly: GCA_015471245.1. Classification (NCBI taxonomy): domain Eukaryota; kingdom Metazoa; phylum Chordata; class Lepidosauria; order Squamata; family Elapidae; genus Laticauda; species Laticauda colubrina. Next base: position 64,063,519 of record BLBF01000002.1, on the reverse strand, counting down.
GGAACAGACCAGAGCAAAGCCACCAATGCCGCCAGTAACTTTGTGAAGACTCTTGGGGCAGACGAGAGCCCAAAAGGAAGGGCCCGATACTGGAAGTGGAAATCCTGGTAACAGAAACAGAGAAACTGGCGATGATGAGGTCAGATGGAAATGTGGAGGTAAGCCTCCATGAGATCAATGGAAGAGAGGAGATTACCCTCCCGAACGCTCTCCAGAATAGTATGCAGAGTCTGCATTTTGAAGTGCCTATATGGGATAAATTCATTCAGAAATTTTAGGTCAAGAATGGCTCGCCATCCACCCTGAGGCCTTAGGGACCATGAAAAGCCAAGATCCACATTGTAATTCAGGGACTGGTTGAATGGCCAGGTGACTAATGGCCGATTCCATAAGGGCCCTCCGTAAACTGTCCCTGGAAATGGGGCAGAGTAGAAATTTTTCTGGAGGTAGTGATAGAAATTCTAATTGTAACCCTGACCTTACTTTATTGAATACCCAGGCGTCTGTCATTGACTCCTCCCATCTGTAAGCAAAGGAGGCCAAACGACCTCCAATGGGAGGGGAGAATGAGAGATTATTTAGAGCAATGGAAGGCGTGATCTCCTCCCCCACGAAAGGTTTGTTTACCTGCAGCTTGTTGTCTGCCGGTAGCCTCATGGCGTTGATCTTGACTCTGAGAATACACTCTCTGAAGTCTGGAGAAATGAGAAGCGTTTTCAGGCCTGAATGAGGGAGGGTGGTATGGGGTAAGGCGGAAGTCTGCCCTCTTTCCTGTTGATGAAAGGATTTTCCTTTTGTCTTTTGTTTCAACAACAAATGGGTCAAGGGCATCTCCAAACAGCTTCTCACCGGTACATGGGGCAGAAGCTAGTTTCTACTTTTGTTGAGGCTCTGCTTGCCAATTTCATAGCCATAGCAGTCTCCACTAGCTGCCACTGATGATGCCATGGCCCTGGAAGAAAACTTGGCAGCATTGAGGGTGGCATCCAACGAGAACTCTGCTGCTGCTATGATCTTATTGAGTTCTCTGATGGAGGTATATGGCCTTGAAGTTGGTGTAGCCAGCGGATGGAAGACCTTGTAAAAAATGATGAAGCAGTCGAGGCCTGGATGGCCCAAGCTGAGGCTTGGTGGTTATGCTTCAGGTTTTGTTCAGGGCCTTTGCCCTCTTCCTTTAGTACGTCCTCAGGTTCAGTTGGAGTGCTTGAGGAGAAGGAAGCCACAACTGGGGCGTCTACTGGGGGAACTGCCAGAGCCGTAGATAAGGACCCATGTTGTGGAACCGCCTATCTGGGATGATGGGCGGGGGGGGAGCTGCAGTGGGGAAGGCAAATTGTTCCTCGACTAAGTCAAGAAAGATGAGGGAAGGACCTCCGAATGAACAATGGGTTTGGAGAAGAGGGAATCCCCATGCCCCGATTGTACCACTTGAGGCTCGATGGCAATTTCCTCCGCTGACAACTGGGCTGTTACTAGTGCCTTGTGTAGGAGAGGTTTGAATAAAGCAGATTTGAATACAGAAGCTGAAGAAGGCTGATCAGGCCTCAGATCTTCCTCTTTCTCCTAGAGGTTGTGGTCCCAGATTTCTCCCTCTTCCAGATCAGAATCAGGGGAGGGGCTGAGCTCAGATGATTCCTCATATTCACTCCCTGAGTGAGGTCCACTCCTTCCGCATAGGTAAAATGGGCCCTTTGTTCTACACAGTGAGGTAGTCCCCTTTGGGGAATCTGAGCTAGAGGAAAAGCTAGGAAGGAAGGCTGAGGTCTGTCTGAAGGCATGAAGATGTGTTGAAACCCTTCTACCAGACCCTGTTTGATGGCTAAGGAGACTTCATTGATGTCAGAAGATCTGCCCCTCAATGGAGGATCTGGGGGCTGAAGACTTGCTGCTTATGATCGAGAGCTGCTTTGGGCCACGGAGGAGATAGATGAAGAAGAAACATCCCAAGGAGTCTGGGCAAGGTTGATACCTGACCTGCTCAAGTCTTGAGGTCCTGGTTGGATTTCAGGTTGCTCTGGGGACCAAGATTGGAGGTGGCTAAGAGGAGCTGAGGTATCTTCACTCTCCCTAGATGTAGCTTGCTAACAACTAGAAGATTGGCTGGTTGGGAAACCTGTTGTAGTTGACCCCTCATTTATTCAATAGTTTTGTTGAACTGCCTTTCTAAGGCTGCATGCCTTCATTTCTCTGCCTTTATTTCGGCCTGGGATGTTTTCTTAGGGCCCAAAGCTTTGGCCCTAATCTTGGCCACCACTTGCCTTTGAACAGACTGGGAACATTGTCTCCTTCTCTTTCTTTTGCCAGCTTGGGGGCCTTGAGAGATCAGGCCTGAAGGCTCTGTGTGGGCCTTGTCTTGATCCATAGTAAGGATAAACAGACACAAAGCTGCTGGAAGTAATCCACACTATGTATTGTCTATGCAGTAGCCTGAATAGGAGCTTATGAATAGTAGAAGCTGGCCTTTGGGGGATGATGCCACCTAAAATGGATGCTCAGTACTTTTTTTAGAAGAAGCTTTCAAAATGGCTGCTCACAAGAGCTATAGGCTATGCAGGGATTAAATCGCTCCTTAGGCTGTAAACAGCCCTGAACGACAAAATTGGCAATAAAGTGAAAAATTTACGATCAGCTGAGAGGTGCTGTTATCAGCCGATGTGATCTTTACGATCGTGGCAGCCGAAATCGCTGAGGGAAGACTGTGAGGGAGGATCAAGTGTTACTCCCTACTTACAGTCTCCCTCGGTTAAAGAAAACGTCGAATCTTCGGCATTGCAGGAGAGTGGAACCCCACTCTCTTGAAGGCACAGCTGCACCAGTTCTCCGGGAGCTATGCCAATGATGAAGATAGCTTTCGCTTTTACTGCTAACTAAACTCCTTTCAGAGACACTATCTTAAGGTCATCGAAAGAAGCTGAGTCAAAGATGGGGGTTTCTTCTACAGGCTGCTACTTTTATACTAGATAGACCCAGATTGATGATGACATCAGGAGGAGTCATACTCATCCTGGGGTCTCGCAGAAGCATGGAGGAGAAAATGTCCTCTATAGTTAATTCCTACTCTACTGAAATATAAAAATGCCTGAGCAGGGAGTGGGACTAGAAGCCCTCCAAGGTCCCTCCCAACTCTTTTTATTCTAACTAATTCTAACTTTACTTCCAACACAGCCAGAGGCAATTTAACCCCACACAAGACTAAATTCCCTTAACATGGTGGCTAAAAAAGTCCAAATGTTTTCTTTTCCCCAGAGCACAGAAGCCATGTAATTAAGACTCTTTTACAGGGCTCCTGTATTTTCGGAATAGCTCCAAATATGCTATAATGAAGCATCCACTGGCACATTATCCCTGCATACAATAGACTAGTATTTCTCAACCACAGCAACATTAACAAGTGTGGACTTCAACTCTCAGAATTTTCCAGCAAGCCATGCTGGCCGGGAAATTCTCAGACTTAAAGTTCTCATATCTTAAATTTGTTGAGGTTAAGAAGCAATATGACAGACAATAATGACCCAATAGAGTTTTAATCACAGCATTATTTCCTGGATGGCCATTCTGAAATCTGTTTGATTCAGATAAGAGAGGTGGAATAAATGTCTTAGAAGACAGAATTATGTGACATTATTTTTAATCACTGCTCTATCCTCAGAAAAATTACCTAACACTGAGACCAGTCCCACAAGCCTTTAAAGGATATCCTTAAAGATAATGGAACTCTAGATCAGGGAAATAAAACTGACAACTACATTTTTGTATCTTGCCTAAAAATGTAGTTGTCAGTTTTATTTCCCTGATTTAGAATACAAAAACTACATTTTTGTATCTTGCATAAAAGAATGCTGGTTCCTGAATCGGATGTCTATTTTATGGTTAGTTAATAATCCAGTCTAACAAAATAAAAATAAGCATCAGCTCATTTCTAAATGCCCTTTGAGCTGTCAATATACAGCAGTAGCATCTAGCTGCAGAGAACATGAAAAATAGAAGATACTTAAAGAAATTAGATAAAGTTCACTTTGTGAGAAAGAATACCAGTGTATAATTGACATTCTTGTCCTAACAGTCCTTGATGCTTGCATTCTAGCAATGAAACTCATACTACGAGGCACCCATAAGAAGTATTATTTAGAATTTCTGAATCTTGCTACAAGGTATCAGAATTTGAATGTCTGCCAACAGCAATTTCCCTTATTTTGCAGGCCATCAAGAAGACAATAAATAGACCATTTCTTGTTTTAACTATGCTATATTTCAACTTCACTTCATTAAAAGAATCATAGAGCAGGAAACACTTTAAGACATGACATCCTGATCAAGCAATTTAATACCATTCAGCTTGATCTGGCAGCTGAAGACCCATTTGGATAACCACTGCTTTTAGTGTATGCAAGACTGTCAAGTAATTAATACGTATAATTCACTGTGACTCATAAAACTTCACAGTAGTTAATTCATTCCCAAATTAGAATTTAAAAGGTCACTGTTCCCATTCAGACATTTTCATTTAAGTTGTATTAATTTCTTATGACAGCCAACTTTATTTTAAGACTCTTTCCCCATTATCAATACATTTGCTTAGAACAAAAACAGAACAGGACTTAATCAAAGTCAATAAAATAGTGCATTGCGTTTTCAAAGCTTGGAGACTAAACTGTCTATGTTGTCAGTTTTACTCCTAAATTCAGAAGCATTCAAAATTACCCTATGTTCTTCAAAGCATGCCCAGGATAAAGAAAGCTTCTCTATATAAAAGCACCAATACACCGTACATTTTTCTTCACATAGATAACCTATATAACATCTTCAAAACGTGCTAAGCACCAGTCAGGTCGATAGGATCATTCTGGTTTAATTTCCCACATCACATTCACAATGTTTCAAGCCATCACTTTATGATGAATGTTGAAAAGTTTAGTCAACCATTTATCTGAAGTTGTATAGGGTTTGCTGCTTGAGCAGGGGGTTGGACCTCCAAGGTCCCTTCCAACTCTATGTCATTCTTTTGTTGTGTTATAAATCCTGCTATTTACATCTGCAATATTCTAGTCCCATTAGGTTTATCATGAAAGTGAATGGTATCATGAAAGAAGGATCTTGAGACAGGACACTAGTCGATAATTAAAATGAAGCCCACCACTCAAAAAGACAAACCATATGTTAAACTAAATGAAGTAACCCAACTAGGAATCATCCATTTTCCTTGCCAACTGGTCAAATAGAGTACAGGGTAGAAATATAAGGTTAGTGTCTAAAATTATTTAAGTGGGCCACTTGTATGAATTACCAGTTGTGAGGGGAAAAAAAGCAAAATGCTAAATAGGCAATAGAAAATATTAACAATTCTTTTCCCATTGATTAATTAAACAGATTAATCTCAACATTTTTCTACAGAATAGGATTCAAATATTAAAGTCTTTCAGAAATAAGTATTGAACAACCCAGAGTCCTGCAAACTTTTGGATCTGAATTTCCATAATTTGAATTTCCAACCAGCATAATCAATGGCAGGAGATTGTAGGTGTTACAAAATAAATATAAAATACTATGAGAGATTAAATGATTTAGAGGTCCTTAGATTCCCCACACTTATTTATTCATTTATTTTATTTTATTTATTAGGCGCTCAATTTCAATGAGCTCATAAGTATTTAGCTTTTATTCTAGCAAGGGCTCTTCATCAAATCATTATTAAAATTAGATGCCAGAAGCAATGTTTTAATGTAAACCTACTGTGACATGAAAACAAAATTATAATTGCAATCTGAAAGGCAAGCAAGACAAAAACATGTCAGAAGCTGGAGGTTTTGTAAAACTCCGAAATTAATTTTCCCAGATACAAGCCCAAGCCGTAATTCATATTGGTTTCCTTACAATTGCTAGAAGTTAGATTTCACTTCTGAATAGGTTTGAGCTAAAAGTGATAATATGGATTTCATTAACATTTTTTTCATGTTAAAAAGTGTCCTTATCTTTTCTGACTTTTTTTTCAGAAGTGAATGTAATTTTAGGCTGCAAAAATATTTACTTTTAGTGTGAATTAGTTAAAATTAATGTTAGTTTTTCAACTTAAAGAAACATTATTCACCACTTATGAGTCTTGTCATACTCAAAGACAACTAATATTCATTTCATTGATAGTAATCACATAGTAATAGTAGCATTGGCTTATTCATACTAGAAAAGTTTATTATATAATTAATCATTCTCTTAATCTTCTTAGTTTCTAACCACTGTTTCTATAAGTTAGCCATTGGTAAAATAAATCCCATGTTAAAAAATGTTCTGTTTCTTCCTTCTCCTTTATTTTTAGTATGAATCTGTCTGTCTCTGAGCATTCTAATATTTTTATAACACTTTCATCTGAATGGTTCTCTTCATTTTTTCACTGTTGTGCAAAAACAATTCTTGCTGCTGTTAACACATGTAAAATTAGATATGCATTACCTTTATTATACTGTTCTGGTAAAATACCCAACTAAAATATTTCTGGTTTAAAATCAGTAAGTTGCTTTATCATTTTTTCTAGCCATGTATGTATTTTGGTCCAATATTTTTTTGCCTTTGGACATGTCCACCACATATGATAGTACGAACCTGGTATCTGATTACATTTCCAACATTTGGCAGACATGTTTTCAAACATCTTTGCCAGTCTTGTTGGTGGTAAGTGCCACCTATAAAACCGGTTATTTGATGCTTGAGGTTCACTAGATTCATTACTTATTGCACAATTCCATATTCCTCCTCCTTTTGTTTAGTTGTCTGAAACGCAATGTCAATCAAATCCATAATCAAGGAGAAAACAATACACTTTTCTATTTGCAATTGAAAATAAAAGAATACAAATAATTTTGTTACAAGGCAAAAGGTAAAAATTATAGTTCCTCCAAATCACTGTTTTTTGTGGACAGATCTACAACCTATCATGGGGGCACAAAGGTATATAGCAGCATTATTTTATGGCTCAGAGTTATCTTCATTTTGCAAAGTAAATTTCAGAGACAATAATTTGCCTGAAATACAAATACATTTCAGACTTCAAATCTGAAGAAAAGCTCACTGGGATTAATAATAATATTGAAAATTTTAAACTATAACTCCATATTTAAATTGGTGTTTTCAAAACATGTTGGACTATAACTTTCATTATCCACAGCTAATATATCTTTTGGAAGCATTTTACACCTCTCAAGAGCACTGAATTGTATAAATCTAACCTATATTATTCTGCTAACAGTCATATAAAAACTTAAAAATATGTTTTGCTATTATTTAGCATCAATCTTTCTGGAAAAAGATTAAATATAGAGAAATATTGTTATTGTTCTATTTCTAAGTACAGTAGAACAGAACATTCAAGACTAGAAGCAGGAGGGAGCTTTTCAGACAGTCACTCAGGCCCTGATCACTTTGTGGCTTGATTACTAAAATACACTGTACATAGGGCTGCCCTTGAAGCCCACCCAGAAGCTTCAATTGGTGCAGACTGCAACAGCACAAGCAATGATGGCCATGCATAGGTCTTCCCATGTAACACCTCTGCTTTGCAAGCTGCATTCATTTCCAATTGCTTCTGAGTACAATTCAAGGTCCTGTTCTTTACCTATATAGCGCTATAAAACATAGGATTTGGTTACATGAGGGATCTTTGTTTCCCATACAATCTAATCACTTGATTCAATCTGGCAGGATTAGCAGATTAAACAATGCATTTATTAGGACCCTGGAAGTGCACGTGTAAGCAGTGCCTGCCCTTCAGAATCAGATTCTCCCAAAACTTTGAATGCCCCCTCCTACCCACTGGTATTTTGAAGAGCCTTGATACACATTTGACCACACTTTTGACAAAGACAACTGACAACTTTTTTTTTCTTTCCCTTGTTCACATCTAGGTTTGCTTTCTTTGTCATCTCTGTTCTTTTGTTTTGGATTGTTTTTGTGTTTTTGTATTTTCCTTGTTTCAGTGTTTTTCACAATTAGTAAACTGCCCAGAGCCAGGCTGCATATAAATTTAATAAATTACTATTACTAAATACCATTCAAAAACACTGTGCACAACCATCTGATGGACAACATTTTCCTTTGACCTACAGCAATGCCTTAAAAAAAAAACAATCTGTATGCCCATTTTTCCTCCATACGGAGAAGGTGTATTTCTTATAAACACCATATGTGCCATTAAGTATCCAATTAAATGCATGTTGAATGCATGCTATTAACAAGTCTAACAGTATGAGAAGAATACATTTGTGCCACCTAAGAATAAAACTTTTACAACCGCAATTTTACACTTTATACACTAATGCTGTTTTAATTGAAGTCTAATTAATCTGTTGATTTTATATTCTAACATACTTTCTGAAAACAGAACTAGGCAATTAAAGTATTATTTATTTATCCAGAAGCCTAAGATTTTGACTCTCAACCCAATGTTCTGCAAACAAGTGTAGCTTGCAGCATATTACGTTTTTGTTTTTTAAAAAAGAACCAGAAGTATGCTTTATCAACAAGAAGGCTGGTAATTTAACATTTTACTGTGTGAATTAATTGTTTCAGAGGACCCATGCTGCCAATAATTACATTTAAGTATGCATTTTCAACTTAAATACCCTACATTTAGACATTCAGAACTTTTGATGTCATTGCTAACTAATATTTTCTATTTAGCCTTTTAGCAATGGAGTTTATGTTAATGAGCTAATTACAAAATGTATGAGGTTGATATTTTCTTCCTCTGAGTAGAGGGACAAGGACTACCACCATACAAAGCAACCTTTCAAAGTGTATATTTAATTCAGTTTTGGAAAAACTACTGGGTAGCCAAAATGTGTGCCCTTGATCTTTCTTTTTAACTTTCAAAAAATCTTGATTACGGATAATACAGGATAAAAAACCTAAAATATATTGTGCACACAACCACACTACTTAATAACAGAAACAGCAATTAACTAAACTGTGAAACAAAAACCTATTTGGCTCAAAGGCAAATTACCTTTTCACTGCTCAGATCCTGGAAAAAGCTATCTTGCAAGAACATGAAAAAAAAATCTGTCATATTCTAGAATTACTTTAGAAAAATCAGAGGCATGCAAGTCAGTGAGAGTTACTGAGAGGAGGAAGAGAGTGACATGCATGAGCCTTTCTCTGTATAGCTTTTTTTATTTCAACCAAAACTCAGAATAATCAAAATGTTCCAGGTTTTGTTTCTGCCAAATTATGCCTGATTTTAAAGAATTCAACATAACTTCCAGAACATGATTTGTCTTTGGTTTAAAACAAAATGTAGTTAGCATTCACCACTACAAATTTTATTATTTCAAATCCAACTAATATGAACAACCTGCATGTTCAAGGATCATTATTAGAAAAAGATATGACTCTCTTTAATCAAATAAATATTCCAATTGGGAATTTTAAATAAAAAGTGCTGCCTTCATACAGATCTTGGAGTATCAGAAATCCTTAAGTACCTTCTCAACATCTCACATTAGCAAGTCAGAATGGATTTGTTGTTGTTGTTCAATTAATGCACAGTCTGTAACACTTCAGACCAGGCTCATTGGTAAAATGAAGGTATCAAAAGATGTTCTATAACAGCTTTCCTGTCTCTCAGTTCCAGAGCTTCTCCATGGGTAACAGAGCACAAATAGTTTCATGGTGAAAAACCAAAAATAAGAGTATACGGTTCTAATATCTTTTGGAGTTTAACAAAGTGGGATTTCTGCTACAAAAATAAGGATAAGGTTTAAACAAAGTGTAATGATGGTAACGGAATTTAAAGATAAGCTACAGAGATATTTGGGCAACTAGAAAACACTAGTCCTGGAGAGAGACTGGCAGAGCCAGGGACAGGAATTAAGAGGGGACTTAATCTGGAGTCCTTGCACAGGCATAAGAGGACGAAGTCTGATCCCTGTGAATGTTGTTAATTAGTTGTTGATGACTGGATATTTAGTCATTAATTGTTGTACCACTGCACTTTCGTAAATATACTACTACAGAGATTAAGAGTAAAGCCCCTGTCACACTGCACCAACGGATGGAAAGAGGATGTAAAACGTAGAAAAACACTTGCCATCCGTTGGTTAACGCGATGCTTCCGTTCTGTACTCACAGCCTCCGTTTTGCTTCCTCTCTATCCGTCCAGCATCCGTCGACTGAGATTCCATCCGCTCAGGTTTTGAGCTGCTCAAAACTTTTGAGCAGAAAATGTATCAAACGCGTCCGTTCTGCATCAGCTAGGCATACGGGGGACATCCGTTCTGCATCCATTACGCATCCGCTATATCCGCTAGGCATCCATTCCGCATCCACGCAACTCGCATCCGTTCCAGCGGTAAACGGACGCAGGGAGGAAGCGGAACGGACGTGCAGCGTTAGTAGCAATGACGGAGAAAGGATGAAAGCGGATGCAGCACGCAAAGAAAGCATTTAAAACGGAAAAAACGTTCACAGAGGGGACCTATCTTGGATATTAAGGATGTCTAGAGGATGCCTAGAGCATGCAAAGGGACACATAGTGGAAAACCTATATTGCCCATAAAAAGGGGGAGCAACTCACCTGGATCTCACTTTCAGACCAGCAGTCTAGCTGTGCAGACCTCTGCAGCCTTCATCTGACTCTTGCTCTTCCACAGCATCCAGTCATGTCCACTTTGGATTGTAACAAACTCCTTTTGGTAGCCACCATCATTCTGCAACAGTGCAAAGCCATCTACAGGCTCTGTGAACTCTACTATGGGAAGAAAAGGTGGCCAAGAAGCGTCTGGGTCCGAAGATGGATCGGGAGAAGAGCAGAGTATGGACTGTACAACAAGCTGATGGTGGAGCTCAGGAACGAAGACCCTCGTGCATTCCAGAACTTCATGAGGATGCCTCCAGCCATGTTTCATGAAGTTGTGCAGCAGCTGACACCCAGGTTGACCAAGCAGAGCACCAACTTCCGGCCCAGCCTGGACCCTGGGCTCAAGGTGGCACTGACTCTGCGCCACCTAGCCTCAGGGACCACCTACAGGAGCATGCAGTACGGCTGGAGGGTGCCACACAACACCATCAGCATTGTGGTCAGAAAAGTGGTGCAGGCCATCATCGAAGAATACATGGAGGAGCTCCTCCAGTGCCCCACCACTGAACAAGGCTGGAAGAAAGTTGCAGAGCAGTGGTATCAGAGGTGGAACTTCCCACACACTGTTGGAGCCATAGATGGCAAGCACGTGGCCTGCAAAGCTCCAGCCAAGTCGGGGTCCACTTATTTCAACTACAAGGGCTTCTTCAGCATCGTCCTCTTCGCCATGGTTGATGCTGACTACAAGTTCATGTACATCGATGCTTCAGGCAACGGCTCATGTTCAGATGCACAGGTATACAACGCAAGTGACCTCAAGGAGGGGCTGGAATGCAACCTCATAATGGGCTTCCCAGATCCAGACCCCCTGCCCAACAACACGCAAGATGTGCCCTACTTCATCGTGGGGGATGACGCCTTCTCCCTCAGAACCTTCCTCATGAAGCCCTACACTTCCAGACTCCTCACCCGTGAAGAGAGGATCTTCAACTACAGGCTGTCCAGGGCAAGGTGGGTGGTGGAGAACGCCTTTGGCATCCTGGCCAACAGGTTCCGGGTACTTCTCACCACCATGCAGCATCGCCCAGAGACCGTGAGGAACATCGTGGAAGCTTGCTGCATCCTGCACAATCTCATGTGCACCCGCTACCCAGTCTTGCAGAACAGGCTCGTGGACCTCCAACAAGGCAATGGGGACATGGAGCCTGGGGAATGGAGGCAAGGGAAAAACCTGATAGACACCGAGGATGTGCAAGGCCCCAACAGAGCCTCACGTGAAGGGAAGAAGCAGCGCAACCTCCTGAAACACTGGTGCAACTCCCCAGCTGGAGCAGTGGAGTGGCAAGACAGGATGATAGATGATTAATGAGTGCTTCCTTCAGCCTGTCTCATCACACGGATGAGATTGGGCCATGTATGTTGGGTGGGCCTACAATGAACAGGGCATTTAATAAAGAGTTGTGTTTATGTTGACATGTGTGGATCAATGCTTACATTAGTATTGATAATGAAGGGCCATAGGTGTGGCACCTGGGAGGGTGGACCATACAGTCCCACTATGCTTGCACTGGAGGTTTATCTATCCCCACAGCTATCTCAACCCATCCCACAGCTATCTTAACCCATCTCAAAGGTATCCCTGCCCATCCCACAGCTATTACCCATCCCAAAGGTATCCCTGCCCACCCCACTGCTATCCTTACCCATCCCAAAGGTATCCCTGCCCATCCCACTGCTATCCTTACCCATTCCAAAGGTATCCCTGCCCATCCCACTGCTATCCTTACTCATCCCACAAGCATGCAAAGGCTTAAACCATTTCTAAAAGTTTCCACCAAGACTTTATTAAAAAAAATAAATGAAGCAAGTGTGTGAAGCAAAGATAAACTTTATTAATAACAAGCTGTAAAAGAAAAAATGACCCAAGTCAAGTGTCCAAATAAAGTCTACAGGTAGCCACCCAGTCTCTGGCACTCTTCTTGGTCACTCGGAGGTGTGCCCAATCTCAGGGGTGAAGGGTCCAGGTGCTGTGGAGGTGGCTGGTGCTGGAGTGCTGGTCTGAAGCCCCACTGGGGTGCCTAGCCCCGAGAGGACAACAGGTGACGGTGTGTTGAGGAAGCTCTCGGACAGCTGGCTCAGCCCCATGATGTTGAGAGCTCCTTCCTCCATGCCATGCGGTGTCAGCCCCAGTACCAAGGACAGATGTACTGAGGCCGGGCTTGGCTGTGGGGTGGAGGAAGGAGCAGTGTAGTGGGGCTGTCTGCTCTGCAGCTAGGTGAGGACTGGCGTGGGTGGCATCTGTGGCGTGGGTGGCATCGGTGGCATCAGTGTCGTCCAATGACTCTGTGCCTGGACTGGAAAGGGCTGCTGCCTGTGCTGCTGGACCTCCTGGTAGCCGTAGCCCTGGTACGTGAGGGCCTGTGGGAAGCCTTGGAATGAGAGGGACATCACCTGGGGTGGAGGAGCAGACCTGGACTGGGTGGGAGCAGGTTCCTCTGGGTCTGAAGGGTTGTGAAGCAGCTTGGTGATCCGGTCCTTCACCACCTGGTACTGGGGTTCCGCCATGTCCATGAGGGTCTGGTTGACATAGGTGAGGAAGGTCTTACGGTTGGAGGATGAGGAGTCGGTGTGGACCAGCTGAGAGAGGAGATCTATGCTGCTCCGGATGGTGTCCCTGATCTCCAGCAGGACAGTGTGGCTCTGCCCCTCCTGTCTGGCTCTCTGCCTTTCTGTGGAGGTGGAGCTGGGGGTGGATGCAGGTAGGGCTGTGGTGGACATGCCGTCTCCTTTCTCCCACTGCACCAGGGAGTCCTCCACGCGCTCCACCATGGTTAAAACAGCTGTCTGCGGGTTCTCCGCCGTGGGATGCTCCACAGAAATCTGCCTGGAGACAGGAGCTGACTCTCGGCCGGAAGAGGACTGGCTCTCAGCAGGCTACAGGAGAGAGAGGATCTCCTCAGTGGCGGATCTCATCCTCCAGGAAGCTGCACCTGGCCATGACGTAGGTCTCTCTGTCCATCAGCTTAACCGTGGCCTGGCCAGATTTCTTGAGGTGCAGCTTCCCGTACCAGGTGTGCATGTGCTTCCACCAGCCGAGGAGCACATCCGATGTGTAGCCCAAGCTCTCCGCCTTCTCTCTCCAAGCAGCCTGCTTCCTTTTGGTGTCCCTGTAGAGCCTGTGTCCCTTCCGCCACAGATAGTCATTCTCTCTCAGCCACTCCAGCACCTCATCCTCGTGTTCCTCCTCAATGGAGTATTGCCTCCTCTCCCTATCACACGTCTGCCTCTTCCTCCCTCTGGCAGGGCCATATGGGCCCTCATCAGAGGGGCTTCGAGGTTGTAGGGGCTACTCCTCCACACCACCAGCAGCAGCATCACCAGCAGGATCATAATCAGCAGCAACAGAGTAAGCACCAGCAGCGCCAGCAGCACCAGGAGCACCAGCAGGACCAGGAGCACCAGCAGGACGAGCAAGACCAGGAGTACGAGCAGGACGAGCAAGTCCAGGAGCACAAGCAGGACGAGCAGGATGAGGAGCAGCTTCAGCAGAGTAAGCACCAGCAGAAGCACCACCGCCAGGAGCAGCATCAGCAGAGTAAGCACCAGCAGAAGCACCACCGCCAGAAGCAGCATCATCAGCTCCTCCAGAAGCAGAAGCAGCAGAAACCCCAGCCGCAGAAGAGCGAGCCCGTGCTACAGAAGCCCCAGCAGAAGCAGAGTGAGGGCCAGGGGGTGGGAGGATGGCCCTGTCCCTCTGGCCAGGGCTGGCAGCAGATGGCTGAGGCTTTCTCTTCTTCCCCATGGTTGTGGGGTTGCTGGCTGGCAGGGAGGCTGGCAGGGAGGCTGGCAGGGAGGCATGCACCAAGGCTGGCAGGCAGGCAGGAACCAAGGCTGGCAGGCAGGCAGGCACCAAGGCTGGCAGACAGCAAGGCTGCCAGGGAGGCTGGCAGGCAGGCAGACAGCAAGGCTGGCAGGGAGGCAGGCAGGATGGCAGGCAGCAAGGCTGGCAGGCAGGCATGCAGGCAGGCAGGCAGGGCAGGCTGGCAAGGCACTCGATGTGTCTGGATGCAGGTCTTTCCTCTGAATGGTGACCTGCTTCTGAGATGCTTCCCTTTATATCCGCGGGGCTGACACAATACATCCCCCCGCATGCGCAGTGAACGCGCTGCATCCGCTAGGCTTCCGCTCTGCATCCGTTAGGCTTCCACTCTGCATCCACTTCATCCGCTGTGCATCCGCTGTGCATCCGCTGTGCATCCGCTTCATCCGCTCGGCGTCCGCTCTTTCCGTTCCGTGTCCGCTTTGCTGAGGTCCCCCGGAAGCCTAGCGGATGTGCCATCCGCTCTCATCCGCTCCCATCCGCTAGGCTTCTGCTCTGCATCCGTTTTCCATCTGCTCTGCGTCCTCCCCCCATCCGTTCCTTTCCGTGTTATCCGCTCTGGTTATGCAAATTTTTGTCCCTTTTGAGAGCGGATAACAACGGATGGAACATTTTGCTCGTCCGCTGTGTCCTTTTTACAAACGTTTTGCATCCGTTGGGCAGTGTGACAGGGCCTTAACTTGGAATGTAATTTTATCAGATTCCCAGCATAGATTGCCCTGCCACTATGTGAAACAGATGGGAAATTAACCACCAGATTGCGAGAACATGAGAGAGCAGTTAAATGACCCAAACTCATTGGTAGCTTCACACAGGCCGTTGTAATGAACAACGGCATGCATTCAATTTCACAACTACCATAATTGTTGACTGAGCAGGACCAAAAATAGAGAAACAGAGAAATTATTGAATACCTTTGTCTGTCAATAGGAGTGCTGATTTACCTCCAGCCTATCAGGCACTTAGGAGCATAGGGCACGGCAGCACAAGGAAACAACAATTAATGACTTAATAGCTAGTTATCAACACCCTAATTAACAACCAAAAGCTACATATATCCAGGAACTATACAAATACAATGTGTAGAATAGCTCAGTGCACATATTCTGAAGAGAACAAGTAACATGTTTAGCATCTATTTATTTATTTTGTTGATAATCTGAAATTTTGTAATGTTTCTTTGTTATTTGTAGACAGTATAAACAGGCGGAACTGATTTTCTGAGACAATAATTTAACATTATAACCCGCCATATATCCCACTTCTTTAAGGTAACTATTACAATTTGGAAATTCTTTTGGAAAAAATCAGGAGGACTGTAATTATGGATTCTCAAGTTATGCATTCTGGTAATCAGAGCTCCCTTCTTGTCTGGATTGAAGTGATTTGAATTTGAATCCAAGAGCTGGAATTCATAGTATTTATTACAGAAAAAGTAAAAATTACAACAATTTCAGCAAGTTTCATTTTCAAATGAGATTACATATATTATCTCTTTCTGTTGGTATATCTGTCTATATTACAATTTTAAGATGCAAAACTCTTGCCCACTTTCTTCTCCTTTTTCTGTGCAGAGAGTTAGATATCTTTGTCATTTTGTGAAATACTAACAGTCTTCATCTGTTCTTTATTATGGTAAGTGTCAGTCTTCTTGCTGTGTGAGAAGTAACTTTCACATCTGCCTGGGAATTGCTAGTGGCAGACTGAAAATTAATTATTGTAAATTATTTTTTGTTTTTAGTATTTTATCTGCCTATCAACTTGAGTTCCAACAGCTGTATGCACAATTTTAGGTACCCTTAGATTGTAAATTTTAGTGAATCCCTAGTGAACAAAAGTTCACTTTTGTTTAGTGAACAAAAGCTGATACAATCTTAGTATAGTAGAAAATTAAACATACTATAACATTGCAGGATCCAATTTGAGTTGCTCACTGGAATCCAAAGGTTTATTCTTCCAAGCTTTCGGGTTTGTTCTGGAACGCATCATCAGGGAACATCTATCTCACTGGAATAATACACAGTATTAGCAGAAATCTATAAGTATGCATCATATTAAATGCAATGACATTTTTGTCTTAAGACACAGTAATTTATTTATCTCCAACATGTAATGTTGACAGACTGTCTGGATTTTGGCAAGCACAGGCTTGCACTGTCACATAACAGTCTGACAAATCTATAATTTCTTGCACACACTGCTGCTTTAGTGAACCAAAGAAATTTCAGCAAACTTCTTGCACTTACTACCGTTGTAGTATTTATTCCCCAAGGTCATGTGAACAAAATTTGACCATTTGGCAATTGGCATATACCATCCCAGGGTCATTTGATCACCATCTGCAACTTTTCCAGCTTGCTCCCAACAGCAAATCAATGGAGGAATCTGAATTCACTTAACAACCACAGTGATTCACTTAACAACAGTAGCAAAAAAAGGTCGTAAAATTGAGCGCGGCTAACTTAACCACCGCCTCGCTTAGCAATGGGAACTCTGGTTCCAATTCAAGTTGTAAGTTGAGGACAACCTGTATACAGATATTATTCCTTGGATTCTTTGTTAAAGCCCTCTTTTCCACCTTATAAATTAGAGAATAGTGTTATATGTATGTAACTAATTGCCAGTAACTATTTCTGCTGTTTCCCCAATTAACACACCAATAAGGAAGACTTTTAATAAGGGCATGAATCAATCAGAGTACAAGTAAACAACACCATGTTCCTTCTTTGGTAATGTGAAAGGCTGAAAAGTTACACATTTGAATGTGACTTGATAAATTAAGCCTGTAGCTAAATGTTGGAGGACATTCATATATGGCCCGCAAATTATTCCAAATGTAGAAAAAGACATATGTAGACAAAGAAACAAAATATGACAAGTTCCTGCTATTTATTTTTATTCTTATTTTATCACTAAACTCTCTTCAGCCCCTATTGTTGATAGAACCTCTGTTTCAGAAAAATAGAGAGAAAATGAAATCTTAAAAATGCTAGAAATATCAAAGCCTCGAATACATGCAAGAATTAGAATCATCACAGCAGAACACTGCCAAAAGTGAGATGTGAAAAACAGACAGCAGTGCTATACAAAGCAACTATTGAAAGCAGTTACACTATCAAGACCTACTTTAAAGCCAAAAACAGAACCAAAACGGACATTAATAAAACATAATTCCCAAGCACTTTGTGACATGTGACCTTTTTTATTCTAAACTGTTTCCAAAAATAAGGTTTTGTATATCTTGTAATCATAATGTAAATTATGCTAACTGGCATGGATGCAACATAATTTTACACTCATTCATAGGTTAAAGAGTTAGGCAAGGAATTAAGTCAACTTATCTCTAACTTTCTTATCTTGCAATTTTGTATGTGGCTTCTCAAGAGTAAGTCAAATTACACTAAATTGTCATAATTGCGATGATTATGGCTTACACCTCATGAAAACCCCAAATCCACAATCTCAAAAAAATAGAATATTACATGCAATCAATAAAACAAGGATTGTACATGGAACAATATCGGACCTCTGAAAAGTGTAAGCATGCATATGTACTCACTACTTGGTTTGGGCCCCTTTGTAGCAATTACTGCCTCAATGCAGCATGGCATGAAAGCTATCAGCCTGTGGCACTGCTGAGATGTTATGGAAGACCAGGATGCTTTAATAGCACCTTC
>BLBF01000002.1:64019159-64045388 GCA_015471245.1 Laticauda colubrina | reverse complement strand
ACAGACTGTGCAAACTCACACTGGATTTCAAGCATTTTGCAGTGTGTGCCTCTCCATTCTTCCTCCAGACTCTGGGTCCTTGGTTTCCAAATGAGATACAAAAGTTGCTCTCATCAGAAAAGAGGACTTTGGACCACTGAGCAATAGACCAGGTCTGTTTTTCTTTAGCCCAGGTAAGACGCTTCTGACATTTGTTGTTCAAGAGTGGCTTGACAAGAGGAATATGGCATTAGAAGCCCATGTCCAGGATTCGTCTGTGTGTGTTGGCTCTTGATCCACAGATTCCAGCCTCAGTTCACTCCTTGGGAAAGTCCCCAACATTTTTGAACAGCCTTTTCCTGACCATCCTCTCCAGGCTGCGGTCATCCCTGCTCCTTCTGCACCTTTTTCTTCCACACTTTTCCCTTCCACATAACTGTCTATTAATGTGCTTTGATACAGCACTTTGGGAACATCCAACTTCTTTTGCAATTACCTTTTGAGGCTTTCCCTCCTTAAGGAGGGTGTCAGTGATGGGTTTCTGCACAACTGTCAGGTCAGCCGTCTTTCCCATGATTGTGCTTCCTACTGAACCAGACTGAGAGACCATTTAAAGGCTCAGGAACCCTTTTCAGGAGTTATGGCTTCATTAGCTGATTAGAGTGGGACACTTTGAGCCTAGAATATTAAACCTTTCCACAATATTTTAAGTTTCTGAGATTGTGGATTTGGGGTTTTCATGAGCTGTAAGCCATAATCATCACAATTATGACAAATCATGGCTTGAATCACTTGCTTTGCATGTAATGAGTCTATCTCATATATTAGTTTTGCTTTTTAAGTTGCATTACTGAAATAAATGAACTTTTGCATTATATTCTAATTTTTTGAGTTTCACCTGTACTGTACTCATTTGCAACATTGTATTTTAGTTAGGAAAACTCAAAATACACAAGAAATCTCAGGGTTTAAATAGTTGTGGGGAATTCTCGGGCATTTTTAAAAAAAGCTTAAATATCTTGATTTCTAACTATTTTATTGTTACCTTATGTCCATTAATATGTGTTTTATGCTGAATATATTTTAACTGCCTACTGATCTAAGGCCATACTAAAGTATTCATTCATTCTTCCTAGTAATGAATTAATAATATATACCATTATTATTTTGACTTGAAAACTATAAAAATCTGAGGTCCTGATAGGGAATATATCTTAAGAACTATTTGGGTTTAAACAAGCTATAATATGTTGCATTTGATTTTGGCAGAAAGTTTGTAAACAATGGTTTTTGGCCTATTGGGCACGTACATGCAACCGATAATGGGTTTTTTTTTAATGTCCAAGCAAACAATGTCTTTGGACAATATATAAACCAGAACACTGATTTAAATATGGCAATGTTTTGGTGATCCTAAGGAATCAGAGCTGCACTAAAAAGGTGCAGAGAAAGTGGAATAGGTTAGGATCTTTCCTCCCCCTTTTTTCCTTAAACTGTGTTATGCCTCTATTACAGGGTTGTCAAACTCGATTTCATTGAGGGTGGCATCAGGGTTGAGTTTGACCTTGTGGGGTTGGGGTGGGTGTGACCAGGGTAGGTGTGACCAGCATGACTTCGGTTGTGTTGGGCGTGCCTGTTGTGGCATGAGTGCTCTGCCCATGTCAGCTTCTGGCAACCCTCTGCCAGCAAAAACAGAGGTCGGGGGAACCACGCACGGCCCTTGTGAAATCTGTTTTTGGCTGGGACATCCTCTTGCTACCCTCTGCCAGTGAAAACAGAGCTCGAAGGGGCCACATGTGGCCCTCCCAAGCTCCATTTTTGCTGGTAGAGGAACCATGGGCCAGTCCTTCACTATTTCCAGGGTGGCCCCATGGGCCAGATATAAGCACCCCGCAGACCAGATCCAGCCCCCGGGCCTTGAGTTTGACACCCCAGCTCTATTAAGAACTCAGACATCAATTTTCTGTGCTTGTCTCACAATATAATAAGTTACACTGGCACCAACATTTAATTAAAGAAAGGTTTAGGGAAGGCAGAAAAAAAACATGCCCACAAGGGCAGGGCACAGGTGCTCACACCTTTGACCACACTGCTTCTTCAGCAGATCAAGCAAGCAGCATGGCACCAATCTTTGTATTTACTAAACATTTCCATTCATAAATATAGTCACATAGCTACTGCTATCATTAAAATGGAGGAGTGGAAAAAGTAAACTCAAAGGAGTTTCATGCCAGATTTTGCCCAGATTTTTAAGTTGACAAGAAGATCTGTAGACTCAATGCACATTATCATTATGATAAAAATAAGTCGGTTGGTATTCAAAGTTGCCAGTTTGTACTCCTCCTCTCCTACCCAATTCCATTGTTAACATTTAATAACAGGAACATCTATCACCTGTGCATATGTAGAAATAATAATGTAAGGCTTATGGTAGAATTAAATAGTATGTCAAAGAACAACACATATACATATATGTGGATATAGGATGTTTTGCTGTTAAGATTTTGCCACCATACAAATTTGTGGCACATTCACAGTCAGTAACTTAATATCTGTACTTTACAGACACAGACATGCAGAACATTTTGTCACTATTTCAGCTGGCAATGAAGTTGGGACATTCACCAGTTTTAATTATGCCATCCTTCATAATGTCTTTACCTATCTCTTTACATATCTTTATGTAATGTCTTTTATATATCTCATTTATTTCCAGTAACAGGCAAACCACAATATTTACATGCTTCCTAGTAGCTCCAGAATAACTGTACCACCTGCAAAGAGTTGTAGAGAAAACTAAACATAAAATTTCCATTAAATGAGACTTATACCAGATTAGACAAATATAAATCTGTGCTTCAAGAGTAACTTTGAAGTGCAAGGACATTCAAAATGCTAATCAAGAACAATTAGAAACAAGAAACTATTAAGAATTATTTACGAAAAGTCAGTATCCTCATTACTTGGACTTTCAACTACAAGTAGTTGTAAGCTACTACATACAACTATTTACAGTTGTATTGAACATGGAGGGGTTTAAGTAAACATGGACAGACAGACAGACGCACACACACACACAAATCTTTTGGACAAAATTATATGGCCAAACTTGAAAGGCAACTCTGTCACCCTAATTTAAGCTATATACAGAAGGACAGTTTCTAGGTTTGTCTCTGAAGAAAAGATCAAAATAGGAAAGCAACATACATAATTGTTGATTGATTCTATGTTCATTTCAACTTTTTAAAAACACCCTTGCCATTAAAATATTCTGATGATCAAGGAAGCAAAATTATAAAAATTATACATATGTAAGATAAAATAAACATGTATTAATTTATCATCATTTGTAACAAAACTGAACTTAATGAAAAGTGTTAAGCATATATAAACTGAAAGATATGTACAAAGAGAAAAGGCCATTTCTATCAGTATTGATTTCCCATCAGTTCAATCTTAAGTGGATACTTATCACCTCTCCTATGAAAGTTACATACATAATTCCAGAATATAATTTCATGGCACACAGATCCCTTTGTGACAGTTTCTTCAGACTATTCTGGAATACAGAATCAGGTGTGTTTTTACTGTCGGGAATTGAAAATTTAACTGTTCCGACTGAGGACAAGAATATTCAGATCCACTTCAAAAGCTGGTCTGAAAAGTAATTTGTCAAGTCTCCCTTTTCTGTAATGCATTTCATTCTTATTAAACGGTCCCGTGCCAGAAAGAGTTCCTTATAAATTCCACGAGATGCAGCTCCCATTCTCTCACGACGCAAAAAGGATCCCCAGATCTCCAGAAGAGCCCATCGAAACGACCAATTCAAACGTCTGCCTTTCGTCTTTCTAGCTTGATTTACCATATAAGGATGAGGCAACACAAACAGCATACTCAGGAGCGCGCAGATGACACGCACGGAGAAACCCAAAGCCCTCGACAAAGGCGAGCAAAACCCTCCACTTGAACTAAATAAAAGAGCCAGAGCACGGGGCTCACTTCTTGGGGCGACATGCCTCCAGAAAGAAGCCTGGCTGACGGGGTAAGAGGGACACGAGCGGGTCGGGAAAGCCCCGCCGGGGTTCCTCCGTTCTGGATTTCCTGCTCTCCTTTGGTCTCCTGAAAGACAGGCGAGGAGAGTTCAAATCTGGCCAAGTTTCGCTGGCAAAACGCAGCTTGGAGAAGTCCGGCCGCTCGTCAAGAGCCTAAACCTCAGTGCCTTCGGTCGAACCGGCGTTTTCCGACCGCATCTTTCGCTGAGGGAGACCTGCCAGCCTGCCAGCATCCGCGCATCCCCTTTTGGCTCCCGCGCGCACTTCGCCTGCCCAGCCAGGAGGTCGGCGGCAACCCAAAGACACAAAGGAGAAAGCGAGATACCTTCCCCGGAGCGAGCCCAGCAGCGCCTGGTCCCTTGAACAACCCCAGACCTTAACTTGGGCCTCCCCCTCACTTTGCCCGACACTTAGTTGCTCGCTGTCTAGGTCGCCGTCCTGGAGCAGCAAACTCTCCTGTCTCTGCCTTGGAGGGGAGCGACGCCCGCATCCCGCCGCCAGGCACAGGCTGGAGAAGGAAAAGCCCGCCAGACTCTCCGCACTCACCTTCCCTCCGAAAGCCGCCTCCCCCCCCCCCTCCATCTCCCCCCCCCTCCCCCCAGGGCGGAGAGCTACCTCTCGCAGAGCCGCTGAAGACCCTGGCAGCCGCCTCTTCCTCCTCCCTTCAGTCTGTCTCCTGCGCGCTGAGGCTGCGTCTGCTCCTCCACCCTCTCCTTTCCCTCCTCGGCTGCAGCTCGTCTGGCTCTCCGTGACAGCAGGCAGCAGACCCGGAGCCGCGGGAAGGAAGGAGAGGGGCCGCGGGAGAGAGGGAGGGAGGGGGAGAAGGGAGGACGAGCTTCCTGCCCAGCCCCTCGCTCGCCTTATTCGCAGCCTCTACTGACACCTGCAGGGTCGGATGTGCAGAGGGCCAGTGGCGAGGGAAGAAAAGTTACTTCACCCGCGTGGGCTTGCCTGGGTTTTTGTGTGTGTGTGTGTGTGTGTGTGTTTTGTTTTTGGTCATATTCCGCCTTTCGGCAAAGAGCAACCCACGCGGTGTTCGGCCACCCTGGTGCAAACTCCTGCGCACCCTTCTCAGGTCTGTTGTATTCGGGGAGCTTTGTCTCCCCACCACCACCCATTCCGAGGGCCCCCCCTCCCCCCGGGGGGGGGGGGAAATAATCCCCCCCAAAGGGGAGGCCGCGTCTTCAACCCTCTCCAAGTTCGCTTCGGCCTCGGCCTTTTTTGAAGCGAAGACGCGGGCGGGGAATCTAGGTTCAAAGTCGATTTGCTTCCCTTCGGCTGGAGGCTGAGAATTTCTTGGGGAAATTCTGGGAAATACTTGGGGGGGGGGGAGGGGAGAGGGGGGGGAAGAGAGAAATCTGTTGAAAGAACCGGCTTCCAAATTTCGCCCTGAGAGGCGGTTCCAAGCGCCCTCACCGAAAGCAGGGAGATGCCCCGCTTCGGTTTCGACCTTCCTGCTTCGCGCGCGAAAATCTGTGGAACGCTTTTGGGGAGGCGATCGTCCACGCAACTCCTCTTCGGCGCTGTACTTTTTGTAAAAAAAAAAAGGACCCTTTTAGGGAGAATATCGTCCAATTGCTCATATAAGCACATCGCCAAATAACGCACTCCTTAGGACTTTGCCCAACCCGCAAGAAAAAAAAGGGTTTTTGTAGCTCCAAAAGAAGCCGTTCAAATGCACATTTCGACAGTTGGGGATGATCTTTACTGACAATAACTTTCTACAATTGCCATGTTTCAAAGTTGAAGCCTCCAGGTGTGTTTTGATTTCCACACAATCCCCAGCCAGCACAACCATAAACAGTGTATGTTCAACCCAGCAAACTAGTTTCATCTTCCTTGCAGTGAAATAAAACAACCGAGTTTAGAAAATAAACTATGTTTAGCATGCTCTTTTTTATTGGCCTTTGTTACCTATTGAATAAAACTAATCTTATTTCCACTGATTCTCTTTTCTATGGGACTCAATTGCAAAAATCTATTACATGTGCCCTAGACCATAATTTTGTGTCTCTTCACATAGGTAAAAGACAAACTACACACAACCAAAAAAAGAAGGACAACATAATTTCCAACCCAAAGCCAGTTCATCTAGCATCCTAATTTAAGGCTAGGGAAAATTTTGGCTATGCTGCTCAAACATTGTAGGAATTGCAGCAGCAAACACATTGGTGATACCAACCTGGTGTAAAATGAAGTATTCTTTGAGATGAGATGCATGGACAAGATAGCAATAATACTATAGAGCAGGGGTGTCAAACTCACATCATCATGTCAGCATCACATGTTGTATTTAGGACCTTTTCCCCTTGGCTAAACTGGGTATGGTCAGCATGTGACACATCCTGCCTGTGGGCCATGAGTTAGAGCCCTGCTGTAGAGAAAAGTTTGTCACTGCCGGGATGCTGTTTAGCTTCCCAGTCAACTACTAGAAAGTCCTGGAAATCATCTATTCACTTACTAACTAGTTTTAGGTTAATCTCAGAGCAGCCAGATGCTTCCATCTACTGAAATCAGTTTCTAGTAGATTACACTAAAGAAATGTACAGACTTCAAAGACTAACTTGGTTGACTAAGTTCTTAATAAGCTTTATTTAGGCTGGATTGCTGACCTGTGATAAAAAAATTTAAATTTTTCTAAGAAAGCTTTTCTTCAGTATAGAAAAAAGTCTTAACAGTTATTTCTACTTGTCATTGTTTTTATGAATGCTAGAAAGGTTTACCTAAAAGATTACCAACACATTGTAACAACAACAAAAATCCTACAAATCTTCCTAATATATTAAATGCAGACTAAGAACTGTTATTAATGTTTCCAGCTTTGACAGGTACAAACAGAGCTAGGAGCATACAGGGATTATTTGATCTAGTTGCAAGTTCAGTCAGAATGGCCTGAACTGGTGCCATTGCAGTGATGCTCAGATCCCAAGGAAGAATTGGAAAAATTTCTGTTATATTCTACCCCAATATAATACGGAGAAATTAGTTGCAAAGTGTGTGTATTTTGCTGGTATTGTACTATGATGATGTTAGCCATTATAGTGCCCCAGAATTCCAAAATCAGAACTGGAGCTTTATTGATGCTCAGGATTGGTCAGAAAGATTCAAATCAAACACTATCTTGCCACTATCTTTTATTACCTTGCCTCAGCTCAGAATTTGGGGGCTTGGCTGCATCCAATGAGCTCTTATAAAAATGTTCGTTACCAGGAATAAAGAAGTATCTTGTAGATAGTTATTGATACAATCCTTCATGTATACTACATGATTTTAAAAAATCTTTATTGAATACGTAATTTATTCTTTCCAGAATGATTACTTAAACAATGGTTACATGTATAGCAATTCTAAATGAAGGACACAAATTTAAAAGATGGTATAAAAATTTGGAATGTTAAGAACATACTATGGCTAAGTACTCGATTAAAATGATATACATGGTGAAGTATAATACATATTTCCAACCCATCCCCCAGACTTATAAGATGCTCCTCACTAATAGTAAGATTCTCATCTCACCATGTCAGATGACATAGGAAGACTGATGGTTCCCAAGTGCTTACTGCTTTTAGTTTAATAAAAGCAGTTATATTCTCATCTTCGTGTGGCAATTAATTGGAAGATTCAGTCGTTTTTCAGTCTAGCAGAGTGTAAAGTTCTGTGAACAAGTGAGCACAATCAAGGTGATGTTAAATGTTGATACTTTAATATTAATACAATAAAAACACCAAAGCAATGTTTATCAAAGAAGTAAGATAATAATTACAAAAAATTACAAAAAGATAGTTTAATGGTATACTTTAAAAAAATTCAAAGTGCTATCCTGATTAGAAAACTGGAAAATAGAAGTAGCAACAACATTTCTCTTATTGTCTGAATTTCTAATTAGATTGCTTGCAGTAACAGCTAGCTCTCAAGTCAGTTCACTTTTTCAAATCATGGGATTCTTTCACCAAAGCACTAATAAATATTCACCAGCTATACTTTGACAGGCCATTATACATACTAAGGAGTACAGATAATTTATCTACATGTGATTCAAGTGATTAAAATGTCAGATTTTGGGTTGAGTATTGTGTGACTGTTAGGAGCAGGGCTTGTGCCCAACATGAGTTAATTTGCTAAGATGGCATGATAAGCTGCCTGAGGCATGTTGGAAGTCGAGAGTAAACAAAATGGGTTTTAATACACTTGTAAGAGGGCACTTCAGTTTAAGTCTCTCTTTTTCTCTCCCACCCAACTCTCCCCCCTTTGTCTTCTAACTATTAGGTGGATCAATAGAACTCTTGTAGTCTTTTGTCTGTGTAAACCATATCAGAGTACAAAAGCTTGGAAAACCCAAAGGAATTTTGAAGCCTATTCACACTATTGCATTGAAAGTGTGGGTGGTACTGCAGTTCACTTGTCACCAGGAGCTAAAAAAGTAATAATAATTAAAAAAACAAATTAAAATAACAATAGAGGCATTTTTTAAAAGGCAGCTTTTGCCCTGAAAATATATGAATCACAAATCACCTTTGATTTGATGTGATCAGGTGATGCCCAGTAGTGAACACCGACCACATGAGAAAAAAAAAGCGAACATTGACATGGTATTTAAAATGGCTGGTACTCTTGTTTAAAGTGGAATGCGCATTCCTACTGATTTCAGCGGTCTAGATAACAACAGATAGTCCTCGACTTACAACCAGTGGTGGTATTCTACCAGTTTGGCCCAGTTCTGCCAAGCCAGTAGTGCCGATGAGCAACAGAGACTGAACCAGTTCTCTCCGATGCTCTGCTGTTGGGCCCACCTGCCCGCCTGGGCTCCCATACTAACCTTCATTCCCTGCTTTTGAGGCACAGCTGCTTTACGTGGCACAGCAGATTGTTGCGCAGCAGCTGCTGAAGCAATAGGGAGAGTACAGGATTGCAGGTGGTGAGTCGGAAAGCCTCTGCACCTGCCAAAGTGCACATTTAGTGCGCTCTCTCAAGCAAAGCACAAAGTGCTCCCACCAAGCCATGCCCACCGAACCGGTGGTGAAAAATTTTTTGAAATGCACCACTGCTTACAACAGTTCATTTATTACTGTTTGAAGTTACAACAGCACTGGAAACAAGTGAGTTATAATAATTTCTCACACTTACAACCATTGTAGCATCTCTATGGTCACATTATTTTATTTGGATGCTTGACAACTGACTCACATTTATGATGTGTCAAAATCCCAAAGTATCCCAAAGTCATGTGAGCCCTTTTTTCTCTTTTGACAAGCAAAGTCAACGGGGAAACCAGATTCATTTAAGAACCATGTTATTAATTGAACAACTGTAATGATTCCCTTAAGAAATGTGTCAAAAAAAGGTTGTAAAATGGTGCAAAATTCACTAAACAAATTTCTCACTTAACAACATGAATTTTGGGCACAATTGTGATCATAAGTTGAGGAATACCTGTACAGTACATGCATTGGGTTTCAATCAAGATGATCCTACTATTTTTGAGTTTTGCTATGCACTGCTGGTTTGTATATTGTTATGGCAACATCCTCCACTTCAATATTTACAAGTATTCCACAACTGGGTTCCATTCAGGTACAGGTGGCTCCCATTTAGTGGGAAATAATCTTTCAAATGCACTTCAAGATCAGTAAGAGTACTGATGAAATTATTTGCTGCAAATATGGGACAAATATGTAATCTGTTTCTCTTATTGACACATCTTGATAAAATAGTTTAAATTTATCTGAATGATGCATGAGTACTTTGTAATGCTTTATGAATTATGTCTGTGGGAATTTTTCATTGAAAACGTTATTTAAGTTGCCTTTCATTCAAATATGTAAAATGAGAAATTGCATTCTTTAAATAGAAATTTCCTTCTGGTAAATGATAACTGCTGAATTACAAAAGAACAGGCACTCTGTGTCCAGTGATGAGGTTCTAATCGTTCTATTTGGTCTATGCAATGTCCATAGCCCACAAACAAAAGAAAAAATATTCAGAAGAAAAAATCTGAACCAAAAAGAAATTTATGCTTCTCATTAAAGGCTTGGATGGATTTTCCAGGAAACTTTTGCAAAAATGCATTTTAGTGACTTCATTCAGTACAATATTCCTTGTAGGTGTTATAAAACTGTCCCTAACATTTTCTGGCATAGATTTTACATGTTCTGAAAGAATTGTATTATCTCATAAATGCACTATCTAGCAACTACAAAATAAGCATTTGAATATTTTTAGTATCAAGCAAGTTACAGAGAACATTCAATGATCTTTTTCACAAACATCTTGTTCCAGCTGTAACAGACCTTTTGATAAAAGTTTCTTTAACTTTTTTTCTCCTCCTAAACACTATTTACTCCCCTGTTCTCAGTTCTTTGTAGCCTTCTAATCTCTTTTTATTTCTCTGACACAACCACAATACTCCATGACATACTGGACAGCTTTGACTGGTGACAGAATGTTCACAAAGAGAGAATTCTATGCAGGATGAGTATTACCTACCGCTACCCTATAGGATATGTGAAAGAAAGGTAAAAAAGGAAGTAGCCTAGTAACCCTCCTGCTGATTTTATTTCATTACAGGGGACTATTTTCTTACAATTACTTACCTAATGAACCTGCTGTTTATTAAAGATTCAATATGGCCCTCAGCATTCCAATTTGAAAATCATACAAATTAACACAAAGAGTTTGAAGACTTGATTCCCAAGTATGTTCCGGAGAACTCCTTCCAACTTCATAGTGTATTTGCCAGAGAACTTTCAAGTGTCCTCAAGGAACAAAGGACATTTCCAGTGCTATTAGTGCAGCTAAAATCCACACAAGCTGAAGAGTGGGGAAAAAAATCAGAGTTATATAACTACCTCATACACTCATATTATGGTTTGGGAATGAAGGAAAAAAAGGGGTCACAGCTATGTACTACTTTTTGGTGTTTATATTACTGGTTGATCTCTTATAAGACAGTGTAGAGATTGGTTTAAGGCAGGCATGAGCCTCAAGCATCTAGAGGTACTCCAAAGTTGCCTACCAAGGATAAAAAAATTGTCTCCAGCGCAATATTTTGTTCAGAAATAAAATTTACAAAATTCAACAGGGCTTAACATATCTGTTATAAAAGTTTAGCTTTACATTTGAAAATTTAAAATCCTTGCCCATATTTCACTGCTTTTAAAAACCATCTAAAAATAAGATTATGGTTTCTACCAGAATGAAAACCTGAACACACTTACAATGGCTCATTTTTATGGCTTTTAATTTTTCTGTCATGTAAAGAAGCAGATTCTCAAACAGCTTCATAGAGGTAGCACTCCTTGGCAGGATGGCTTAATACTCTCCTCTCTGTTCTCCATATTGAAGCCAGCATTCTCCACTGCATCTAAATCCTTCAGGTTTACTTAGGGGACACCTAGCTGAGATGTTGCAGTAAGACAGATATTGGAATATTCTCTCACTCCCTGGTATGTTATTATCCCAACAGACTATTTAGTGCTACTACTCAAAGCAGAAATAGTTGGTTATCTTCTGGTTTGATCTCCGAGATTGTCTGTTTTTAATTGCTTGGATGGTACCCAAGAAAGTCCTGCCTTCATCGTCTCCTCCAAGACAATGGAGAGAGACTGAGAAGAATATAATGTCTGTTCTCACAGAGATGGGGGGTGGACATGAAAACTACTGTTAACTCCATAAATAGCAGAGTGGGTGCTGTTGAAAATAGTATTTGGGCAGGAAGATTGTGGGAAACCTGCTGATACATCTATAGCTTATTTCATAAAATTCTAGTAACACTTCTAGGAAACATAATACACATAAACTGCAGCTAGATCCAAACAGAACAATCAAATAGAGATTTCTTATAATCTGCATATCTGTAGTAGAGACTGTAGCACCAATGCTCATTACAATAGTCAATGATCTGTCAAACAGTATTGACTGCCAAGAGTTTCAACACAGGTCACACAATTACTTTACTGTTCTCAAATCAGCTGGAATCAAGTGGTCTACTTGGAACCATTATATATTACTCCACTTCTGGACAGATTTAACGGTTACTTGTGAAAGTATCCAGAACAATATGCCTGCCCTTGAGACAATTACTGTATTAAAAAATGCTTTGTAACAATGTTATCATTTTTAGTCCATCTAAAAGAAATGATTTAATTGAAAACATTCACAGAATCTTTGCCACTTTTAAACATACAAATTTTAGTTCAATCTTTTAACATTCCTTGATGAGATTTAATAACACCATTGCTATCTGGCCTGAGACCATATTATGGGAACTTGTACTGCAGTAATGAACAAATCAGGTATGGACACATAACTTTGGTAACATCTTTCGACAATACAGTTGAAAGTTATACATTTTGATTTTATTAGATACAAAATATTCATGTAGAAGATATAAAGAGGAGTTAGCAATAAACACAATAAAAAGTAAAATATTTAAAGAAAGCTTTATTTTTTTAAAAAAAATGAATTCAAACATTGTCATTTGAGAAGACATAATCAAAACAAAAGTTACTTACACTGCTGCTTTCAACAGCAAAAGTGCACTGGTTCCATGATAGCATACATTATAATAAATTTACTTTATTAAAATTTACAAACGCTTAAGTTACCCGTAAAGTTATTTTGTATACAAAAATGGAAATTTAATAATTTAGTCATAGTGTGCATGGTTAACAACGTATTTAACTATTTTTCTGCCAGACCCTCACCAATTAGTTGAATAGTAAGAGTTCCATTTTTATCTGTCTCAACCACCAGTAAGCATTTGAAAATGCCTGGGGACCTTGGTTTGAATTGGACTGGTAAATTGCAGTAGTGGTGACATCTGTGAGAGAAAATGTGTAAGAATTAGATAAGCATTTAACAGACTTCTTCAACTTATTTAAATTGAGAAAAACAAAGTTCTGGAGGTCTATTACCAGCAGAACATTTTCTTGTCATAATAGTATTTTACAGCTTGTCAGCTGATTGTGCTATTCTGGAGAAGAAACAGAAACTGTAGATATGGATTACATTCTTAGTTGTATACAAGTAGTCTTTGGGGTATGAGGCAGTTGGAACCAGGATTGCCATCATTAACAATATGGCTGTAAAGAATGTTGTCATGTGATCATTAATTTTTAGTGATAACAATCCCTGGAGACCCAACTGCTGTTGTTAACTCCAGGACACACAAACTGTTGTGTGGGAAGCAATGGGAGCCTGAGGTAAAGACTGTGGGATTGCTGCGGTGGGGGGGTGGGGGGGTGCGTTGTTGGCTGTGGATAGGCAAAAGGAGGCTGAATAAAAATGGGCACAGGAATGACGAAGAGAAGGACCATTAAGGTCCAGAGAAGGACCATTATGCCATATGAAAAGAAGCCAGAGGAAGGAGGGACCCAAGCAAATACAGGGAAGATGGGGGAAGATGGACAACTCATTGTATGGAGGGAGGCCAGGGGCATCTACTGGAGTGACTTGCGACCTTCCCTACTGGCTTCTGCACTGATTTTGTTTGCGGGTCAGACAGCAGAAAAGGCACAAATGGCAAGAATGCTGCAACTTTCAAAAGTACAAGCTAGTTGTGAAGCACCATTATCGCAGTTATATGACCATAGGAGTGGTGCAATGGCTTGAATTTTTAGGATTAGTTGTAAGTACCACTCATTCAATGCTGTCACAATTTAGAACTATGATAAACAAATGATTTTTAAGCAAGGACTATTTTTAGTTCATAATGATAACAATTTCTTCAAAAACATCAACACTATTCAAGACACCCTTACATGTCTGATAAGAACTGAACCGTGGTGGTGCAGTGGTCAGAATGCAATATTGCAGGCTAATTCTGCTGATTGCCAAGCGTTTGACTGTCATTGGCTCAAGGTTGACTCAGCCTTCCATCTTTCCGAGGTCAGTAAAGTGAGGACCCAGATTGTTGAGGGTAATATGCTGATTCTGTAAACCGCTTAGAAAGGGCTCTAAAGTAGTATATAAGTCTACGTGCTGTTGCTAACTAAGGGTACTTAGGGCAATCAAATAAAAAGAAGCTGTAAAATCCAATACAGAGTAGGCAATCTACAAGTAGTACCAAATACAGTACATTCCCAGACTGTCATGCTAAATTTGGGCAGCAAACTTTTTCATTTATCAATGCTTCAGTTCTGTTTACTGTGATATTGTTATACAGGTATATTCCTCTGCTGTTTTCAGTGGCCCAAATAATTATTTTAAAAATGTGAATCTATGAATGGAAAGATTGCTTGCTGCTGCCGTAGTTCATAGATAACCAGCATTTTCACTCCAAAGTTTAATATAGAAACATTTAAATGCACTCACATCACTAATGTACATATAAATAGCCCTCTGTTTTTCTTTCTCCCAGTGACTTAAGTAGGAGCACAAAAATGAAGAATGAAACAGGGATCAATTTATTTGATGGAATTTGATTACAGAATCAATAATCTAAGTCACGCTAACCAAGTGAGAAAGTTAATCAGCAGGAAAAAATTGTAGGTCAGTCTCTAGTGACTAAAGCTGCAGGTTGTACACCCATATTATAAACAGTGATTTTCTCACTGATTAATTTATGAAAGAATATTGTGGCTTACTTTGAATCTTCTACATATAAAAAAAAGGCTAAAACAGTGAAATATTTTGTAAACTTTCATTTTTACAAGTATGTAAACTTTTCAGATACCCACCTCTCTTATGAATTTCATTCTGTTGGTGCAAAATCCAGATTATTACTAATATTAAAATGTTTAACAATAAATGAAACTAATAATGTTCTTTATTATCAGTTCTTTATTTATAAAATCTAAAATCACTGGAATTTTGGAAGTAATTAAAGCAAGCCAAAGCTACAGCAAACATCAGATATATCTCAGTTTATAACTGTAACTGAACTTGCAATTATGGTCAATTATGGTTATTGTGGTTGTAAGTTAAAGCACCCATATGACCAGACTGTTATTTAACAATAATATGACCATTATTTTTTTGGCCTTTTCACAGGTCCCACCTTACCTATGAAAGGCAACTGGGTGATCTTGGGCCAGCCACTCTCTCTCAGCCCAACTCACCTCACAAGTTGTTGTGTGGAAAATAGGAGGAAGAAGGTGGGTTGTATACATTCATCACCTTGAGTTATAAAATTAGGTGAGATATGAATAAATATTGTGAATCTGGTAGATGTACATTAGTGAAATACCCACAGAACACGACAACTAGTTATAAAGCTAACCTGCCAGGCATGCAGTCATATGATTGGGGAGTGGGGCCAGTGTATCCATTTATGAAGGCTGGAGATATTGCCAGCTCAAGAACCACATAGAAAAATGCAGCCAAAGTTCAGTTCTTTATTTGTTCACACAGAATCTTGCCAGATTACCCTATATTACCCTCACCATCATGGATTTACCCTGAGAGATTATAGGAAGTGGCTATCCTAACTCTCTGTCTTTGATCCAGATACAAGTTGTGTTGTTTTTGTCTTGTCCTTCTCCTTGGATATATATGTTCTCTTCCTTCAAAACTGCTGTTTCAATGTAGTTTATCACACCACCTTCCCCTCTGTAGGCACAACCATCCTATCTATTTCATGGGCCATAAAATAACGGTTCCACGGCCATCTTAACTTCAAACAGTCATAAAATGACAAATTGTAAATAAAGGAGTATCTGTATGCCTTCTATCAACTCTTAAGAAAAAAAAATACATTTTCACTCACCTCAAGTTATAATGGGAATGCTTGATATAAAAAGGTTCTCCAGGACTTCTAAAATTGAGCTGTAATTTAATAATTATTTAAAATATTTTGAGTTATTTTATTTATTATCCAGCAAGTATATAATCCTTCAGGAGACATACATTTCAATTAAAACAGTCATATGCGGGTGCCAGGGAGAAAAAAATATAATAGCTAAACTTGGCCTACAAATTATGATATATATTTTAATATTAGGATTTATATTTCACATGGTTTCCAATTTTAATAATTACTTTTTACTGGAAAGTAAATTAGTAAAAGACAATGATCCAAATAATTTTAACATGAGAACAAATATTAAACATTAGGTAGGCTAGTGTGAAAATTTATCAAATGCAACTTTAAACAATGCTTAGAAGTCAATATACCTGGCAGGAAGCCATAGAATAATTCTTCATGCTGATTTTCAAAGTACTTGATTCGCCAACCTTAGTTGGAGGAAATGTATAGACGTCTTCTTGGGCATATACCCCTTTCCTGATTTTAAAAAAAGAAAAAACGTTAAAACAAAAATAATCCTTTGTTTTAATTGGTATTTGTAATTGGGAAGTTACTTAAAGCTACAGAATGTCTTCTATAAGACCAATCCATGTCACTGTTTAAGTCTTAAGGAACATCTGAATTATTTTTCATGCTCACAAAATAAAACTGCATTTTCTGTTTGGGATAACATTCAATAAACTTTGATGTTTAGAGATGTATGACTGAAAAGCACCATTTATATTTTATCATCATGCTAAGCCATATTTAACCATGGTTGTAAAATAATCATGTAGTAGTTTGGCTTGTATATAATGTTATATACCATAAATCAGGATTTATTAATCAAAATAGTAGATCACACATCACACTAAAAATCAAATCCTTGTACAAGGCAAATTTATGGCCTTGATTTTATTACATAGCAGTTTGTAGATCTTACAAAATGCTACGAACTAGAATTTACATTTAAAACATTGAGAATTTACTTTCTTTAGAAAGAATGAATATACAGAAATGTATTTTATAAATCATCCAATTTACATACCATATGTTGTGATCAAATATACTGAGGTATTCTCTTCTTTGTGATACATCTCGAATATTGATTTTTACCAATGATGATGTGGATACTTTGTTTTTTGATTGCTTACTGCTTAGAATACTCTGTTACAATAAATAAATTACAAAATATAATTAGAGAAGTGCTATGCTTTTTTAACCCATTAATTGTTCAAAAATAGAATCAACCAACTAACTTTATTCTACAGAAATTAAGAAAACCAGAACTACTTCTTAAAACTGATACTTTCATACTAAGGTTAGTCTCATACTTATTAGAGCATAGGAAAAGATGTAAGAGGTAGGTACTAGTATTTTATCAAATGCTGCTATTTTATTTTACAAAGTATGTAACATTAGATTTCACAGAAATATTCTATTTAAATAGTTCATTTTAAGGCTTTAATTAGAAAGCAATTAGACATAAACACACAAATTGTTTACCACAAATTGTTTTCCATTCTATGTAAAAGGAATCTTATAATTATGACTCTACTTCAAACAAAAGTTAAATATCTCATTCATATTCTTACCATTCCACAAAACTGAAGTCTATATTTGTCTGTCATATGAGGCTCATGCAATGGATGACACTCAAGATCCCAAAACTGAGAATAATGCCCTTTGTCTCTAGGTAGAAATGACACTATAATCTATCAAAAAAATTAGAAAATCATGAATGTTTGACTATTTTGCCAAACTTAATTGAATTAATAGAATTTGAACATTACATAATTTTATTTTTTTTTAAATTGCAAAACTTGTTTAATTAAGTTCACCCAATGAACTATGGGTGGCTTAGAAAATATAATTAAGAATTAAAACAATTTAAAACATAAAAAAATGAAACAAGACTGTCTGGACTAAAACAAACATTAAAACCAACCACATCTGCACTCCCCCAAACAACATATTAACCCCAGGCCTGAAACAAAGCCAGGTTTTAAAGGCTTTTTGGACCCATAGGAGACAACATGTTGTTTGTATCTCTAGAGGGAAGTTATTCCAAAGGGCCGGAAAAGAGAAGGTACACTGAATAGGTCTCATAAAATGACAACATTTAATGAAGGGATCTGGAATTTATCAACTCGGTTTAAACACAATGGGTAAGCAGAAACTTCAATAACCAGGTTTTATGCTAAAAAAAAAAAGGGCTCTAAAAGTAATAACCAGCACCTTGACTCCATGTGGAAGCCAACAGCCAGCAACGAAGCTTGCACAGCAGTAGTGACATGTGTCAATAATATTTGCAAAAAAATATTGTGGTCTTTAGTACAATATTGGTATTCTCTTTTCCATCATGCAATAAGATAATCAGGCATTACTGAATACAGACTTTAGTACAAGTCTCATATATGAAGGAAAACACAGTCCTTACTAGCAGAGTTGCTCTGCTCTGCTGACACTCTAAACTAATTTGTTTAAGCAGTTTTCTGACATAGCAGCAACTGGGTGAGTTTAGACATACTAAACTATCAACTATGGATTGGGGAATCAGGAGGCATATATATTTAACAAATAAATAATGCCTGTATCATATAGCTAACATTAAACCAGAAGTAATTTAATGTTGAGTTTATCTTGCCTTTTCTTTTTAGGATGTCAGAGGAAATTAACACTTCCTTCACTCTTCCTGACAACAACCATATAAGGTAGTTTGGGCTGAGAGACAATGAATTCCTCAGTAAGTTTCTGTGGCTAAAGATGGACTTCAATCTGGGCTGCCTCTATGCCAGAACAACATATTAATTACTAATCCCACACTGGCTCATTATGGCAAGGGAGAACATGTGAACTAGACTGTATTCACAAAATTGGCAGAGAGCTAATAGTGGTCCATGATCATAATGTCGCCTTTCTATGTACTCAGGAATTTCCCCCCAGCCATTTGGGAATATAAAAGCTGCATCTGTTGTATTTTACTATCACCTAGCGGTCACTATTAAAAATATATTATCCATAAATTGTTAGGTTGGGTGGCGGTAGGAGGGGGAGCAGGGGATAAAACTAATTGTAGATAATACAGATGGCAACAGCCTAATTTCCCAGAAGGAGCTGTCCTACTGCCTTGTCTTATGCCTCTGACCTGTTCCACTTCCTTACTTATAAATGTGTGTAGAAAACACTCTTCACTGTTTGAATCAAGAAAAGGAAAATATGCCAGAGAAAAAGGAAGATTTTTTTTAATGGACCAAGGACTTTAGAATATCAATATCCTCTGAAAACAACAGAATGAAAATGAACTTTTGATAAACTTTTGAAAACAAAGAAAAAATCTTGTATTTTAGGCATGTATTTCACCATTCTTTTCTGCTCAATTGCCAGAACTACCATAATATATGGCAAAGGTAACAAAGTTAAAATTAATCTTGCTAATAATGTATGGCAGATGACCCCTAAGGCAAAGTGTGATTCAGAGCACCCAAAGAGCATCTATTGGAAATACCTAAAACTAAGCACATCTTGCCCATGGTTTGCACATTTGCTGCAGAGTTTAGTCATGTCAACATAAAAACATAGTTGCTTTAAGGTCTGTATCTAATCTTAATTCCTGTTTGTACCTAATCATATTTTGGCCTTGAAAGTTTGGCTCTCAATATCCCCTAGTAACATGATTCATACAGAATGTGAAGGTTGGTAAACTATGATTTCTGAATGTATAAGGGGCAAAGATAATGGAATAGTAACTACTTCAGAATAATTGGAAATGTACAGCATTCATTTTGTACAATGTACTCAAAGAACATTGCTTTCATCTAAAGATAAAGGTTTCCACTGTCCAGTTGTTTCTGACTCTAGGGGGCAGTGCTCATCTCTGTTAACAGGAGTTTAGCTCTTCTATGGCACTTGCATCTTGAACCTGGGCTGACAAGTTCAAGGTCTTTAACCACTGAGCCATCACACCCTGCTTTCATACATTTAGGGCTAACTAATAAAATCTTACTGATATGCTTGATTTATTTTTAAAACAGAAGTTTCTACAGCAACCTGTCTTGAGGAACAGTTTTATCAACTATAACCTAGGAGTTTGGGACATCTTCTCTTCCTTTAAAGTTCCTCTAAAATTAGTTAAAAAGGCAATTAATTAATATGAACATGATCAAATAGTGCTTACTTTTTCTTTTCCACAAATTTCAAGTGTACCTGAAAGATGGGAACATTGGAAAGCAGCATATGTAGCTCTGTAAACATCTCCACTTTCATCAACATCCTAAAATAAACAATTATTAATAAAAACTATTAGTTATATAAAGCAGTGTTTAAATCATCTTTCATTGCATTACTTTTGATTGACTAAAGATGAGTCTCAGTAATATATTGATTTCATGGTGTAACCATTATGTGAAAAATGTTTTTCTTATCAATATTGTTATTATGAAACACTTAAAATTATTTCAACTTTTACCTATCTATCATTTCTTGATTCAACAATTGAATTTCATATGTATGTGAACAAACTAAGGTTGATGGTTTTAAATCTGATAGATACTGTCTTTAATTAGCACATTTTCCAAAGCATTAACTCTATATATTACAATATACAATATATCTGTCTGTAACCTTCAACAAGGTAAAACAGTCATAGGGCAACATTTTTTTAAATCAAAATACCTCAAATGAACTGTTTTAAAGAATGCATCCAAAACCCACTACTCCCATAGGAATCAAATCTCAAGGATTGTGTTGGCAAAATAGC
This sequence comes from Laticauda colubrina, assembly GCA_015471245.1. NCBI lineage: Eukaryota > Metazoa > Chordata > Lepidosauria > Squamata > Elapidae > Laticauda > Laticauda colubrina. The sequence continues at coordinate 64,024,873 of BLBF01000002.1, read as the reverse complement.
TGTGCAGCAGTGCCACACCACCGCAGTCCAGTGATGTGATTTCTGATGGGCCCTGCCAGCTTCCCACAAGCAAAATCAAGCTGGAAACTGTCTGGAAGTCAGAACTCACTCCTTCTGCCAGTGCTTTTTTGTCCACCCATGGACATTCTGTTTATCTCTAAAACAATGACATGGTGAATCGTGGGTTTTCTAGACAATTCTAAAGTGTTTTCTTAAAACAAAAAGGAGGTTTTTATTAAACAGAGTTTTACAAAACATTCTATCCACACCTGCTGTTCTGGTGATGGAACTACTTTTCTACCTACTGTACGTAGCAAACTTTTCTTGTCTGTAAGAAAATACTTTCTTATTAAAGCAATCAATATTATTGAATGATATATGAAATTGTTTTCTGTAATAATGTGAAAATAACATTTAATATAAATGATTTCACTTTCCAATTTGATGCAAACTTTTATATCAGCAATATGTAAGTTAGCAATAGCTGTAATTACAGTAGTACATATGTCCTGGTTAACTAGTTTTTTAATTGAATAAAAGCATGTTAACCTACATAGTGCTTTGAATAAACCATGTTTAATAAATAGTTGCAGAGAATGACTGCAAAAATCAGTAAAAACACAACACAAACTGCTTAAATGAGAAGATTGTTTCTTTACTAGAACTTCTGTAGAAATTTTTCTTCTATAATTTTTTTTATCCCAATCTTTGAAAACCAGATTTTATTTTACTAACCTTGACATACGGTGGTGCAAAAGAAGTCAAAAACCACTTCAAATTTTCATCTCCATTATTTTCAATTTCTAGGTATTTTTCTGTAAAATGAAATGGCCAAACAATAAAATGCTAATGGTAAATTTCACAGCAACCCATAGAAACAAGCAGTTTGTTGAACATCTAAACTGCTTATTTGGTCAGGAATGGTAAGAAGTTGTAGCTATAGTATTGTTGCTTTCCTACAGAAGACAAATATTCCTCCAGCATTTTCTGAAGGCTGAATCTGAAAAGTTGCACAGCAGTTCATGCAAGTATTCCTCATTATTTTTTTTTTACCACAATGGAATTAGAATTTCCATTGTTAAGTCGGGTACAGTTATAAAGTGAGATATAATTTGACCACATAATGACTTATAATGACAATCCCAACACTCAGCATTGTGATTGTTAACCGAGAGTTGCAGGTAATTAAGTGACTACCCATTCCAAGCCAAGCCATTCCAGATACGGTTTCTCCCAGCCAAAAACCACAGTAAGCGAAGGGACTGTCTTCAACTACCTCCACCTTCCCCTTATCTCTGCCTTTTGGGCTATCCTGCACTCTGCCTTGAGGGATGGCAAGAAACCCCAGGCTTGCAAGATTCTGGGCCTGTTTTCTACATCCTGGGAAGCTTCAGCTGCCCCCGGCAAGCATTCATTTGTCAACTGCTTTCTCTTCCAGTATCCTGGACCATTCTTTCACCTTTTGCACCAAGCCGCCATGGCCAAAGCAAAAGCACTTTGCTGCCTTTGGTGTCTCCTTTTTGGACCCTTTTTGCTGCCTTTGGTGCCTCCTTTTCAAACCTAGCTTCTCCCTCAAAAACTTTAGCCATATGTTGGAAATGTTCCTGAGAAAAGCTAAATCTAAGAAAGACACAGCAAAGACAGTGAAAAGATTTTGCAATAGCTCTTAGACTTATATACCACTTTATAGTGCTTTACAGCCCTCTCTAAGCGGTTTACACAGCCAGCATATTGCCCCCAACAATTTGGGTCCTCATTTTATCCATCTTGGAAGGATGGAAGGCTGAGTCAACCTTGAGACTGGTGGGATTCAATCGAGCCAAATTGCAGTAGGAGTAGCTTGCAGGACTGCACTCTTAACCACTGCAACACCGAGGCTCTTAATGTTAATGCTATAATTGATTTTTTATTTTATTCTCTCTGTATATAATGTCTGTCTCTCTCCCTCTTAGCACTAAAAACATGTGCCCCAAGGATACCAATATACCTTAGTTTGAATTTACCTGAATATTCCCCAGATTTTGTCTCAGGAAAAAATATGGTCCGATTTTTTACTTCAAGTTTGGTCAGCTGTTTTTTCTGGCATGGTTGTATGTGAGTAACAGTTAGTTCAGACTGTTGCTGATGAACATCCATTTTAGCCATTAGTGAGCTCTTTTTAGATAACTTCTCAGTCATATTTTCCTGAATTTGAACCTTAACAAGCTGTACATAATAGAAAGACATAAAATTCATACCTTTTTCTGATTTGTCTCAAGTTTATATATGGGATACCTATTTAGAACTGCCATCTAAGACACATACCCTAACATTTAGAAATAGATTACTTCAATTCAAGTGCAATGGGAAAATAATAAATGTAATCAGCTAAAAAGCAATCCTATCAATAGCTTAACAGAAAACATGAATTTAAATCTGTTTAAAGTATTTGTTGCACAACAGTGGAATTTACAATATCATTTGTAGACTGAAAGATTAGCGCCTTCTTGCAAGTTCTCAGGAGAGCATAGTAAAATATCTTGATTCAGATGCTATTGAAAATGTTTCTTTTTTGAAAATATTAATGATCCTGTGGTTTTGTTCTATTTTTTAAATTAAGAATTGTTAAAGGTATCAGATTACTGAATACTTTCCCCTATTAATGAGTTTATAGATATAAGTAAAACTATATATTTTACTAAATATATATTTTATTTATATTATTGTTTTGTGGAAAGTAATAGGCATTAATATTTGTTCAAGAAAGAAAGATATTTTCTTAAATGGATCACTTAAAAAGAGAGTATTTCAAAAAGTCTTCATTTCCATTTTTCCTGATAAGGGTTTTTTAATGGAGAGATGGACCAGTCTGTTTGACATTATGGTAATTTAAGCTTTGCTAGAAAACTAGACAATATTAGAAGAGAGTAGTTTCAATCTATGATGCAAGTCAGAAGTCAGATAGCATATTTTCCAACTAACAAGTTTTATTAAAAGATGTAAAGTTTGTGCACTCTTGTTTCACTTAGGCAATTGTTAGTGTTTAAATGCAGCTCTAGAATGCTGATGTCAAAATCATAATTTGATTAGTTTTTAAAAACTGACTTGTAGAACCAAGATATTTCTGATGTATTTTTATTTTTGGTGATTATATATTTAGACCTATTAATTTTTTTTAAATATACTTTTTACCAGATAATTATAAATAATAGTTTTAATCAATTTTTTGTTTTTTTAATGGATCATGATACTATTTCAAGTAATTTATATTACATACATGGAACACATTTTAAATCTATATAACATTTGAATCCATAACTAAAAGATTATATTTTTCTTCAGTCTTTTAAAAGAGTTGCTCCTGATTTTAATCTTTGATTAATTAGATCACAGTGATATAAGTTTTATTGTTATATCTAATCAAGCTCCCATAACATTGTTTTTTTGGAAGTCTGTTTTATTAATTCAATATAGTTTTTAAAAGTGCAATTATTAAATATATATATATATATTTAATAATTTAAAATATGTTTTTAACAATCACCTGATTTAATTACGTTTAATTAAACGTTTTGGATATTTTTATGAATTATATATAGCAATGGTCACCAACTGGTGGGCCGCGCAAAAAATTTGGTGGGCTACAGAAGAAAAATTTTGGTGGGCCACAGATTAATTGCTGAAAGTAATTAATGTGTGCTGCGCAGTTCTCTCGCCTCCCAGCTCTTCGAGAGACCCCAGAGTCAGGTCCCTGAGATGCACGCACTATCCAGTTCCCACACATGGCGGCGGCAGCAACAACAGTCCCCACCCTCAGCATCCACTATTAGCTCTCCCCATTAGTTTTCTAGCTTTGAATTGCTCCTGCCTCTTTCCTCCCCCCCCCCCATGACCACATGCAGGCAGGAAAGGGAGACGGAGCCATGTGCAGCTTTCCACTCTTCCAGCCCTCGCTGACTCTCCCAACATCGAAGCCTCAGAGACGCAGGCAAAGCCAACGCAGTGGTAGCGCCCTGAGTTGCTATAGCATGCTCAGTTAGTTAAGAATCGCCCTACCCAGAAAAGGAGGTGCTGGAGGAGGAGGCAATAGTGGAGAAGCAAGCAACTCAGGACGCTACTGCTGTGGCAGCTTTGCCTGCATTTCCAAGGCTTCAATATTGGGAGAGGCAGCGAGGGCTGGAAAAGCAGAGAGTTGCACATGGCTCCATCTCCCTTTCCTTTCCTGCCTGTACGTGGGCATGGGGGAAGGGGGGGGTGAAAATAGAGAGCCAGGAGCAATTCAAAGCTAGAGAACGAATGGGGAGAGCTGACAGTGGGCACTGGGGGAGGGAACAGTTGTTGCCACCGTGTGTGGGAGCGTGCATCTCAGGAACCTGAGCCGGGAGGTGCAGGAACTGCAAGTGGGAGTGTTTAGTGGTTTTTAAGATCTCCCAGAACGTGGTAGATTGGCATGTTGTAGGTCTCAGTGGAAGAGTGAGTTTGTTTCATTTCCTTTCCTCCCCTGGTAATGCGAGAGATGCTCTCTCTCTCTCTCCCCCCTCCCCCAAATAATCACTGGCTGTGGCTGGGTTTGGCAGCCAAAGTGCCCCGAGGGACCTTTCCTTGCCTGTCTCCAGGAGAGGCTGGAAGAGCCACCTCCCCCCCCCCCCCCAGCTTTTCCTCAGCTGCAGATCTCAGCTCTCTCAATCTTCCACCTGGCATCTGAAAGGCTCTTCTGTCTCTTTGGAAGGTGCAGGTGGGGGGAGGCTTCCAGCCCAAAATGTTATATGCGTTATCATTAAGCATTTATGTTTTTGTTATAAGTGTGTGTGTGTAAAATTTTTATATTAAATATTATTTTACATATAGCATAGATTTTCACGGGTACGGGTATGCAGGTCTTGGCGTGTTCGGGTCTTTTCGCGTGTAAGATTGAGAGCATCTTGGCAAGAAGCTCTCAATCTTACACGGGAAAAGACCCAAACACACCAAGACCTGCACATACGTGTGTATGTATGTATGCATGTATGTATGTATGTATGTATGTATGGTATTCAGCTTTGTTTGGGTATTTTCCCATGTCATCATTGTTGTGCTTTTAAAGTTGTAGCAACGTTTTGGCAGAATCTCATCTGCCATCATCAGGCTTCTGCTGATGATCATCATCAGCTGAATACCACACATGTAAGTACCCACGAAAACTAAAGAAAAAAATATATATGTATGTCTTCTTAAGTTTTCATGGGTACTTACATGTATGCTGTTCAGCTTTGAGAAACAACTACAGCCCCATGCTGAAACTGCATCTTCACATGTACAAAACACTTCTTGGAAATGATCAAAGATCTACACGTGAACAAGAAGATCTGCTTGTAAGTTTTGACGTGGTTTCACTGTTCACTCAAGTCCCGATAAAAGAAACTCTAATCTGGTGATTAGTGTCAAAACACAAAGTCTTATTGGCACTTTCCATATCTGGAAAAATTAACCAAGAAGAAAATTATAACCAGCCACATAAGCAAAGAAATCCAACAGACGATCATCCCAAGAGAAAAATCTTCCAATGCCCCAAACTATACAGCCTCCCAAAAATACACAAAGAAGGCATACCTCTCAGACCCACAGTCAGCTCCATAGGAGCACCATTACAAAACCTAGCTAAACACTTAGCAAAACAACTACAGCCCCATGCTGAAACCGCAGCTTCATATGTACAAAACTCATACCACTTCTTAGAAATGATCAAAGATCTACAC
>BLBF01000002.1:63908355-64014159 GCA_015471245.1 Laticauda colubrina | reverse complement strand
AATACAGAAGCCTGATGATGGCAGATGAGATTCTGCTGAAACGTTGCTACAACTTTAAAAGCACTACAATGACGTGGGATAATACCTGAAAGAAGCTGAACAGCACACTTGTAAGTACCCGCGAAAACTTAAAAAAAACAAATATAATTCATTTTTCTTGCTGTAATAATCCACCCCAGTATATCAAGGTTGCCAACCTTTTGGATCCCAGGGCCCACCAAATTCATATTTTTAAATCCTGAGGATCAGTAATATAATTTTTTAAAAAATATGAATTTGGTGGGCCCTGGGATTCAAAAGGTTGGCAACCTTGATATACTGGGGTGGATTATTACAGGAAGAAAAATGAATTATTACTGTATACAGCAAGAAAAAATGAATCTCAATCAAATAAACTGGAAAAATAACTCCTATTTTGGAATTACTAATTTCATCTCTATGTTGTATGTTGAATGTTCCTTAAATGCTATAAATCAGAATTATTGGGCATAATGATAAAAAATCATTAGTGTTAGATTTGGAAGCCATATTAAGACCAGATGCTCTCACACTGCCACATTTTAAGTCTGGGAAAATGGGACAGGGGAATTTCTTGGAGTGTATGTTGTTAGAGATAACTTTTTTTTTTCTAATTCAAGGTCATGTTATTTTGTGCATAAGTGAGGGAAGTTTTAAGTTAGGACGGATGGTGATTGGGGCATGTGATGTGATGATTGGTGCAGGAGATGGATTTGTAGTTTTATTTATTGCAAGGAAGCCTGGAACTTTCAGATTCAGGTTTCCCAGTTGTGCCAGTTACATTCCAAAATAAAAGGAACTTTTGAGAAGATGTCTGTCTCAGAGTTATTGGATGGAGTGGAGGTTTGCTGAAATACTGACATTTAATTTCTACACCGAAGAGCAAAAGAAACAGTTTTTTTCCTACAGTTGTAGGTTCCTAATTGTACAAATAGAACGGTCTCTCCAACAATTATATTTGACCTAATAACTAGATTCATTGGTTTCAAATGAACAAATGATTAAAAAAAAACAATAAATCTAAAAATTTGACAAGATCAGAATGATTTGGCTACACTGCTATTATTACAAGAGTTATTATTTAAATCATGCACAGGAATTCCTGTGATCCAGATGAATATTTTAATCAGATGATATATATAATGCATGAGTTTCTTGCTCCTGTTCTAAACAAGATATAACTGAAATTTTCATAAACAGATTTCTCCCTTATTTTTCTGGGAGTATAAAACAATAATACTAAGCCAAGTAAAGATGCAAAGATTACAAGATATGATTCGATGTTTTTGTAAAAGATACAGTTAGCTCTTTTTAGCAACCACAATCAGGACGAGCAACCCCATTGCTAATGCAAGAATCACTAAATGTAAAATCACGTGATCACAGTGGTTTTCCATCACTTCTCTGTTAGTCATTAAATAGCAAGTAATTAAGTGAAATCACATGACTGCAACATATGACTTTATTTCCATATTTTCCATTAAATCTTATAACAAAATGGTTGGAAAACATGCAAATTGAGATCACGTGATCACAGGATGCTGTGATGATTGTATGTTTGTGCTGGTTATGAAGCGCCTAAATGGTGTTCACATGACCATAAGATGCTGCAATCGTAATAAATGCAAGGTTTGGTCACAAAGCTGTCTGTTTTGCACCATTGTGATCAAATGGTCACTAAGCAAAATAGTCACTAAGCAAGAACTACCGGTAAATACTAAAAGTTTTATTCCAGTTTTTATTAGCTGAATTAAAATGTGAATCATGTGAGATGATATCCCATTCATGTGAAATGATATCCTTTGTCTTATCTTATATATCATCTGGTTTTGGAGACAGTACCCTATTTGTCAGGCAATCAATTAATATTTTGAATATAAAGGGGCAATGTAGAACAAAGATTGATATGAAGAAGATATGCTATGTCTTGTTGATATTGATGAAGATTTGCATTTAAATTTGCATGTACTATGTAACCATTTAAAATAGTCTCAATGTATTTTCAATTTGCAAAAGCATGTTCACCATTTTTCAGATTATCATTGTTGTTCCTATAATGTTGCCATATTCACTGGAATAAAGTTCAATAAACTGATGAGATTGATGGGGTTTGATAATCAATTAAGTCTCATGTTGGAATAAATCAAAAGTGCCTGAGTACGTATTTATTTATTTTTTCCATAACAGGTACAAAGCTCTGGGCCCTTCCAAACAGAGTTCAAAGATTCATATTTGTTATTCCATTGCAATTTTCTCTGCAGTCCCTTCCCATATCTTTCAGAAAATATGGATGCTTACAATATTAAAACTAGGTATGATATCATGAGTAACATTTTATTTTAGAACTTTGGCACATTTTTTTGAAGCACTTACTTTTTGTCCACCATCACAAAGTATGTATATAAGGCCACTCCATGGAAATATTGATTTATTATCTGCAAGTGATGGATTTGGACTCACATGAATTGAAATATTGCTCCTAGAAAATGAATTCAGTACTTAGTTCTGAACTTAAGTGAAATGAAAAAACTTAATATAATAACTTATAATACTTTGATTTGTATAGAAGAATCATAAACTTTCTTGGTTAAAGAGTTACAGTATAATGAAAAAGTTCATATGCTGGTGAATCATTTAGCAAAACATCCATAAAGCTTGTGCACCACAGATTAATTTTATTATATCGTACATAAAATAGCTGAAAAATATCCTTGTAGCGTGCAGCGCATCTGTGCATGTGCATGCAATCCCCTTGCCAGATGCTGCGCAATCCCCCTGCAGCGCACTGTGTGGTAGTGCATGTGTTCCCCTTGCTAGACGCTGCGTGCCTGTGCCTGCGCGAATGATCCCCTTGCAGCACGCAGTGTGTCTGCGCATGCAATCGCCCCCCTGTGCCATCCATCTGCACATGCATGTATGACCTTCCAGTGCATGCGCTGCCCATTTCTGCACACCCCTAGCCTCCCACGTATTCATGCCAGATACCCGACAATCAGGTGTTGGACAGCGGCAGCGTGTGCGCATGCACAGTGGGGCTCTTCCACGTGAGCTCTCATGTGCTGAGGGAAATGGCTCTGTGAGCCACTTCCGGCATGCGTGCCATAGGTTTGCCATCATGGCCACACAGATTCAGTTTGCAACTCATCAAGAATTACAGTCAAATGACAACATTAGGAGCCATACTTATGGCCATAGAAAAACTCCTATAACAAAATGTAATTAATTTGACTCACAGTCTAATTCTATGTATATATTCTGAATTCAATGACACTTTCAGGTAAATGAATACAGAATCAAAAGGCATTATCTATCTGTTCTCATTAAATATTCAGAAACAACAGAAGTACATACCCTGATTCAATAGTTCCATGTTGAGGAGTTACCGTGAGACAATGAGCAGGCCATGATAGTTCAAATTTCAATGATCGGTTTGAGTTATTCGTTATTTGTGTATATTTAGTAACTGTTTCACCACCTTTTGAAATAAGAATTGCATGTTCAGATATCTTCCACAAATATTTGAATTGCAAACATTTTATATACTTACTGTTAACTTAAACAAACTTGTAAATTTTGACAAAAATTATATCCATTTTTTCTGAATTGGTAACTGATTATTCAAGCTAGAGAATTATCAGATTCCAAGATCCCATTATCTTGTATGATTAATAATTTTCAAATATAAGACTATATCAACAGGGAAAAAGTCGCAACAATATTTTTATTTTGTACTAAAACTTGTTAAGTTACTCACTTTGAAAAGGAGCTGTGAGAATCATGAATTCTGGTTGAAGAGTCCAAGTTTCATGAGAAACAAGAGTATTTTCATTTAGGCCATCATTTTTTGAAGATAGGGCACAGCCATGAGGTCCTTTTACAGGTAGTACATCCAGAGTCATAGCAGATTTCTCAGGAATACCAGGTCTTTAAACAGTTAAAAACTAGTTAATCACTAATTATTAGGAGAATAAAGAGGGAAAAGTGTAATTTAAAGACAATTACCAAGTTTTATGACTGTTACAACAGATGGTGATCATGGGCAGGCTCCACTAGGGTCATAAGCCAAATACTATCTATAAAACATTTAGAGCTAAATGAACAGAGCTCAATATCAATGATCTTGTAACAGAGGCTAAAGGGTAAAATGTCTTTTTTATGTGTATTTATTGTGTCTGTTTGTATTTAGATTTTTCTCTTTCTTAATATTGTGTATAGTGAGTCATCCAGAGCTATTGCTTTAGACAGCCACATAAATCTCAAAGAAAAGAAGACAGGTCCTCCCGTTCCTTGAAAACCAGTATGCTTCCTTTCCCCCTCCCTTCAAATTTCTCAACTTCACACATTTTCCAAGGGAGAAACCAAGAAATATTGATGTTTTCCAGCTCCTAGGTAAAGTTTTTCAAAACAATTCTAGACCCAAAAACTGTTCATTCCCTGGAATTCCTGAGAAAGAAAGGGACTTTAGGACCAAATCCATGATAGGGTATCATGTGAGAGTAATTTTACTCTTATTCTTGGGCTACATTTTCTAAATTTTATAATTTTATTCTAAACAAAATGAAACAAAGAGAAAAAATATCATGAACACATGAGTTAAAAATACATTTTATTCAGATACACTTTGTTAAAATTTACTGGTGCATATCAATTGACCACTAAGATCTATTTTTTAAATTTTATCTGTAATTCCCCTATTTAATAAGGAACTGTTTATTAGCAATTTTAATATTTAAATATTATTTCATTAGCAATTTAAAGCATTATTTTAAAAAAGTAAATGCTATTACCTCTCCAATGCTACTTGACGTACTGAAGATGGCCTAATATCAGATACGGTGCTTGCAGAATCATTAACAACAGAGAGTGTAATCTTTCGCATGTTTGTCAAAAAATACTGGAGATCATTTAGCTGTTGTGGAAGGTCATATACTAGAAAATAATTAATTAGGAAAACTGAATTAATGAAAGAAAAGCTACACCATTCCAATATTATATAATAATAACCAACAACATGGTACGAGCCTCTGGCTCAGTGGCTAAGAGTGCAGTACTGCAAACCACTTCTGAAGCCAGCTGCCTACAATTTGGCAGTTCAAATCCCACCAGGCTCAAAGTTGACTCAGTCTTCCATCCTTCTGAGGTGGGTAAAATGAGGACCCAATATGCTGACTCTGTAAACCGCTTAGAGAGGGTTGTAAAGCACTATAAAACGGTATATAAGTCTAAGTGCTATTGCTATTATAGTTTTGCATCCTATTAATAATCTTTATAGTTTCACCATATGTGGAACATGTTCTCAAATAATTTCACAGATAAAGTTCATGCTAATGAAAGCAATAACAAACTCTACATACAGGGTTGCAGGAATCTTCTATTTGTTCTGGACTTTTTGGAAAGGGATTGCATCATCTGAACAGATTTTTCTTAAAATTTTGTCCAAGTAATGACAATGGAAATAAGCTAGTGCCATTAAATATCTGTACCAATTCCTAAAATAATTGGTTCTCTTGTACATGGTAAGTGAAGTAGACATACAGCAATGTGGTGTGATGTGTTAAAGTATTGGAGCAACCAGAAGACATAGGCTTTACTTCAGTCACAAAAATCTCAATGAGTGACTATAAAAGAGTTAAGAGCTAACCCCAGAGAAGGAAGAAAAGAACCACTGAATGATTTGTAGAACAGATTACATAGTCCTAAAATGAAGCAAATATGAGAAACAAACTCAAAATAACTCAATTTTAGTACAAGATGAATCAAGAAGAATAATCAGACTTTCAGATTCAGTTCCTTTATTGACAATAAAGCGGGGTCTTGGTATCCCCTTCAAAGAAAATGAGCAAAGAAAGCAATACATTTTAAGTGTATACATATAATATAAAATACACAGAATTTCAGAATACCTTCTTCCACCAGGTCTTCTCCGAGAAATTCTTCATCAAATTTAATATTTACTACTGGATTATCAGGAGTAAGTATTTTTTGCAATTTTTCAGATTTATGTTGTATCGTTCTAAGTAGAAAATTTTAACATGATTTTAAATATACTATTAGTTTCATGAAGTAGTTGATAAAATAAAAAAAGTATGTAAAAATAGTGGTTCCAGTTGTATCAGTTTAAAAGCAGCATCCAAGACTACTAACAAGCTACTACTGAGCTATTCCTTGTTATATATATAAGCAAGATATAACAATGGATCAGTGGTAGGATTCAAATTTTACTACCAGTACTGTGGGTGCGGCTTGGTGGACATGGCAGGGGAAGGATACTGTAAAATCTCCAATCAGAGGTGGTATTTGCTGATTCTCTGGATTTCTCAAAATTTCTGCTAGCGGTTCTCCAGAACTGATCAGAACCTTCTGAATACCACCCCTGCAATGGATGAAATTTAAAATCAATGTAATTTTGATTCTATAAGGAAAAAGACATTATCCAATACTTTAAGCATTCATGGTTAACCTAAGAATCTTACTGAAATTATTTTCTTTAAATGCCTTCCATGGAATAAAACACTCAATTTGTTCCTTTATCCATCTACAAAAAATTCTGAGCAGCAATAATTTCATTTATCCTCTGCATGATGATGGGATTCAAAAAGTAAAGATTTTAGTGACTATAATAAAACTGTGGAGACTATAATAAAACGCATGAACATGGGTTTTTCTGCAACCAAAATTAATATTCTTTTTTGGTCTGTTAAAAGAGATTCATAATAATAACCTGCCATTTAGAATACATTTTTTAAAAATCATGATCTGGCAGGCCTCCAATATACATGAACTGTAAAAAAAATCAGAATCTTTCAGATTATTAAATACAGTTCTGAAAAATGCAGGTGGAACATAGACAACTGGAATCACTTTAGTCTAGAGGCTTCCCACTGGAGTCATCCGAGTATAAAACAGTTCCAACTAAGTTTCAAATTAAAACACATGGAAAAAATGTATTTGGGATGCTGTTATTCACTGTTTGACAATTTAACAATTGTCAGCACTGTTCAAGACAACCTCAGAACTCTTACATTAATGAATAATTTATAAAACTAACTGATACTTCTTAAATTGCCCTTTGATGCGAATAGCACAATTGACATTGTACTATTGGCATTTGATTAGGAATGTTAGTACCATCAACAAAAAATGAAGTTCACTGAAAGGCAATATTGGAAGTCCTCTGCTGTAGTACATTTTACCAAATTACAGGTTCAATAAATTGAATTATTAAATTTCAAAAACAGACAAAAACTTTATACAATATAGATTAAAAACTACATAAATTTCAGTATATGGAATTAATTTCCTGATATTTGAATTCATTCCCTTCCTTTGAACCAATTATCTTAGATGGTGAACAGAATGATTGTTGAGGGAATAACTATGAGTTTTTAAAGTTATTTTGGCTTTCAAAGAAACAGATTTTACCTGCAACATTGTTGTCTCAAAATTTCATCACCATAAAACAAGCAAATTGTAGACAACACTGATGAATTCTTGATTTCTTCAGAGGGAATATATGTAATTGCAATTTTCTGAGAGAGAGAGAGAGAGTTATTATTGTATTAAATTTCACATATTTCTGTAAGTGCTATAATATTTGATTAAAAATATTATAATAATTTGTATGGATACAAAACAAAAATATAATTGAATTGATATCTTGAAATGCATAAGAATTTACAAAGGTCATACGTATTTATCCAAGCAATTACATGGCTGACTGATTACCTGCTTCAAACCTCTCTTAAGGATGAACTTTTCTGGAAGAATTTTCATTGTATTTGGATCCATGATATTTTTTTCACAAATGTTTTTAAAACACAATGCTGTTACATAGGCAGCCCGGCAGCCTGTATTTTGTACAGAGAAAGTAGTATGACTTGTTTTACCAGGTACTAAATCAGGCAGTCCTAATATATATTTATTAGCATGTTTTTTAACATCTTCTAGTCTCACATTGCTTCTTCCTCCATAACCATACAATGGTATCTAAAAGACAAAGAGAAAAAAACACAAACAGAAATGACATTAATTGAAAGAGTCCCTTCATATTGCTTTTCATTTGCTTAGTTCAAGAAAAAAGGGGATCCTAAATTATGAAAGTGCATAAAGATCTTCAGGTACACCCACTTACCAAGTCAACACTATGGATTTAAATTACATAAAGGCACCATGTCTGAAAGATTGCCTTCTCTATATACTCAGCTATTTGGTCCTACATACTGTATATACTTTATATTGGAGGGATTATCAGAACATAAGAAAATCAATACTGTATGAACAAGGTCCATGCTCATGACACTGAATATAGAACACAAATAGCACAATGGTTAATCAGCAAGTATTTTTAAAACCAGATTAATTAAATATGTAATATTAATTGAATAGGTTGTTATTTTTTATTTATTAAACAAACATAGCTGCCCAACTTTAAGTGATTTTACGTGGCTTACAACATTTTACAAAATCCATCACATTATAAAAACCCATAAAGAACTCCAGCCCATCTCCCAGGTCAGCAACAACACAATCAAATCAGCAATCTGATTTTTCTTAATATATGTCTACAAAAAAAGTCACAAAATGGCATTTAAAGCTCTTTTATCTCTGAAGCCATAATATATTTCATTTTATTTTCCAAAAACTTTATTGATTTTTAAAAGACAAACATATACAAACAAACACATAACATAAAAACATAAAACATCTTTTTTGAAAGCAGCTTGATCCCAGGTTACATCTCTTCGTACAGACATAAATTCAAGTTCATGTTCACTTTTATATACTATTCCATATCTTATTATCATTCAACATTTTCTATATAGCTTCTCCCCTCTTTTCACTCTCTTAATTCTATTTTATTTATTTCATCTCAATTTAAATCATTATAGTTATATCCTTTGTCTATCCTGTTTCAGCTGTCTATTATGTTTTCTCAATAACACAAAATTTTTCCTGTAATCACTGATTGGAGTATGACGCCTTTAACCCCATGTCACACTGCCCAACGGATGCAAAAAGGACACAGCGGACGAGCAAAATGTTCCATCCGTTGTTATCCGCTCTCAAAAGGGGCAAAAATTTGCATAACTGGAGCGGATAACACGGATGCATGGAGGACGCAGGGCGGATGCAGGGCGGATGCAAAGCGGATGCGGAATGGAAGCCCAGCGGATGGGAGCGGATGGCACGTCCGCTAGGCTTCCGGGGGACCTCAGCAAAGCGGATGCGGAACGGAAACAGCGGATGCAGAACGGACGCCGAGTGGATGAAGCGGATGCACAGCGGAAGCCTAGCGGATGCCTGGCGTTAATTGCGCATGCGGGGAGGATGCATTGCGTCAGCCCCACGGATATAACGGAAGCAGCTCGGAAGCAGGTCGCCATTCAGAGGAAAGACCTGCTTCCAGACACATCGACTGCCTTGCCTGTCCTGCCTGCATGTCTGCCTGCAAGCCTTGCTGCCAGCCTTGGTTCCTGCCAGCCTCCCTGCCAGCCAGCAACCCCACAACCGTGCGGAAGTACAGCAAGCTTCAGCCATCTGCTGCCAGCCCTTGCAAGAAGGACAGGGCTACCATCCCGCCCCCTGGCTTCACTCTGGTTCTGCTGGGCTTCTGCAGCACGGGCTCGCTCTTCTCGGGCTGGGGCTTCTGCTGCTTCTCCTTCTGGAGGAGCTGATGACAAGCACTCCAGCACCAGCCACCTCCAAAGCACCTGGACCCTTCACCCCTGAGACTGAGCGACCAAGAGGAGTGCCAGAGACTCATTTTTGTCTTATAGCTTGTTGTTAATAAAGTCTATTTTTGATTCACACACTTGCTTCATTTCTTTTTTTGAATAAAGTCTTGCTGGAAACTTTTAGAAATGGTTTAAGACTTTGCATGCTTGTGGGATGGGTAAGGATAGCTTTGGGATGGGTTAGGATACCTGTGGGATGGGTAATAGCTGTGGGATGGGTAAGGATAGCAGTGGGATAGATAAACCTCCAGTGCAAGCATAGTGGGACTGTATGGTCCATCCTCCCAGGTGCCACACCTATGGCCCTTTATTATCAATAACGATATAATCAATCATCCACACATGTCAACATAAACACAACTCTTTATTAAACACCCTGTTCATTGTAGGCCAACCAAACATACATGGCCCAATCTCATCCGTGTGATGAGACAGGCTGAAGGAAGCATCCATTAAGCATTTACCATCCTGTCTTGCCACTCCACTGCTCCAGCTGGGGAGTTGCACCAGTGTTTCAGGAGGTTGCGCTGCTTCTTCGCCTCACGTGAGGCTCTGTTGGGGCCTTGCACATCCTCAGTGTTGATCAGGTTTTGCCCTTGCCTCCATTCCCCAGCCTCCATGTCCCCATTGCCTTGTTCACGGTCCACAAGCCTATTCTGCAAGACTGGGTAGCGGGTGTGCATGAGATTGTGCAGGATGCAGCAAGCTTCCACGATCCTCCTCATGGTCTCTGGGCTATGCTGCATGGTGGTGAGAAGTACCTGGAACCAGGATGCCAAAGGCGTTCTCCACCACCCGTCTTGCCCTGAACAGCCTGCAGTAGAAGATCCTCTCTTCACGGGTGAGGTATTTGGAGGTGTAGGGCTTCATGAGGTAGGTTGTGAGGGAGAAGGCGTCATCCCCCACGATGAAGTAGAGCACATCTTGCTTGTCATTGGGCAGCAGGTCTGGATCTGGGAAGCCCACCATGAGGTTGCTTTCCAGCCCCTCCTTGAGGTGACTGGGGTTTTATACCTGGGCATCTGAAGATGAGCCGTTGCCTGAAGCATCGATGTACATGAACTTGTAGTCAGCATCGACCATGGCGAAGAGGATGATGCTGAAGAAGCCCTTGTAGTTGTGATAAGTGGACCCCGACTTGGCTGGCGCTTTGCAGGCCACGTGCTTGCCATCGATGGCTCCAACGGTGTGGGGGAAGTTCCACTTCTGATACCACTGCTCTGCAACTTTCTTCCATCCGTCTTCAGTGGAGGGGCACTGGAGGAGCTCCTCCATGTATTCTTCGATGATGGCCTGCACCACTTCTCTGACAACAAAGCTGATGGTGCTGGGTGGCACTCCAGCACTCCCAGCCGGATTGCATGCTCCTGTAGGTGGTACCTGAGGCCAGGTGGCGCAGAATGAGTGCCACCTTGAGCCCAGGTTCCAGGCTGGGCGGGAAGTTGGTGTTTGTCTTGGTCAACCTGGGTGTCAGGCGCTGCACAACTTCGTCAAACATGGCTGGAGGAATCCTCATGAAGTTCTGGAACTCCCGAGTGTCTTCGCTCCTGAGCTCCACCATCAGCTTGTTGTACAGTCCGTCCTCTGCTCTTCTGGCGAACCATCTTTGGACCCAGACTTTTTTTGGGTGCCTCCTTTTCTTCCCGTAGTAGAGTTCACAGAGCCTGTAGATGGTTTCGCACTGTTGCAGAAGGATGGTGGCTGCCGAAAGGACTTTGTCACAATCCACGGTGGACATGACTGGATGCTGTGGAAGAGGAAGAGTCAGATGAAGGCTGCAGAGGTCTGCACAGCTTGGCTGCTGTTCTGAAAGTGAGATGCAGGCGAGTTGCTCCCCCTTTTTATAGGCAGTGTAGGTGTCCCTTTGCATCCTCTAGGCATCCTCTAGGCATTCTGCAGACATCCTTAATATCCAAGATAGGTCCCCTCTGCAAACGTTTTTTCCATTTTAAACGCTTTGTTTCCGCTTGGCATCCGTTCTGCATCTGTTCTGCCTCCTCCCTGCATCCGAGCGGATGCGAGTTGCACGGATGCGTAGCGGATGCCTGGCGGATATAGCGGATGCGTAACGGATGCAGAACGGATGAACTGGATACATTTTCCGCGCAAAAGTTTTGGGCAGGCCAAAACTTTCTGAGCGGATGAAACGTCAATATACGGATGATGGACGGATAGAGAGGAAGCCAAACGGAGGCAGTGAGTACATTGCGTTTTCAAACGGATGGCAAGGCTTTTTGTCCGTTTCACATCCTCTTTGCATCCGTTGGTTCAGTGTGACATGGGCTTTATATCTTTCCCCTAAATTTAACACTTAAAATAATACGTAACTTTCATTCGGATTCTGCTTCGTACATTCTAAAGCTAAACACTATATTTAAAAAAAGAAAAAAATTATAAATATATAATTACAACAACAATCCATACCAATTGAACTCTATCGTTAAAATTAATATTCATTTTAATCTTAAACATTTTATACCTTCCTTTTCAAGTATGTATCATGCTTCTATGGGAACACTTATAAATTTTATGTAGTTGCTTCGCCCCCACTTCACTTATATTTTAAGACATTATGTAATTAAAATGTTCCCATTCCTTCTTAATTCAATTCTCTAATATTTCATTTATTTTGTTCAAAAAAAAAAAAAGAAATTTCCACTAAATTACATTGAATATTTGATCACATTTTATAATCGTGTTGTTCCAAATTTTCTAATATTATTTCTAATACAAATACAACAATACAATCTTATGTACTTTTGCAGAATCTCTTTTTCAGTTATATTTTTACCCATTATCTCTAAATAAGTCCTGTTTGTTTACATCTTGTTTCAAACCTTTATAGCTTCTCTTCCCTTCCTTCCTCCCTTGCTTCTCCACTCCTTTTTACCCCCTTGTCTCTTAATCTCTACCCTCTTCTGTATTCCTCTTTTCTGTTGCTTTTTGACATTGTGTCCACTTTTCACCTTATTTTTCCCTTTTTTGGTTGTTTTTTTCAGTCTTAAATTCTCCATTCTCTTTCTCCCCTTTTCCCTTTCTTCCCCAGATAAAGTTGCTTGTTCATTAAAGATGGCTTCTTCTTCATCCCAATCTTCTTGTTCTTGTAGTTTCTCATACATAGAAATCGCCATTTCTAAAAAATGAAAACGGAACCAAAAGAGCCCTTCCCTTCTTGTTCCTCTTCTTTATATTTTATAAATTCCATTTTCAGTTCATCCACAAATAATGCCAATGTAAGAAAAATTTTTTAAACAACCCAAATAATTTTAATAATTCAAATAAGAATTTCCAAAAGTCCCAAAGTCACCAAACAGTACAAATACACACAGTCTATTTCATTTAACACTTTCTTCTTTTTTTCACTTTCTCTTCCTGGGGTTGTAATTCAGTTACAAAGTTCCAATTAAAATGTGTCTTTTAGAAGTCTTGTTATGATTTTGTTCTAGTCTTTTAAATTCCAAGCAGTCTCCTCCAGCCAAATCTTAATCTTAATTCTTATCCTCTCCCTTCGCACTTACAGCATAAAAAAAAATTTTTTTCCAGTGTTCAGAAATCTTTATTGTCCCCTTGGCTTTAATTTTCCAGTTTGATTACCTGCTGATGCCAAAGTGGGTTTTTCCAATTTCTCATTCATCTGCTGTCACCGTAAGGAAGGAGAGTGAGAAAAAACAAACTTTCCCTTTTCACTTTCATTCGCTGCTTCTAGATCTTCTTAGGGAACAATGTATCTTTTTCCAAAATTTAAATTCCAGGATGTCTTGGATGTTGCTTCTCCTCCTGGTCAGCCAAAACTTTCACTTCTCAGCTTCCTCCTGCACATTCTTTTCCCAATGAAAGCTTCTTTGTGGTGGCCATTTCTGACTGCCGCTCTACCGCTTTTGGAAAAGGGAGTTAAGCCAGCTGAGGAGGGGGTGGACGACTCCCCCCGACCCCTGCTAGGTCTCACCTGTCTTCAGCTACCTCTATGAGGTAGCTCTCGCCCCGAAGCCAGTTGGCTCGGGGCACTCCAGCAACGAACGCAGCAGAAACCGCACATGATCGCGGATTCCTGCCGCCACCGAGCCTTGCAAACCGGAAGTCCTCCATAATATATTTTATTTTATTTGCACTTTTTTCTGCTTTTCTTAAGAAAGTTTATAATTGTGTCATTCAAATACATACAGTTTTACCACTGTGATACAAATCTTGTAATGTGAAGTAATACATATTTTAACATAGATGGGGATTATAATTTCTTGAGTTCTCATTCCCCCATATTAATCAGAACAAAAATATACACTCTCTCTATGTCAGGAAACAGCAGCTACAATGTATTACAATAGTGCAACATGGTCAGAGATTTAATTCAGACAGGCTCAGCAGATTATGTTAAAAATAAATTTTAAAATTTCGCAAATAGTAAATCTAAACTGAAAAGTACACTGAAAAGTCCAAAATGACAAGTATTATCAGAAGTTCAAGGATATTTTATTCTCTTAGGAATGAGAAACTGTGGTAATGTATAAGCTTATTCTGATCATGTCCTAATTTTTCCCAATTTAAAAGTATGTATGTATTATCTAAATTTATTTCAGAAATAAAGGAAAACAATGTAGCAAAAAAACTTAAGCATCACATTATAAGTAGAGTAGACAACTTACAGTGAATTTGACTCCTAGCTGAGGTAGAACACCAAGCTGTTTCATTTCCAGCTTTGCAAACATGCAAGCTAAACGATATGGTGTAAATGTTAGACAGATATTGTAATCGTGCTTTGGGCGGATCTTGATTTCACAGTTATTGTATACATATTCTCCAATTTTCAACTACAAATGTAGAAGGAAAAAATCATTCTAAGTTTATCTGAGTTAAGTTGTCAATAAATATTTTTAGTTTCAAATAATTTGTTCTACAAATTAAGACAAAATTAAGACCAAAAAATCTCTAAAATTTTATAGCACCAATTCAAAAAATCTTGATTGATGAAAACATTTTTCATTCACACCCAGTTCTACTTTGTAACATTTTCCATGTGCAGGCTCAATAGAGTCAAAGCAATCTACATGCATTAATTTTCTGAAGAGAGGCTTTGTTCACAAAGCTGTAAATTAGAAAATGACAACACTTCCCCAAAAGATTGGCTTCAGAACTGGCAATTACTATATTCAGGAACACTGGTTTACGCTAACAAAATTAGCACTAAATATTTTAATGTTAGTTAACATTAAATAAAACCAACATCTTTTTCAAAAATTTAAAGTCTTGAATCATATAAGATTTGTAATTTATTCATATTTATTGACAAATTCTGCTGAATTCAATGACCATAAACCTTAGGAATTATCATCCTATACAGAAGGCTTCAGCTTGAAAAACAAAACAAAGCATTATTCTTGTGTTACTTTGTTACCACAAACAAACATAGCCTCATTCTCAATCAGGTTTATTTACCATTTTCTTGTCTTACCTGGAAGCAATCTTGATCCTCACCCCTAATTAGTAATCTTAACTGCTGAGAAGTTGATGAAGAGTCATTTCTCAGAATTAATTTCTGTTGCCTAAAAATTATAACATTTGATGGCAGTTTATTTATACTCAGGAAATGCATTTTTAAAGAAATATATTAAATCTGCCAAGAAAGAACTGTATTACTTAGAAGCCAAAGCAATCACTAATTTAACTGTTAATAAAGTGTCAGGTTGTATTTTAATATATGAAGTACTAAATTACTTAAATTTTCAAAGATTGAATATTTCAAATTTAGCATCTGCAATGAGATATTGTTAGGCTTTCTAAGGCTAAGCATTTTGGATGCAATTAACAGATCACTTTGTTCAGCAAGTATTTCACTATTAAGTAATTGAGTAATTTATTGATCTGCACCTGCTTGCATGCCATCTCAAGGTACAATTTAATAAAGACTCACAGTTAAAAATATGTTAAACAGGGCTGTCAAACTCCTGACCCACGGGCCAGATGCATCATACACTGGCCATGTCCATGTCCATGTCCAGTTTAATGAAGGGGAAAATAGTCCCGATATGTCACATGATGCTGCCATGACAACATGAGTTTGACACCCGTGTTAAAACATAGAGGAGAAAGTTGTACAATTACTCAAACTTTACTAGTTTCTTCATTTTACTGAGCAAAACAATTTTAGTGGTGTTAATATTTCCAAAGATTTTTGAACTCTTCAATTCCACAGAGTACATTTTTATGATATGCTCAACAAGGTCACAGATGGGGTTATAAGTTGTCCTAGTTTAGTGACCATAATTGTGACTAGCAACTTGGACATTAAGCAAAGCAGTTGCTAAATAAAACTGCAACTGTTCTTGTGTTCTTACTTCAGCTTTCCTTTGCTTTAGAGACCTGCAAAGATTGTAAATGCAAGGATTGGTGATAAAGTTACTTTTTCATCACTGCTGCTGTTCATCACTGTCAGATGATTGCTAGTCAAGGCAATAGTGAAATGAGGACTATATGTACTATGTCATGAGAATAGCCAAACCTAATCAATAATGTAACTGTGCAGCAAAACTTTTGGGTTAAAGTGTCCTCTCTGGTCAATTGGTATGTACAAAGATCAGTTCCGCAAGATAAAGTGTTGAAGTTAGAAAAGACAGTATCACAATTACAGAACTAATTTGTTGTTGTTTTCTCTTTAATTTGTTGTTTTCTCATTAAAAGCTTATATGGTTCTTAATTTGGAAATATTGTGAATATATTTTTCCCTCATGAGTGAATTTGTGGGATCCTGCCTAACTATCAGAATGATTCAGAAGACATGAGCAGTTTTTCCAATGTTCTTTCTATATTTTGCTTTCTGAAGGTGTTTGGAGGTGTAAATTTTGCTGAACAGAGATCAACAAGACAGATATTGTTTATGAAGTAGGGAGAAAGGAGACTGCTAGAAGAGAGAGCAACAACAGACAAGAAGCTAGTTTGTGTGTGAACTGTATTTTTGTGAGTGTAAATTGGAATTTTATATGCTATATTGAAATATGGCATATTTTGAGCTAGTTTGGGCAAATGTACTATTTTTCAATCAAATCCTTGCTACATAAGCAATTACAATTCAAAGACTAAACATTCGGACTACAGCATTCTATGGGAGGTGGGCACTAATGAGACTTCCTTCAATATTGTCACAAATACAATAACAGCATGTAAGAATCTCCTGGCAACAGAGATAGTTGTATGTTTGGTAGTAACATTTTCTATGCAATGTCAATCTCAAAGGAATATAGACTTTTAAACCATGTGTATGTTAGAAAAATCTTGCTTTAAGGTTTCATTTATCATCACTCAGTTAAGTAAACTGCTTAAAAATGTGGCTCAAGCTTTATATAAATCAACGAAGAAGCATAAATTGCTTACATTGTTCTTGACACTTACACTGTTCTGCCAACCTGCACACCTCCCCATATCAAAAGTTGCTTGTTGGCAAGAATCGGAGGAACTTCTGAATTGGAGCATTTTTGTACCAGTGGTTTGTTCTCTTCCATTGACACATCACCTTTCACTGTTACTTTATATTCTGGCCCAGATGGCAAAACCATTATTTTCACAATACTATTAAAACAAAATTATTGTTAGATAGGCTAGAAAAATAGGAGTTATTTAATATCATCATTTTTAAAAATATGGTATATTACCTATCTGAATTTTTACAGTTCTTTGGAGAAAATTCAATAGTTACTTCTTGTTCTTCTCCAGGTATAAGAATTAGGTCTTCAGGATTGATAGATATACAGTTATCTGGCTCAACTGTCTAGAAAAAAGCAGAGTTCTTTAGAGAGAATTTAGAGAGAAATATTAAAATATAATTGTACTGATAACTGCTGTGAAGAATATTGGAAGCTATTTCTTTTTATTTCTGTCTTTTTTTCCACTTTTTTTTTTTTCTGACTGTACTTTTAGCTTTTTCTTTTGTATCCCCCCTTTTCATTTTATCTGCTCTATGTTTTTGCATTAGTTCTTATAATAGTTAAAATTTTCAATAAAAATTGAAAAAAGTGGCACAATACTATTAATATAGGTTTATAATTGTTTAGTTTCATTAAATTAACTACAAGTTTTGATTATTGCTTTGTCATACTTCATCTTCAAAAAAATCATGGAACCAAATAAATTCTTAAAATAAAGAGTCTATTTAATATAATAAACAATTATATTAATCTCATTCACCACTCAGCTGATAATTTTAAGTTAGTTCCAAGGAATAAAAATTAAGAAACCTACCATGATCTTCAAATTAACTTTTATATTCCCAGCATTCTTTAATGGCAACTGCTGTTTTGTTGATGATCCTATTTTTGCACACATATATAATGTCTGGCGGGGGGGGGGGGGAAAGTTTATACATTACTTTTAGAAAACAAATACAGAAACAGTCCATATTTTGTAAAATGATTTTACAGAATACCTGTAGGCCCTTAGGAGCATATATCCTAGGGGTTCCAGACCTTGCCCTCAAAGGTATACTTTTTAAAACATTACCAGGCTCTGGACAATCAATTTCCACGTCAATTCTTGCAAAGTACTCATCAGCTGCTCCCAAAGTATCTGAAACAGTTCAAGCATAAAATCTAATTTCTTTCTAGAGTCAGCTTTGTCCTCAAATAGTTCATCATGTAATCATACATCAAAATGATACCAATTAAAATACAATTACTAAAATGAAGCTATTTAGAATAACATTTAGAATACCCAAAACATTTGTTTATATGGTATTGCTTTCAAAAAGGATAGACAAGGTTATGGGATACTCATTTTCCCCCTTCCCCCTTAATATCTAAAGGCTAGGTCACATTCCCCGATGGATGCAAAACGTATGTAAAAGGACACAGCGGACGGCCAAAAATCTGGGGGTGGCTCCATCCATTCTTATCCGCTCTCAAAAGGGGCAAAAATTTGCATAAACAGAATGGAAAAGAACGGACGGGGGGAGGACGTAGCGCGGATGTAAAATGGATGCTCAACGGAAGCCTAGCAGATGAAAGCGGATGGAAGCGGATGGCACGTCCGCAGGGCTTCCGGGGGAGCATAGCAAAGCGGACGCATAGCGGAAAGAGCGGATGCGTAGCGGATGAAGCGGATGCATAGCTTTAACTGCGTATGCGAGGAGGATGCATTGCGTCAGCCCCACGGATATAAAAGGAGGCAGCTCGCACGAGGCCAGCATTCAGAGGAAAGACCTGCTGCCAGACACATCTTCATCAGAGACCATGGGGAAGAAGAGAAAGCCTGTGCCATCTTCTGCCAGCCCTGGCAAGAGGGATAGATCCACCATCCCACCCCCTGGCGCTGACTCTGCTGCTGCTGCTGCTGCTGCTGCTTCTGCTGCTGCTCCTGCTGCTGCTGGTGGTGCTTCTCCTGCTGCTGGTTCTCCTGCTGGTTCTCCTGCTGCTGCTGTGGTGGACCAGCCCCAAAGCCCTGAAAGCCCTGATGATGAAAGCCCTGCTGCAGAAGGCCCTGCCAGAGGGAGGAAGAGGCAAGGCAAGGAGAAGGGAGAGAGGAAGCAGTACTCCATCGCAGAGGAGCGTGAGGAGGAGGTGCTGGAGTGGCTGAGGGAGAACGAGTACATATGGAGGAAGGGCCACGGCTGTATAGAGACATCAAGCGGAAGCAGGCGGCTTGGAGACAGAAGGCACAGAGCCTGAGCTACACTGCTGATGTCCTCCTCAGGTGGTGGAAGCATAGGCACACCTGGTACAGGAAGCTGCACCTGAAGAAGTCTGGCCAGGCCGTGGTCAAGCTCACCGACCGGGAGAGCTACGTCATGGCAAAGTGAAGCTTCCTGGAGGGTGAAGTCCGCCACCGAGGAGCAGCCCCTCTGTCTACTCTCACTCTCAGGCAGCCCACAGACAGCCAGTCCTCTTCTGGCCAGGAGACAGGACCATGTCCGGGCAGGTGTCCACAGAGCGCCCCGTGACAGAGACCCCCCCCAACAGCTACACACCCTATGCTGGAGGACGTGGAGGATTCTCTCGCACACATGGAGCAAGAAGAAGCAGCGACCACCAGGGACCAACCCACACCCACCCCTAGCTCCACCTCCACAGAAAGCAGGCAGAGAGGCAGACCGGAGGGACAGAGCCACACTGTCCTGCTGGAGATCAGGGACACGATCAAGACCAGCACAGATCTCCTCTCTCAGCTGGTACACTTCGAGATTCCATCCTCAAACCGCAAGCCCTTCCTCACCTACGTGACCCAGACCCTCATGGACATGCCCGAGGCCCAGTACCAGGTCATGAAGGAGAGGATCACCGCGCTGCTGCACCACCCTCCAGGCCCAGCTGAACCTGCTCCCACCCACTCCAGGTCTGCTCCTCCAACCCAGGCAATGTCACAGCCCTTCCAAGGCTTTCAACAGCCCTTCACCTACCAAGGCTACGGATACCAGGACTTCCAGCAGCACAGGCAGCCCTTCCCAGTCCAGGCACAGGTTACTCGCACGCCACAGACGCCACCGATGCCGACGCCACCGATGCCAGATGCCACTGATGCCACCGACGCCACAGATGTTTCCTCGCACGCCACAGACGCCTCACCTCGCCCAGCTGCACACCAGACATCCCCACTACACTCCTTCCTCCACCCCACAGCCAAGCCCGGCCTCAGAACATCTTTCATCGGTCCTGTACCTGACATCCCAGGTCCTGGATGAAGGGCCTCTCAACCTCACTGGGCTGAGCCAGCTTTCTGAGAGCTTCCTGAACACACCACCTCCTGTTGTCCTCAGGGCCAGGCACCCCAATGGCGCCTCAGACCAGCACTCCAGCCACTGCCACCTCCACAGTCCCTGGACCCTTTACACCTGAGACCATGGACATGCCTCAGAGTGACTGAGAACATTGCCAGAGATTGAGTTGTTACCTGTTGACTTTATCTTTGCTTGGAACACTTTTCTTGGTTCCTTTTGCTTTTTAAATAAAGTCCTACAGTTTACTTAAGACAGTTATTAATAAAGGTTACCTTTGCTTAACACACTTGGTTCATTTTTTTTACTTAATAAAGTGAAAAAATGGTTAAGCCTTTGCGTGCATGTGGGATAGGTAAGGATAGTTGTGGGATAAATAAGGATAGTTGTGGGATAGATAAGGAGAGTTGTGGGATAGATAAGGAGAGTTGTGGGATAGATAAAGGGATATGCCCGAGGCCCAGTACCAGGTGATGAAGGAGAAGATAACAGCACTTCTGCACAACCCTCAAGGCCCAGCTGAAGCTGCTCCTACCCAGCCCAGATCTGCTCCTCCACCCCAGGCAATGTCACAGCCCTTCCATGGCTTTCAACAGCCTCTCACCTACCAAGGCTACGACTACCAAGACTTCCCACAGCACAAGTAGACCTTCCCAGTCCAGGCCCAGGTACATCACATGCTCTCTGAGAGCTTCCTGAACACACCATCCCCTGTTGTACTCTCGGGGCCAAGCACCCCAATGGCACCACAGACCAGCACTCCAGCCACAGCCACTTCCACAGTCCCTGCCCGCTTAACAGCTGAGACCATTGACATGCTTCAGAGTGACTGAGAATAGTGCCAGAGACTGAGTTGTTACTTGTTGACTTTATCTTTGCTTAAGACACTTTACTTGGTTCATTTTGCTTTTTTAATAAAGTCATACAGTTTACTTAAGACAGTTATTAATAAAGGTTATCTTTACTTCACATACTTGGTTCATTTTTTTTTACTTAATAAAGTGTTGGTGGAAACTTTTAGAAAATGGTTAAGCCTTTGCATGCTTGTGGGATGTGCAGGGATACCTGTGGGATGGGTAATAGCTGTGGGATGGGCAGGGATACCTGTGGGATGGGTAATAGTTGTGGGATGGGCAGGGATACCTGTGGGATGGGTAATAGCTGTGGGATAGATAAGACTCCAGTGCAAACATAGTAGGACTGTATGGTCCACCCTCCCAGGTGCCACACCTATGGCCCTTTATTATCAATAACAATGTAATCATTGATCCACACATTTCAACATAAACAAAACTCTTTATTAATGCCCTATTCATTGTAAGGCCACTCAACATACATGGCAGAATCTCATCAGTGTGATGAGACAGGCTCAAGGAAGCATCCAAGATCTACCATTCTGTCTTGGCACTCCACTGCTCTAGCTGGGGAGTTGCACCAGTGTTTCAGGAGGTTGCGCTGCTTCTTCCCTTCACATGAAGCTCTGTTGGGGCCTGGTACATCCTCAGTGTCTATCAGGTTTCGCCCTTGACTCCATTCACCAGGCTCCATGTCCCCATTTCCTTGTTGACAGTCCACAAGCCAGTTCTGCAACACTGGGTAGCGGGTGCGCATGAGATTGTGCAGGATGCAGCAAGCTTCCTCACGGTCTCTGGACGATGCTGCATGGTAGTGAGAAGTACCTGGAACCTGTTGGCCAGGATGCCAAAGGCGTTCTCCACCACCCATCTTGCCCTGGACGGCCTGTAATTGAAGATCCTCTCTTCACGGGTGAGGTATTTGGAGGTGTAGGGCTTCATGAGGTAGGTTGTGAGGGAGAAGGCATCATCCCCCACGATGAAGTAGGGCATATCTTGCTTGTCATTGGGCAGCGGGTCTGGATCTGGGAAGCCCACCATGAGGTTGCCTTTCAGCCCCTCCTTGAGGTGACTGGGGTTTTATACCTGGGCATCTGAAGATGAGCCGTTGCCTGAAGCATCGATGTACATGAACTTGTAGTCAGCATCGACCATGGCGAAGAGGATGATGCTGAAGAAGCCCTTGTAGTTGTGATAAGTGGACCCCGAGTTGGCTGGCGCTTTGCAGGCCACGTGCTTGCCATCTATGGCTCCAACGGTGTGGGGGAAGTTCCACCTCTGATACCACTGTTCTGAAACTTTCCTCCAGCCTTCTTCAGTGGTGGGGCACTAGAGGAGCTCCTCCACGTATTCTTCGATGATGGCCTGCACCACTTCTCTGACCACAATGCTGATGGTGTTGTGTGGCACCCTCCAGGCATACTGCATGTTTCTATATGTGGTCCCAGAGGGCAGGTGGCGCAGAGTCAGTACCACCTTCAGTCCAGGGTCCAGGCTGGGACGGAAGTTGGTGCTTGGTTTGGTCAACCTGGGTCTCAAGACGCTCCACAACTTCGTCAAACATGGCTGGCAGCATTCTCATGAAGTTCTGGAATGCACGAGTGTCTTCGTTCCTTAGCTCCACCATCAGCTTGTCATAGAATACAAACTCCGCTCTTCTCCCGATCCATCGTTGGACCCAGACACTTCTTCGCCACCTCTTTTTCTTCCCGTAGAAAAGGTGAAAGAGCCTGAAGAGGACTTGGTTCTGGTGTTGAATGATGGCGGCTACCAAAAGGAGCGTGTGATGATCCCTAGTGGAGAAGAATGGATGCTATGGAAGAGCAAGAGCAAAGCTCTTGGACGTCTCCTCCTTGCATAGAAAAGGTTAAACAGTGTGAAGAGGGCTTGGTTCTGGTGTTGAATGATGGCGGCTACCAAAAGGAGTGTGCGATGATCCATGGTGGACATCAATGGATGATGTGGAAGAGCAAGAGCAAGGCTGAAGAGGTCTGCACACCAGGGCTGCTGGACTGATAGTGAGATCCAGTTGATTTCCTCCCCCTTTTTATAGAAAATATCGGTTTTCCGCTAGGTGTCCTTCTGCATCCTCCAGACATCCTAAATATCTGAGATACGTCCCCTATACAAACGTTTTGTCCGTTTTAATGCTTTATATCTGAGCTGCATCCGCTTTCATCCTTTCTATGTCCGTGCTACTAATGCTGTGTGTCCGTTCTGCATCCGTTTCGCTTCCTCCCTATGTCCATTTTCCGCTGGAGCGGATTTGAGTTGCGCGGATGCGCAGTGGATGCCTCGCGGATATAGCGGATGCGTAATGGATGACAACGGACGTATAACGGATGTTCCCCATATGCGTAGCGGATGTAGAATGGACACGTTGGATACTTCATCCGCTCAAAAAGTTTTGTGCAGCTCAAAACTTTTTGAGCGGATGAAATCACAGTAGACGGATGCTGGACGGATAGAGAGTATGAAAAACATATGCAGTGAGTACACAATGGATGCATTGCGTTTTCCAACGGATGGCAAGCTTTTTTGTCCGTTTTACATCCTCTTTGCATCCGTTGGTGCAGCGTGACATGGGCTTAAATGAATTTGTTCTAGTGAAACTCCTTCTATGAAACCCCTTGCCTCACACATCTGGACTACCACTCTCTTCCTGGGTTTTGCAGAACTGTAAAAACCTGGCTATTCTGACAGCACTATTTTTCTATCTCCACCCCCCCACCCCCCGCATTTAATATATCATCCTTTTTTTAATCAGCTTAGCACCAAAATGGAATGGAGTGGCATAGAAATCCCAATAATAATTAATACACTGAAACTCTGAACAAAAGTATTGGGTATGTGCATGTGCTTAGTTTCAGCCATGCCTCTCTGATATATAGGTATTATAAGCCATAGAAAGAATTATGAAATCTGTGTAGTCCATTCCCGCAAATTCCTGAGATGCTCTCATGTATATTGTTTCCAAATTCATCCAGAGATATGACTAGACTGCCACAGAGCAGATACAGTTTTTCCATGGAGTTCCTCTTTTGTGGAACTTGTTCATTAAAGAGGTATATTTGGCCATCTTTCATGTTTCATTATATTTTTATTCCTAGAGATACGTTTGCTTCATTCATTTATGATTTAGGATCTTTGCTTATTACCCTTGCTTTAATTTATCATTGGCATAAGTTTTTTAAAGTTACTTTTCAGCTGTTTAGAATTATGGACTTTTAAAAAAATATTTATACTATAATAGAATATATTATCATACCATTGTTTTACAGTGATTTTTTTTAATTAAGTGAATAATTGCAGTTGTTAGATTATTTACCCGGCTGTTAAATGAATTTGGCTCCCCCATTCACTTTGCTTGTAAAAGCTGATCACATGACCCCAGGATACTGCAACCATCATAAATATGAGCCAGTTGCCAAGCAATGAATTTTGATCATATTTTGACCATGGAGATGCTACAATGGTTGTATGTGTGAAAAATGGTGGTTAGTCACTTTTTTCAGGCTATGGTAACTTTGAATGGTCATTAAACAAACTGTTGTAAGTCAAGGACTACCTGTATTAGTTCCAGGTCCTTTTGTACATAAGGACAAAGTACTTTTTTCTCTGTACAAGAACACAGGGAGCAATCAGTCTCTGCTTTCTTCTTCATAAGAGTAAAATAGCATTCAAACCCCTCCCCAAAAAAGCAGGAACTATACCAGTTACATAAAAGATACTCCTTCCCCATAAAAGGCGCATTATATGAATATGTTGGAATTTTCATACTAGGCTGGTCTAACATTAAAAAAACAGATTTATGTTAAATTCAAACTAGCCATAGGATTTTTAGCATAATTTATTTTAAAATATAGCAAATCTGTACCTGAATATGTGCACTTGTTTGGTGCACGAAATTGGACCCATACTACTAAAACATCAGGATCCTGGAAAGAAAGATACTGATGTAGAATTAAGCATTACATAGAAAGTATAATTTTTAAAAGTATTTGAAAAAAGGTAAGACCTCAGTGAGCTACATAAAAGTTAAGTTATGATATAAGAAATCTTTATAATCTTAAGATATATATACAGTGAGGATATAGAAAGTACACATATTATTTTTTTTAATATACAACCTCTCAAAACACAACCAGGCATACTTTATTAGGTATACTACTAAATCAAATTGATATCTCCAAACAGAACAATTTTGGCATGTGGTCAATGAAATAATGTTGCCAAAGTTTAATATATTGTCTCTGTAGCTAACAATTATACCAAGGGTCTTCAAACTTGGCAAGTTTAAGACTTGTGGACTTCAACTCCCAGAATTCCTGAGCTAACACAACTGGAGGAGGAATTCTGGGAGTTGAAGTCCAAAAGTCTTAAAGCTGTCAAGTTTGAAGACCCCTGAGTTATATACTTTAAAATTAATGTATAACAGTATTCTAGTCTCAAGATACTTACTTGTGTATCACAGCTTGCATTCATCACATGAGATATAACAGATGGAGCTGCTAGCTGAGAAATGTTGTAAGAGGGAACTGCACTTTGAGATGGATTTACTGGTTCCTTGGAAAATGTGAAACAGCGCCATGCTATGGCATTCTGAAATAAATATTTTTAATACACACTGTATTAAACACAAGGTTTTATTCATGCTCACTATTAACTCTTTTACAGTCCATTGTTTAAGTTTTATCAATTGAAATTTTTTTGTGATAATCTGTGTTACAAAATGCCTATTTTTTTATCATTGGAAATTGTGAAGCCTATATCAGTCCTATTAAAAGGAGGCTAATTATGATTATTAGCACTAACTTTCTAAAAAAAAAAGCTTCAGTTTAAACTATATATGTGTTTTGAAAGCCTAGATTGGAAGATGAACATGGCTTTAAAATTGGAGAAAGAAACATCAGTACTATGCAGATGATACTTGAAAATACAAATGATTTGAAAGCACTAGTAATGAAAGAAGCATAATGAAAAAAGAGGAAACTGATTAAATATAAAGATTAAATCAATGACAATACAACAGCCAGTCTTAGAAGTGACAGTGAAGATCATGAAATGGTTGGATAGCTTTTGTCTTTTCAGATTATTAACAGTAAAGGAATTAGCAGTCTGTACACTGCAGACTAGCATTTGGTAGAATAACAATAAAAACTTTGGAAAGATAATCCAGTTAATACCAATTGGGCTTTGCTCATTTTGCAACCAAGTGGACATTGTTTGTAATTTCATGCATTATTTGCCACATAATTTTCTATAAAGACAACAGTGAACCTAACCTAGCAGTCACTTAAGTTCAGAATCCCCATAAAGGGACAAACTAGTGTGCATATGTAGAGTATACTTACTGCATGAATAACAAGCCTGATTGGCATTCTAGCACAAGTTTTATTAGTTAATTTCAATGGCAGTGCTTTCCAGCTGCCATATGGCAAATCATCAAAATCAAGTGAATTTGTTCTTCCTGCTTCCACCTAAAAAAAAAGAAAAGAATCAGGAGTGGGGATAAAAAAAGGACTTATCACTTTTGCAGAATGATTGTTACCACGTATCTTCATTACCAGAAATCAACCTTTCAAACTAGCATATGGGTCAAAAAATATGATATGCTAACCTAAGCCAAAAGAGCTGTTTTTATACATCTAGTTGTACACACACAAAAATTAATTGCTTAACTAACTTCAATCCGTAGACCAATATTAATACTGGTTTTTATTTTTAAGTATGCCATAAATTATTCTAAATAATACAAGCTAGATATTCAATCCCTAATTTTTACCTCTATATCAGGATTTTCAGCAACTGCATTCACAACCACCCTAGATCCTAAAGCCTCTGCCTGAATAATGAGATCTGGATCTGCAGAAAATGGCCAAGAGGCAATATTCAGTACACACTGGAATACTCCAGCTTGACTGGGTAAAAAGAGCATTTTTAGTTCTTCTGTAGCATGAGGTCCTATGACAGTTTTGCTCTTAAAGAGCAGGCATCTGGGTTTCAAAGGATCCATCTATAACCAAAAAAAAGTACACAGGATGACAAACAATTTTCAATATAATTATGAGTTATATATATTATAGAGACATAAATAGAAGCTAAAATCTCCAAGTTGTATGAGTGTGCTGATCACATTAACATCTTCTCTGCTTTTTGGCTTAAGTGTTATATTGGCATGTATTTTGAACAGGAATATAAAAGCTTCATTATAAATATCACATAGATGTTTGACAAAGAGTCATAACCAATAGTTGGGAATAGGATATGTAGACAAGACTGATATAATTTCACAATGACATGCTGAGATTTCAAGTTAAGAAATCTTCCTGAGGCTGCCATAGAAGCTGTAGCTCCATTTCTAACTGTATTTTTGCTCAATTCCTGAACACATTAAAATACCCACCTTTTTAAATACTATTTAAGAATATGCAAATTTTATTACATACCTTTTCACCATCAAGCATAATACTAAGGAGGCCGATATTGACTTGTAGCCACCGTTCAGATGGATTAAAAATGTTAAGGACAGCATGGGATGTCAGACCCACACAACAAGAATTAGGGAATTTTACTTCTTCTGGGACTTTGACACGTTCTAATGTTAAAAAAAATACAATATGGCTACATGTTAAGGCATTTTATATTCGAGTAGCCTCTTAATAGTAATAAAAACAGTTAATACCTATACTTTATTAGATCCTTGTAAGCATATTTTTAAATATAAAATTAAAATAAAAGCTCATATAATTTTAAAAGCTATAGCTATGATTTGCTAATTTGATTTAAAACAGCATTTAATATCAAATATTATGATATACTCTATTTGTAAAAACAAATAAACCACAACTTCCACCAAGGTTTTCATTCTATAAAGTAATACTTAGAAATAATTTCAACAAGTTAGAAAATATGTTTAAATATTACAGAACTATAGGTGATGGGAAAATGGAACTTTCTATCATTTTATGGTTACCTGTTTTAGATGATTTAACCAAATAAAGAAAAATAGAAGGGCTACATTAGAATTATTTGAAAAGCTTTTTAGAATTAGAATCTTTGAGTTTCACCATGTAAACTCTGTGTGAGAGAATATCTCTTACTCTGGAACCAGATCAACTGGTACAAGCAAATTTGTTACATCGTTGAGAAAATTATTGCAATGGAATCATTGCAGTACACCACATCGCACACTGCTAAAGGAAGCTAAAAGATCCATTTAATTATTTCCAGTTGACAAGATGATTCTTGTGTGGGAAAGAATCTCATTATGACCTATGCTCATTATACTGTTCTTCAAGTTAATCAACACTATATAAGGTACAGTAATAGTAAACCAAAGGAATTAAAATATGAGTTAAGAAAAAAAAAGAAATGAAATGTAGCTAAATCCAGTTTACATGACTATGATATACTGAAATTAAAGTTAACTGACTTACCAAACCCAAATGACATTGATTTTTCCCTCTGCCTGAGTTCCCCAGCTTCAGGTGCTTGCCCAGTATGTAAGGTACCACTAAAGATATTTTGGTTGGATGTAAGGTTGCAATGCTGAGTTGTTCCTGTCATTCCAGACCCAATGCTTGAGCCTACTGCTATTCCAGGAGTTAATGAGCTTTGAATGTGACCAACAGGAATTGTAGAATAAATCAGACCTGCTGGAACACTAAGAACTGGTGGACAGTACCGAGGCAAAATGTTTGCATGAGATGGCAAGCTTCCCAAATATTGCTGGGCAAATGGAGTTGATTTCAGAGAACATCCTGTTAATAGTGCTGGAAGTCCAGAAGACAGAGATGAAAGCTTTGAAGCTGCACTCTGGGGTTTGAAATGCTCGCTATTTTGATTTAATGAAATACAGTTGCCTAAATCATTGTAAGTAGACAGTTTTGGGGGAGACTGTAAGCCTGGTCCATGTATGGCACTTGTATAGTATTGCTGTACTGCAGGCATATCAACCTGATCCAATTTATTATCATTTTTACAGTTCTGTGTGGGATGATCTTTGCTTGTTGTTGGAAGTTCTACAGTTGATTTTTTCTTATCACATTGATTATTATGATCTACATTTTCATTTATAACTAGACTCTTATCTCTTGCATTTTTATTTAATGATAGAGATTTGTTACTTTGCAAAGCAATATTTTTTCCTGTTTGAGTCTCCATTAATGAACTTGGACTATTCCAAACTATTGTGGTACTCAAATCACTGGTATGATTACTCTAAACAGAAAACATTAAAATTCTGATTAGGATTTATAGCATGCATTCTTAGATTAAATACATATTTTATTATATACAATGAAATATTTTATTGAAAATATATAAGTTCAAATCATCAATGTCTGTTTTTAAAAATAGTCAATAACAATATTTTATATAGGTAGCCCTCAACTTATAACCACAATTGGGACTGGAATCTCAGACACTGAGTGAAGCAAGATGCCCAGGTGTCCACTTCACTAATGACCACAATCCTGGTGTTTCTGGTTGCAATCATTAGGTGATCTCCTGGGTAGTTAAGCAAACAGAGCAATAGGACAGTTCGGTAGCCCTTTGAGAGTTGAGGGATCTGCAGAGGGGGGGAGAGATTTGAGTTCTGTGCCTGCTTAAATTTTAGCAGGTGGGGTCCAAGCATACAGAGCTTGTGGTCCTTGTTTCCCTGCTCTGTGGAAAACTCATGGAAGTGAGAAGATTTTGAGCTCCATGCCCTCTTGGATTTTGGTTGTTGATATCTAAGTAGGCATGGAACGTGAGGAACTCTTTCAGAAAAACTCTGCAACAAAAAAGAGCAGATGGCAACAGCTTGCAACATTCCCTGTCAGCTTCCCGTCTCAGACTTTCTGGGGAAGCCAGCAGAGAAGATCACAAATTGGCATGTGATTGTGGGATGCTTTGCAATTAGTCATATGCATGAATAAGTTGCCAAGAACCCAAATCACGATCTTGTGATGTGTATATGATATTTTTTGATTTCATAAATTTTATAAATGCTTTACATACTGTAAAACACCCTTCTCAAGGCCAACATAACTTTGAACAGTAGTTAAGCAACTGGTCATTAACCTGCGCTAATTTTTGCTATGTATTTACTGACATAAAAATTATTTGACAAATATAACATGATCTATTTGAACTCCAGTATGCAAATAAATCCATCTGTACTCACTAGAATCCATCTCCACTAGTCTGCTTGTGAACCACCAGAAGAAAGGCTTATTGTAAGCAAGGACCAGGACTTGTAACTTCCTGCCAGCTTCACCATTCATTTTGGTTGTTAGAAACAAGAAGGAAGTTACAAGTCCTGGTCCTTGCTTAGATGGCAAACAGGACTGCTAAGATTGTCATTAAATAATGCAGTCATCATGATGTTGCACTTACAACTGTATTGCTTAGCAAAGGAAGTTAGGATCCCAATTGCCATTGTTAAGCAAGGACTATTTGCAGATTTTGTGAGATAAAATGGATCTCGAATTTTAGGTGCAATATCTTTAATTGATACCAGTACTAATTTTACCACACTGTAAATTTGAGATTTGAAAACTTCTGAACTGAGGAAGTCTGTTTATAGTTAAAACAGAAATAATTAACCTTCATGGCAGAAATCAGAGCTTGTGAAATGCTACATAAAACTACAGGGTTCCTTTCTAACATTTTATTGCAATTCCATGAAGTGTAATCTGAAAAGTAAGTAAAACCTTAAAGTCAGTATATAAATAAACATTAGCATTTAATAAAGTACTTACTTTGTATCTTGTTGGACTCAATAGACTTTTACAGGTGTTTTCAGTGGCAGAAACAAAAGTCAAATGTTCTAAGCTAAGATCAGAGTATATTGATTGTGGTAATGTATTGTCACTGCAAGTTGATTCCTTAAAGTTGGGTGATGTAGAAGGACAGACAGACCTAAGAAACAAAGCAGAGACTTTAAGAAAAATATCTACATATTTTTGACTTATACAACTACAAAATCTAATGTTCATTAAAATATCTTCAATAACTTTCTGAAAGTTTCTCTTTAAAAAGAATTCTTAACAAAGGAAAGAAAGGTAAAAATTGGTATCCTCTAACAAACAAAAATAACCTTTTCTGATAGGTAAATGAATAAATTCAACTGAAGTACTTCCTTTGTGGAAAACCCAAGGTTAAATCATTTGTATCCCTAGGTTTTTTTTAAAAAAAGAAGGGGACCATCTTTGCCTGAGACACCAAACTGGTGATACAGAACATGAAAGCAATGCTACAGGATAAAGCATCGTAACAACTTGTCCCTCATACACAAGCATAGCCTATCTCTTAGATACATAGAATGTTACCCTGTAAAGGCAGTTCCTGAAGATTCACTTGGAGATGAATGAGTCAATGGGGAAGTTGAAGGTCTGAAGCTATACTGTTCATCTGAAATTTGTACACCAGGTGTTGACATCATAAGCTTTGGTTCAATTCTTCCAACAGCTTCACCTGAACATTCGAAGAAATAATTTGGATTCTTCTTAGTGATGTCTAAATCGTATTGCTAGTTCCCTAAACACTGTGATTTTCTTCCAGAATGTACAGAATGTCTTATGCCTTTCAGATCAGGCAAGTATTTGTAATGTACCAAACTGAGGGGGGAGGGCAATTTTATAAACTACTGGTATAATTTGCTAAATTCTCACTTAAAGCTCATTCATGACTATAGTTCATAATCCAACATACTAAGTAAAAATCAATCAATTGGCTGAACAAATGTAGTCAATTATAAGCTTGAATAAATGGGGCTGAATATACTGAATAAATAAAATAGATAAATTGCGTTCCAATATCTGTCCACCAAATAGTTATAATACAGTATTCGAAACGTAACAATAGAAATATGTAAGGTATGTGAACTTATATAAAAAGAAATTCCCAAAAGGAAATATATAACCCACTATGCATCTAATTCTAAGAGAAGCTCACATAAGATATAATATCCAGAAGAAGGCCAACTGATACAGATATACCACAGGTATTATTTGGTAAAACATTTACTTCTGATACCTGTCCTACTGATATATAGGAGAAAACATGAACATCAATTTTTCTATTTCAGAGAAAAAGGATGTTGGTAAAGATAAACAATGAATGATATTATAAATTTTATATAGATTATAGATTACAATATAACTGTCCATTTTAAAGTATAGCCATTTGTTCATGAAATGTATCATGAGTGCACTCCAGTGCATAAACTGTAACACTTCCCCATGAAAGGTTGCATTCTTCAACTAAAATTTATTCTTATTCCGAATAGCATTATACAAATATAAACAGAACATTAGAAGTGGCAGGTGGATTAGTGAATCTTCCGCAGAACTCATAATATTAATGATCTAGTAATTACCTTAAAATAGTTATTGCTTATTGCTAGGAAAACTCCTAACTGGTTCTACTTGGAAACCCCACATGGGATAATAAGAAATGTAGACAATTGTTAATTTTAAGTAAGAATTGGATGGTGGTTTTTTTATCCATATCTGTACCAAAGAAAATCAGAAGCCATTATTTTTCTTTTTTTTTCTTTGTATATTTATCATGCTTTTTAACTGATGCTTTTTCTTTCTTTGGCTATTTACTTTTTATTCATGTTTAAATTTGATAAAATAGTACGGCTTTCTCACTGTTTATTTTTGTTTTTTAATTAGGGTCTTTCTAACAAGTAACAAATTAAGGAACAACAAAAGCAAATAATTCATATACAGCTAATAATATACATAACGTTAAACTATAAACACAGAATAACAGAGAAGACTCTGAAAAACAGTAGTAAAAATTCAATAAAGATTAATAAAACTTCCCCAGAAATGAAATGGAGGAATTCCATCACTATCATAGCAGGTCACTGTCCTCTTAATCTGTTCTCAGACCTGCATAAATTCATGTACAAGATTTTTAACTTACCCACAATAGTCTGATTATCAACATGTATGTTTTCAAACGTCACATGTTTTTCATTATAGCATATACTATTCTCTTTATTTGTAGCTTTTTCATTGTTAGAAATTGGGGGAACCAATATTGGAATAACCTTTAAATCGAAGGGGAGGGTGCTCATGTTAGCTCTTTCTTCTGATTTAGAATTGGCTGGATAAAACAGAGAAAAAGGTTAACAACTTGATCAATTATTTGTGGCTGATTTTTTTTCATGTACAAATGCACAGTCTCATAAAAATAATTATCGATATTAATAATGATTGAAAACTGGGTAATAAGAATGGGTACAACAGTAAAAAAAATTTCACCGAACACAATAATTAAATCTGGGGCATAACTATTTTTTCCAGTAACATACCCAAGGACAAATTAGATTTCTTTGACTGCTGGATCAGCACTGTAGTTCTCCTCCAAGGGCCAGGGAGTGGAGGGGGGGGGTGAGGGAGGGGGATGGGACAGATGCTTCCTGCAGCATCCTGCTTGCCAAAATGTGGCATGGGGGACACATGCAGCCCCCCCTGCCACATTTTGGGCAGCAGGATGGTGCAGGAGGCCAGCCATGCTGAAAACAAGACACACGTGGCCCCCTGCACCCCATTTTCACTAGCAGAGGCACCATTGGCCGGTCCTTTGCTGTTTCTAGGCTGGCCCCATAGGCCATATTTAAAGATCCCGCAGGCCGGATTTGGTCCATTTGGTCAAATTTGAAACCCCGCCCTAGCAATTACATTATGCATTTAGCTGTACATTAGCATGGCGCTGGCATAGCTTTCTTTCAATGTTAATGCATTTTTAATCATACAAGTATAATTGAATGTTCTATTATATTGTATTCTTAAGTAAAACTCTGAATACACTTGAATGTAAAAAAAAACTCCACACTATTTATAGTGAATAAAAATCCAATTATTTCATATTTCAAATCAACTAATTCTGATAATTAAAAACTTTTCAGATTATTTCTAAAGCATGTACAATTATCATGACTTATTTTTTAAAAAAAAACAAGCATGCAGAAATACAAAGTTAATGCATCAATTTGTAATAATTATGACTGAAGGACACATAAGAAAAATAAATTAGAAATGTTAGGTAACTCATGTTTTCCAGAATGTGACTTCTCTATTTCTTTTAGATGGGCTACATGGGGAAGTATGGGAATAAAGATAAAATAGAAAACATTATTTTTTGTTACAGTAATATATTTATTTAATTGAACTTAAAATCCAATGTACTGCATTTTGGGTTGGGTTTACGTGGCTATACTGTGACATTATTCCTTTTAATACATAGTTAAGCTTGTGATAATTATTTCTACTTGTAAAACCAAGCCACAAACCATGATTTCAAAACCATAAGTACTTGATTGAAATTTTATGCTAAGCAAAAGTAAACGAGTTACATAATGACTTAGCTTGTATGATCCTCAAATAAATACTACACATATTTACCATGTATGCCTATTTTCCAAAGCAAGTCCAAAAATAAATGTAGAGCAAGTAATATTCTGCTACATTTACTTCATTACTTCTTATGAAGCAGAGATAGGTTTGCACCTTAATATTTTATTCCTATATTTATGCACAATTTTATATTTACATTTTATTTCTATATTTATGCATAATTTTACATTTCATGCCAAATAAACCAGAAGAGTACCGTGGGAAACACACAATACTGCTTGCTGTTTCACTTAGGCAAAAAATCCCTATTCATATTTCCATTTCTTTAGTTATCTTTTTATTAACTAATATCAATCAAACTGGCACATCAAGACTTTCATTTAAATATTGTTTTCCTTGTATGTCATAAAAGTTTCTTTTGATTTTAAGTCAGGTTAGGAAAAAAAATATTAAAACTCACTTGGGATTGATGGCAAGTTGGTCTTTGAAGATACTCCAGAATATTCAGGTGGCTGCTCTTTTGAATTTTGTAATGAAGTCTGCTCTTTTGATGGAAAATATTCAGCTGTATTAGATGATGTCTGCACATATTCCATGTCTGTTTTCTGCTCAGAAGAAATGCTACAGTGCAATTCTCCAACACAGTTTCCCTCATATATTTTTTCCAGATGCTGCTTCTCTTTTCCATAGCTGGTATTGAAATTGTTTTTAGATGAATCTCCCAAAAGAGAAGTTTTGGATTCATGCATGGACAAAAATTTGGGCCCATCTTCATATTTAATCAGGATTTCTTGTTCGTTGTTACTTTCAACTTCTTCAGCTCTTCTGAGATACTTTTCTATATCAAATGTACTATTTTCTATATTGCTCGATAATAACTGATTGACAACTGAGAAGTCTGTGAGCTTGTCACCTTCTGGAACATTTATTCCTTCTTTATTTTTGTTGGAAAGTGCCATCATCAAAGCAGCTAGCTGTGATGGTTCAGCACTAACAGAAGCATTTGCAATCGCAGATGCAATTGTGCTCACACTCAGGACAGAGGGCTGAAGTTGAAGGTGCTTTATTTCAAGTTCTCTGTCTCTAGATTGATTCTGAATGGAAAAATAAGTGATTTGAATGTTTAACATTACATTAAAATGTTTAATTCAACTGATGTGAAAACTCATCAAAATCTTACTCAACCCACTTGTCGAGAAAAAGTGACCCAATTATAACTGGACATTATGAACCACAAATGCTACCTGTGCCACATTAAATCCTCTCAGAGAAGTTATGTTTTATATTCTAATCTCAACATGAATAGCTGTATTTTGAAACAAATGGCAGACTTGTTTTAGTAGTTTTATAAAATGAAACCTTTTTTATCAATACATTTGCTTTGATTTTGGAACTTATTTGCATACTTACAGTTTTATTTTCTCTGGACTGCATATCTGATTCACCAACAGCAGAATTGGTAAATGCAACTTCCTTTTTAATGCTTTCTTTTACATCTCCTAAAGAAATGAACAAAACAGATAAGACAGTCAATCCCAGGTAATTTAAATAGGTTATTATTTAAACCATTAAGAGTGAGAAAAGAGGCCCAGCATTTCAAGGAGCAAGAGCTGGTCTTTAGCTTTTCATACAGATTTGAAAGCAAACTTTGCAAATCGTAATCGTTGAGGATTCTCCAAACATAATTTCATAAACTATGATTTATGATAACAAAGAATGCTTTATGAACATCAATGCTACAAGTAGTCAAGTAGTCCTCCACTTATGACCACTATTGGGCCCAAAATCTTAGTTGTTGAATGAGACACCACATGACCACTTTGCTTAATGACTGCAATCCTGGCTCTCCCAGTTGCAGTTGTCCCTTGGTGCACTTTAGAAATGGATCTCAAATCTGAATCGTTTTTCTTACTGCAGACTTTCACTGCAGTAAGATTTCACTTAAAATCTTACTGCCAGATTTTAATCATCTAGCTTCACTCAAACAAAAAAGCTCAATAAAAAATAAAGCAAATATCTCCATATTTGGTAGTAAGTAGTCAGTAGATAAATTGTGAAGTACTATTTTCTACTGCATATCATAGAGTATGTATCTATTTCCAATTATTATTGACCTAGATATCATTTCATGCTAATTTCTGTAAGAAAATATAGTTATTTCCCAATTTTTGGAATGACAAATATGAAAAAGAATTCCAATGTCTTCAGAAAGGGATATATGTGAGAAAATCTGCAGCACTGCCTGCAATTGAAAGGGTCCTGAAAGTAGTCTCTCTCTAAGGTCAGATTAGTATTCTTTAGGAAAAGATTTAGCAACAATCCAAGATTATCTAACAAACATACTATCTTCTAAATCAGTGGTCGCAAACTGGCGGGTCGTGGAAAAATTTTGGTGGTCTGTAGAAGAAATGGCCCCCAAAAGAAATTGATCTGTGCTACATGGGAAAACAAGGCTGCTCTGTCCATATGGCCTGCCCACCCGCTGGCCCCCACCCTTCGGCTGAGCACAAAACTTACTTTGAGACTGAGTAGACAGCCATGCGAGCTGGAACTGGAAGGTAAGATCAAAATGGCAGGGGAGGGAAATCCGCCCCAGGGTGGCTTGCTGACGGTAGAAAAGTTGGTCCCATATTCCAGAGCTGCAGTAGTCACAGGACTGGCCCTTTGGTCATCCTGGAGCAGCTCCTCCACCGGGAACACTACAGCTGTGGAATACGGGACCAGCCCGTGGTGGCTGGAATGTCCTGCCGCATCTGTAGTGCAGAGAGAAGCAGCCAGAGTCAAATTGGCCCCCTGCAAACTTTTGCCTCTCTCACTGAAGTGGCGCGAGAAACTTCAACCAGGCTCTCGAGAGATGAGAATAACTCCAGCTGCTTCTGTCGTCTCTCTCAAGGAGTGCTCAACAGCTTGGCTGGAGGGGGAGCCTCTCTCATCCCCCGCGGGCTCTGCAAGGCCGATGATGGGGAAGCGATGCTTAGAAGTGGATCGTCCACCTCTGGGCTCCAGAGCAGGTTTCTCTCCTGCCA
The DNA here is from genome assembly GCA_015471245.1 of Laticauda colubrina. NCBI lineage: Eukaryota > Metazoa > Chordata > Lepidosauria > Squamata > Elapidae > Laticauda > Laticauda colubrina. The sequence continues at coordinate 63,976,479 of BLBF01000002.1, read as the reverse complement.
AGGGTGAAGCTGTCGGGCAGGGCAGGAGAGGCAAGGAGCAGCAGAAGCAGCAGGTGGAGGGCTGATAGAGGAAAGCAACTCTCCTCTTGGGGGGGGTGAAGGTGTCAGCCTCCCCCTCCTTTCCTTGCCTGCCTCCAGGTGAGGCTGGAAGAGCTCCCATAGCTTTTCCTCAGCTGCAGATCTGAGCTCTCTCAATCCTCCCCCTGGGATCTGAAAGCAGCCCCCGTTTTCTCCCAGTCCCTCCTCCCAATTAATCACTGAGGGAAGCGGCCCTTCTGCCAGCAGCCGCCTGGAGGGGCGGCCAAGGTGTGTTTTTCCAAGAGGAAACTGGATTTTCTTGTTTTTCTTTGAAGACGTTTCATGCTTCATCCAAGAAGCTTCTTCAGCTCTGACTGGTTGGTGAGGAATAGAAGAATTTACACTCCTTCCAAAGGAGTATATCTAGTAATATTAGATGCAACAATAAATAGGAAAAATATAGTACTGGTGTCCTTTCACTGTTCTTTTTCTAAAGAATCAGGAGACAGAGATTGACTGGTACTACTAGCCTCCATTTATTCCAATGTCTGAGCCATCCAGCTTCCCAAAGGAGCACTGACAAGCTTACTGCACACCAGGAACAGAACTCAGCTCGTGCCCAGTAAATCAGCAGTTACAATGCTAATTATGTTTCCCTGAAGGGATTGAAGTCGAATACTAATACATAGGGAAATAACTCTATGCCACTGGGACCTAGTATCAATGATTGACTTCAGCTATCAGAGAAATCTGTGTCCATGGATACTAAGTTATTATCCATGTCATTACTGGCCATGAAAGCCTATAAAACACTAAAATAAAATAATAAAATATAAAGCAAAATTAAGAATTGGCCAGCTACTCTAATTAGTATGGTTATGAGGATGATTGCCCCAACTATTGAATGTTTCTGTTTCCTAGAGAAAGATCAGGCTAGAACCGGAGAAAGATACTATTTCCTTTGCCACACAATAAGTAACATTAGAAGGAATCTAAACTTTTCCTCCAGGGTTGTTGAAAGGAGATATCCAATACTGGAAAATAAACAGCTATTCAAAAGTGAAATATAATCAGTGCATCCAAACATACAATAAATATTACTACATTTAAAGTAGAAATTACCTTGAAAATTACTAGAAATATTCAACTCCTGTTCACCAGAGTTTGTTGTATAAATATCAGATTGCCTCAACAAAGGTATGGGCTGTCTCTTCTTTGGAGAAGTGATATGATAACCAAAAGATGGCTATAAAAAAAACACAATGAAAACAAAAAAAAATTTGATAAGCTAAACAGTACTTGGGAAATGTATGGACTAAATCTAGTAATATCAAATGTCTCTTGAATATTTGTCTAATAGTTGCTAATAGGTTTGTCTAATAATTGCTAATCAATTGAACCAAGATCCCAAATGAATATTATCCTGTGTAAACAGTAGTTTCTATAGATCAATGTCCAAACTTCTCTGCAGTAGTTTGCAGATACAGAACTATCAGGGATTTTAAAATTAAGTTTTAAAAGCTACATTGTTTATATAAATGAAATAGTCTGTCTTGCCCATGACCCTTCAGTGAATCTTCTTTATTTTTAATAATCTGCCAACAAACTATAATAATTTTAACTGAAAACAATGCTAAAACATAATGTGTCTCCTGCATGTAAAAGCAGGTATATATGTACCCGTTTCACATCACCACTTCCACCAAGGCAACCAAGAGCCTCAGATTTCTGACCAAAGAATTCTCCCAGAGAAAGTCTTAAATAACTTGCATCTCTATTAAAGTCATTTTGAGACTCTCTTAATATATTGTGGTTATTAATCGATTTCCAAGATGTATCTTCTAATCCAGATATATTTTGCAGATCCATTTTCTCTTCCTGAAATTATACAAAACACAAAAATATCAAGAATTATATTTAAGTTTTTAATACAAATATTTTTGAATGTATCGAATGTTGATGTTACCTACCTGTATAAACCTGTGTTCCCTTTCAAATATGTCCTGATCTTGGGCAATCATAGCTATTGCTTCAGCTTTTCGGAAGGGTTGGGGGAGGAATAAAGAGAGAGAGAAAAAGAGAATACTTAATGTAAAGCTAGTCAAATTATAACAAGTCCAAGAGCTCACTCTATACTCTATAATTTCTTATAACCTCTTATATAAGCTTTATGTTGTTTTATGGTGTTGTTTTCTTTCATTTCTACTAGAATATACTAGATATTCTATACTAGAATATCTATACTAGATATATTCATTTGTTCTAAAATATATCTATTGAATACTTAAATATTTAAGTATTATATTTAATATTTAAGCCATTTGGAATACTCGATATGTATCATTGGCCTCATAACAAATATTGTGCGCATTTTGAAAATCTAAAGCAGAGTAGTCTCCCATGTGAACCAGGTTTCCTTGTTGAAGAAGCTATTTTAAAAATCATTCTTTATTTTTAGAAACAAATACACCAAGTCATATTAGTAAGCATTAGCTTTGTAATTTTATGCTTTTAATTATTTTTTGCTTTAAGTTTAATTATTCTAAAAGCATACTTTGTCCACTATATATTACTGACATCAGAATTATATTTTCTGCCAAGCATACTATATATAGCAACTCAATCAGTGATGGTATTCTACTGGTTTGGTCCAGTTCGGCCAAACCAGTAGGTCCGAATCATCTATGAGCAAACCGGTTCGCTTCAGTTGCTGGGGCCGCCTGCCCGGGCTCTATTCTGAATAGAATCTATTCTATTCTCTATTTATTACCTGGTTTTGAAGCTCAGCTGCTTTGTGCGGCACAGTGGATTGCCGCGCATCAGCGCATCAGACACAGGGAGAGTGCAGGATTATAGGAGAAAGTCAGTAGCAAACACTCTGCGTGTGTGCGTGAAGCATGCACAAAGCGCGCCGACCAAGCCATGGTAAAAAATTTTGAATCCCACCACTGAACTCAATATATTGTCTCCAGTAATAAAACTTTAACTATTAGTTCAAAGAAAAATTACCAAGTTTTACATGCATAATTTATGTACTTTTCATTACTATTTTTTATAACATAATAATTCTTGATATTGAAAAGTTAATTCTTTCAATTGTGAGCCAGCAAATGGATGCTATTTTAGAATTAAAAAATTACTAGTAGGAAATTGTAAAAAAATAAAAGTATAATCAGACTTACCTCCAGTTATAAAGTCTCCACTTATGTCTGAAACATTGGATTTTTGTTCTTTATCAAATGAGGTATAATATGCAAGATCTGTCACCCATTTACCCTCTTCATTTTGGTATACAACATTATGTGACTGGTCTTCTGAAAAATGAATTTTATGTTGTCTTTAAATTTTTATGTTAAAGAGTTTATATCATAAGAATATTACAATTAACATAAGCAAAGTTTGTATTAAGAACCCTGGTGGTGCAGTGGTTAGAATGCGGTATTGTAAGCTAACTCTGCCCACAGTCAAGAGTTCGATCCTGACAGGCCCAAGGTTAAGTGAGCTTTCTATCCTTCCAAGGTCACTGGGGACCCAGATTGTTTCGGGCAATATGCTGAGGTTCTAAATTGCTCAGAGAGTGCTGTAAAGCAATATGGGGTGGTATATAAGTCTAAGTGCTATTGCTATTGCTATCTATTGGAGAAAAGCAAGATAAATTAAGAAAGCAACTTACATGACTTGATATAACTAAATTCTGTTACTTTGTCTAAACTATTGTATAATACCAAATATTATGTTTATTGTTCAATTGTATTTCTGTTCATTAGCTATTAACAAATTTATTTACACCAAGTGAAATGTATCATCGAAAATTACTTGTTATTTAAATTACAGATTCATGTAGCACAAAACAGCAGCACCTGCTTACAAAGAGTTTCTCAGATTAAGAGCCAAAGCAAAACTAAGAAAGTCTGAGTTATTCTAGTTGGCATGACAAGATGAATGGGTGCCAGAACTTTTGAATGACCTAACATTTTTACTAACCTTTCATTGTATGTTGATCATGTTCAGATTCTTTGCAAATAGTGGGGGACAGATAAACATCAGCCAAAGAAATGTGGTTTTCATTAGCCATTTGACACTGGTTGGGAAATTTGATTTGTTGTTCTGTATTCCAGATCTCAGAAGCAGCATTATCCTCAATACATTTAAAGTAGAGTGAATCAAGATTTAGCTCAGAGTTGATTTCATTTGTGGCATTCTTTTAGGAAAAAGCAAGAATATACAAAAAGAGGAAATTTGCTTTATGTTTTTAAAATGCTCTTTCTTTTCATTATCAAGTTACTGATATATTTCCAGGTTATTTTCTAACACCAAAACAAAACAGAAAAATTCACACTCTTATACAGGTAGTCCTTGATTTACAACAGTTCTTTTAGTGACCATACAAAATCACAACAGCACTGAAAAAAGTGACTTATGACCATTTTTCAGTTACAACCTTTGAAGCATCCGCATGATCATTTGATCAAAATGTTGCTTGGCAACTGGTTCATACTTATGACTGTTGCTGCATCCCAAGGTTACATAATCACCTTTTCAAACCTCCTGACAGGTGAAGTTAATGGGGAATCCAGATTCACTTAACAATCAGATTACTATCAACTGCAGTGATTCACTTAACAACTGTGGAAAGAACGGTCGTAAAATGAGGCAAAACTCACTTAACAAATGTTTCAATTAACAACAAAACTTTTCGGCTCAGTTGTGGCCATAAGTAGAGGACTACCTGTATGGAAAAATTTTATTAAGGTTGCAATACTTTATCAATGCTCAGATTCTTCGGTTCAAATTCATGATCACCAGAAACAATTCTGCTTCATTGGTTACTTTTATTTATAAAGAGATTCCATCCACTGCTAAATAAAGGAGCAAGAGACCAACCAAAGCTGAATCTCTCAAGCTATCAAGAAAAAGATGTAGTGCTATTAATAGTTACATATTATTAAACCAGTCACACAATAAACCTATTGAACAACTTTTACATTCTAGTGATGCAAACAAGATAAATAATATGAAGGCATCACACTACCCTTAAAATAATGAAGTGAGAACTTTTTTTTGCTTAGTTGATACAGTACACCAGCTTTTCATTGCTCTTGACTGACAATTAGATGTGAACATATTCTGATTAAACTATAGCATGTTGCATGATACCCTCATGATTCTTACTCAGTTTTATAATATAAAGATAGTCCACAACTGGCGACTATAATGGAACTGGCCCGTTTCAGTCAGAAGTCATGATGGCCATTAAGTGAAGCACCCATGATTGCCTCACAATCCCCCATCCCTGCTTTTCCCGATGGAGTTGTTGCAATTGCAGATGGGTCATTAACCTGAGTATAGGGGTGCCTCACGGAGGTCCTGGGAGACCAAATGCAAGTCCTGTCCTGGGTATCTCAAGGCATTCTCCTACACCAAAAGGCCTTGGCCCCACTTCCCAATCCACAGGGTCCCAAACCCTCATTCCATATCACCCATTGCGCATTTACGATTCAAAGCTCTCCAGAAGCTGAGTTAGGGAAGGAGGGGAGATCATTCTAATTCCTCAGCCACAAGATACAATCTTGGAAACAATTAGCATTTTGGAGAATTCAATGCAGCCGCCCCAAAACGGCTGCGTTCAGGATCATGCCACATGATCCTGTAAAGTAAAGAATTTTTTTAAAAAAACTGTCAAGTAAAGAATTCTGGACTGCTGTGGAGATTTCCAGAGCTTGGGTTAGTGAAGCAAAACAGGTCTCTGTGTTCCTGGGAATTGGCTGCCATTTCTGGAACAGTTACAATTCAATAAAGCTGTCGCAAAAATGGTGGCTGCCTGCAGGATCATACCACATGGCCTGGGAATGGAGTGATCACCCTCCTTCCCTAACCCAAGCTCTGGAGATCTTCAAAAGATAAGTGCGCAATGGATGTCATTGGGATGACTGAAGTGGGAAACAGGCCTAATGCCTAGCCCATGGTCTGCAGGGAACCACTAGAGGAATGAAGGGAGATAGGTGGAGGGCCCCGCTGCAGGATCCCTGTGGTTGGTCTTAAGAATTAGCTGCATGGGTGCTATAGATGCTGTAACTTTGAAACCGGGTTGTAAGTTGCTTTTGAAAGATTTGGTATAATTGCACAGTTGGGTGATAAGTCAAGAAGCAACTGTATTTCATATAGAACTATTTTTGGAGATGTTGGAAAAGTTTCAGTAGTTCTGTTCAATATATATTATAAAATATTGTTGCTTATTGATTTTGAGGTATTAACTGTTCACTGATTAGATGTATTAATTACTATTTCCAAAGTCTTTTCACTGTAAATTGTCTTATGGAATTCCTGTTCCAAATGCTTCTCTCTCAAAACGGTTAGTTTTTCTTAGCAACCCTAATGAGATTTATATATTCCAAGGCTTGAGAATATAAAGTTGAGAATTAAAATAATAGTACTCATCCAGTTAAATGACCTCTACAGTAGGTTTACTAGTTTCCTTTATGACTTGTTAAATTACTAGATTCCTATCACACAAAACTAAATAAAATTTTAATCTTCCTAGTTCTGAATATAATTTTATTTTGCTTTTTAAAATATTTTTATGACTAAAATTTTTATGGTTATGTCTTTTTAAGGGACATTGTTAAGTTAGAAAAGTGGTCAAGATGTAACTATTTCTCCCTTTTCTTTCTTGTGTGCAAATGTCATAACTAAATATTTATATATATGACAATTATGCAGATATGTTTTAGGACAACATTTAAATGCAGTCTTAGGTAACAAAATGAAATACAAACTATTAGTTTTAAAACCATAAGAGCAAGAATTTGTATTGAACTTGCATTTGAAATGGAGGAATATTTTTTTTTGCAAATGAAAAACAACAATGAAACATTCCTAATAGACAGACAAAAGAAGATTGATAAGTGAGATTTTTTTTCAAAAGCAAAAAAATTGCATCTAATAAGCACTCAAAATATTTTATACAAGATTTTAAAAATAGTCTATTACAACAAATTATTAGGACTTACATCCTGAACTTACATTTCTGCCATCTGTAATAATTCTAAATATTCCATCTTCCCTATCATGTCCATGATAGTCTGCAATTATATAAATACAATTTTCATTTTATTATATATGTGTGTCCTGTTTTCCTACAATAATCCTATTAAATTGGTTGGGCTGACAAAGTGTGATATATAACTAAAACAATGCTAAATTAGAGCTTAAGATACCATTTGCTCATTTATTTGTTTTTCCAATTTTAATATATTAATACACAGAAGCTAAATAGGTACATATCAGTGATGTATGATTATTTCTTTGTGGTAAACATTATTTTTTCATGTACATTTTCCAATCTGGTTTGTACATATTAGGGTTTTTAAACTCAGCCTCTAAACTCCCTTTTTACAACCCTGTAGTCCCTATTCTGTCGTCCCTGAGCCACAGTGGCACAGTTGTTAAGAGTGCAGTACTGTAGGTGTCAGGACTCTAACATGCACCCCCATTCAAATCATAAGTCTCTAGCTGCATCTCTCGGAGTAAAAAAAATTGATTTATTAGTTGATATGTTGGTGTTTCCTGGTTGCAATTGACTCTGACACATCATTCATTTCACCCTCAACCCTGGTTTTCCCGCCACCCCTGGATGTATATTCTCCAATGAGGCACATCCATAGCCAAGAGTCATAAATCATGCTCTCCGGTAATAATTTTGCATGCCAGGGTTGCCAAAGCAATTATCTCAAGCATTTAAGGAATGCACTGCTTTCCCCCACTCCCTTTCTGCTGATAACTAAAAAGACCAAAGAAATATTTTTAGCTGACAGCAGGATACTTCAGCTGACTGCTGGTTGCTGCAATTTGGCAGTTCAAATCTCACCAGGCTCAAGGTTGACTCAGGTGGGTAAAATGAAGGTGGGTAAAATGAAGACCCAGATTGTTGAGCACAATATACTGACTCTGTAAACTGCTTAGAGAGGGCTGTAAAGCACTTTTAAGCGGTATATAAGTCTAAGTGCTATTGCTTTTCAGGGTAGAGTTGCTCTGAACTAGAAAGCAATGATGCACCTTGCTGTACCTTTGGCTTTACCACTCTTGTGTTTTTAGAAGCATAAGCTGCAATGTACCAATATTTTAATGTTTTAAAATAAATGTAAGCTATTTTTGGAATAAAACTATATTACCAGAGTATTGCTTTTCCATTACATATTATTATTTGATACCATCGGTTACCAGTTAATACATAAATGCTCATCTCAAATTTCTTAATTAAAAGTAGCCAGTGTTTAGAAGGCGAAATATTCCAACAACATTGTGGCCTTAAAACATTTTAGGTTTTCTTTTTAAACTTCATACATATAACATTTTTACTTACCCAATTTATTTTTACACGTAAAGGTGTTATCTTGGTAATTAGATAAGATTAATACATTCAAAAAAAGCATTAATGAAAATAAGTTACAAAGTTATCTTACCTTCTATCTCTGAACAAGTACGTTGAGACTCTGTTTTTCTGCTTTTGATTTCAGAAAGATTTGCTGCTGTTCCCACAGGAAGTTTATCAGAACTCTTGTGGTACTCTGATTTAGGATTAGATTTACAGTTTTCATTGTTCTTCCATAGGAAGGAAATAAAAGACAACTTACAATGTATGTAGAGTTAATAAATATATTTACAATCTATTGAAGTTCATAACTAAAATGTTCCAGTAATATTAAGACTGATTTCCACTAAAATGTAACTAAATTTAATTATCCTGTACCTCTTTCCTTGTAATTGTGGGCAACTTGAATTGTTCTTGCATACTGTAATGTGTTTCCTTAACATCATATGATTCCTCATAACTTGCAATAGGAGAATGATTTCTTACTGCTGCTTGATAAACTGTTGGAATCTGAAATTTTTCCTGAAGAAGTCAAACGTTTAAATTTCAAATTTTTAACCAAAACGTCTAATTTAATCTGATATTATCTACTTAATGTTAATGTTTGTTTTAGTTCCCCTTTGCACTAATAAAAATAAATTTGACCAAAATTTACTTGCCAAAATTGAAGCCAGTGCAGAAAATATTTCAATTAAAACAACCAGGTATCATTTCTTATAATTAAAGAATTCACTTTGTAATTCTTAAGCATAAACCAATCCTCTCCATTCCAATAAACGTGTGCCCATAACATACTTGAATATCTGCATGCATGTAAGTATGTGTAAACATAAATGTGCAAGCAGGTTATATTTATAATCAAATTTATATAGCCACTCATCTATCTCATCCAAGAAAACTCTTAGACACATTAGACAACTTCCACTCAAACTCCAATCTTCTCTTTTTGGAAAAAGCTATGGGGCTTCAACTGCAAAAGTTTCTGATAAAGGTTGCTGTCTGGGTTTTTTCAATCTAAATTCAGACTGATATGGGATAGAAACAAATGTTGTTTGTTATGGTGAATGACTTTGTAGGGACCTCTCTCCCACGTACTTTTGATACTACTGACTATAGTATCTTTCCAGAGCTCTTGAAAGGACTGATTCGTAGAACTGTGGATATCTTCTTCCCTAGTCCAGTGGGACTATTAATAATGATATAGGATGAATACCTATTTCATATGAGATATGAAGAGCTTGATTTTCTCATCCACATTACATTATTTCTCATCTACATGAAGGTGCTGGGGAAGGAAATCTGTTGCTTCAAGGTGAATTACCAATCACTATTATACTGATCCACTCAGAGCCAAATAGGAGATGCTTTGGAGATCTTTACTTTGTGTTTAGATGTTGTAAAGAACTGGATGGGATAGTGGCTATTTGCCAAGCATCCATGAGAAGTTGATAGTCTAATAGTACATTTACAGCTGGAGTGAGAGTCACCCTTTAATATCTGAAAAATCCTACATTATTATTTTAGAGATAGCTGCTTATTAGATCATCAAAAGCCATAAACAAGCCTTCTGCTTAGGAAACTGGAAGATAAACTGAATTCCAAAGAAACACAACACATTTGCTGATATTTCAGTAATCATATCCTATCCTCTTACTTATTCTTGGTAAAAATGTGTGCAATTTTTTTTGCTTCCAAAGGAACAGCCATGAATTTTGACAAGAGGTTTCCTAGCTCAAAGAAATACATTCACAATTTGGGAATTCTTCTGAATTGTGACTCTAAATTTAAATCAACAGGTAGAATCTGCAGCCAGTGCAGCTTTGGTCTAGCTTCAAAATTTGTACCATTAATGAACTTTTTTGAGCAGAAACTCTGGCAATAGCCCCTCAGGTCTTCATTGTTTCAAGATTGTATTGCTGCAATGCACTGTACCTGTGCTCCCTTTAGAGTGCCAGGAAACTGCAACTAATACAAAATCCTCCTGCATTCCAACAAGTACAGCTGATTCATCAGAAAAACACCAATTTTGTAGTCATTGTGTTTCTGTAGGTTTTCTGTAGATTTCAGAACACAACTCAATGTGTCATATATTGTAATCATGCAGGCAAGGTCCTAAGATCCCTATAGGTTTCCTCAAAATTGACTCTGGCTGGTTTATCCTGTTCAACAAGAGATAGCAACAGCAAAAACAAAACAAAACAGTGCTTTATAGCCTTCTCTAAGCAGTGGTTTCCCTGTTTGGAAGGTGAAGAGGCCCATATAATGGCATGGGCTGGGTTATTCAGCATTCTCTGAAGGAAAATTTTCTTGCCACAGTCAAGAAAATCACTGCAGTTGATCAGTTAGTATCATGGTTGTCAAGTGAATTTGACTTCCCCATTGATCTTGCTTGTGGGAAAATCACAACAGAGGATCACATGATCCCAGGACACTGAATCTGTTGTAAATATGAGTCAACTGCCAAGCACCTGATTTTGTATCACATGAGCATGGGAATGCTGCAATGGTCATAAGTGTGAAAAATGATCATAAGTCACTTTTTCAGTGCCATTTTAATTTCAAAGGACTATCTGAATAGAGTTCTCCCAAACAGTATGCGCTACACGTGCCTAGATGAGAATATGTTTTTAAACAGAATGCTTAGCTTACATATTTCCATACCTCAAGCAACAGATTTACATCCTTTTTTAAACCTTCATTTTAGCTTCTTCTTTAAGCTGCCAACTTTATTGCATTGTTTCAGAAAGTGAAACTGTCAATTTGAAATGTTCAATATTACAGTGACAGATTTTTCATTTAGGGATACCTGTTCTGGAGGTAATTCCATGCTTTTAATATATTCCCCATGTTCCTCTGCATCTTCAATTTCTGGCAGTACAAGCTGTTCAAAATACGCTTCCAACTGATCATCACAGAACTCTTCATCTCCAATATCATAATCTAATATAGAAAAGAAAGGTTTGCTATTAACACTAATGTTTCACATCATCATCAGTGATCTCTAGAAGGTTGTTTAATGTTTTTAATAGATATTTAAAATTAGCATTTAGCTGCATGAAGGAACTCAATACATGCAATGATCTGTTTGTTGATATGGTACATCACCATTAGTAGAAGCAGAAGAAATTCCCCAGATTTTAGCTTTTTAATCTCATACCTGCAGAACATTCTTCCAGGCTCTCAAAGCTCAGCAATTTCTCATTTTCTATAAATCTGGAAAAGCCAGCCACAGAATTGCTGACTGTTTCACTTGCTATCTCATTCTGATCAGGATCTAATGAAGCAAACTGCAAACATTAATTTTAATAAATTACTTGTTTGATAAACTGAAGAATTCATAAATTAGTATATTGGCATAAGGTCCCAAGAAAAACTCACCGGATAGATACAATGAACTTACATAAAGTTATTCCATTTAAGTCCCACATGAATGGTTAAAAGTAGATAAAAGAAAATTAAAATCTCTTAACTGTATAAAACATAAATTAGTAGAAAATATTAAAATAAAAAAATGAATCTTACAATTTCAGTAACCAAGATGGAAATTCTGATTTATCAAATATTTGGAATTTTTAAAGTATCAACAAATACATGGTTTATATGGATATTTTATATAGCAATAGCACTTAGGCTTATATGCCACTCCATAGAGCTTTACATAACTATGCAGGTATTTTAGATACCCGAACTTCCAAAAAATTTCAACAAAACTTCACACCAGAAGATCCTAAATTATAAAAGAATTATAATCTTATAGATTAGCAACTGATTAAAGAAACTGAGTACAGATGAATAATGCAGTGGGATCTTCTAAATGTTTGAACTAGGACTAGTTCTGTTTAATTGTTTTATGAATGAACCAGGATAAACAAGTATTGCAGAGAATTATGAGCACCTATTCAGGCTGATAAATGGCTGATAATTTAATTGGGCGACAAATACATTTCATTAATAAAAAACGGACAATTAAAGGGAGACTACCTAAATATAAAGTACTAACCCAGAAATGAGTAATTACAAAAATATTTGGGGATGTTTAGTAACCATCCAATTATCAATTTAGGAGCACCAGCTGTGCTCAGATTTATTAAGATCAAGATTGAAACATTGGGCTAATAGCATAAAGGCACTGTTACAGAAGATAAAACAGTGGAGATCAACTTTTGGAATGTTCTATAAAATTGTAGGATAAAATAGTTTTGGATCATCACAAATATATAAAAGAAGGCAAGAAAAATAATGGCTTGTTCGATCCTATATTAATTCATGATTTTTTCAGTTTTATCAAAATGTGTTCCATTTCATAATTTCTCAAATCATGGACAAGAAGAGATTGAGCTGAGCATAATGTACAAACCCAGTCAACTACAGCTAAGAATAACTTCCCAGTTAAAAATAGATGATGGGCTGAAGGGGTTTTATATTAGAGCACATCAATCTGCAAGTTCTTACTTGTCTTTGTGCTATCGGATGGATAAAAATGTTAATTCCCTCATCTCCTGATGTCTGATTGGATATCAGGGAAATAACAGGCAGCAGCGTTTATCAGGATTGTTAAAATGACAGGAAAGACAAAAAAAAGGCCTAATTTTTCTCCCATCAATAATATTGTATATGAATGTCCTGGCTTCATTTAATCATCCTACGTAGTTTCAAAGGACTATAATGGGATCAAACTTCTTACAAATTCTATATATTACCTGTTTTCAGCTTAGTTCATTCAGAAAGCCAACATAGATTATTACTATTCACATTTTATGATCACTTGGAAAAAATTTGCAATTTTAAAACTAAATATCAATACAGATTATATACATTTTGAGCATTAACTTTCCGGATATTTTGTCTCAGCAAAAAAAAAATGTTGACCTGTTCTGATATCCTTTCTCCTAAACTATTAATGAAAAATCTAACATAAGGGTTCTTACAGATTAAAAAAGAAAGCACTCCATTCACATGTGAAATTTTGGCTTAGTGTGCTTACCATCTAAGTTTTACAAAAGAAGTACATAGCATTCTTGATATCTCATAAAGTACAAACTGGAGTATGAAATAATCTGAACAGTGCAAAAGTCCTTAAGTTGATTACAGATATTTGTTCAAATACTGTAATTGTTCAGAAATGGAAAATGAAATTATAGGATGCATATATGTACTTTAATAGATTGTAAAAAAAAGTTACCCGCTTTTCATTTTCTTTTTCCAAGGAAATATATTCTTTAGTTGTCAAATCTGAAAGTGAAAGAATGTAACAAACAGATCCATAAAAATGATAAATGACAATCACTTATATTTTAAAAAAATTAAGTTTCTCTTGCATTGCAAGTAGATAACATAACCAAGTCTTCCTATTAACATCAGACATGAATGTTATTTTTTTATTAGAACTTATAACATATATTAATTGTCAATCATTCAAATAATAATAATAATGTATTTTACCTTGTTCGTGAATTAATTTATAATTCTATCCCCCATTTCTGTCTTACAAGATGATCCAGGCAATTAACAAAATAAAACTGATCAATTAAATGTGCACAAAAATTAAAATCTAATTGTTACAGGTATATTATTGGGGAAGTTTACAATTGAATTGTACCTGAAAATATTTGGCAGTCTAGGTAAAAATGTTTTATTTCTTAAAAGTTGATGTTCCTTCTCAACCCCCTCCCTTATCAGCACTTTTTTATCCAAAGATATGGTATTACTCTCTTTTGAGGTGACTGCACTTCTGATTATATGAAGATTCTGTCAATGAACAGATTTACTATTATTATATAAAGTAAGATAATAAACTACAGGTAGACCTCAATTTACAACCACAATTTCTACCTTTGGGAGAAAATTTCAGATTTCAGAAGCAAAAAGATGGAATAGGTTTTACTCCCATTATGCTCTTATTTATTATCCTTACTTCCTATAGCAGGCTTGTCATACGCAGGCCACACCCACCCTGACTCTGCAAAGGCAAAAGTCATGATACGTCACAATCCAGCACATGACATCCGTCACAATCCGGCACATAACATTACCTAGAGCTCCCTTAAGATTCATAGACTTTGTTTTGAACTACCTTAGCTATTTGCTGAGAATCTGGGAATCAATAATGCTGAATTATCATTACGTTAACATTTCTACAGACTTCCCTAGTAATCTCAGATTTGCCAACAGATTCTGCACTGAAGCCCTTTTTCAAACAGTTACATTAATGGAAATGTGTGTATGCTTCCATTACAAACACACCTCAACTTACAATCATAATGATTTGTAAGTCGAACCAACCTGTGACTGGACTCAATATTACAATCATTTTTACTATGGCAGTAAAACAAGTCATAAGCAAGTCAATTTTTATGAATGGGTATTTTTTTGCCAGAAACAGCAAAAAACATAGAAAATCAGAAAAAAAAGTTATAAATTGCAGTCACATGACTGCAAGACACCACAACTGGCTTTAAATATAAGCCAGTTGCCAAGAGACCAAAATGCAATCATGTAACCAAGGAGGAAATAATAATAACTTTGAGAACAGGTCGTTAATAGCTTTTCTGAATTCTGTCTTAATAGTCATTAAACAACAAGTCATTAGTTGAGAACTACCTGTATGTAGATGTTGAGGTTTTTATTTTAGAAACAGATATTATTTGATGTTACTTAACTGACAAATAAGATTACAGTTACAATTAATACAGCATATATTCATTACACCAATATTTTTACATATTAGAATAAAACACCATATCGAATACAACTCCAGAAATTTGATTTGTTGTGCATTTCTTGACAATGCTAAAACTCAACAGACAAAGCTAAAACTGCATACCTTCTAAATGTTTTTCATTTGGATTTTTGTCTGAGCAATCAGCAGTAGAATTTTCGCTTTGTCTTCTTGGCAAACATTTTTGGGGTGGCTCCAGTATAATCTTAGCAGCATTTTCAAAATTTTCCCTGGGAAAGTTAGAATTCGGTTTTTAATCATGAATTTAGATTTTAAAAAACTCAAAAAGTACTTTTTAGCTAAATATCATTTCTTTTTTGTAATAATAAATCTGTTTCTATTTCAAGACAAATATTTAAAAAACAGTTTCTAAATATATACAAGTGTACTTCTCTCTTTTTAAAATATGTAACCAATCAGTTGTTCATCTAATTTCAGAGTTTCAAAAAGAAAATTTAAAGTTAATTTGTCACAGAATTGTTTTTCAACTGTAAAGTCATTTCTCTTATCAGTACACCATAAAACCGGATGATAAATATACAGTGAAAAAGCCACTTTGCTTAGGAATTACTACATAATCTAGAGAAGGCCAAGATTATCATGCCCCCTTCGGAGTCTAAATACGAGGAAGACAAACATCTGTCAGGGAGCAGAAGAGTGGCTCCGTTGGCTGCGGAGGAAACACATAAGGGCAAAATCAGGTTGGGCAGAGCAGAGAAGAGGTAGAACAAGAGAGAGGGGATTCAGAGGAAGACCAAGGCCTACCCCCTCATCTTAGGGCACGCAGGGAAGAACGGAGAAGAGAACAACATGGGTTGCATGGCTTTCGAGGGAAGAAAGGGCCCTAATTCCCTTCACAAGGCACACCTGGGGAGGGAATTTAAAGGAGAGGCAGTTGGGAGGGGCGTTTGTCAGGCTGTTGGCTGCTGTTGTCCGAGTTCCTGGCACCTTCCCAACTGGTCTGATTTACTGCTGTGTTACTTAACTTCTGTGTTACTTAACTTATTTTGCCCTGCCGTATTTATTACCTTATCTTGCTTTGTTGGATTTATAGTTTAAAGTTTTCTGTTTTGGACTGGAATATCTGCAGCCAAAGGCTGTTGCAGGTTCCTGGGAGTTTTTTCTCCAGACAGGAAGATAATCAGGATATTGGGGGTAAGGTTGGAGCTAATAAAGGGACCCTTACTTATTATCTCTGGCTGGGTTGCCTTTGTGCCACACCCCAGGTCATCACAGAGATACTTGTGAAGCAAAATCAAAAGATCATATAAGACTCTTCCTTACAGAAAAAAATTAATTTGGTGACCATACTGTGGTCAAAATCAGACTAATTGTCATTAAAATGTTAGAAATATGTATTAAAATATTAGCTTATGTATTTGAATAAGAATATTTAATAAGAAATTTTGACTATAGGTAGTCCTTGACTTACAACCATTCATTTAGTAATCTTTCAATGTTACAATAGCACTGAAAAAGTGACAATCATTTTTCACACTTACAACCACTGCAGCATCCTCCTGGTCACATGACCAAAATTCAGATGCCTGGCAACTGACTCAGGTTTATGACGGTTGCAGTGTCCTGGGGTGATGTGATCACCTTTTGCAACTTTCTTACAAGAAAAGTTAATGAGGAACCCAGATTCATTTAATAACTGTGTTACTAACTTAACAATTGCAGTGATTAACGTAACAACTGTGGCAAAAAAGGCTTTAAAGTGGGACAAAATTCATTGAACAAAATACAAAAAACAAAATAACACTTATTTAGCAACGGAAATTTTGAGTTCAGTTATGGTCATAAGTCAAGGATTATCTGTAGTATTTTTGTGAAACTTATCAAATGAATTTTGAGAATTAGGAATAGTGTTAATTTATTCCTAAAATTCTAATCCATAAATAGACATGGTCCTTTTAGGAAACAATAGGAAATATTGAAGTACAATCTATTCTTATTAATTATGTCAAAATTATAGAGTTTTGCATCAAATAATGTACAATTGGTTAATATAAATCTTACACAGTATCGTGAAAGTTAGACATAAGATTTTTTCTGGGATCTGAATCAAGTTCACCACCACAGGAAGATGCTAATGTGGCCAAAAGTTTTTTTTCAATGTAAGAAGCATGATCAGAAAGTCTGCATGAAAAGAAATAAAATAGTTACTTGTCCTTCGTGTTCTCAACTTGGAAAAAAAGTACAGGGATTTTTAACAGAAGAATAAGATTATATTAAAAACAGTTATAGTATAAAGGAGGATAAAAACAATTTTCATTTTTTTCCAGACACAAATTTGACAAGGTATCTGTGTTAAAAGATGCCAGCAACTAGAAGACCAAATTATTTATGTATCCAAAAATATGCAGTCTGAGAGCTTCATTGCAGAATTTTAAGAAATCTAGGGATTATCTAGTTCATGCCACAACTCATATGGGATAGTACTACACACTAGAAAAAAGTATAGCAGGCTAGTGACTTTTTATTGAGCAAACCAGTATATGTGATTAGTTCATGGTTTGGTTTGTGCAAATTTAGGAATTCAGTATTACTCAATGGGCTAACAAGTTGTTTAAATAGATACCCACTGACACCTTTTGATCCACTAGCAAACTGTTCTTGCTCTTTCATCTCATTTTTTTTCTGAACTTTTCATTCAAAATTGCATTCACAATTCAAATTTCATTCACAATTTCCTACTGAAAAAAAATATTTTAATTCTATTCCTTTTTTTTCATGACAGCCCTTTCTCTGTATGGCTTCCTATGAAATCTCTCCTTCGTCTTCCCCAGTCCAAGCACAGAAATTGTGCTTGTCACTCAGCAAGAGACACAAACTTGCCAGCCCATTTTGATTTACTACATTTTAGAAATTCAATCTATAAGTATCTAATTTACTGCCTTAATGGAGTTATTTAAACAGACCATGGACAAATCAACTCTGAATAAGCATACTGGGCAAGACCCAAATGCGCCAATGAAATTTTTGAATAGTTCTTGCCAGTTCACTTGCATCATTTAACTAGATCACTAAAGCATATTATTATGAATTATATTTTAAGTATTTAGCAGCTGTTAACATTTTATTTGAACCATTTTTCCAAAAAGTCAAATCAAAATAAATAATGAGGCCCTTATTTAAAAAGCACATTATTCTAGAACGCAGTAGGCAAATTTGTGGCTATGTCATGCAAATGAAAAGAACTACAATATATTAATAAGATAAACCCTGGTCAAGTTAACAGTGGCTATGCATATTGTATAAATATAGTTCAACATTGCAAAATGAAAAACTAGTTCTCGAAACAATTTAAGATTCAGCAATTAGTAGCCATGTAAAATCTTTCAGTCACATTCTATTAAGTGCATTACCTGCTCTGAGAACCAGCTTTTTGTCTGGTTTCTGTTGAAGCAGCAACTGGAAGACCAAGATTTGATGAAAGTGTGATGTTGTCTAAAGTTTCATTGGTATGGTTACCTATAGAGTTGATCAAAACACTTGGAAATAACTCATCCCCAATAGGTTTGAAATCTTCCATGTTACTCTTGTCTCATAGTATCTGCAAGTTTTAATACAAACATAAGCAACAAGGAAATGTATAATTTTATAAATTTTAAATTTATAATTCTAACATTGCTATGTATTACTTTTCTACTGTACTATATAACTGTACTCCTAAATGTTGAATACATAAAAGTTATATTTCATAAAACAAAATAGCTCAATAATCAAGTATAATTCTGAAAATTACAATTACAATTTACTGGTATTAAATACAAAAAGGTAGCCTTGTTTAACTGTTACACTATAAAAAAGCATGGTGAATTCTTTACTACAACATTATCAGTCTGTTTAATCACCACATGCATTGATTTAATTTTAGCTTTTAATGCTAAAATGTTTATTATGTTTTGTTTCAGAGAGTTCAGCATCTGAAAGATACTAAAAATGAAGGGGGAAATGTGTTTTTATTAAGATTTTAAACAAATCCTAGCTTGTACAAATGCTATAGTGAAATTACCATCAATGACTTGAGTTCAGAAAAAAACCTGAATGTGACATTCATACTGTGCATTTTATATCCTGTTAAACAACTTATTGCCTCCCTAACATTTAGACTTCAATTGCCACCAGACCCAACCAACACCTCCAAACACAACGGAATTGTGGTCCAAAACCAAGGGAACAAACTATACACTTGTCTTCTACCAATAAAACATTCAGCTAAAAATTTCAACAATTTTAATTGCATAATACAGGTAGTCCTCGACTTAGAACAGTTCATTTAGTATCCGTTTGAAGTTACAACATGGAAAAGTAACATGACCATTTTTCGCACTTATGACCATTGCAGCATTCCCACAGTCACGTGATTTATATTCTGTTTCACAACTTACTCACATTTATGATGGCTGCAATGCCGTGGTCATGTGATCCCTTTTGCAACCTTCTGACAGTCAACAGGGAAACCAGATTCACTTAACAACCGTGTTATTAATTGAATGGCTGCATTAATAACTAATTTAATGGCTTTAGTTAACAAATGTGACAAGAAAAGTCGTAATTTTGGGACAAAACTCACTTAGCAAATTTCTCACTTAGCAACTTAAATTCTGGGCTCATCTGTTGTTTGTAAGTCAAGGTCTACCTACCTGTGTCTCTCATTTCTGTAAAGCCAACTAGTCTTTCTGTTAAGACTTCTAATAATTCATTAAACAAGGGTCTCTTTTATGGCAGGCACATGAAGAAATAAAGAGAAAAGCTCCTTAAAAGCCTTTGTGGTCATTATGCCGGCCATAAAAACTCCTTTGTTTAATGAGTTATTTATACTCAGCTTTGTTGAAAAACTCTATCTGAAGCAGACAAGTAGATGCATGAGGAACACCCAGTTATTCACATTAATCGGATTGTATCATAACTTATTCTAATTTTAATCTTGACAATTTAGGTACTTCTGCCCCAGTAGGCATAACTTTGTCTGCAAGTGGTTAAAGACATTCTAAGCCTGAGAAGGATAAGCCTTCCCTCTACCTGGTGCCCACCAGATGCCATAGATCTTAACTTTATTTCTCATAGGCTCATAACCCAACATATCCGGAAAACAACAGTTTGGGTCCTTCGTAAATTGCGGGGATCGGTGCTAGCGATAGTTTACCCAATTTTGTTCGGCACTGGTTCCCTTCAGGTAGAGGGGAAGGGCACCCAAGCAACTCACATCTGGGATGCGCATGGGTGTTCAAAATCCCGTCGGCCGAAAACGTTAGGACGAGGACCGCAATTTCATCTCCGTCTCCTGGCCAAGAGCGCGTCCCTATCAAACGGAGCGAGGGTCCGGGTTCGTGTCCCGCTACCTCAGCGCGTCGCTCGCACGCGAAACTGGCTCCTCGAACCGACGGCACCAACGAAGCGGGAGTAGGGGGAAAAAAAACAAAAAAAAAAAGGGGGGGGGGAAACGCGAAGAAGTTCCGAGCGCCTCGCGACGAAGAGCGGGAACTGACTTAACTTCTTCTTCGCCGCCCCCCTCCCCTCCCCCTTTCGCATTTAGCCGCCTTCGGCAAGAGCAGGAAACAAAGCTCTCCCCTCATCCCAAGCGAAGCGCAACAAGCAGGCGGGGGCGCGCGAGCGCCTCGAGGCACGTGAGAAACCGCTCCGAGGCGTCTCGGATGTCCTCAAATCCCACCCACCCCGAACTCAAGAAAAGGAAAATAACTCTCCCCACCCCCGCCCCCGTCCCTCTCCACCCCCCACCCCCCGCCCCGGCCCCGCTTCTTCACGAGACGAGGCGCACGCGCACCTTCTCTTCGGGCGCCTCAGCAAACCCGCTCAGGCTTTTTCGTTCAAGAAAAAAAAAAAAAGGCGGAGATGAGAAGCGCAGAGACGCGAACGCTCTTGGATTGTGAGGTCACCCAGAAGAGAAGGGCTGCGGCCTTTGGATTGGGCGAGAGGAAGTGACGCGCTGGCTTTCAAATGGCCTGGGATATGAAATGAAGTTCAATCCCGAGGAAGTGGCGGATGTTTTGTTCAAATTACGAAGGCATCCTGCGCCTTTATCCCGATTCACGGGAATTTGCCCCCGGACACCGTGGAGATAAGGGAAGTTATCCATTGCATGGAATCGGCCTTAACGCTATTTACCATGCGATAGAAGTCCTGTTAATAGACTCGCTAATTGGTTCTGACAGAGAAAGACTAATCTCGGGCAAGATGCAAAAGGCTTCAAATAAAGTACTTTATTACTCTGCAGGAGCCTCGCGTTAAGTCGAGTCTCACCAGGCTCAAGGTTGACTCAGCCTTCCCCCCTTCCGAGGTCGGTAAAACGAGGACCCACATTGTTGGGGGCAATAAGCTGGCTCTGTCAGCCGCTTCGAGGGCTGTGAAAGCCCTGTGGAGCGGAAAAATGAGTGCCAGCGCTACCTACCGCTTTCCCTTCTGCGGCCGCCTTCTATAGGCTTCCAGTAATGTCATGAGGCCCCAGTTCCTGAGCTGTTGAGAATTCCTCTTTCAGCTTACCTTATAAAGGAAACCGCATGGCACACTTGTGTTTTGAAGATAATCTGTTTCTCGGCTTCTGGGAATATTATTCTTTGGATTTTTCCTCCCAAGTATATACACTGGCGGGAGATCTACGGAGATTCTCAATCATCCAGGTCATGCTTGTCCCAAAGGTGCTTTCTCCCAAAGTACAGGCAACTGTACTTTTCCTTGGGTTTGTTTGTTTTTTTTCCTTTGAAAGCATTTCACTTCTCATTGAGGAAAAAAAAAAACTTCTGAAAAAAATGGAGCTGAAGAAACTTTTTGGAAGAAAAGTGAAATGTTTTCAAAGGAAAGACCAAGTTGCCTTTTCAATGTAATGTTTGTATAGTATATTCATTGTATAGTACAGTATGGGACACTGGTAGGATTCATACTATACATTGAATCAAAGCAAAACAAGCTCCATTATGGTTTTATTAGATGTCCCAGTCGGATTTAAAAATACCACTTCATTTGAAATATAGAGACGCCACATATATTTATCTCAGGAATGTAAGTATCTAAATAATTACTGTGTCACAGCAAAGAAAGGCTTTTATACATCTTTGCTATTTACCAATTATCTAGATCAGGGCTGTCAAACTCCCAGCCCATGAGCCGAATGCATCACACGCTGGCCATGCCCACGCCTGATTTAGCAAAAGGGAAAAAATGTCCTGATACATAATATGATGCTGCCGTGACGTTTGACACCCCTGATCTAGATTTTTCCTGTCTAATATAGCAGTCCCATTATTCTCACCTGTCACCCCTCTCAACATCAAAGCTTTCTATCATCTCCTGGCAATTTCTTTTTTCAAACGTGTCACTGACCCTTAAGAAAGACAAATAAATAAAATAAACAAAAAAATTAGTAAGGTACACCACCATTTCCCAAATTTTTACTTATACTTTTTGAAGTAAATGAAGCAAACAGACTAAATACTTTATTGACTTATTTTTTTATTGACTTATTTTCATATAGCTGTAGTGGATATCACTATACAATGAGAACATTTACACAAACAACAATATTCTTATTTTGTTGTAAGGATGTGTACTTTATTTCTGAAGACTCTTTCAGGAAATTGCTAAGATAGAAAAAAGTTAAGGAATCTAATGACCTAAAAGATTCTTACGCTAAAAATATGAAAAGTTTTAAATTTACTTTTACACTATAGGGCAGGGTTTTTTCCAATCTGTATTTAAGAAAATTATTCCCAAATATTACAAAGTGAATTACTAACAGATTACAACAAGTTGAATATTTTTAAATGATAAAATACTGTTTCACATAATTTATTCTGAATGCTGCATTAGAGTGTTGAGAGTTAACAGAGAACTAGTTTTTACTACCTATAGAACTAAACATAGTAAATTTGAAACACCATAGTTTGCATTACAGATCATGCCTTTAAAAACCCATTCTGAATTATGGTTGGAAAAAAATGTAAAAAAATGAACAGCCCCACAAAATAGATTTTTTAAAGCATGTGAGTTAGGCTTTAATACCACTTTAAATATGCATCAAACCCCCTCATGTTCACCTAACAACTTAAGAGGTTGAGAAATATATCGTCTGCGAGGGTGAGTATACTGGATATTGGCAGTGTCAGCATCACAAGAGTGCTCTATCAGAGGAGGAAGAGGAGGAGGAGGTGGTGGTGGTGGTAAGAGCTGGGCATAACTGGACCATCTTGATCCAGCCCATGGGGAATCCAGAGGGGGGAAAAAATACCTGAAAACAATTCAGACAGGAACACCACACAGAAGGGAAAAACAGAAAGAATAGTGGTAAATACAAGAACCAGAGAGGAAAGACACATGCTGGGACAAAATGAAAGAAACAAAATCAACTTTTCAGCTCAAATTATTATCAGTTTTTAAAAGTCTAGAAACTATTCTGAAGGAAAATTATCATAGGAGATAGTAGAAAATATGCCTTATATTCATTGTAAAATGAATATAATACATGTAAGTTAATTGATTCTGAACTATTGCATGCTTTCTCATTTATTTCTAAAATCATGCTGTTTTAATGCAATTAAAGAAAAGCAGACCCAAATTATATATCGACTGGTCTGCTTGTTTGCATCCAATTTATGTCAACTCTACTCAAATGAATACATCAAACTTAAAGATAAAAACATAGTTTTACAATGTTAGATTTTCACAATATACAGAGTTGTTCTTTTTCCATTGCAATAAGTCTGTGTGCTTATATACATCTCTCTGGAAAAAACACAAGATAATCAAAAACTTATGCATTACTGGCTTAAAAGATCATTCCACACCACTTCTTATGACTTACCCGTAATAGAAGAAAACTGTGTAATCTTTACAATCTTTGGAAATGTACATAAATTTATAGAACAGAAAAGTTAGTAAATTTGAGACAAGACATATTTAAAGCCACACTGACATGCCACTATATAAAACAAGGCATTAATTGAATGTTTGCCCTCAGACACCACCACGTTGGTTTATTTCAAGGCAATAACTGCACTGCACAGAACAAGATGTAAATACTTGGCAATGCAGGAACTGGTCGGGATCACAAGATGATAATTCCCATACCAAATTAATAATATCATAGAACAAACATTCATTTGGACTGGATTTCCATCACAAAACCAATAAGATGAAATCTTACTAATTATTGCATGGATTCATGCTACTATAACATGCAATTATCATGTATGTTCAGATCATTCTTATCAAGACAACAAAAATGTTACTAATAATTACTAGTTACTAAGTTTTGTGATTTTCATCTGAAGTAGTTCTGAAATATCAAAATAATTTGGTATCAGCTCCACAGTTGTTAAATTACAATGTGCCCACATTGTTTATAACTAATTGTATACTACAATCCATTAGCAAAACTAATTAAGAATCTTTGTGAACACTTCAAATAGCCAAACAAAGTTAAAATATTCAAAACAATTTTACTGAAAAACAGTTACTCAATTGTTTTCCATTGAGGATTTATCTCCTAACAAGCTTAGAATGAAAGGACAATAATCCTCTTTACATTAGTGAATTCCGTCTTTCTCTCACAACATGTCTTTTTGAGGGGAAGAAATGGAATCCATAAGATAATCCTGTTACTTTTTTTTTCTTACAGACTCAACAAGATCATACTGTGCCGGCTAGTAAAGTACATAAGTAGCATTTTTTTTAAGAAGTGATTTGATTTGCATTTAGTAGTAGACAGATTGCTGGTGTCTTTGGAAGAGGTCAGATGCCGATGGGGAGGGGGAAAATATCGCTTTCCATTTCTGTGTGCATGCAACAAGCAGTAAAACAGCAAAGTTACTCCAGTTAGCTTGGTATCAGCTGTGCTTTCTGTTAAAAAGGATATAATACAAATGGGGAAGGAAAATGCATAACAATTTTAGACATAAGTGGTTATAAGCACAATAAGAATACTGTAAAGTAGTTGGTAGGTTGATTAATTCTCCAATCACTTTTCAAACATCACTTTTATATTAAGTATAAAATAATTACTTTGATCTTCTCACGTTAGTAGTGTTACTTGAACTGATTAACCAAGTACCAAAACCTGTGTCATAAAACCAATAAAGCACCATCAACTTGTTTCTAAAAGCTAGAATTTACATTCTTATCCTCATAAAATCTTTAGGAAATAAATTACATGTAGCTGGTTTTGTTCTACTTTCAAGCTGCTATCAAAAAATAAGATTATTTTCAGATATTTTTTTTCATAATCTTATTCCTGAACCTGAAATCATGATATGAAATGAGACCTTTGCACAATCTTCAGGGGAAATATAAGCAAGTATCTTGCTTAATTTAAACTGGTTATAAGGCTGATAAATTTAATAAGCCCAAGGGCAAAAGGTGAAAATGTCTAAGAGCTTTTTCCATTACTAAAGAGCTTGTTTTGATTTTTTCTTATTTTCTTATTTTTCTAATAGAAATATATACAAAATATATTTGCTAGCTATGCTGAATAACTGCAACCCTAGAACTTCTTCAGGCTCATAAGCAGTTGTTAGGTAATTTTTCTCTTTCCTTATGTTTGATCAATCGCCATCATTGTGACATAATATATTACAAAGAATCTTATAGCTAAAGTATAGAAATGTTACCATGTACCAATTGTTTTATATATCTTGTGTTTGTCACCTGTCTTTTTCCATAATCCAGTTGAGAAAGTAAATATAAGGAAATTTTTATATATTAGAACAAAAATTTATGAAATAAGGATGTATTTATCTTAACAAATGCAGCTGTATTTTCTGAAGGACATAGAAAACTGCCCAGGCCCTTGGCTTCATCCAAAGACATATGCTATATTTAACAAGATTTTATAAAATATCTCCCTGTATAAAAATTGCAATGAATCTATCACGTTATTTGTACTGTAACTATCAATGTAGCTATTATAGCTATATCCCATTCCAATGGCAGTCCTAAAAAGTTAGTAAGCCAATGACAATTTATGTATTGAAAGCATTTAAATAAATTGATTCTCAGGTAAAGAATAGAGCTGAAGACAGATCGTATTCCCAAACATTTCCAGATGTAGGAATATGGAAACTTTGAAGTCAAAGGATCAAACCACTCCTGCAAGTGAAGGGACATGTTACCCACCTGAGATATTGTAGAGTCTTCAAGATCAATTAGCTTTGGTAAACCTTCTTCTCCAAATTTATTCAATGGTCCCTTGAAACCACCCAAGCTACTGGCTATTACATCATCTAAATGAATTCCACATTTAATTATATGTTGTGTGAAGAATTAATTTTTTCATCTGCACTAAATCGCCCTTCAGTTATCCAGCCAATGTTACTGAATAATCCATCTTAATTCTTTAGGAGGAACAGAAACATCTCTCTCTGCCCATTTCCTCTGCATCTTGTATGATTTTAAAACCCACCTTGATCCTATCCCTTTCTAAGTTGCCTTTTTTCAAGCTATAATAATCCTAGACCTCCTTTCCTTGTACAGTACCTGTTTGAATTGCTTGATCATTTTTTATCACTTTCTACAGCCCTGACATTTCATTTCAAGCCTCATGGCCCGAAATGCAGCTGGACCATAGATTTGAAGCTAGGTATTAAAAGCCTGGCAAATTTCATTTCTCTCCCTTCAAGATATCTAATATGGATTTTGGTTGAAAGATAGCAAGATAATTAGTGGTCAATTATAGGAAAATGAGATAATTATTTTAAACAGGAAAAAATAGAGTGAATGGGGCTTCCTATCCCACCTATTCCAGATTACTGCATATCAACATTTGAAATAGAAGATGAATGATAAATGAAAGCAAGCTTGTTCATATGTTGTCCATTATGTGTATAAAAATAGCTCTGGTGCAATACTAATAGAACAAGCATAATTAAACAATTGAAGTGATTTTTGCACTTAAACAAGTATCAAAATGATAGACATGGTCAATTTGTTATTGATGATCAAGTCAGGTATTTTGAGAATTAAAAACTAAGAATGTAAAGCTCTCATAAAAAGAAACCTACCTGCCAACAGATGTTCCATTGACTGAATTCTGGAGAGTTGAAGTTGTTGTGCCAGCAGGAGCATTAAAAACTCCTTGCTGTGTGGAACTTGCATTGACTGGACTTCCATTGCCTTTCAGTATTCCAGTGCACTTCCAGTTATCCATATAATTAGCTAAATGGAAATATACAAATCCCATTTGAATTTTGACCAAAAAGTTCTACTTACATAGTTACAGTTAATATACAAGCTATCTGGGAAATGTTGGGAGTTGAATACTGCTTTGTAAAATATTCAGACTGTAATTATCCAATAGAGTAGAAATAAAAGAATTAAATTTGCCATGGGAAAAATCTCAGCCCAATAATTACTGAATTTATCGATTTAACATTGAGTTATCAATTAGATAACTCTTAAAATTAAAATGGAATTTAAGAGAATGCTCGTATACCAAAACCAATAAATAGAAGTTCAAGGCATTGAGCAAACATTACTGCTGTTGGAAAAGGGATGCTTTTGCCATCATTGGTCTAAGCATGAACTGGCCATCATCGCAACCAGGCCCACACAATTGGCCTGCCGGCATTTTTTAAAGTCAATAAATTAGCTGTTCCTGCTCCCAAAGATACAGCATTATTGCTAACAGAATCTTGCAAGTCTGACTGCATTTCCTTCCCTCCTTTACATAAATCTGAATCCCTTCATCCTCAAAGCATGCTTTTGCACATATTGTTATCTTAATATTTTTTTGGTAATTTCTCCATGGTCATCGTCTTTCACATCGTATTTATCTTTGGATGGACCACAACTCATTAATAAATGCATCAGGTTGCCTTACTATATTATCCAATTCCATTATTTCTTTTCTTTTTTTTTTTTAAAAAAACAAACATAAAGAAACAAAACATAGAATATAAAAACATAAAACATCTTTTTGAAAGCAGCCTGATCCCGGGTTACTTCGTACAGACACAAATTCAAGTTCACGCTGATTTTTATATACCATTCCATATCTTGTTACCATTCTACACTTTCTATCTAGCTTCTCTCCTCTTTTAATTTTCTTAATTTTATTTTATTTATTTCGTCTCAATTGAAATCATTGTACTTATGTTCTTTGTTCTGTTTCAGCTGTCTATTATCTTCTCTCATTAAACAAAATTTCTCCTGTGATCACTAATGGAGTATGACGCCTTTATATCTTTCCCCTAAAGTTATAACACTGAATATAATACATAACTTCCGTTTGGATTCTGCTTGGTACATTCTAAAACTGCACAGTACATTTTTTAAAAAAGAAAAAATTGTAAATATATAATTAAAACGACAATCCAGACCAATTCAATTCTATCATTAATATTAATATTCATTTAAATCTTAAATATTTTATACGTTACTTTTCAAATAGATATCATACTTCTATGGGAAGACTTATAAACTTTCCATAGTTGCTTCCCCCCAACTTCACTTATATTTTATAAAACATTGAATAATTAAAATGTTCACATTCCTTCCTAATTCAATTCTCTCATTTATTACAGTTCCTTTTTTTTATTCACAAAAGTTTCACTGAATTAGACTGTTTTAACCCACTTTTTAATCATATGTTATTTCCAATTTTCTAACTTTCTAATACCGATATAACAATACAATCTTATGTACCTTTACAGAATCCCTTTTTCAGTTAAATTTTCACCCATTATCTCTGAATAAGTCCTGTTTCTTTACATCTTGCTCCAAACCTTTGTAACTTCTCTTCCCTTCCTTCTTCCCTTTCTTCTTTTCTCTCCCCTTTTTACCCCCTTGTCTCTCCACCTCCATTTCCCTCTTCTGTGTTCCCCTTTTCTGTTGCTTTCCAACATTATATCCACTTTTTACATTATTTTTCCCTTTGGGGGCTGTTTTTTTAAGTCTTAAATTCTCCATTCTCTTTCCCCCCTTTCCCCTTTCTTCCCCGGACAGAATTACTTGTTCATTAAAGATGACTTCTGCTTTGTCCCACTCCTCTAATTGCGCAATCCTTTCTTGTTGTTTCTCATAGGTGCAGATTGCCATTTCTAAAAATTGAAAAACGAAGCCAAAGGAGTC
Source organism: Laticauda colubrina (assembly GCA_015471245.1). NCBI lineage: Eukaryota > Metazoa > Chordata > Lepidosauria > Squamata > Elapidae > Laticauda > Laticauda colubrina. Next base: position 63,947,287 of record BLBF01000002.1, on the reverse strand, counting down.
CTTCCTTTCTTGTGCCTCTTCTTTATATTTTTTAGATTCCATTTTCAGTTCATCCAGAAGTGATGCCATTGTAGAGTTTTTTTAAACAACTACCCAAATTGTTTTTCGTCATTCAAATATAATTTCCAAAAATTCCAATGTCACCAAACAATCTGTTTCTTTTAACACTTTCTTCTTTTTTCACTTTCTCTTCCTGGGGTTACTGTTTAGTTGCAGAGTTCCAGTTAAAATGTATCTTTTAGAAATCTTTTTTAAATTCAACTTTTGATTCTTTTAAATTCCAGGCAGACTCCTCCTTCCAAATCCTGCCCTTAATCTTTTCCTCTCCCTTTCCTCTTATAACAAAAAAAAAGAATGTTTTTAGTGTTCAGAAATCTTTCTTTTCCCCTTGGCATTTAATTATATTTCCAGTTTAGTTACCTATTGGTGCCAAAGCGGATTTTTCCAATTTCTCATTCAGCTCTCTTCGCTGTCAACGTAGGGAAGGAGAGTGAAGAAAGAAAAACTTTCCCTTTTCACTTTCATTCACTGCTTCCGACTCTTCTTTGGGAGTGATGTATCTTTTATAAAATTTAAATTCCAGGACACCTTGGTTGTTGCTTGTTGTCCCGGTCAGCCAAAACTTTCACTTCTTAACTTCCTCCTGCACTTTTTTTTCCGGCTGAGTGCTTCTTTGAGGCGGCCATTTCTGACCGCCGCTCTTACTGCCTTCGGGAAAGGGAATTTAGCCAGCTGAGGAGGAGAGATGCGGCTCTCCTCAACCCTGCTGGAGCTCCCCCATCTTTGCCACCTCTATGGGGTTGCTTAGCCCCGAAGCCAACTGGCTCGGGGCGCTCCAGCGGCGAGCCCAGGCAGAAACCGTGCACGATCATGGATTCCTGCCTGCCGCCAAAGCCCTGCAAACTGGAAGTCCCATTATTTCTAACCTCCAAAGCAAAGATATTCCACAGAGAAGAGGCTGCTGCAGAAAAAGCTAGTCTTCTAGTCCCTGTCAAACAAAATTCTTTGGCTAAAGGGATCTGCAGCATGCCCACCCTATACGGGTAGAAATTCTGGAAAAAAAAGTAATCCCTCAGGAACCCTGGTCCCAAGCCATGTAGGGCTTTATAGATAATCAGCAGCAGCTTCACCAGGAAACAAACTGCAGAATGTGGCAGCATAGGCAGTTATGAATGGTACATATTGCCTCTCTGTTCCATGAGCTGCAATGGTTGTCAATTAGCTTCCGGTTACAATTCAAGGTGCTGATTTTGACCTTCATGACATGGACCAGGTTGAGGAGCTACCTCTTCCCAATTACATCAGCACATCCCATCACAGCAGAAGAAACATGTTGTGGATTCTGTCTGCTAAGGAGTTATATCTAGCAGGATATAGGAGATGGCATTTCTGCCATGGGACCTGTTCTACTTTATCTCCCCGCTCCCCCGACTATAATGAGAACGGACCTTTCTCTGCCATCCTTCCAGAAATCTCTCAAAAATTGGCTATATCAACAAGCCTGGTAGTCTCAAGGGAATGATGATCTGCTGAGGTAGGTTCTCTATGAAATGAGTGTGGAAGGAAGGAGGGAGGGAGGGAGGGAGGGAGGGAGGGAAGGAAGGAAGATACTTACCCTTCCAAAGCCTTACACATCCATCATCACCTGAAGATGCAAGTACTGTGCCAGTTATATTCCAGCTTACACGCCACACTTGAGAATTGTGATGATCAAACTGTGCCGCTAACTGAACTTCAAATTTGGTCAATCCAGAGGAAGTACTCAACTCTTTTCTATTAAAAAAAGTACACATCTAAATTGTACTTTAGTCTACTTGATGCATGCTACTTTAAAAATTAGTTTCATTTTAATATATTAATAAAGAAATCATTTGAAAAAAATCAAAATTAAACATTGAATAGAACTTAATTTTCCCTTTATGTGCAACAAAATAATTATTATTATTTAGCAATTATTAACTAATTGCTAAATAAAATTATTAACAGTAGATTACTAAGTTATCTCATCCTTGAGAACTACGTTATGCACAAATGTTTTATATTAAAGGGCTTGTTTGCACAACTTACCTTAGGGGTTTTAATGTGAATATTCGTACATCTTTGGTAGCTACTGCCAATATATGGAATGATCTTCCAAGGTTTGGAGCAAAGGCAATGTCATGCACAGGATCTGTGACTGTCATAAGAGTTTCTGCTTTTGCATACTTCCTGAGTAACATATAAATAGAGTACAGTATTTATTCTCTTATAAACATACATTACAGTCCAGTTTCCTTTTGAAAAAAAAAACATTAACCAAACTCTTTCATGTAAGCTTAATTTTTAATTCTACTTAAGACTTTATGCCAGATTTGATTTTTTTTTTAGCTGATTCCAACTAATTTCATTAGAATAATGAGCAAATTTTAACTAATTTTGGGAAATATGATAGAGGACCATTATTTATGAAAGGGCATTTCTTGGCTGTATGGTTAACTAGCCAAACATCTTCACTGCCATGTATATTTATTTTGGATATTTCTATTGTTTTTCTGGCTTTAAAATATTTTTAGTATTTATTTTTTTGCACTGTAAGTTGCCCAGTCACTGACTGACATGAGTGACTATAGGAATGGAATGGAATGAATGAGCACTCATATAATTGTATTCGTAGAACTTTTTTATTTGGATTCTCACTTATAGCTATACTGTAAAACCAAAAACATATCAAGAACTAATGTACACTAACCATTTAATATATTTCATTTCCAAAATGCCATTTTAGTAATTTTTATTCATATCTCAATGTTTCAGCAATATCACCACACATTTAGATACGGTATAATAGTTGTTGTTTTTTCTCTCACCTGGTATTTTCATTGTATTCATATATTTGTACTTTAGCCAGTATATTCGGACTACCATCATCACTTCCTACAGCTATCATAGGAGCATGGGCACGAGAACTATAATTAAAAATGAAATATTTTTAGACAACATTTTAACAATTAGAACTACAAAAGAATTAGTTTAAAACAACTATAGATAAATCCAAAATTCTCCTTGTGTCATTCACAGCTTAAATTCACATACAGGAATGAAATTCCTGGTTTTTTTTAGTATGGTAGTACATTCTGAGATACTTTTGATTAAAAATAACTTTGCAGAGCCTCAGACAAAGTCTTTACATCTCTGCTGACTGATTCTTCAATTATAAATCGAAATTTTCTTCCAGTTCTAACATTTCAATACTAGAAACTATAATTTTATATTCCAGCTGCAGAAAAAAGATGCATATTAGTTAAATTGACATAAAATGGACTGCTACAGTGTTTCAATGACTTCTTCAGCTTCAACCACAATAATAGATGGGCAAACAACCGATACAAACTCTTGGTAAACTGTTTTCAACTCAATTGCAGAAAATACTACTTCAGAACAGAATGGTCAATGCCTGGAATGTTCTACCCAACTCAATTGTTTCAGCCTCAAACCCTCACAGCTTCAACCTCAAACTGTCTACTGTGGACCTCACCCCATTCCTAAGAGGTCCGTAAAGGGGGCGTGCATAAGTGCACCAGTGTGCCTACCACCCCTGTCTAACTGTCCCCATTTATCTGTACTTGCTTCCTTTGTTTATGTTGTTTATACCTATACCTGCTATCTTGTACATGTTTGACAAACTATTTGACAAACAAATAGTTTCACATTAAGAGTTTTTTTCATGATTCAGTAGTTCTTTTCTAAAGAATTAATCTTACCTTGAAGGATTCCAAGAAATACAACTGCAGCTTAATTTACATGAAATTTCATGCTGAAGTGACCACTGACTAAGATTCATAACATCTGGAGCTTCATATATTCTAACAACTCCATCTGCTGAACATGTTGCTAACATGAGACCCATATGTTTGGGAGCAAATTTGACATCTGTAACTGACGTTCTACTATCAACCAAAGTAGTCCTCTTTACCTAAAAATACAACAGTTATAAGAAGGAAGAAAATTATTAATAGATTATTAGAAGTATGGTTATAATTGCACATATATAGTATTGAAAAATTGGGATTTTGTATTAGAAATCTTTAAAACTACAAAATTACAAAAAATAAGATTTCTTCATATTTTAAAACAATTAATGGAACTATATTATTCCCAGAAGAGGAAAAAAAAACTCGGAGTGCTAGAAACGAACATGAATAATATTAAGGGATCTCTTGAAAAATAAAATTCTGATCCATTTTTAAGAAGTAAATTGGGAAGCTAGCAGACAATTCCCTTTGGCACATAAACTGGATCCCATACCACCAGCAGCAGACCAACTGGAAGCGGTGGAATAAGGAATGCCAAAAGGACAGAGATGGGGGAGATAAGTAGATGGGGGAGATATGGACTGCATGCTGCTGTCATAAACGTGAATAAAAATTTTACCACATTAAATGCAGGAGCACTGCTACAGCCATAACTTTGAGAACTGGTCATAAATTCAATTCATTCAGCATCACTGTGAATGATTGCTGAACAAATGGTTGTTAAGTAACAACCAATTGTGTAAAAACAACTTTCTGCTAGTATTTTGGCTTCAATTCTAACTTCTTCCATAAATGAAACAGATATACAGATCATAGACTCATAATGGGATTTTGCAGAGAGAAATATGAAAGAAAATTACAAATATAAAACACATCTGTTAATCTGAATATTTTATTTGCTAAATTTCACTGGCATCAAGAATATCATAAATTCTAAACATTCCAAAATATCTATTTTTCAAAACTTACCCAGTGACTTTGTCCCCGAAGTTTATCATTTGATTCTCCTACTATTTCTTCCCAAACAGCAGCTGTTCTATCAAAAGAGCAAGAAGCCAAGACCTGTCCAAATTCCGGATGAGCCCATGTCACACGCCACACAGATCCACTATGTGTCTGCAGAATGAAGATAAATTAAAATGTACAGTGAGTTAGTTAGTGCTTTGATCTAACCATGTTAATTTAGTAGCCACTATTCCTCTATGTTACAAATAAGCATAACTGCAAAAGGAAAAATTGGAACCATAACCTTAGAACCTTTATAGCAATAGTTAAGCAAAATGATGAGCAAAAAAGAAAAATAAAAAGACAGCAATAACAGACTATGCATCTAGGCCACAGGTGACAAACTCACTGTGTTACATTGCCGTCACATGTTTTCCCCCTTTGCGGACCTTGGGTAGGCGTGGTTTGCGCATGACACATCTGACCCGCAGGCCACCAGTTTGATACCCCTGATCTAGGCTATACAAAGCCAATGAAAAAGCTACCCATTTTATTAAAAGACATTAGAGGAGTCAGAAGGAAATTGTATTAGGGAAGAACATGGGTCTAATGGTAAAGGCTTTTGTCTTCCCGAAGCTGTGGCATACAAGAGATCTACTAATATCTGAATACTTAGTTGTTTATGTATGCAAGTAAGCAAGGGTAGAATCTTGATGGAACTAGAAATTCTAGCAATGGCCACTTTTCTATCAGCCAAATCAATGGCAGCTTCTGTTCTAAATTTGAGAAATGTGATCTCGTATGGCAAATCTAAGAAAATATAAGGTTTCAAAGGTAGAAATTTAGCACCATGACTTTGGTGAAGTGAAACATGGGAGGTTGGTCCAGCATTTAAAATAAAACAATCTTTTGCGGGAATAAGTAATATAATGCCCGTGGAGGCATTAGCAAAAAACACCAGCAAACCCACACACAACCAACAAGGCAGGCCCCTTACCTTGCCTGCTGTAGTATCTACAGCACTAGAGAGAAAACAAGGAATACCCAGTTGCCCTATTGGTAAATGACCATCTCTCTCATGCAGGCAATATTGTGAAAATGCAAGCTCTAATAATGGCAGCTATTATGTAAAAGCTCCTAAAACATATTCTCAAAATTCTGTTTGTATGCACTAGTCCAAAAATTAAGATGGACAATTTTCAATGACCACAGCCAAACAGATCATCCAGATCCAACAAAACCATTTTCAGGAATGCAGTTGTCTCCCAAAATATAGTGTTACCTGAATAGAATCAGGCAGGGCAGGACAGGACAGGACATGCCAGAACAAAGGCAAAACTGTTTAAGTGGGGAATGGCTGAGAGCCCACAATATAACTGTGGTTCACCGGAAAAAGGGATGATCTCATCACACCCACACCAGAAGCAGCCAGATATCTTCCTTAGATATTGAATTTTAACATCTGTCCCATTGCAAACCTATGGCTTCATATTATGGTGATTTTATTATGGTTTTATCTTAATATAATATTTTATCTCCTATATTGTTCACATATCTTATATATGTCGTCCTCGACTTACCACAGTTCATTTTGTGACTGTTCAAAGTTACAAAGGCATTGGAAAAAATGACTTATGACCATTTTTCATATTTACAACAGTAACAGCATCCCCATGATGAAAATTCAGAAGCTTCACAACTGACTCATATTTATGACAGAGTCCCAGGGTCATACCATCACCTTTTCTGACCCCCTGAAAGCAAAGTCAATGGGGAAACCAGCTTCACTTAACTGCAATGATTCACTTAACAACTTAACAACTGTGGCAAAACTCACTTAACAAATGTCTCACAACAGAAATGTTGGGCTCAATTATAGTTATAACTAGAGGTATCCCTGTATATATTTGCTGATGCTTTATTTAAGCTATATTTCTGTATCAGTGACTGAATGACTACTGTAGATGCCATACGATAAATTAATAAGCCCAAAAGTTTTGCATCTGTGTTTAACATTATCCCAAAAAACTACAATCCTAAACACATTTAGAAAGACATGAGTTCTATGTGAGTATTGCAGTTTCAAAAACTTGGATGTATGACAGCAAAGAGTTAAGAGTTTCTGGATGTCTTTGTTTCCTTCTTCTGACACTTCAGATTTTTGCAAATCAGATCTAGCAGTCCTAGTCCCACTGAGAACAAAGAAAATTATCTTTAGGTAGGCATTACATGATTTTAGAACTCACTGTTTCCTTTTGTTAAGGTTTTATATGTCAAGCAATATTCTATATAACACCAAATTATTTTAGATTCGAATTCTTACCTTCCAACTGGCAGTACAATGCCATTCTCCATTTTCACCTTTGTCCCAAACCTAGTAAGGCAAACTTGTTTCATTTAAAATGAAAACATTCTTCAAACAGTTCTTGTAGAAAATTTTATCAGAAAGAGACTTCTTAAACTCTCCAACTAGATTCCAGGTCACGTATAAGACAAATAAGAAGCTGCACACATTCTTAATAGGTACAAAAAAACATAATCAAGTTCTTAAGTTTTTCCTTCTAAGCAAACAATCTTGTGACTAAGAAGTAAATCATATCAATATCTAACCATATTCGGCTTCATAATAATTCAACTATTTAACACAGCACAACTTGTGGCTATTTAAACCTCCCCAATTACAAAAATGAATTTGGTCTTCTGTCACACAAACATTTTGTGACTTACCTTTGCTTTGTTACCTCAAAAATCTCTATGAACCAAGAACATAAAGGATATCATTAGGGTTTGTTACTGTAACATATTACATTAAGGAAAGAATAAGACTATCCAACTTTTGAATTCCATGTAAGATTTGAGGTTTACCATTCCACCTGAATTTGCAAAAACAGACTTTGAAATAAAAATGCACTACAATTTCAAATGCCAATGATTATAAATACATGGGAACTGCAAGGGAGAGTGTGGTTAGTGCAAGGGGATAAAATGTCAATGTGCAATTCTTCATAATAGTTCCCTTTGCCTTAAGTGCAATAGTAGGTGATTATGTTATGCTAAGCTGTGGTAAATCACAGTTGAGAAGCTTCAAACCTACCAAACCAAGAACAGCGGCTGCCAATTAAAACGGTTAATTGGTGTGGTGTGGTGCAACGTACCAAACCTAAATGCCACCAGCTGAGCATGTTGTGCAAACCCAGCCAAAGTGGTCTCTCCTCGACTTATTAAAATGCTGACCTGACTCGTGTTGCTCAACATAAGGAATGTCTTATCCTACTCACAGCAATTGCATTTTCTACCAAACCCAGTTGGAGCGAAAGGACCCTATAGGAAAACTGCGACTGGCCTGAACGAGCATGTGGACTTCCTAACTAAATTTTTTGCAAAAAAAAAAAAGAATATAGAGGATCGCCCCGAGCCTTTCCCACACCTTAACACTCTGGTCACTAGAGCAAGTCGCCATGCGCCGTCCATGGAAGTCAAAAGAAACATCGTGGATGAGGTCGCGGTGATCAGCGGCGATGCTTCGCGCCACGAACATCCCGGCGGCCCCGCCGGCTCAAAAAAACGTTTCTTTCCTCAGCAAAAAGCAGCGAAACCTTCGTCCCCCGCCACTCTCCACGAAAATGACTGCTCTTTCGCTCAGCTCAAACAGGCGCGCCCGGCCTCCCAGAATTACGTTCAGCGTCGCGTTTTCGCCAAAAGAAAGCGACCAGTCGCTTTCGTCACTAGCGCTTACGCCAGCGTGCCCACCTTCGCGCGCTCGACGAAGAACTTCGAAGGCGTGGACTTCTATTCCCAGAATTCCCTCATCCCATTCTCGGAATCTTGGGAGTTGAAGTCCAGGCGTCTTATGGTTATTGAGGCTGCCTGAATACTGCCTCAAACGGAGACACAGCCCCGAAAGTGTTACGAGAGAAATTTAGCAGAAGTCGAAGTTCTTGGTCGAGCCGACAAAGCGTGTGAAATATGGGCCGATCGGGAATGAAGACTTTGGAGTGAATTGCATACCAAAAGCTCTGATTTTTAGGATGTGGCTGAATTGACTCTGAAACGACGTCCAAGCTATGGATATGGCTGGGGGACAAAAACAAAAACAAAAAACAAACCACCACACCTTGATATTACATGAATATATGATTAGTACACGGAATGTCAACTTTGAATCCACAAAAATTGGATGTCCTCAGAGGGGAAATATGATTAAACATTGGCATTTTGGGAGACCTAAAAGAGGCATGACAATGACAACCAAGGTTAGGGTTTTCTCAGATAACATATGCCTGTGAAAGCTGACCCTTTAGAAAGGCAGAAGAAAATATGCCTTTGAATGTGGTGCTGGAGAAATTGTTGGAAAAATGCTAGCATTCCAGAACAAACGCTGCAGTCTTACACGAAGTAAAGCCAGACTACTCACTAGAAGCACTATTGAGGAAGGTAACATTTAACCATTTTGGACACGTAATGCAAAGGAAAACGTCAGTGCACAAGACCTTGGTATTTAGAAAAATGAAAGGGAGACAAAAAATACAGTTAAGGAAACAAATACGAACAGATATGAATACAGACATGACAGGTAAGCCTGGCAAAATTGTTTCATGTCATCGAGCTTCAGAAGTGACTGAATGGCATCCAAAAAACCATTTGCAAACCATGTAAAACTATATAGAGTTTGCAAAGCAGAAGCAAAAAATTATTCACCCACCATCTGAGTTAAGTTTTAAATATACTATCAAAGATTCAGTTCGGACTGTTGGTGTCTAGAAAAGGTAGCAAAAAAAAAAAAAAAACCAACCCCAACCTGATAATGATCTAACATAATTGGTTAAGCTATATGTTGCTTATAGTTTACCAAATAAGTCATGCGGCCAGTGCAACATTTTAAGCCATAAATCAACATTTACAAGCCACTATATTTGCCTTCACGCAATTCAATTCATCCCCAAATAACCAAATTATTCCTAATTCACAAACTCTGGTCATTGTCATGCGAACGGTATATACTCCCGTTTCGTAGTTTGAACTTAGCTTAGCTGTACTTCAATTAACCACAATTTAATTGTAGCTCAACACACACACACACAAACCCCCAACCCCCGAGGTCCACCCACTCCGTGAACTTCCCCAAACAAAGCGACCAATGACCCAAGACCAGGTACGCCTTCCCTCCTCTCCGGCAGCGGGCGGGGTTGAGCGCTCATTCATTAGGTGGGCCACGCGCATGCGTCCGCTCCAGAGCAGCCCCGCTGAGTGCGTGCGCGGTGCGGAAGCTGGTCGAAGGGAACGCGAGCGGCGGAGGGGGCGGGCTCCCGCGCCGTCCTCGCCCTGTCAGCAGCGGGAGGGAGGTGATGAAGTTGGCGATTGCCAGCGGCTCTCCTCCAACCTCCTGGCTACCGCCGCCATTATGTCCGCCATCGCCACGATAGAGCAGGAGTTCCAGGAGGTCGACGATGCTAACGACTGGCAGCCCCGCTACTTGGTGAGTGAGGGTGGGGCCGCGGGCGCGGGTGGGAAAGTTTAGGAGCCCCCCCCCCCCCCCCGAGGCCGCTTCAAGCGGAAGAGGAGAAGAAACCGCCGGGCCCCACCGGGCATTCTCAGGTACCTGCAAGAGGCTCGGGGAGAGGAGTGCGCATGTCGTGAATTTCAGGAGGGGGCCTCGAGGGGAAGCGAGGAGCGCTGGGGGCCGAAAGGGAAAAGCGGGCGACAGGCTTCCAAACGACGCGCCTTCCGTCGCCCGTTGAAGCGGCGGGCAAGGGCGGGGGGAGAGAGGCAAAGGCTTCAGGCGGCGAGGAAGTTTGGCAAAGCCCGCGGCTGAGCTGCTCCCGCTGGTTTGTTCCCACGTGGTTGTCTTGCTGGACTCCCTGGATACCCGCTTCTTGGGCTCCTGAACCGAGTAGAGGTAGTCCTCGACCTACGACCACAACGGAGCCCAGAATTTACGTTGCCCAAAGCGATGCATTTGTTTCCCCCCCCCCCCTTCCCGTTTTTACGACTTTTCTTGCCACATCGCTGCAATTGTTAAAAATTAGGCACGTGGTCGTTAAGGTCTCAAAAGATGATGGAGTGACTGACCCCAGGATGAGTGACTGAGCCTCAAAAGATGATGGAGTGACTGACCCCAGGATGAGTGACTGAGCCTCAAAAGATGATGGCGTGACTGACCCCTGCAACCATCATAAATATGAACCAGTTGTCAAGCATCTGAATGTAAGTCACGTGACCAGGGGGATGAGGCAATGGTCATAAGTAGGAAAAATGGTCATAAGTCACTTTTTTCAGTGCTGTTGTAACTTTGGATGGGTCACTAAATGAATTGTAAGCAGAGGACTGCCTGGATTTTAACAGGGAATGGGCCATCTAAGAAAAGGTTATGATTGCCCTTGAGGGCAGCTGCAAATGATTGTAGTGTGATGTGTTTGTCATAAGTGTTTTGTGCTTAGTGTTGAGATACCGAGATTAGAGCAAAACTCTCTTGATAGCTTTTCAGATGCTTTGGACAGCCTGAATTCTGGTTTATGGGAAAGGATCGTGAGAGTTGGCATGGAATGTTTAAAACAGGAAACACTTTGCTGTAAAGTTGCTTCTTATAACATTAGGGTGTTCAAAAACAGCATATGTATGTATTTCCTTGTAGATTTCAATTAGATCATATTGAATGGAAACAAGAGTAGCTAAATGTCGAAATAACTTTCCTAAGCTTGTATGACAGACAGACTTATCACCGAAGTAGGATTATGATTAAGAAACCAGGCATTACAGTAGCTTCTTAGGGTCATGTAGTCAATATTGATGCCTGTTTAATGTAAATAATAGGCTTTATGTCCTTCATAAGAATAATTGGTTGATACTAGAGTTGTTATATTTAACAGTTAAATAGATTTAACTGCACTAAAGTCATTTTTTTTTAAAAAAAAGGAATAAATAACTTCCTGTTTTCACAGAACTTTGGGAAAGAGGTTGTGCAGAATGCCATGTCCCTAAATGTTAAGCATACAAACATTGAATCTTCATGTCTGTACAAGGCTAAGGACAAGGATATCCCCCAAAAGCTGAACAGGAAAGAACTTGTGGAATAGTAATAAAAAAAGAATATATTTACAACTGAATAGTTGCCTAAACATTTCCAGAGAGACATCTGAACTGTATATCTATAAATATGTTTTCTTGGTATTTTAAAGAGTATTCATTGTGGTTGCTCTTGCATCGGATAATTATCCATATTTTGTAAGTATTCAAGTTTTGGTTGAATAACCAATTTTTAATCTCATTGCTTATATTGCGCACATAATTGGAGAAAAAAAGTACTCGTATTAAAGGTACACTTTTGTCAAGTAGAAAAATTCTCAATGTTTTTTAAGAGTCTTGTAGGAGTAGAATTGACAATGTGTTAGGTACTAGTTGTTCTGGATTATAGTTTGTGGCAGATGGGTATGCTAGGTGGAAGTTGTGAAGTTATAAATCTGACAATTGAGTATTACCTATCTCTGTTGGAAGATTGCAAATACAAATCAGAAAAGATTAATTGGTATCTTCCAGTCCGAACTGCGATAGGTAACTTGTTCGATGGTAATAATAAAGTGAACACCAGCAGAAATAGTACTAATGGTGACTTATCATAATTCAATCTGAGTTTTTTATATAAAATAGCAAAAGATTCTCGGAAATACTCTGTTTCAACTAACCATTAGGAGAATCAAGTGGATGTCATTTGAATTATTTAATGCCCTAATCAAGAAATTTTTAATTGACTTGGGCACACAGTAAACTTTTTATGCTGAAGGTTACTGGCACCTTTCTAATACAGTAAAAATATAGTTTACCCTTCCATTGTGTAACTTTCTAGTTTCACAATTAATGTGATGAACTTTTACTGCTGTGCTTTGCTCCTCCCCAAGGCTTTACCTCACCAGGTGCTGAGCCACAGACTGATAGGAACTGAAACTTCAAACTGAAATTTGATTCAATTTTGTAGATAAATCTCAATGCTAGTACTTGAAGCACACCATTTTTTAAGCTTTATATGTCTGTTTGAACCAAATGTCTTATAGCAGCTGAGTTGGTAAAAAAAATGCTCATAAAATGGCTGCATTTTGCAATTTGTGAAATATCACAATTGTGCAAGCATAATAAAAATGTGACTGCCATGCACGCAATCCTGCCTATTTGTATACTCAATATAATATAATTTTAAGTAATTTAGCAGTCTTATTTGAAATTAGCTATTTTTCATTGGGAAAATAAGCAAAGTACTTTTTAGTTGGGTTTCATGAAAACTTTTGTTAGGAATTTTACTTAACTAGATTATTGAATGTTAAGAAATTTAGCATATGAGTAGAAGTGATGAAAACAATTTCTTATGCAGGAAAATCCCTCCCTGGCAAAATAGTAATTATAATGATCAATAATGTGTGTTAAACTGAACGTGTATAACTGAGTTAACAATTAGATTGGGGACTTGAGGTAGATTATAATGAGACAAATTATTTTATTCCATTTTAATAATGTGTATTACAGCTATTTGAATTTATCACCTTCTTAGAAGCTAAGCATGGTTTTGAAGTTGGAACCCTAAGAATGAGGTAGTAGAAAACCACAACACAAAAACTTGCATAACTGTAGGGATGTAGGGATTTGTCCAATTCTTGGACTTGAAAAAACAGAACAACTCTAGTCTGCAGAAGGAAATTAACATTTGTTTCTCCCATACAGAATATAACTATATTAAACACTCTTATGTTTCTACATATGGATGGTTGATGTGTTGATAGTGATAGTTATAAGAAAATATATATTTGCCCAAAATTTACTCAGTTGAAATATTATTGATTAGTTTTGGATGCATGTGTTGTGGCTCTCAGTGTGCTTAATTTGTGGATTTTCTATGTAAAGCTAATGAATTGATTAACCAAAGTATCATTATACAGATAGTCCTCAACTTACAACAGTTCATTTAAAGATCAACGTTACCATGGCATTGAAAAAAGTAACTTATGATCATTTTTTTCACACTTAACACCGTTGCAGCATCCCCATGGTCATGTGATCATAATTCAGATCCTTTATAACTGATTTATATTTATGACAGTTGCAATGTCCTGGGATCCTATGATCTGCTTTTGTGACATTCTTAACAAAGTCAATGGAGAAGTCAGATTCACTTAACTGTGTTACAAACAATCATTGCAATGATTCACTTAACAACTGTGGCAAGAAATGGAGCAAAATTCATGTAATAAATGTTTCACTTAGCAAAAGAAATGTTGGGCTTAATTGTGATAATAAGTTGAGGACTACCTATACTGAGAAGAGCCCCTGTGATGTACAAGAGTAGTCAGTGTATTATCTCAGGTTGAGTTACTAGCGTTACCTTAATTTTATCCATGTCTTTTAACTTCTGCCATATTCAGATGAATGGGAAATAAGTTTTTTTTTAAACATAGACCAAAAGACTGAATTTCTGTGTAGTATAAAAAGGAGTGGATATGAACTCATAAATTCAAGGCCTTTTTCTTATCCTGTAATGCGCAATTTTAATGTCATTTTGTTCTTCACAAGGATTTTTCTATTTCATACTTCATGTTCCAGTTATCAATAAATTGAGCTAATTTTTTAATCTGCCTTTGGTTGTAGCTTAACAGAAATATTAAGTACTGTGATATTCTGATTTTTTTTTAATTTTTTAACAACTTGTTCAAAACTTATGTTCATTTCTAAGGTACAAATGTGTCTTCTACAAAAGCTTTATTGATGAGGTTTTTGATATGATACCATGAATCAGCAACTGTAAACTCTCCCCCAAAAGTCACAATTCTAATGAATGCATGCAGGAAAGTATAAAAGTTTCATATCTAGGGAAGCTTTAGAGCTCATTAATGTCACACATGATCAGTTCTCCACTCTTGTTCTTGAGTTTTCAATCTATGAAAGATGAAGCAACTTCATCAAATGTGTGTGTGTGTGTATTTTTTAAAGAATGACTGGTCTGTTTAATTTTGTTTTTACAAAAAAAATTGTTTTTAGCACGATTAAAATTTGTTAACTATTGCTGTTTTTTCAAGGATGTACGGCATCAATCCAGTGATCATCCTCATAAAGTGGCAAAGTATGCAGAAAACCGGAATCGGAACAGGTACAGAGATGTTAGCCCATGTAAGTAAGATTTCATTTATAATCCATGCATGTTACCTGAAGTCCATGGGCCGTATATGGCCCTGGACAGCTAGTAATGCGGCCCCAGTAAATAATAAAAAATAAAGACTTGTGGGTTTTTTCCCCCCTTAAAGATTTTCATTTTATCTGTGTGGAACTCAAGTGTGGAACTGTACATAAGATTTCTAAGCAGTATTCTGTCCTGAAACTGACCAGGCTCAACAAAGAGGCTGTAGCAGCAGTCTGTGATCATATCATGAAATCTAAGATAATTTTATAATTTTTTCAAATAATTCCAAGATTATTTCTCCAGTTATTTGAGTGATTTTACCATATCTTTGTAACTTTTTGTGTACATCTTTTATGTACAATTAACAGTACCTAAACTTGCCTAAAGAGTGTTGAAATACAAGATAGGGTACATTCTCTGTCTCCTTCGTTTCTTAGCATCTTCTTCGGAGCAAACTGTCAGAACTGTGTTGTGATAAGTATGATTCTATTTTCTGTGTGTTTTGCATTTATTAACGTGATGTTTGAATAAAATCAAATTAACTAATTTTAAGGAATTAAACAAGTAGAAGCTTGGGAAATGCAAGACTTTTCTAATATTTTACTTGGGCTTTATCACTCTCATTTTGATGTATTTTCAATTTCATTTTGAATTACTGTCTTACCTTTTTAAACTATTGGCCATTCTGAGTGATATGGAGGTATTAGAAGAGATAAATGCAAATGTTTACATAGAATCAAAAGACAAAAGGAGTTATTTGGGCCCCTGAGTCCAACTTCTTATTCCATGCAATCCCCAACAGATAATTGTTCAGTCTATATTTAAATATATTCAGCAGGAGGCCAGGTCTCTAGGTATTTGGTTTCTCTTATGAACTGCTCTTACTTTTTCCTAACAGTTATTTGTCTCTCCTACATTTCAGTCCATTTGTGTGTTGTCAGTCCTTTTCCCTTAATACATTAATTTTGAATTCTGTTCTTCTCAAATTTATCTGCATTTTTATCTGCAAATTTAAGGAATATTTACTCACAAAATGTTGAACAATAACAGGATTCAGGATTTACCTCCAACCACTTAATATCTCTTTCCATTTTGAAGAAAAAAATGGGAGATGATTTTTGAGCTGGCAATGTGTTTTATTCCCATCCCATACACAACAGGCTTGCTTTTTAGATTGCTTTGGAATACAGGTAGTCCTCGACTTATAACAGTTCATTTAAGGACCATTCAAAGCTACAGTGGCACTGAAAAAAATAACTTATGACCATTTTTCACAGTTGCAACCATTGTAGCATACCCATGATTATGTGGTCAAAATTCAGGTGCTTAGCAACTGGTTCGTATTTCTGACCATTGCTTTGTCCCAAAATGATATGATCCCCTTTTGCCACCTTCTGACAAGCAAAATCAATCAGAAACCCAAATTCACTAAACAACCAGGTTACTAACTTAACAACTGCAGTGATTCACTTAATAACTGAGGCAAGAAAGGTCATAAAATAGGGCAGAACACACTTAACAAATGTCTCACTTAACTGTAATTTCAGGCCCAACTGTGGCTGTAAAATAAGTCTTACCATGGTGACTTCTGGTAATTATTGTATTGCTTTCTAGCTGCTTATGGGTTGATTCTTTTATGAAATGCTCTAAAATCTTTTCTGGTATCAGTATCAGTATCAGACTGACTGATCTGTAGTTCCCCTGAGTCACTCACTTCTCAGTTTGAAGACAAGGACAACATCAGTTTTAGCATTCTTGACACAATTTCTACAATTCGAAGTTATTTGCAAATATTTTTCTTTGGTGATCTGACCATTTTTCTATTCCATGTTTCTATGTTCCTTTTTAGATTCTCTGTAGACATTTTCTGTTATATTATTTAGTTTCTAAATGAGGATTGTAGGTGACACAAATTTGAGGTGATTCCACTGAGACAAGGGATTGAATCTATTCTCTTTGAGATAACTCCTGAAAGCATAACTCTTTCTGCATTTGATTATTTAAAAGTTAGATAAAGTCATCATTTCCCCCCCCCCCCAAAAAAAAAAATGTTATGGATCAGTAGTAGTCAAATCAGTACATCAAATTTCCCATCATCACCTGGCTGAAGTGTTAGCTATTGGTCAGAACATTAAGGAGTTCCTGAATCAGGTTTTTTTTTGTTGTTGTTCAATCATTTCCTAAACAAAAGGGATTCCAAACTTTAACAGGAATACACCTTCTGAAAAAGATCAGTTTTCTGTATGAGATAGACAAAAATTCTTGAATGTTTGACAGGAATTGTTGAAAAAAAAAAGCCACTCTTTTAAAGAGGAAGGGCCCTTTCTCTTTCACTGGGTAGTTGTGTTGGTATCTCTTCATTATCTATATAGGGTTTGTGCATGTAGAACTGAAGACTGACAAGATAAAGAGAAATCTTGTTCATTGGCATTGGTGGAACAAAACATAGAAATGAAGCAATTCTGCATTATATGAAATCAAACAGGAACTTCTTGGTGATTCATTGGTTAAAATTATACTTGCTGACATCATATTTCCGAGAACATTAGTACCAGTATCTGTGATTTACTATAACAAGGTCTAAAGTTTTTCCTGTTGGCAAATGTTATCTAGTATTTACAAAAGCTTTGGTTTCTATTCAGTAGAAACATTGAACTGAGTTCCAATAAATTGAGATACTAAACAAGAAACTTAATCATTCAGCTTGAAACAGTTGAAGTTGAAGGAAGCACTATTTAAAGTTTGAATATTATTTTAATGTATTCTGAAGAAATAACCTCACTGTAATAGATTATCTTTATTGATTTCACTAACTGGACATAACATGTTTTTAATAGTTTCTGTGCATATATTTTTAACATAGTGCTAAAATTTCTATCTACTGTCTCCAGTGAAGGAAAAGGCAGTGTCTTTTACATACTTGATAAAGTAGTTGTCTAAAACTCTCAAAAGTGACCTTTTAAGCATATTTCTATATTGTGAAGTATAAATGCTGACACAAAACTATATAAAATCAGATTAAGATCTAAACCAGTGATATGAATACTAGGGTTATGTTCTTGGTTCTCTATTTTGAACTATATATCATATTTATTTTATATTTATACATCCTCTTAACTCTTATAATTTGTAATCATAGTGTCCGTTCATGGTTCTGAGCTTGAAATCCAAGTGAAATGATTTTACTTTTAAAAGAACTATGCACAGTCTGAGCATAGAACTTAATATTTCTTGATTCATTTTGAGCATGTTATGAGCTAAGTCATAGTATATTTTAAGGCAGATTGTGTCTCTGTCACAGATTAAGAAACAAAGAAAAAATAATAATTTATGCTATAGTTATTCTAGACTTGCAAATAATTCTTTGGAATTTAGACCTAATTCTTCAGTTACTGGAATTTGCTTTTTCATGTCACTGGAATGCCAAATTTATCACTCTGAACTGATTAAAAAAATAACTTTGTATATAGGTAGATAAAAATGTTTATCAGCATCACATTTTCTTCTGATATTTGTGAGAAGCATAAAGATGATCAGTTAACAAGAAAGAAGACCTGAGATTATGCTATCACTTTAAATGTGATTTGTGAGCTTAAAATTTCCTGTTTCAGAGTACATATGCCAAAATCAGAGGGCAGCTTTAGACAAACCAAAACCTCTTTAAATGTTAATGAAAGTTATAAACTGGACAGCTTAAATAATTACTCAAATTAATCAAATTATAAATTGAAATATTTACTGGAAGGGTAATATAAATGGATTCTGCCTTTTAAATTTTACCAAGTGGAATATATTCCAGATTTTCACTCAGTTCACTCAATTAATTTTGTAATTATGTGTTAACCTATCATAACGGGTAGGTTAAAAATTATGTAGGCAGTATTCTCATGTCATGCTTGAATAACAATAGGATACTCAGTCAGATTTTCTGGGTATATGTGAAACATTAAGTACATAATAGTCAAACAATGGGCTAAAATATGGCTAGCTAACCCAAGGTTTTGGTATGTTGTATCCACACAGTAACTATGTATCAGGAAGAAAAGTATTTTATCTTGAGTTTCTGGAGGCCTGGGGATTTATAAAAGTAATACAGAATGTGATGCTTTATTTAGAAATAGCTAAAGATCTAGAGACAAATTTGTGTTTATTGGAGACAGTAAAGCATACTTATTGATAGCCCCTAGAGAAATTTTAAGCAATTTAATAATGATGCTACTTAAAATTTTGCTTGCTTCTGAGAACCGCAACAGAGGCATTGTGCTGCTTCTTCATTTGGAGATTATTCTAAAGCATGGGTGTCAAACTCACATCATGGAGACATCATATGACCTGTCAGGACATTTTTCCTTTTGCTAAACTAAGAGTGGCCGTGGCCAGCGCATAACTCATCCAGCCCGTGGACTGGGAGTTTAATAGCCCTGCTCTAGAGTTTCTGTATTATAGTATTTTGTCACTTTACAATTGCTTTCCTTTCTTTCCAGAACTACTATGAAAGGGAGATGATATTTAATGTACAATCATTTCAATTTTCACATTAGAATATTTAATTTTATTAAATGAATGCTGCAAATAATGTTATAAAATAAATTGGGATCTGCTCCATTCTCCCTATTGACCCTACAGTATTATGCTCTGGGAAGTGGTGTCTTTTTTTTTTTCCTTTTCAGATAGACTTAAAAGAGAATAAAATATTCACTATATAGAAGCAATTTATTGGCCAATTGGTCAGTCTCGAAGTACAATTTCTTAACTGGTAGCATTGCTAATAATATGAAATGTAATGTTTTTCTGATATTTTTTCAAGATGATCACAGCCGTGTAATATTACAGAATTCTGACAATGATTACATCAATGCCAGCTTGGTGGTTAATGAAGAAGCTCAAAGAACTTATATATTAACACAGGTAATTATTAGACTTTTAAGTAACACAAAGTTTGATTATATTATGTTATATAGATTATTCTCATAGTCAGGGGCTAATGTTGGTTCCTTTGACTTCTCTGTTTTTCCAATCTTACTCTGATTTACTTTTTCTGTTTCTTAATTAACTCTTCTTTTTTTTTTTCTGTTGGTGCCTACATGGTGAATCCAGGTAGCATTTTCCTGGCAATATTTTTGGAAGTGCCTTGCCGCTGCCTTCCTAAGGCTGAGAGAGAATTTCTGGGCCAAGGTCACCACGCTGGTGCATTCTCCCAAGGCAAAACTAGAAATCATAGTAGCCTTGTTTCCAGTTTAAAACTATGAATCACGATACCAAACTTGCTCTCAACTTTAATGTAGATTTTCCTAATTTGAGTATAGTGGTAATGTTTGAGTTACTATAATTTAGGTTTTTATTCTCATCTTAGTGCAGTTTTGGAATTAAAAGAAACAAGTGTAATAGTTTGATCTGTTCTTTATAAACAATAATAGATGAACAGTGAAATAATTCTCTGAAGATCGAATTTATGAAGAAATAAAGCTTTCTGGGATGGTTTAAATCATGGTCAATATAATACAGAGAAGCTGAAAACTAAAAGTTACTAAATCTAGATCAATTAATTTTCCAAAGGGCCACATGAGAAACCGGTGTTGTTGTAAAGGATCTAACCAATAAGGCTGTGAAAGTGCATAATCTCACACACACACATAAATTACAAAAAAAGGCAACCTCAAAATAAAAGCAATGCAGCTCTACTGTATTGCATGCATGGTATACACTTAATTATATTTGATTTCTAAGTTTTGATTGACCTCAATGTAGATTGGATAAGGACAGTCAAAGGACCAAATGTGTCCCAGGAACTGTAAAATGCCTATGTCTGGTAGATGTTTGAAAGTTCTTAACTCAAATGTGAAACTATATGTACTATGTCAGTCATTACATTAGATAAATATATAACACAGGCCATTGAAAAAGAGGGGAGAGGGGAATCCAGATAAAAGGAAAATACAAGTTGGTTAGTTGAATATTTGTTACAAGTAGATAAAAATTATTATTAAAAATAAAATGAATGTGCAAATCTTCCATCTAAAGTTCAAGTGCAATTCCCAGAAATTAGAATGAACAATTCTGAGAAAGGCTGTAATTTAAATGTACTTATTTATAATTTGTTTGGATCCAAATTTAACTTTCCAGTTTCAGAAATATTATCTGCTTATAGAGATAGGTAAAACAATATTTTTGCTATCAAAATCTGATAATCTAACAAAAGCATTCTACATATTTATAAATATTTGTGCTGTTAGTATTTGCAGTTTTGACCAATGTTATACACTTCTTGTGTTTAACAGAAGTCAAAACTGTGCAAGATTGTTTACCTTTCACTGAAGACAGAAAAAAGCCCTGGATTTTTTTCTGCTTAGAATGTTCACACATAGGCCATATTTCAATATGTAGTGTGCTCCAAATACTTTATGATCAATATCATATTAAGAACTAGAGAACCAATTTGGCCTAGTAGTTAAGGCACCAGGCTAGAAAGCACGAGACTGAGTTCAAGTTCCATCTTTGCCATGAAAACTAGATCGGTGACTTTGGGCTAGCCGCTCAGCCCAACCCACTTTACGGGATTGTTTTTGTAAAGAAAGTAGGAGGAGAAAGGTATGTTGGACATGTTCATCTAAAACAATAAAGATAGGAAATAAATTTAATAATAAATAAAATAAAGTTTTTTTCCTGACTTCAGGAAAGGTTTAGTTCTAGTTTATGTGGTATTGCTTTTTCTTGTATAGGGTCCACTTCCAAATACATGTTGCCATTTTTGGCTAATGATATGGCAACAGAAGACCAAAGCAGTTGTCATGCTTAATAGAATTGTTGAGAAAGATTCGGTAAGTTGTTCTTTTTTAAAGTTTAAATTAGTTAATTGTATTTGATAGGGTTCCCAATCCTTTGGAATTAATTTATAGAACAGGGAATAAGAATTTAATGTACCAGTGGGATACACTCTGCTGATAGACATAATCAAATACATCTATAAAATCTGACTACAACTCAATCCATTTACATTACAAGAAAATAGTTCCAAGTTACTATGTTTATATGGCTGCTCATCAAGAACTCTAGATTTTTAATTAAAATGCAGGACTATTTATTTCAGAATCTAGAATCTAATAGAGATTAGAAAATTATTTTTGTGAACCTGAATGAGCCTGGATAATGCTAAATTTGTTTTCAGTATACAAAATAGGTTATATAAACTACAAATGAATATATATCCTTATCAAATGTGTATGTCAAATTGCAGTATTCTTATTTTGTAATGTAGGTGAAGTGTGCACAATACTGGCCAACAACACAAGAGAAACCCATGCTATTCAGAGAAACAGGATTTTGTGTGAGGCTAAAATCTGAAGATGTCAAATCGTATTATACAGTACGACAACTCCAGCTAGAATGTATTGATGTAAGTTAGTATTAATATGTTACTACTAATTTTATTTTGACAAATTTCAGTGCAGTAGAATATTTTAATATTCATAATTGTATAGCTTTTCAATATCAGTTGGAATGCGAACATTGCTTATGTCAAGTGTAAATAACCAGATCCCCATTTGAATATTCAATTTAACTGTTGTATTGCTGAAAGACTATGCACAAGTATCTTCTCAACTAATGGTCAGCACCAGATTACAGTTAGATAAGAATAAATGGCAATCAAAGGAGGTGGGGTATGGGTTGAACTTAGTTTTATTTGTGACTATGTACTGATTTTAGGCTGATCCTTCTTTTACCAATTCCCCTGGCTCTGCCAGTCCTTTGCCTACATCTTCGTTCAAGAGAAATAGCTGATAAAAAGCAAGTAGAAAAAGGATTAGATGCTATTGACATT
Source organism: Laticauda colubrina (assembly GCA_015471245.1). Lineage (NCBI taxonomy): Eukaryota > Metazoa > Chordata > Lepidosauria > Squamata > Elapidae > Laticauda > Laticauda colubrina. The sequence goes on along the minus strand of BLBF01000002.1, from coordinate 63,924,576 downwards.
CTTTCAGTGTTTCTTATTCAAATGCTTCATTTAAATAATCTGATATTTTATGGGACTGCTGGGAGGAAGTCTCATGCCATAAAGTCTAGAGTGTGGCAAAAGGAAATCAGATTTCTGAAGTATCTGAAAAAGAAATATTGAAAATACTTAACTGAATTTTTGTTTTACTAAATAAATTCATTTCTTGTTGAGCCTTGTAATTGAATATTAGTATTGATCACTTGGATCAATCATTTTTTCTCCAATTGTCTTGGTTTTTTTACTTATTTTTTCAGAAGGTTTTTCAAGGTGAGGAATTCACAGAATTTTACTTTCCAGGCCAGCTAGACTTTTTATGAAATTCATTCTTTTCCCCTACCATATTTGAACTAGTGCATGTTCTTTTAGTTGACTTTATTAGCATATTAAGTGTGTTCTACTAAATTGTTCTTTCTTTCTTTAGACTGGTGAATCCAGGGTAATACTGCATTTTCACTATACTACATGGCCAGATTTTGGAGTTCCTGAATCTCCAGCTTCATTCCTCAACTTCTTGTTTAAAGTCAGAGAATCTGGATCTCTGAGTTCTGAACATGGACCTGCAGTTATTCATTGTAGTGCTGGAATTGGACGCTCTGGTACATTTTCATTGGTAGACACATGTCTTATTGTGGTAGGTTAACTTATCTGAACACTACAACAGATTATTCTGAGCTAATGTGAAAGAAATACCATTTATCTATGAATTGTATTGGGAATGAACTAGTTCAGATTCCTTGCTAAAAAGCAAAAAATTGCCAGATCAGGACCACAAATTAATCTATTCTCGTGTGTCCAGCCTCAGGAATATTCACTCACTTCACATATTTGAAATAGCAAATGGAATTAGATTATATTTCATTCTGAGGTGTGCTCTAAATGAGATTGCTCAAACCGTTTCCAGATTGAAATATGGCTGGACAGTTTCACAAACGATGTGAAACTTCATTTCCTGAAAATGAAGAAACAGAAGGCCTTTAAAACTAGCTTATTATCACTGTAACAAAGTATAGGTTACTGAAGCAGGAATACAGTCATATTTTTACCAGGAAAAGTAAAAAGAGCGATAGTAGTCTTGATTTTATCTTATAAGTCCCTATCATCTTGAGGATTACACTGTAAGCTATCTGCACATTATACTCTTCACTGATTTGAAAATAGCATTTTATAGCAAAACTCTTATAGCTTTGTATTTCTATTTATCAAACAGTATCCTCATCTCCAAGAAAAGGATGTTGTTTCCATTTTCATTGTCATAATGAAGAGGCAGTTTGATGTAGTAATAAAAGTATTGGTTTTAAAATCAGGAGACTCGGGGTCTATGCCTCCCTTAGTCTAGGAAACTTTGAGTCAGTCCTGATCTGCTCTCTACAAAGTCTTGAAAACTCACATTCCTTCCATAGACATTGGACTGGAATGTTAGATATATGCACCATTGAGGTTGAGTAGTTTGTACATTGTGATCTCTTTCCTTGGAATGGTCATTTCATTCTTGCCTTGTTACTTTTAACCAGTGCTAATGGGAATGTGTGTTAGTTATTATTTATTTGGGTTTAGGGATTCTTATTTCTTTATTGAGTCATTGAGATATATTTTGTGTTTCAGTGGGGCTGTACCAAGGAAGGCTCATTCAATTTCATTGTACACATGTTGTGTATTGGCAATAAAGATTTGATTTGCTAGCTACCCAGATATTTTACGAATGGGTAGTCACAGAAATTAACATTACTAATTTTTAAAGATTTCAAGTATCTTGAGACAGGTTAAAACTGAGATCAAATGAAAATTGAAAAGAGAACTATTCTGTTAATTTGCCACAACTTTTTGTTGTTGTTTTCATTCCCAGATGGAAAAAAGAAATGACCCATTTCATGTAGATATCAAGCAAATATTATTAAATATGAGAAAATATCGGATGGGACTGATTCAGACTCCTGATCAACTAAGATTTTCATATATGGCTGTAATAGAAGGAGCAAAATATATAATGGGGGATTCCACGATGCAGGTAAATACATTGTCTGCTTTTTAAGTCATGCCGGATGGGTCATAGTGAATTTCACCAAACAGGTAGTCCTTCCTTATTGAACATTTGTTCAGTTACTATTCAAAGTTATAATTGCACTGAACTCATGGTAGTTCCTGACAGTCCTCAAAAGTTACAGCCAATGCAACATCCTTGCAGTGATGTAATCAAAATTCCAATGCTTGGTAGCTCAGCCACTATCAGAACTGCAATGTGTGCTTTGACTCCCATTGCCTATCCCTCCCGTTTCTGCCCATTTGGCTGCCCTCTATTCCACCACCCTAAGTTGACCGTCTTTCTCCTGCTGCTAATGACAGCACCAAAACTACCAGAACTATCACCACTAAGTGCTGCAGTCATGTAATGTTTCCCCTAACAACCACTTCACTTAGTAACAGAAATCTGGTCCCAGTTGAACTAATTTAGCAAGGACTACGTGTATGTTGTTCTTTTAAGATTCAACTAGTGAAGACATTTTTTTCCCATTCAGTATCGTTGGAAGGAACTCTCAAAAGAAGACCAAGCACCAAGTTCTGAATGTTCGCCTCCTCACCCAATTAAACTTACTGCAGAAAATGGGAATAGCATGGTTTTTGAAGAACAGGAACCAGGAGATGTTGATCCGATCTCTCCCGTACAAAATGATTCAGATACAAATGATGACAAGTAAGTAATGGTTTTATAATATTTAAACTGACTGGTGGACAAAAACATTTTTATCTAATATATCGAATGACAAGGGTTTGTCAGTTTTACAGAAAGTAGTCTTTAAATTGATAAAATAATTCATCCTGCAATTCTTTAGACTTTTTTTAGCTGAATCAGAGCATGGTAGTATTATTTTTTTTTTCTTCCCAGGCTCCTGGGATGCGTGACAGCTAATAATTCTGTTCTTTATAGTCCCAACTATTTTGAAACAATTACATTTTATTATTTTTATCAGTAGTACTAAGCATTGAAAAGCAGTATGAAAATACCCTTTGTATGAGAATCTATTTGCCACCGAAGGAAACAAAGAACCAGTTCCCTTCCAATACACATTCTGCTATGGATAATTTATCTTCAGACATCTGACTGTACTTCCAGGATATGGAAAAGGATGAAGAGAATAATAACATCCACTGACAAGTTCTGTTAGCAGAAGAAAATTGCCTTTAACTTTCATTTGTTTTTGTTTGGTTTTTAAGCATCTCATTAAATACTAGAGATGTCATATCAAAAAACATACCTCGGAGGTAAGGACTAGTGGTTTCATAATTGATGGATTAACAATTAGAATTTGTTCTTGACCTACAACTATAATGGAGCTTGCAAAGTTTTTTTGATGCTTATCTGCTTCCTTGGACCCTGCTTGGATCTTCCAGGGCTTCCCCCACCCAGGAGGTACTCCATGCTCACTTAATGACCTACATATTTAACAGTGGCACCAGGGAGTGCAGGGATGAAGGTTGTTAAGCTGAAGGTGTCTCAGTAGTTATCACCATTTATACCCATAATGGCATCCTTCAATTTAATCTTTTAAAATAGAGTATTAAAATGTTTCACTATTTCACTATTATTTTTCAAGTGTTGTCAATACATCTTAGTAATTAAGGAATGCATGGAATAACTGAAAGCTGACTGTAAAGTTTTTTTTTTTTAAGGGCTTTACGAAAAAGGCTGAGAGAAGACAAAAAAGCTAACACAGCACAGATGGTGCAACAGATGAAACATAGGCTGAGTGAATCTGAAAGAAAAAGAAAAAGGTGGTTATATTGGAAGCCTATTGTTACTAAGATTGGATTTGGTTCAGTCATATTTGTTATAGCTTATTCTTCCTGGAAATTGTATTCCCAATACATGCTCATGTAAGTAAGTGAGCAATGTTGCATCTACAATGAATCTTATATCCCATGATTTAGTGGGATTTAAAGTGAATATAATAAATGGATCCAAGGTTGCTGCCACATCTGACAAAACAAATGTGTTTTTACTTGGCCAGTGACAATTTAACTTGCAGCATTGAAGTCTTGTCATTGGTGATTAATGTGATTATAAATTGGTCTCAGGATTTTTCAATACTGGTAGATCTGAAACCAAATTGCCACTTGGATTCAAATTATGCATTTGTTAGATAAATTAATGTGCATTTTCAGCAGCTGTATATATGGTATCTAAATTGGTAGTTCAATAGATAATAGCCTGAATGGCCAAGTCATTAGAAGGATGACTTACATACATGATAGAAGCAATAAACTGTGTGGTGTTATTCTGAATGCAAAAAGTTACATTTCTTTATTAATGTACCATGAACCATTTATACTATGCAGACGTAAAGCAAATTCGATAACTATATAATCATTTTGTAAGTAATTGTATTTTTAAAAGCTACATTTGTATGAACGATTGGTGCATCTATCACCAACTTTTCAAGATTGACTTCACTTTCTGGACCATTCCCAATGCAATGATTAATAAATTGTTGATTCAGAAATTAAATGTTAGCAAATAATTATTCCTCAGTTTTTACTTGTAAGATGCATATATGTATTTATGCTTAGCTATTTTATTTGAAAATATTTAATTTTATAAGGCTACTGGTAGATTAGATCTTGTGTCTCAAGCTGCCTCTTTGGAAGAAATGTTTTGTTAAGACTGCAGCTACTGTTGGAAGCCATAGCTTGTATTTAAAGCTTAAACATTCCATTAAATGTGAAACATTTTTGTGGGCCTTACTGGATTTGAGTCCTATTCTTCTATATCTTCTTTGTCTATTATAATTGGAATAGGCAGCACATTACTAATTCGATAGTAATTTCAGAAAATAAAATTATAGGGCACATCAGAAGCATTACAAATGGAAGCAAATAGCCATAATGCATATTCAGCAAATGAAGATTTCTGAAGCTGTTGGCGCTGAGCTATAGTCCAAACTATATTAGGAATAATCTTCTCCATTTCATCATTACATTTGAATAAGAGTAACCATTTGTGTTTCTGGCAAACAACTCACATATATCCTACACAATATTACCATAGCATTAGGTATCCATCATTTATAGCACCCATATTTATACAAGTATTTTATGAACCCCAGATTCTCTTACTTAAAACAAAACTGACCTGATAAAAATACAGCTTTAACCATCTTTAAATGTTCTAAAAGATCACTTTGTAAAGTGGATGATCAACATGATCCCTATGAAAATACAGACTTCTGGGCCACAGCATGTGTTAGGTGGCTGATATATTTGGGCAACTGGATGTTCTCTTGTTCTTGTATCCTGCAAGCTCTTCAGAGTTGCTGGAGAATTTTCCCCAAAGAAGAAAACACCATGTTGCCAGTGAGAATACCTTCTAGATTTAACCAACATTTATTTATGGCTAAACAATACAATGTACAGAGTCTAGTGTTGGTAGATATGCTCTTAAGTTTCTTATAAATTCTGCTCTTGAAAAAAATAGCATCCCACGTTTTGAAAAACACTGAAATGTTTAATGCAAAGTTCCTCATGCCCTTTATTACACAAAATACTAGAAAACAAAACTGCCTACAATTTATAATTTGAAAGATAATAAAAAATGTATTTCAACTGAAAAGCACTCAATCACACCTGGCCTCAACTCTTTTTATGCTGTAGTATGAATCATGCTGCCATTTGTAAAAATTGTGGATGATGCTGAAACCAAAATATGGTAGAATTGTTAAAAAATATTTTCATGCAATGATCCAAAACTGTTGTTCTATACATATACACATACTTCTCTATTATATAGGAAACATGAAAGCACAGTTAAAGGAAATGTTCCCTCTGAGATTAACCAGTTTCTAGGCTTTGTTTTAGGTATACATCTATACACAAAGATAAGCTGAGGCATTCTGCTCTATTACTAATCCAAATAAATAATATAGACTTACTTTATTGTGTACTGTGTGATTGGCAGCAACTTTCTTTTGGAAGTCTTTCCCTTTCATACCTGGGGTTTACAAAGATAGAAACAAGAATTCTTCTACTGTACTATAACCCTGCTTTTTTCTGTTCAGCTTTAATGTTTTAGCTCCCTCTGGTAAGCATTTGGCTACATTTTATAGAGTGAATAAAATTGTCTATTTTTGTCCAGGTTCATTAATCCACATCATACTAATCATAAGCACAAAATATAAGGCAACTGGATACTTTAATTCTAATAGTTTCCAAAAAATAGTTGTTGCGTTATTTTCATGAATATAAATACATACATTTTTGAAAACATGCTTGATCAATAATTATTCTTGTGAATGTACTGAGTCAATTAATTGCAGTTATTAAACATTTAAGAAATAACTTCCTATTTTCAGTTTCTTTCAGTGCTATCTATAACAGTAATCCTTATATTGATTCCTTGTATTGCTTCTTGCCTTTCAATGTTATACAACATTTAGCACGTTTTTGTTTAGATTTTCTTTCTAAAATGTGATGGCTAATGCTAAGCTACTTGCTACACTTCCACTGCAAGTCTACTTTTTAAAAAGTTTACTTGTGGCTCATTTCAAAGGGAACAGATGGTGAACTGTTTCTTATACCAATTCAATGACAATATGGATTTTCTGTCATTTTATACCTATTAGTTCAAGGACACTTTGTTATATAGCAAGATATCCACAAATGTATGTATATATCCAAGCTGCAGTATCCATTGATACATATTTATTAAATAATAAATCATTTTGATTTTAGACAACTGATATATTTGCATTGCAGTTATAAAATCCTAAAATTATATTCCTGACTGTACTGAACTTGTGACTCTTACATTGTGTGTTTGTAGGCCGAGAGTGACTGACGCCTAAATTGCCAAGACTTGAGAATGTTCTTCAGCTATAATAACACATTATTGACATGCAAAAACAGGACATCACTGTTCTTCAGGAAACAAAAATGAAAAATGAGGTCTGAGCAATATACAAACGGCCTCATAAATATCTGTTTACAACGTAAACAAACAGGGAATGAAGTATATCACCAGCAAGAGACTTTGCAAAAGAGAATTTGTCTTACGAGTTTTATGCTTGTATTAACTGTAGAGAGTTGTAAGATCACATTCACAAAATACTTTGTACTGCCATTCTTGTATTTTTTTATATTTTTGGCAGCATTAAATATTTTTTTTTAATTTATATGCTGTTGTGTGTATATTTTTATTTAGTTCCAGAAAGATTATTGGCAATGCACTGAGAAATGTTACTTTATTATTACTCTTGGTTTAAGCTACAATATTTCTACATGGTTCCTTGTGTTTTATTCCATTCTATTTTCAGTGAAAACAGATTAAATTTATTACAAACAGAGAATAATATTTAAATGATAATAAAATCTGTCTTGGTAGCATTGGACATACACATTTTAGATCAGAAGATTCAATGGGGAAAGTGGATCTATCCAGAGCATTTTCAAAAGTTCATTTTCTCTTCAGTTTGTATTTAAAAGAAAATAATTATCTCAAGGTACAAGTCAAAGGGATATTTTTGCGTTTGGGACACTCCAATATCAGTTTCTTTTTTAGTGACAGAATTGTTTTAACCAGCTTAGAAATGCATTTGCCAAACACTAACATACCTCATTTGAAAACATTACTCTCTTTTTAAGTACTTACAGCTGCTTTATGTAAGAGCAGCAATTTTGGGTACTCAAATTTCAAGTGTTAAAGCTACAAAGAAAGTAAAGCAACCTTATAAAACAACCACATTTTCCCATTTTACCGTGAAACCATCCCTTTACCTGTAATATGAACATATATAACAGACTTTTATATGCCTCAAATTCCTATTTTAATAAAACTAACTTTTGATTTGAGCCAAATATACCCATGGTTTTCTAAAATCTTCATTTTGTACAAAATTTTTTGACTATATAAGATCACCACATAACCTATAATGCCTCTTGTCCAAATGTTACATGTATCTAAATGTCAGAAATGAGTGATAAACATATTGAACATCTGTTTTCCTTTATTACTCTAAATTCTTCTAAGAAGAAATTAAATATGAATAATGAGAAGCATGAAACATTTCGATATTTGAACCAAAAGTATACCAAGAATAAATTTTATGTCAACTTTATCCAGTTTTGATATAAGTTTGCTCCAGTAAATTAAAGTATCCATGAAAAATGATCATCAATTACGTACAAGATTACATTGGCCTATAGATGCAAAACACAACTTGGATTGTACACAAATGGATTATGTGCAAAACAATGTATGATTTAAAACAATGAAGACGGGAGTCCACTGCCAAAAAGTAATTTCCAGGAACTTGGTATTTTCCATTGTGAAGATTTTGCTTGAGAAGTGCTACTCTGTTGATTCTTTAAAAAAAAAAAAGCAAATTATTTCCAGCAGGATAATTCCATTAACCTGAATATTTGTGATGAAATGTAGTGAGGAGATGGATCCCCAGGAGGGACAGAGTGCATTCCAGGGGACTAAGAGGCAATTCAGCCCATAAAGCGTGTGAGAGAAAACAAGTGAATATAGGACCTCCCTAATAGCTCACAAAATAGATTGTAGATTACAAAGTGTTTTCCATCTGGTAAGATTTTGTCTATAATTTTATGTAATTTTTTTTAACAATCTTTCTTAACTCCCCAAATCCAAGTCGTGGAACACATACTTACCTGAGGTGCAATTAGTGTAAATGTTTCATTAAGGTAATCAGCAAGGGCAAAAGCATCAGGAATATTATCTCCTTCAGAGCAGAATTTCAGCAAAACCACCAGTGGAATTCCTTTTGAACAACTGGAATAAAAATAAAATGAAGAAGGGAGTGAGAAATTTAACAAACTCTCCATCTCAGATGCAAATTATGCTGTAAATTGTGAATACAAGAGGAACACAATACATTAAGAATAGTTTTACCCCAAAAAGAAAACAAGACTTAAATTAATCCATCTTTGCTTTTCTTAGAACCAACTGGCATGTTACACCTTGTGTAAGTTTTATAGTTTTATAGTAGTGACATTAACAAAGCAAAGCAAGCTTCTTTATTGTTCAGAAAATTATGTGATAATTCAACAAAGTATTAATTAATTTTCCTGGGCTTTCTAACAGTGATATTGTCACGCACATACATACTGTTTCAGTAAGTTTAAAGAATTTAAAGAAACATCTGTTGGTGTTCTGTTCACATTTTAGTCACATTTCCATTTTAATTGGTGACATTAATTATAAATATTCTTATATTTTATCCTATTGCTTCCTACACTTTTGATTGACTTCAAAGAAGAAAGGGAAGTATTATCATTCATGTTTTGTATGAAGGCTGAGAAAAGTCAGTTATTTCTTTTCAAGCACTCAACCAATCAAAAATTGAACATTAGTTTTATAAATGCCCATTTTATGAAGTCATAACAGAGGCTTGTTATCAAAGATCTAATAACTCATAATAAGACATAATAATTGTCTTAGAATTAGCATTTATCAAAATCAGAAAGAAACCAACTGCTATTGTGTACAAAACTGACATTTTAAAGAAAACTAACAAACACACCAAAACAATTACTTTTTAATCTAAGACTAAAATCTAAAGAACTATTTTAATTATGGCTAAAAGTTTAGCAGGAACCAGGGGAAATTCAAACTCCACTTGCTATGTTACTTCCATTTCATAAATTGGGTCAGAAATTTTACTGTATTTCAGAAAACAATTGTATGCAATTAGAACACCATTATTGAAGAACTGAAAGCAAATTGGGTATACTACCCTAGTTAAAGCATCACAATAGAAAGAGACCAGGTATTCTAATCCTGCCTTGGGCACAAAGCCAGCTGTGTGACCTTGGGCCTATCACATTATCCCAGCCCTAGGAAGGAGGCAATGGCAAATCACTTCTGAAAAACCTTGCCAAGAAAACTGCAGGGAGTTTTCCAGGCAGTGTCCAAGAATTGGACACAAATGGGAAAAATATTACTGAGAAATAACACTCTAATGCATGATTAATCATTCAGGCTTAATTTTATTGCTATTTTTTTGATCCAAGCAATGATCCATTGACTACCTCCTATTACAAAAAATATTTTGAATATAATGTTACTTTTCAATATTAAAACATTACTGTCTCACCAACCTCTCTGTGAATAATAGTTTTGTAATTCCACCTCCTGGGATATAGAATATTTTATCATCATTTATTCCAGGAAATGCTGATATTTGCTCCATTTCACTGCCACTCAATCTTTCCAAAATATCTCTCACTGTTTTGTCAATGGCAGGTGAAATCAAGTATTGTAATGAAGTGCTGTCAACAAACCATAAAATTTAAAGTTAGCTGCAAAAATCAAAACTGATCTTCCAAAAGAACCAGTTAAAATCTAATGGAAATAGCTCTAATAAATGGTTAACAATTTCTTTTAATTCGCTATTTTCAGTTTCCTTTTAAAAAACCCAAATGAGAAAAGCATCAGTTAAAAACAGTTTGTAAAAAGTTAAAGTATAAGTTAAAGTATAATTTATTAAATATATTTCTAAAACCATGCATTCAAATCCATAAACAGTTAAATTATTTTATATAGGACAACAATACCAAACCAAATTTGAAGACAAGGTACTATCTATTTAATCAAAAGCTTCAATCTTAACCAGAACTGCTTCAGCTTACAAGGCTAAATGCCCTTTGTATAGGAAATTCCACAAGCAGGCTGCATTGATTGAAAATGTCCCTCCTGATTGGCAGCACACCAAATCCTTCACAAATGCAGTATCCTCAGCATTCCTATTATATGTCTTGGTGGACAGGACATATGGTATGTCATCACTGCATGTATCAAACTTAGATCAATAGCAGCATGGCAGTTTTCTGCTGATGATAGCTTGTCCTGTTCAGCAATCTAGCTAAAGTCACTTACAACTACCTACAGTATTCTGGTCAACCTTATGAGTAGCACCACATACAGCATACTGCAGGTAAGTCCTTCAGATTGCTAATGAATGGATCACTGTGACCAGGTTACCCTGTCCAAAAATGGTTTCAGTTAGAAAACTAGAAAAATGCAATTGTGGCCTTGTACATTGTCTCTTTTATTCAAAGCAATAATTATTGGACAAGAAAAATATTTATTCACAGTGCTTCCATTTTATGGCCCTTAATGACTCTCATCTGTTTCATTAGTGCCCAGAGACTGTCCTGAGCTTGCATAACAACCAACATATACTGAAATTAACAACTCCATAAACTAAACATGTTTTCCTCAGATCATACTACAGCTGCAAAGGACAGCTATTTAATCTCATGAAAACACACAGATACTTCAAACAGATGCAGGCAGCTATGACATACACTCCAAAGAACTATTTTGTTGCTGAATCTTAAGATCCTAGTTAATAAACTAGGTGCTGTAGACTCAACCAATAATTAAAAATTAAAATATACATGTATACTATCCAGTCTATAGAGATATGAGCTGAAATAAATCCAGACTGTCCTAGTAATTCATCAATTTGGATAATATCTGCCCAGAAAAGTAATTATAGATTGTGGCTTGACTCAACAAATGTGAAAGTTATTAAATGATACTTTTCATCTAGCAGAATATACTTTACTGTGGATAGTTCTACTTCTCTTTACCTTCCTCCTTATACCACCAGATTCATTATGGAAATGTGAGGAACTCACAAGGCAGATTTGGAAGGAATGAGAATTGCCAGAAAGAGATGAGGAAGGAGACTTCTACATATCTCTTGGTATAATGCTCAATTGGCCTTCTGCATATAATTACATTATCTGTAAGACTTACCCATTAAGCTGTTGGTCATTGCGCTGATAAGCATGACTGCTTGACAAGAGAATAATTTTGGAAAATCCAGAGTTTTTCACCCACGACAGCAATATTTGACAAAACAATCTATACTTATTCTTCCATTACACCAGGAGGCAAAGCAAGGCAATAGGTTAGAACTTTGCATTTCTGAATCTTGTCAATTCATCTGTAGTTTTAACCCTCTGGAATTTGTATAGTTATGCCAAAAAAAGTCTTAATTATTGCCAATGAAAAATAAAAATGATTTGACTGATCCAGTTATTTTTCAGTCTTACCAAATAAAAAATAGAGTTAGAACCACTGAATGAATCATGTTGATGCTTTTCATAAAGTTGCATAACCAAAATCTCTGACAAAATTATTTGTAAGTTAATCATGATTGAACTTTGACATGATCTTTTAATTCATGTGTTGTGGGGAAATTGTCCAATTGAAGAATGCACAAAGTGCCTTTTTGTTGGTGTGCCCAAGTACAGAGACTGCTTGATTCCCAGCCAAATGAATGCAAAAGAGCCCCAAACTAAGTTATGAATGATACATTCCCAAAATAGTTGCATAAGAATCATAAACAAACCGATGTAAATCATACAGTGACCTTTACAAGTAAAATGTTACTTCCGAAAATACTACAGAATGACTTTATTTTGACTATCCCAGCACTTCTATATTCTTCTCTCCTGATAGGACTCTAATCTGCCAAAATTAGAAAAAGTAACATCATGTATAAACAGTGGCATTTATTGTGCCCATATGCTACCTCTGTTCTTAACAAAAGAAAGACAACATTCTGGTTTCTGTTACCTATCTCCTCTCTCTCCAAGGTGATCAGGTGACTTTGGATTGTCTGTATTTCTGTGCCTTTCTTTATGCTTATGCCATAGACATGCCACGTTACATGATAACCTTCAATAATCCCACATGGGCATACATACCTTTATGAATGGTGATCTGATCTGCAGAACCACCAATTCTTTTGATGTTGCTGCGTACACTGAAAAAAAATAGCATAAGCAACATATCAGCACTAACATTAAATTACCTTTACCCAATCATATTACAGTTGATGCCAGTAAATTTAAGAGGAGCTCTGCAATCATGCCTGTTAAATTTTGACAAAGTCTAACACAAAAGATTTAGAACAAGAGAGCACCCCTTAAAAAGAGAGAGAGAAAAAAAAACATTTTATAAATAGTGATCTGTTTCCAGTTTTCAATCTTTCTGAAATCTCATAATGATTTTAAATTTCAGGATCATTGGCATCAATCATTTTGGTTACTAACTGATTAGGGCTTCATCTGTAATGAAAATAAAAGGTAGTCCTAAAGTTATGACTGTAATTGATCCTGGAAATTAGGGCGGTAAGTCATGTTACGGTGGTAAGTCATGAAGTGGGTCATCATAAGACTGACTCTGCTTTTTTTTGCGGCAGTTGTAAAGCAAACCTAGCAGTGTTAAGCAGACCCATTGTTCTCAATGGCCCATTTTTTGCAGAAACTGAAAGTAAATTCTGGTTTCTGGCAAAACTGTCAAAAGTAGCAGTCATATGACTGCAAGGTGCAGGAAATGGCCATAAATGTGGACCAACTTGCCAAGTGCTAAAAATGCAATCATATGACACAGGGAGTGGGCAAAAACAGAACTTCGAAACTGACTCATAAGTAGCTTTTTGGGGGGATCCAACTGCTCTGCAAAAGCATCTTTAAATAAATTATATCTCTCTCACACACACACACATCTGAAGCACCCAATCTATTCCCAATTTAATGAATGGCAAGACTATATTTACATTACCTACCTTCAGCATTTATGCATAGTTCTGTTGCATCCTCTTCAGTTATTGCATATGGATTATTTCCAACCATTGGCACAAGACAATTAGTATAAAAGTAACCAACTCTGGGCATATGAAGTGTAGAAATGACTAAATCTACAGCCAGCTGGCCCACATTGCCTACTGATACAGCTGGCTGAAATTAGATAAAAGATAAATTTAAGTTATATCATCTCAAATACTAATTCTATTTGTAATTTGTTGGAAAGACCTATCAAATTAGCTATGCATCTATTTTGTATTGTAAAACCATAACACTAAATTACATTATTGTTGCAAATTAATTGAAAGACATTCTACATTTATATATTCACTTGATGTCTTAATCAATTGCAAACATATTGATTATATACTTTTGTACCTACCTACTGCATTAAAACAAAGCTCAGTTACATTATAAATAATTTAATAGCACTTTTGAATATGTCCATTATATTATACTTCTATTTAATTTTATATTGGGGGGGTGACCAAAATGTGCTTAATTAAGTAGATTATATGTAAATCTGCCAAAATGTACATAATTACAATACAGAAATAATGTCAAAACAACAGAAATTTTCAACGAACTCCAATCTGGGACCCTTCTAGCAGACCTTAAAGTGATTTTTGGGGAAAGAGGATTTTAAGAGCACCACAGATCATCATTAAAAAACAATGTCCACAAGCTTTCCTGCAAAAGCTTAATTTCCCTGTTTTCCTACCTCTTCCACACAACAGTGTGAAAAGTTCACACAACAATCAAAAGTAGGCTGACTTCTGGTAACACAAACAATGGTTTATAATCCACCCTAGCCAACTTGTCACAACAGCCCAAGCCACAAACATCACATTTTGACTTGGCATGTGAAAGCAAGCCTGAACATCGCCTTGGTTTGATGAATCAGAATGATGCCCCGGAATAGCTAAAGAGCATTTAAAGTCAATAAGGTATAGGAAGGGATCGGTCAGAAATCAAGGACTACTTATGGACTACAAAATTCTGGGCTGTACTAGATCTGGACTGCAAACATCCCAATGATTGTCCAAAATCTGCTTGTTTGAAAGAACGCTTCTACTCCTTTTAAAAAAAGACTCAAAGTAGAATTGTTTTCAAATGATAAAGATTTATTTCTTTTATAAAACTGGAATGATCATGTCGTGAGCCATGGAGTCTTTTTGATCGCAATGAGTAGAAAAGAAAAAGAAAAACTTGAAGAAAGAACCATGAATTCCATGCATGGCCCAAGGATTTCTTCACCCTGAGTTGTGTTGAGGGGAGAGGTTGTACGAAGGGAAGTTCAGCCAATCTCACTGTATACAATGAGGCAAGAAAGGTTGACTTAGATTTCAACATCCCTCTAAAACAGAGTTAGGGAACTACGTGGCCCCTTTAGGACTGGTGGACTTCAACTCCCAGAATTCCTGGGTCAGCCATGCAGGCTCAGGAATTCTGGGAGTTGAAGTCCACCAGTCCTAAAGGGGTATAATTCCCCAGCGCTGCTCTGAAACCTCACCAAACAAATCCCTGAAGAGGTCAGAGTTCAAAAACGCGCCACTCTCGTTTTTGTGCGCGGATCAAACAAATACTTGGCTATAAAACTCAGGAAAATGAATGCTTATTTTACCATAAGGAGAGTAAAGCCTTTGAAATCGGAGCACGCACAGCCGTCACAGGAAACGAACATCCCGCCAAAAACCAAACAACAAAAGCAGCCAGGAAATAAACAACTCGTAGCGATCCAAACCAGGGAGAAAAGCGTGCCGGTTTCTACGTCCTAGGTTCTCTTAACTGCCCTTGACAGACAGAGGTGTTCGCGCGGTGCCTGTCGGCCTTTCTCCTTTGTAACAACAGCTTTCCTAAAAACGGGTGAACGGAGCCGAAAGAACAACTTCGAAACATCGCTTTGACCGAGTTGCTTGCCAATGCGGATTTAAGAAGAAGGGTGGGAACAGAAAAGGCCGCGATTTTCCTCAGGCGATTGTTTCCGACAGACCTTTGGAAAGATGGTGGAAGGTGAAAGACCGCTGCTCAAGTTGAGGGTGGGGCGTCAGGAAGCCCCGATTGGCTGACGATTGAGCCAATGGGTGCTCGCAGAGCAGAGCGCGAGCGGGAGGGCTTGGAGGCGCGGTCGGTCTTGCGCCGGCGTTGCCGGAGGTGGCGAAGAGTTTTACTCTTGGCAACTGACGCGGTTTCTGCTGCCGGTACAACGGCAGTTGGCCGAGATGGCTTTGCCGCCAGAAAAAGCCTCGGAACTGAAGGAAATCATTCACCAGCAGCTGACGAAAGTGAGGGCCTTTATTTCGCTGCTGGGCTCTTTCCTTTTCACCGCTCCCGTTCTAGCCTTGGTTTGATCTCACTGGTGGTATTCCCCTTGGCCGGGGTTAATTTAGTCATCGTGTTTCTTCCCCCCCCCCCGTCCCCCCCAAGCTCTTGTCCGGTTTCTCCTGACACAGAAAACGACAAAACTAAGTTCGGGCATTTTATCCACGTAGCACACCAGATGGATAGATAGATTAGATAGATAGATAGATAGATAGATAGATAGATAGATAGATAGATAGATAGATAGATAGATAGATAGATAGATAG
>BLBF01000002.1:63867908-63907877 GCA_015471245.1 Laticauda colubrina | reverse complement strand
TAGATAGATAGATTAGATAGATAGATTAGATAGATAGATTAGATAGATAGATAGATGCTAATGATGAGGGGAACTCATCAGTGATGAGGGGAATTCTTGGGAGGGCGATTCTAACCTATTTTTATTTGTTCATTTAAAGTCTTTAAATGCTCTTTAGCTATTCCGGGGCATCATTCCGATTCATCAAACCAAGGCGATGTTCAGGCTTGCTTTCACATGCCAAGTCAAAATGTGATGTTTGTGGCTTGGGCTGTTGTGACAAGTTGGCTAGGGTGGATTATAAACCATCGTTTGTGTTACCAGAAGTCAGCCTATTTTTGATTGTTGTGTGAACTTTTCACACTGTTGTGTGGAAGAGGTAGGAAAACAGGGAAATTAAGCTTTTGCAGGAAAGCTTGTGGACATTGTTTTTTAATGATGATCTGCGTGTGCTTTAAGGCTTACATTGCGACTTTTCCTAAATAAAGATGGAAGGAAACTTTATGATTAGCAGTTATGACTGGAAATAGTTCCAAAAATCATAAATAGGAGAGCTTGGCTGCATATTGCTCTCAGGCTACATAATACCATTATTTTTTTTTTAACATAAACCCCGTGCTTAAATTTGTTCATTGATCTGTTTTGATGAATTTGAAAAGAAATGACAGGGGGTAAAAATGGCCTGGTAGAAAGATTGCGTTAAGAGGCAATGCATAGTTGTTACTACACTGATACAGGATGGCGAAAATTAAAATTAAAACCTGACTTCTGGAAAAATGCCAGTTCTAAACGTACGAAAGAAAATTTAGAATGCAGTTGGTAGTTGTTGATCTAGTACAGGTAGTCCTTGATTTACAGCATTTCATTTTGTGACCATTTGAAATTACAACAGCACTGAAAAAACTGACTTATGATTGATTTTCACGCTTAGAACCATTACAATATCCTCATGGTCATGTGATCAAAATCAGATGGTTGGCAATTGATTCATATTAATAACAGCTGGAGTATTCCAGTGTCATGTGATCACCCTTTGTGACCTTCTGACAAGCAAAGTCAATGGGGAAGCCACATTCGCTTAACAACCGTGTTCCTAACCTAACAACTGCAGTGATTCACTTAACTGTGGTGAAAAAGATTGTAAAATGGGACAAAACTCACTTAACAAATGTCTCACTTAACAACAGAAATTTTGGACTAAATTGTTGTTGACTACCTGTAATCATTGTTAAAAAGAAGAATGTTTATAGAATAAATAAGCTGGCCAAAAACTTGTTTGAGCCCAATTTCACTACATATAAAATGAAAATAAAATTGTAAACCTGGTGCTAAAAGCTTATTTTCAATTGTAAAAGAATATGTGTTTAAATACTTACAAATCAATAAAATAATCAGTGGACGTGTAATTGTATAGAGGGATATAAATTCTAAACTATTCAAAATTTAACTTACCTAGCTGAATTTAGGCTTTAGTTTCAGAAATACTTATTGTCATGCCCCTGTCGGAGTCTGAATCCGAGGAAGAAGACAAACAACATAGGGAGCAGGAGTGTGGCTCCGTTGGTTGTGGAGGAAACTGGGGAAGAGGAAAGTCCAGCTGGGCAGAGCAGGGGAGAAGTAGAACAAGAGAGAGGGGGTTCAGAGGAAGACCCAGGCCCACACTCTTTCCATCCTAGAGCATGCATGGAGGAATGGAGAAGAGAGCAACATGGGTTGCGTGGTTTACAGGGGAGGAAAGGGCCCTGATTCCCTTCATTAGGCACATCTGGGAAGAGAGTTTCAAAGAGATGCAAACTGAGTGTGGCGTCTGCTGGGAACAGTTGTCTTGTGTTGACTTTAGTTATCTGCGCATCCTCCCAATTGGGTTGAATTACTGCTGAACCTTCATGTCTGGAATTCCTTCTTTTGCCCCGCCGAACTAATGACCTCATCTTGCCTTGATTGGACTTATAGTTACAGTTTTTGTTGACAACGTTTTGGACTTGAATCTCTGCAGCCAAAGGTTGTTCTGGGGAGAGGTTTTCTCCAGCCCACAAGGTAACCAGGACATTAGGGGCAAAGTTGGAGCAAATAAAGGGACTCCTACTTATTATTTGACTGTATTGCCTCTGTGCCACACCCCAGATCATCACGCTTATACATTTTGAAAAGTGTCAGTTATAAGAAAGAGACAGAAACACTGAGAACATCCAGATTTAATGCCAACATTTATGAAGCTTGGATATAAAAATGTATTCTTCTGCTGTTGGGTAGTTTGT
The DNA here is from genome assembly GCA_015471245.1 of Laticauda colubrina. Lineage (NCBI taxonomy): Eukaryota > Metazoa > Chordata > Lepidosauria > Squamata > Elapidae > Laticauda > Laticauda colubrina. The sequence goes on along the minus strand of BLBF01000002.1, from coordinate 63,905,640 downwards.
AAGGGAAAGATTAATATTGCATTTAAAGTCAGTAGCTAAAAAGAGACAGTTACTACAACTTTATAATTGTTTAGATGTTGATTGGATCATGAATATCACAATAATGGATTTCCACTTATATTAGAGTTGGGGATGGTAGGTTTACAGTCCCTTCTAGAAAATTTACCAGTTGGGTCCTGCAAGCTGGTGTAGGTTGGCTACAATGGAGCTCTGCACTTGCCCTTATGCTGAAAAGTTCTGATAAAAAGATCTTGCTGAGCAGAAGGAAAGGTGATGCTGAAGGAAAGGTGAATGGCCAAAAATATTCTTCTGACGATGGATGCCTGTATCCCTTGTACATTGGAATAAGCCCTTCTATTGATGGAAGAGCTAATCTGAACTTAATTTCATCTAGGAATTATCCTGCTCTTGTTTTGGAATGACCTATTTGAAAGGTTGGATGGAATATATTTTAGGAATAGTTAACAGATGTTTCCTTTTAGATGGATGTTCATAGCAGGATTCGAGCAGTTCTTGCTGAGACTATAAGAGAAGAATTGGCACCTCAAAATCAACAGTTATCAGAAGAAGATCTAATAAAAGCCTTAACACAGCGAGGAATCATTGATGATGTTATGAAAGAACTCAACTTTGTGTCTGTGAGTACAGTTTGGCATTTAAAAAACCCATTCTGAAGCAATATTATGAGCATAATAAAATTATTGTTCTCCTTGAACAAAGTATTTCTGGTGGGCTTCTTTGTTTTGAACCAAAGTTCAAAAAAGGAGCAAAAAGGAGATGACAACTTTTGCCTCACTGAATACTTAAAGTTGAGAATAAGCGTAACAAATTTCTCCATCCCTGAATTTAATAGGAGTGAGAAAGTTCTACCACCATTACCACTTAGTATGCTCTCACCAAACAATAAAAGATAAATAAGCATCCTATTTCTCCCTCAATTACAACCTTATCCAAAATATTGACAATTATACCAGTTTTCATATGAACAAATAAGAGAACATATCTGGGTGTGCTGAAGTGTAATTATTAGAATGTTCTTTTATGCACATTTCAAAAACGGCATACCAAAGAGTTTATTTGTTTATGGGTGTTGTAATAACCTGCTTGTTGAATCATAAAGCTATATCCTTAGGCTGAATATTTTGATAGAATAAAAGAAAGAATAAAAAGAAAGATTTACAGAATTGTAAGAAAATCTGATTTGAAAATGATCTTATTTTTCTTTTAATTATATCTGTAGGAAATAGATGACAGAGAAAGAATTTCCACTCCAAAACCAGCTACACACTTTGTTGACAGGCAACCAGCAGCAGTATTGAAAAAAAGTATGTTACATGTTATCTTAATAAAATTTTAATGATAAGATTATTTTCATTCTGTGAAATTCATTTCTATTTACACTTCTTTCTTTTTTTTCCCCTCTATATTTTGGGCATCCTTTTGTAAATTTGTTTGTTAGTTTATAAAATTTATTTGCTAACCATCTCATATCAAAACAACCCTGTTTCAGTGTTTTTTCCAGTGAAACCGATCTATCAGGGTAACCTGGTCTACTCAAATATGGGATGGAGTATACTGCTTCTGCTTTTGCCTTTCAGCCCCAATCCACTTAATCTTTCCCCTGGTATAGCTGACAAAGCAAGGAGAGCCTAGAGCAGGGGTCGCCAAACTTTTGGATATCAGGGACCGCCAAACTCATAATTTTAAGTCCTGCAGACCACTAATATGAATTTTGACTGACGGTGGCTTGCTGACACTGGTAGGAAAGTCAGTCCCATATTTCAGAGCTATAGTAGTCACAGGACTGACCCTTTGGTCATCCTGGAGCAGCTGCTTCACCTGGGTGCACTGGACAGCTGTGGACTGGAGGAGTTGCTTCAGGATGACCAAAGGGCTAGTCTTGTGACTACTGTAGCTCTGGAATATGGGACTGACTTTCCCACCAATGTCAGCAAGCTACCTCGGCATGGATTTCCCTCCCCCGCCCTTGGTCTTACCTTCCAGTTCCAGCTCGCGTGGCTCTACTCAAGGTAAGGTTTGTGCTTGGCCGAAGGGTGGAGGCCAGCGGGTATTCATGTGCAGCCTCGATTAAGTGCTTTGGGGGAGTGCTTTGGGGGGCATTCCTCTGTGGACCACCAATATTTTCTCGCAGACCACCAGTGGTCCCCAGCCCACTGGTTGGCGACCACTGGCTTAATACACCTACCTAATATGCAAGTAGTCCAGGTTCAAATCCCAGAAAGGGTATGGCTAGCTGACACTAGTCCCTTTATTTCTTTGTTGGTAAAATATAAATTCAACAGAACTCTGTTTCAGGTAATCTTTGTTTAATGATGACTCAATAGTTCTGAACAAGTAGTACATATGACCAGTCCTCATACTTGCAAAAGTTGCAGTCACATGATTGCATTCACAGTTATGAAATTGCAGCATCCCACATATGATCACCATTTGCAACCTTCATTATCAACATTCAACAAGCAATACTCAATGGAGAGGAGGTCACAAAAGATAATCACATGATGTTACATTTAATGTAGAATTCATTTAATGACAGTAAGCAAGAACTGCCATTGCTAAGGAGCATAGTCAGGCAGCGTTCTTTATAACCACTTAGCAACTGAAAATCTGGTCCCAGTTACTATTTCAAAGCAAGGACTGTCTGTAATCTTAATCTTTTGCCTAATAGATAAAATATATGTAGACCTATAAAAATATACCATAATATGATTGTTAGATCTTAAATAATATAATTCTGTAATACCCTTTAAAATAAGTCACAATTTAGTCAAAAGCAAACATTATTACAGATTTGATAGGAAAATAACTTAAATATTTAAAATAAATATTAGGTGAATAATTCTTATTTTAAAAGGAGTCTTTTAAGCACATTCTTACTTTAAAACGAGTCTCTTAAGATCTTATTCATTTAAAAAAAACCATTGTATCTGTATTTTTACATACCATTTCTGCTATCTTATATTTTTCTAATACTTTACAGCAAATATTGATCCAACACGAAGGTATCTTTACCTTCAGGTTTTGGGGGGGAAAGCTTTCCTAGAGCATCTTCAGGAACCCGAACCTTTGCCTGGTCAAACCTGTTCAACCTTCACTCTTTACTTACATTTCCGGAACCAGCGTTTCCGCTCTAAACATGTTCCGTGTGCCTGTGAACCAGATTTCAATGATGGATTTTTGCTTGAAGTACACAAGGATACTTTAGGTAACTAAATTTGTGCATTGATCAGAATCTAAATATTATAAAAAAGTGACAATTTTTTTTTCATTTGAAAGACTGAAAACTTTATATGGACTTTTGTTGAAACAAAGAAAATATTGAATTGATGACTTTGACAGAAGGGTGGAAAGCATAACTCTGTTTTTATCTTTTCATTTCTTTTTTCTTTCTATATTTTTACTTCTATACTCTTACTGTACTGAAAAGATTATTAGATGTGGAAACTCAGAAAGTTGTTTAACCTAAAATAAATCTCAGAGAAATTGATGGGGTTTATTTCTGAGCTGTACAAGATGGCATTCTCAGGGAATTACTTTTTACATAAAGTTGTAAACATTTTAATAAATAGAGCTAGAAATTTGTTCTATAAATAGAACAACTTGGTTTCTCATATAATGTCATCTGAATTTAAATGTGCTCCTCCTTTTTGAAAGAGTTTCTAGCATATTTGGTATCTCACCAGTTTTAAAAACTTGGTAGCCTATTTGGAAATACTGTTTTCCCACTGTAGATTACCTTGTAGTGAAATAGCAAGCTAACCAGCTACTTCATTATAGTAAATTTTGTGTCTTCTTTTAATTCAGTGATTTTTTTGAAAGAAAAGCAAATGGGAATAAGGTGTTTAACACTTTCCCTACTAACCTTTTTTTTTTTTCAATCAAAACCAATATTTCCTTCCCTTACTTCCAATTCCAGCTGTTTTTTGTTTAGGATTTAAACTGGTTATAAATAGTTCCTAAAATGTTGTGATAAAAACTTTCATGTAATAGTATGTCATGTATATGTGGAATATTCTTTATTAATTTTAAGTGAACTTACACAGATAACAAATAGCAATATGAATGGGAAGTGCTTTTAATTGGAGTTTTTAGTTAACCCTAGTTGGATGTGATGTTACAGGTGAAGGAAGCAAAATGGTTGATGCTACCACTATGCTGTCCATATGTGATCCAGTGCACATTGTCTTGATCAAAACAGACCCCTCGGGTGAGACCACATTAGTAGCATCCTATTTCTTAGAATGGCGGTCTGTCCTTAGTGCAGAAAACAGGATAACAAGTGTGGCAGTTGAACTTCTTGGTGTAGGTAAGTTTAAAACCTGTTTTAAGAGTGGGGGAAATGATGTTGGGTGCAACTTTGAAAAAAAAAGTGGAATTAAAAGTGATGAAAATGCATTTCATAGAAATTCTCAAAAGTACTTTTTCTGAATTTTAGCAATATCATTTATACACGTAGGAGGAAATAGAATGGCATCTTAGGGTACAACTTCAGAAAGTCTAGTTTCTCTATTGATCTTCTCTTCATTCTTCAGAGTAGCTGGATCTTTTTCTATTTTTTCCTTTGTTTTGCTAGTTGTTAATAGTCCAAACTGATCATATTTAAATTTAAATTACTGCTTTGGGAAAACTATCTCCCAGGCTACAAATACATTTAATAATGATAAATCTAGTTATAAATTTAAATAATACTGTATATGGACTGTGTATATTTTGAATGCTTGATCTAGTAAAAGGTCTATTTTCTTAAGTTCAAAAGTTCTTCTATAACTTTTGGTTCAAAGGTTCAGAATCAAAGGTTTCTGTTGGAGTACTTAATATCAAACTTGAAATCTATCCAAAACTTAACAAGACTCTTTCTCAGGAAATAGTTAATACTCAGGTATGTTCTAATTGACAGTAATATTATTACAATTCAGACTGATTTAATGTTAAGCAAATTTTAATATTTATTTCACAAGTTAAAATTTGTGTTTTTATCAAGCATGTAGTTTTCTTGAAATATTCTGGTCTCCTAAGTACAGGTAGTCTTTGACTTACGAACCACAATTGAACCCAAAATTTTGAATGTAAGTGACAGAGTTGTTAAGTGAATTTTGCCCCATTTTACGACCTTCCTTGCCACAGTTGTTAAGTGAATTACTGCAGTCTAACATGGTTTTAAAGTGAATTTGGCTTCCTCATTGACTTTGCTTGTCAGAAGTTCACAAAAGGTGACCCCAGGACACTGCAACCATCATAATGAGTCAGTTGCCAAATGTCTGCATTTTGATCACATGACCATGGGGATGGCCCAACAGTTGTTTCACAAGTTAAAATTTGTGAAAAATGATTGTGCCATTTTTTTTCAGTGCCATTGTAATTTCAAATGGTAATTAAACTAACTATAAATCAAGGACCACAAAGTTAATGTAATATTAAAATCAATATGAAACATGGAATGAATAACTCTTAATGTTTTTCAAAATATTATCACTTATGCATTCTAGTTCACATTTTCTGTGGCAAATGGCCAATTTATGTGGAAGATAGTATTGTCCAATCTGTCCTAAACAATAAAGCTGTTTCTAATTTTGAATGTATTTGATAATTCTTGCCTAATCTTGCAGTAAAAGAAGCCAGGGCAAAGAAAATTTATCTTTGAATTTTTTCTAAAGATTAGTCAATATCCTTAAAAATGTACTGCTGGCAAAATATTCTGTTTTGCTATGCCACAAACAAGTCTGGGTCAAGCTTTAATCATTTTTGAAATGTGTTACTCAGCCACAAGTACACTAGTGGTGGAATTCAATTATTTTTTGCTACCGGTTCTGTGGGCATGGCTTGGTGAGCGTGGCAGGGGAAGGAGACTGTAAAATTGCCAATCAGCGGTGGGATTGGCTAGTTCTCTGAACTGCTCAAAATTTCCGCTACCGGTTCTCCAAAACTGATCAGAACCTATTGAATACTACCTCTAAAATACACTACATAATAATGTGTCTTACACTTTATTAACCAAGGACATTCAGATTTAAGATTAGAGCTTAGTTACAGTAGTACCATTATGGCATGTTATTTATACCTTGAATTATATAAATATTTACTGTATTTTGTTAGCAGGATGTTTACACTAGCCATTAGTTCAATTTATACTAGTAGGGCAGATGCTTTCTGATTTATAATGAAATTTTCTGAATTCATAAAAGAATTATGTAACATACAGTAAAGCATGTGGTCATTGTTTTTTTAATTACAGATTTCTTTAGAACGTCAGAAAACAGCAGAAAAGGAACGTTTATTTCTTGTGTATGCAAAGCAATGGTGGCGAGAATACTTACAGATCAGGACTTCACACAGTTCAAGACTAGTGAAAATATTTGCCCAGGTATGGAATATGCCATTCCATATTCTAGACTTTACAGTTCATATAATATGTGACTAAAAGGCTATAGAAACAAATTTATCCTGAACTCAGTATATGTTAACCTTTCAAGTTAGGCCAGTGAGGAAACAGACACCACAAAATCTTAGGAACTTTAGTTATTTACTAGGTAACCCATGCCAACTGGGCCATCCTTTCAGAGATATTTCTTGCCTAAACAGATAAAATAACCACATGTAGGCAAAAAAGCAATGGGATTAGAAACAACTTTCAATTTTCTGCCAGCTTCCCCATAGATGTTGTTTGTAGGAAGCTGGCGGGAAAATAGGAAATAACTCCTCCTCCCCCTCCTCTAATTAGAGTCGAAGAAAACATCCTCACTGGTTTGCTTTTTAATAAATGAGTTTGAGGATGCATGACCATCTACCCACTTAGCTGATTTATAAATAAGCAAACACTTTCATCATCATGCCTAATAAACTCTTTCAAAACACCAGCAATATTACCCACCCCCAAATTTAACTTACATCATTTACACATGAAAAACTGCAAGAAATCTGATGATTATAAAATAGACTCTATGATTTGCGTATTAAATAATGCATTGGAAGGAAAAACTACTTGCGATCTAAGACTTCAGTTGTACAAATTTTAAATGCCTTGGTTCCAACTTTTTATCTCAACAGACCTGGTTTTTTTTAAAGTAATCACTGTGTTTTATTCAGACCAGTATAAGAGAATCCAGTGATAATTTTTTGATGATTGCTTGGTGCTCTTTCAAAAGATGATCTGTAGATAAGAGGATTATCAATAGTGTGGGAAGATGGTGTTCAGGACCGTAGAGAGAACAAAAGAACAAGTATAGCCATTTAAATTCAAGGGTAGCATTGCTAGATAGAATATTGATAAATTATTTTGGTATGTATGCGTGTATATAGTTGTATTTTAATTTCCATTTAATATGCATATTGATTCTAGAAAAAACTTTGGCCTGGTTTTCTTAACGATTACTATTCCATACTATACTTTTAAAAACCATTAATCCAAAGAAGAATTTATCTTTTTAGTATTTTGCTATAATGAATCTAGCCGCTTTCAGCAACAATTGCATTCATTCCTTATATTGCACATTGTATAAGTGTTGAAAAAATTGACAGTAAAGTTGCATTACAATTAAATACTGAGTGATTATATAATTTTTCTAATTTGTTACATAATTGGAAACAAAATACTATCAGATATGATCATTCTACAATCCATTCACTGTAATAATAATCCTCTTGATATAATCTATAGATGTAGAGTTGAATATAAATACAGATAATTTAAAAATGAATGAAATTCCTTTCATTTCTGGTTACCAAAACCAATGTCATGTAAGGAGTAGAGTGATGATCTAGGAGCAGAGACACCAAGATTCAAAGGTTGAATACAGTGGAGCTTATTGGAAAACCTTGAGCTAGCTACTGTATTTATATGAAAGCAGGACATTTCTAAGTTCCTGCCTGCAAAAAAGACAAGACAGAAAAAGTGGTATAAAGGCGGGCTAACATCCTGTACAATGAGTAGGTGCCCTTCCTTTTCAATTTTACCAGGCTAACTACTGACATTAGTCCTGAAGCTTTCTCCTTCTCCAATAAATGTGTGCATGTGTCACATTTGTGTATAATTGCCTGGCCTCTAGTACACTAAAAAATGGAATAAAGGAAGGCACCATATTGTTTTCCTATCCATATAATCAACTATTCTCTTTTACAAAACCACAAAATAGCCCTCAATTTCCAGAAGAAACAGCAAAAAAAAAAAAAAAAAAAAGGAGGGGGGAGAAAGGAGGAATGAACAATTGCTGAAGTTGAAGCCTGTGCTTCAATTATATCAGAGATGGAGTTGAGGCAGAAAACAAACAAGTGGCAAGAGAGAGAGAGAAAAAGAGAAGACGAGTGTTAAGCCTGGGTTCCCCAACCAGGGTTAGGTAGACAAGCTAAACAGAATGTGCAGCGTTAGTCAGATAGGCACACAGATAAATGAGTGAGCTAAGCTTGTATGTTTATTAACATACAGTAAAAATAACAGATACTCTTGTGCTATCAAGAATATAGTTTATTCCAGTATAAGTTTATGGCATAGTCAAATAACAGTCCAAATATTCATTTACCATGTAGTCAGTCCATTCAGGGATATTCAGTTAGCAAAGTCCATGTAGAATATCCTATGTCAGTTCACTTACAAAATCAGTCCTTTGTTGTCTCTCCCGTTCGAGCAATGCAGTCTTGATTCCAAGCAGTAATCAGGGATCATCAAAGCCAGAGAGAGAGAGAGCAAGCTGTAGCCTTGCTACTTTTAAATGGTTTTCATAACCACTCCCACAATTGCTATTTCACAGTTAAAGCTGCATACACTCTAATATAACTATGATTCATAGTTATTATTTCACCTAAACCAGTTAGGGTAAACAATGTTATCCCTAACAACGAATATAGATGTTTTTTAAAGAACGAACATTAAAGGCCCTGTCACACTGCCCAACGGATGCAAAACGGACACAACGGACGAGCAAAATGTTCCATCCGCTCTCAAAAGGGGCAAAAATTTGCATAACCAGAGCGGATAACACGGACGCGGGGAGGATGCAGAGCGGATGGAAAACAGATGCAGAACAGAAGCCTAGCGGATGAGAGTGGATGGCACATCCGCAGGGCTTCCGGGGGGCCTCAGCAAAGCGGACACAGAACGGATGAAGCAGATGCACAGTGGATGCACAGCGGATGAAGCGGATGCACAGCGGAAGCCTAGCGGATGCACAGCGGAAGCCTAACGGATGCCTGGCGTTAATTGCGCATGTGGGGGGGATGCATTGTGCAAGCCCCCCGGATATAAAGGGAAGCAGCTCGCACGTGGCCAGCATTCGGAGGAAAGACCTGCTGCAGGATACATCGAGTCCTTGCCTGCCATGCCTGCATGCCTGCCCTGCCTCCAAGCCTCCTGGCCAGCCTCCCTGCCAGCCTTGCTGTCTGCCTGCCTGCCAGCCTTGCTGCCAGCCTGCCTTCCAGCCTCCCTGCCAGCCAGTCTGCCTGCCAGCCTTGGTGTCTGCCTGCTTGCCAGCCTTGCTGCCTGCCTGCCTGCCATGCTTCGTGCCAGCCTTGGTGCCAGGCTTCCTGCCAGCCTTGGTGCCTGCCAGCCTCCCTGCCAGCCAGCAACCCCACAACCATAGGGAAGAAGCGAAAGTCTCAGCAACCTGCCGCCATCCCTGGCAAGAGGGACAGGGCCACCCTCCCGCCCCCTGTCCCTGACTCTGCTTCTGCTGGGGCTTCTGCTGAAGCTGCTCCTGGCAGTGGTGCTTCTGCTGCGTACTCTGCTGAAGCTGCTGCTGGTCCTGCTCGTGCTTCTGGACTTGCTCGTCCTGCTCGTGCTCCTGGACTCGCCCATACTGCTCGTACTGCTCGTGCTCCTGGTCTTGCTCGTCCTGCTCGTGCTCCTGGTCCTGCTCGTGCTGGGGCTGCTGGGGCTCCTGGTGATTACTCTGCTGCTGCTGATCCTGGTCCTGCTGATCCTGCTGCTGCTGCTTCTGCTGCTGCTGCTGATGATGATCCTGCTGCTGCTGATGATGATGGTGATTATGATCCTGCTGGTGATGATGATGATGATGATGATCCTGCTGGTGCTGCTGCTGCTGGTGGTGTGGAGGAGCAGCCCCTACCACCTGGGAGCCCCTCTGATGAGGGCCCATCTGGTCCTGGCAAAGGGAGGAAGAGGCGTATGCGGGGACGGGAGAGGAGGCAATACTTCGTTGAGGAGGAACACGAGGATGAGGTGCTGGAGTGGCTGAGAGAGAATGACGATCTGTGGCGGAAGGGACACCGGCTGTACAGGGACACCAAGCGGAAGCAGGCTGCTTGGAGAGAGAGGGCGGAGAGTATGGGTTACACTTCGGAGGTGCTCCTCGGCTGGTGGAAACATATGCACACCTGGTACGGGAAGCTGCACCTGAAGAAATCTGGCCAGGCCACAGTAAAGCTGACGGACAGAGAGACCTACGTCATGGCCAGGTGCAGCTTCCTGGAGGGTGAGATCCGCCACCGAGGAGCACCAGGAGCCCCTCTGTCTACCCTCTCTCTCCGGCAGCCTGCTGTGACCCAGTCCTCTTCCGGCCGAGAGTCAGTCCCTGTCTCCAGACAGGTTTCTGTGGAGCGTGCCATGGCAGAGAACCCGCGGACAGCTTTTGTCACCATGGTGGAGTGCGTGGAGGACTCCCTGGTGCGGTGGGAGAGAGGAGACATCGAGTCCACCACAGTCATAGCCGCATCCACCACCACCCCCAGCTCCACCTCCACAGAAAGGCAGAGAGCCAGACAGCAGGAGGGGCAGAGCCACACTGTCCTGCTGGAGATCAGGGACACCATCCGCACCAGTATAGATCTCCTCTCTCAGCTGGTCAGCACCGACTCCTCATCCTCCAACCGCAAGCCCTTCCTCACCTATGTCAACCAGACCCTCAAGAACATGGAGGAACCCCAGTACCAGGTGGTGAAGGACCGGATCACGGAGCTGCTTCACAACCCTCCAGACCCAGAGGAACCTGCTCCCACCCAGTCCAGGTCTGCTCCTCCACCCCAGGTGATGTCCCTCCCATACGAAGGCTTCCCACAGCCCCTCACCTACCAGGGCTACGGCTACCAGGAGGTCCAGCAGCACAGGCAGCAGCCCTTCCCAGCCCAGGCACAGAGTCATCGGGCAACACCGTTGCCACCGGTTCCACTGATGCCACCGATGCCACCCACGACAATGATGCCACCCACGACAGCTATGCCACCCACGCCAGCCCTCACCCATCTGCAGACCAGACAGCCCCACTACACTACTCCTTCCTCCACCCCACAGCCAAGCCCGGCCTCAGTACATCTCTCATCAGTTCTGGGGCTGACACCCCATGGCATGGAGGAAGGACCTCTCAGCATCGCGGGTCTGAGCCAGCTGTCTGAAAGCTTCCTCAACACACCGTCCCCTGTTGTCCTCTCGAGGCCAGGCACCCCAATGACGACACAGACCAGCACTCCAGCACCACCCACCTCCACAGCACCTGGACCCTTCACCCCTGAGACTGGGCACACCTCCGAGTGACCAATAAGAGTGCCAGAGACTGGGTAGCTGGCTACCTGTAGAGTTTATTTGGACACTTGACTTGGGTCATTTTTGTTTTACAGCTTGTTGTTCAATAAAGTTTATCTTTGATTCACACACTTGCTTCATTTCTTTTTTTTAATAAAGTCTTGGTGGAATCTTTTAGAAATGGTTTAAGCCTTTGCATGCTTGTGGGATGGGTTAAGATAGCTGTGGGATGGGCAGGGATACCTGTGGGATGGGTAATAGCTGTGGGATGGGTAAGGATAGCAGTGGGATAGATAAGCCTCCAGTGCAAGCATAGTGGGACTGTATGGTCCACCCTCCCTGGTGCCACACCTATGGCCCTTTATTATCAATAATAATGTAATAATCATCCACACATGTCAACACAAACACAACTCTTTATTAAACGCCCTGTTCATTGTAGGCCCACCCAACATACATGGCCCAATCTCATCCGTGTGATGAGACAGGCTGAAGGAAGCACTCATTAATCATCTATCATCCTGTCTTGCCACTCCACTGCTCCAGCTGGGGAGTTGCACGAGTGTTTCAGGAGGTTGCGCTGCTTCTTCCCTTCACGTGAAGCTCTGTTGGGGCCTTGCACATCCACAGTGTCTATCAGGTTTCGTCCTTGCCTCCATTCACCAGGCTCCATGTCCCCATTCCCTTGTTGACAGTCCACAAGCCTGTTCTGCAACACTGGGTAGCGGGTGCGCATGAGATTGTGCAGGATGCAGCAAGCTTCCACAATCCTCCTCACGGTCTCTGGGCGATGCTGCATGGTGGTGAGAAGTACCTGGAACCTGTTGGCCAGGATGCCAAAGGTGTTCTCCACCACCCGCCTTGCCCTGGACAGCCTGTAGTTGAAGATCCTCTCTTCACGGGTGAGGCATCTGGAAGTGTAGGGCTTCATGAGGTAGGTTCTGAGGGAGAAGGCGTCATCCCCAACGATGAAGTAGGGCACATCTTGCGTGTCGTTGGGCAGGGGGTCTGGATCTGGAAAGCCCATGATGAGGTTGCCTTCCAGCCCCTCCTTGAGGTCACTGGCGTTGTATACCTGGGCATCTGAACATGAGCCGCTGCCTGAAGCATCGATGTACATGAACTTGTAATCAGCATCGACCATGGCAAAGAGGACGATGCTGAAGAAGCCCTTGTAGTTGAAATAAGTGGACCCCGACTTGGGTGGTGCTTTGCAGGCCAGGTGCTTCCCAACTATGGCTCCAACGGTGTGTGGGAAGTTCCATCTCTGATACCACTGCTCTGCAACTTTCTTCCATCCTTCATCAGTGGAGGGGCACTGGAGGAGCTCCTGCAGGTACTCTTCGATGATGGCCTGCACCACTTCTCTGACCACAATGCTGATGGTGTTGTGTGGCACCCTCCAGCCGTACTGCATGGTCCTGTAGGTGGTCCCTGAGGCCAGGTGGTGCAGAGTGAGTGCCACCTTGAGCCCAGGTTCCAGGCTGGGCCGGAAGTTGGTGTTTGCCTTGGTCAACCTGGGTGTCAGCCGCTGCACAACTTCGTCAAACATGGCTGGAGGCATCCTCATGAAGTTCTGGAATGCCCGAGTGTCTTCGTTCCTGAGCTCCACCATCAGCTTGTTGTACAGTCTGTACTCTGCTCTTCTTCCGATCCATCTTCGGACCAGACGCTTCTTGGCCGCCTCCTTTTCTTCCCGTAGTAGAGTTCACAGAGCCTGTAGATGGCTTCGCACTGTTGCAGAAGGGTGGTGGCTGCCAAAAGGACTGTGGTCCGATCCACGGTGGACATGACTGGATGCTGTGGAAGAGCAAAAGTCAGATGAAGGCTGCAGAGGTCTGCACAGCTGGGCTGCTGGGCTGAAAGTGAGATGCAGGTGAGTTGCTCCCCCTTTTTATAGGCAGTATAGGTGTCCCTTTGCATCCTCTAGGCATCCTCTAGACATCCTTAATATCTGAGATAGGTCCCCTCTGCAAACGTTTTTTCCGTTTTAAACGCTTTGTTTCTGTGCTGCATCTGTTCTGCATCCGTTCTGCGTCCGTTCCGCTTCCTCCCTGCATCCAAGTGGATGCGAGTTGCGCGAATGCGGAACGGATGCCTAGCGGATGCAGAACGGACGAATTGGATACATTTTCTCTGCAAAAGTTTTGGGCAGCTCAAAACTTTCTGAGCGGATGAAACGTCAATAGACGGATGCTGGACGGATAGAGAGGAAGCAAAACGGAGGCAGTGAGTACATCGCGTTAACCAACGGATGGCAAGCTTTTTTGTCCGTTTTACATCCTCTTTGCATCCGTTGGTGCAGTGTGACATGGGCTTAAGATCTTAAGATGTAGCACTCTCATATGACTTTATCTGGATTTAGAAGCTAAACAAGGAGATATAGTTTGAGAAACATCCTGAAAAGACAGTTGCAAATAAAACGAGTTCTGTAAAACAGTGGCAACTATTTTTCATCTTTATTCTACATAATAATTTTTGAAGCATATAGAAGTTTACTTGATTTAATGCATTTTTTCATACACCTTTTACATTCAGGATGAAAATGGGATAAACAGGCCAGTATGTTCATATATAAGGCCACTTCGAGCAGGTCGACTTCTGGACACACCTCGGCAAGCTGCCAGATTTGTCAACGTGATTGGTTATGAAAAAGCCCCTATTATTGGGGGAGGAAACAGTAAACAAGAACAATGGTGTTCTCTTCTGGCCTTTCTCTGTAGAAACAAGGTATAATTTAAATCTTAATTCTTCTATATTATTAACATAGTTAAAGCAATTTTGAATATGATTCAGATTTAGGGCTGCCAATGGCTTTCATCCAGAAGTCCTTTGCTTTTATCATGACTCTGAACTAATGAAACAATGCAGTTTAGATGATTTTTACATGTTATAGTATAGACATAAAGAAAACTATGGTTAAGCAGCAGAGTTCAATGTGTGCCTTTTCCTAGTATTACTAAATAAGGAACAAATCCTAGCATATATTTCCTATATAAAATAATGAGGTATTTGCCTCATAGTAATATGTTCTGAGTTTTCCTTCTCCAATAAACGTGAGCATAATGTCATTTTCCAATAGCATATAATCAGTAACATCTTGTTAACCTCGGGATATGCAAAATCCAACCATTTAAAAAGAAAAAGAGCATTACAGGTAATCCATTGAAGTTCCAACCAATCTACTTGGGGTATTATGACGCAGATTCAAAGTTCTGTCAGTTGGGCTCTTCTCCCTGCCCCACTCCTCCCACAATTACATCTCCACATTTTGGGCACTTGGCAACCAGACTATATTTGTAGCACCCTGCAGTTACATGACTTCATTTTATGACATTTTGCCCCAAACCAACACTTTCTTCTGATTTTTAGCAAAGCTGCATTCATAGGAAACCATTGGTTTGCTGAACAACTGCCACAAAAAAGATCGTAAAATTGGGTTGGTCGCATGACTGATCTACTTTGCAACCATCACAAGTTATGACTGTGATAGGCAGGCTTAATTATGGGTATAACTCAAGGACTACCTTCGTTTTTCCTTTGGATCATGCTGAAACTATTCAGATTCTGACATTTGGGAAGGGAAAGTTAATTTCAGAAATGAATTCCACAAAGTGGAAGTAGGTTAAGGTATTCTGGAAATAGTACAAAAATTATTTCCTTAAGATGCTGAATTATTTAAGAATGGGAATGGGACAGGATGATAAAATTGTTGGTAATCTATGAATCTAGGCTAATGGTAGATGTGTGTATATGTTCTGTTCTATTGAGAGATTTATTTTGCAACCTTTCATTTTTCCTGTCAATCACACCAATCCAGACATTTACAAACATCAAATGTCCAGGCTAGGAAATGATTCATCTGTAGAGGAAGAGAATATTTTGCATATTCCAATATACTTATAACAATAAATAATGTAATTTGTTTGACCCAAGAACTCATATAATTCTTAGACAGTTGCTACTTTAATTACAATGTGCCACTGACATCTTAATTAGATACTAAGTTTTACTTTGTTAAAAAGAATAGTTCTTATCAGTGTGTGTTTTATGTTTAATGTATCTCCTCTTCAGGGTGATTGTGAAGATCATGCTAACCTTTTGTGTAGTCTTCTGTTGGGATTTGGGATGGAAGCATTTGTTTGCGTAGGAACAAAAGCTAAAGGTACTCCTCACACATGGGTGATGACTTATGGGACTGATGGAGTAACTACTTTTTGGGAGAGTTTAACAGGACATAGGTAAGAAAAAATAGTAAAAGTATGTCTAGCTATGACAATTCAAACATCAAAATAAAAACTATTGGAAAGCAAGTAGTTTTGTTTAATCATTCATTACTTCAAATTATTATTTAACAAAAACGTAACACACTACCTCATTAAAATGGCATGCAAAATAATTGCTATTCTGCACTCATGCACAATCCTTGAGAATAAATGGATAACCAAAAGTTAATTTCTCAGTCTATATAAGTGGCAAAATTCTGGTTAGGTGGCTTGATTGTATATATTTGCCAAGAACTTAAGGCAACCAATATTTCAATATAACTGTCATCTTTTCAGGGAAATTTCACAATGGAAATGCCTCTTTTGTGGTGAAAAGCTGGTGGCATAAGAATGAAAAGTGACTATAAAGTACAAGGGTGAAAATAGGATAACTAACTGTCCTGGTGAAATGCTGCATTATGAAATCAAGAGGATTAGCTCTTGAGATTGCATAAATATTGTTGGATGTATTGTTGAATGAAAGTGTGTATTCTGGAACCCATCCCTGTATTTTTCATCATAATTGAGCAATTAGCAACTCATCTATGCCAATATAATGTCGACTAAAAAGCTAATCTATTAAATTACTTTAAAATTTAACTTAACTTTTGCTATATTAAGGTATGTCTTTTGTTCTTTAGGTACCTCCACAACCTTGTCAAACCCGATGATCCTCCAACTGTTAAGCAACCCAAGGCACTATATCCTTACAGAACAATAGGATGTATCTTCAATCATCAGAAGTTTTTGGCAAACTGCCAGCCTTCTGATGCTGTAGAAATTTGTATCTTTGATTTGCATGATGAATCCAAATGGAAGCCAATGAGTGGAGAAGCAATTAAATCTGTGTGTTCTCCAGGGGCCACAACTGCACTTCCATCTTTTCCTCCTCTCTGTAATTCCACAACTGATGCTGCATCAGCAAGCAATGAACTAGAATTGCAATTTAGAATGTTAGTCGTAGAACATAGGAAGGTAGGTATCTTTACTTGGTAGGTGCTATTGAAATACGTACATTTACTTTAAAAAAAAATAAAGCCAATTTAGTTTTAAGTTACACCATCCCTTGTAAACAAAAAAACAGATTCTTTGAACACTGGTTGGGCATCTTAGTTACCAATTTGTATAGCTAAAAGCCCATGATCAAATAATTGCTGGTTTTAAACTGGTAATATTTTTAATAAATCCAGAACAACTTTCTGGTAAACATTTGATGTGGATACCATAACAACTTTAAAAAATACCTAAAATTTAAGTGTATGCTTCTTTAAAATTTACCTCATATTTCTTTTGTTATTCTTAAATGCTGCATCTAGGTATCTTAAATGTTTCTTCTGTTTTTTAAATTGCTCCTATTTCAGCTTCTGTCAATTCTTCTACAACAGTACTGACAGTACTCCTATCATATGACCTAATTTCTATCAGACTCAGTAATTTTACTTTCAACTCAAATCTTTTTCATAAAGGTTTATGTTAAAAGAGTGTGGCTGATTAGAACAGCCAGAGTCAAGTAGGATTGGAACTAATTCTGGCAAGGGATAATGAATAATAGTTGCTTAAGTAAATCTGACAACAGTTCATTATTGTTAAAATAACAATGAGAATGTACACCTATATTCTAATAAATTCTGAGCAGAAATACAGATACGCCTTGTTTAGTGACCACAATTGTGACTGGCAACTTTGTGGCTAAGTGAAGTGGTTATTCAGTGAGAAATCAGGTAAAAGTGACTGCTTTCCTTGACCCACTTCTTCACCCTTTGGAATGAATTCACTATTTTTCTAAAAAATTAAAGAGTACATGGTGAATTTTTCTTGATTATGACATCCATAAGTTTGTTTACAATAGTGAGCATTGCTTTGTGTAGTTATTAACCTTTTAATCTGGATAAATATAGGATTTTTGCATCATCCTTTTTTTTCTGAGTATCTTTAATAATAAAGTAGAAAAGATGAAAAAGTTTCATTTGTACATAATCTCTGGATAGAAATGGTAAAGTCTGAAGATTTTACATTACTCTTTGCTGGGCAAAGTCTCTGAAAAAGCTCAGAGACTTAAAGCCAGGAGCGGCATTCAAATTTTTAATAACCAGTTCTATAGGTGTGGCTTAGGTGGTAGACGTGGTTTGATGGTCATGTGACTGGGTGGATGGCTTGGTGGTCATGTTATTGGCTGGATGTGGCCAACTCAATATCACTCACATTAAGGCATACATCTCTTTGCCTGGCCTCTCATGACTGGGGATGCTGTAACAGTCGTAAGTGTAAAAAATGGTTATAAGTCATTTTTTTCAGTGCCGTTGTAACTTTGAATGGTCACTCCACACAAGCAAAATACCAGCAAAGGAGGGGGAAAAAACTCCAGAGACATTCCTGAGAGAGGAAGTCTAGTCCTGCCAAGAATATAATAAGGGTTAACAGAGAGGCAGTTTCTATAAGCAACACCAGAATGTTTCCTTTCTGCCTTTCTTACAGGATTAGGCTAGTAATTTCTTATAACAACCGGTTTTCCGAACTGCTTAGAATGTTAACAACCGGTTCTAGCGAATAGGTGCGAACTGGTAGAATCCCACCCCTGCTTAAAGCCCAGAGATTCTGTGTCATTCATTATAGCATTGAGTGGCAGATCAAGGCAGTTAATATTTTTATTTTTTTTCTTAGTGTACATTTAAAAAATTACAATGCTCAAATTACTTATGTGCTAAACGATATATAGCTTGTTTCCAGAACTCTCTCTACCACCCCCCCCCAAAAAAGAATACTGTTAGGATAAAAAAAAGAATAGTTTATGGTGTTTGCATTTTGTAATGTGGTGTAGACCCATTTTGTCCTGCTAATTTCCAGCTAAACCTTACAAAAAAGTCAAATAACATAATATTGTTGTCTTCTTCAATCTTCAAGAGAATTTGGCCATCTCTGTAACTTACATTTTTTTAAAGTGCCACCTTCTATCAGAAAAAAAATAAGGTTAAGATTTTTTTAAAAAATTAGCTAAATTGTGAGTTGCTTTTTCTAAAGACAAACCAGCAAAATTAGTTGTTATTCCATCTCTTATAATTAATGGCAATTATCAACTCCTTTTCTGTTTTTTGTTTTGTCAATGTACAGGATCTTGCCCTTGCAACAGTTTGGGACGACCAGTTATCTTACTTCTTGTCACCAGCTTTGGCAGCCTATGAACTTGAACGTACAACAGGAATTTCTTCAGGAAATGAAGAATTTCAAGATATTATCAGGAGGGCTGTACCAGACGGTCATACATTCAAAGGATTTCCCATCCACTTTGTGTATAGAAATGCTAGGAGAGCATTTGCTGCATGTCTTCGGTAAAATTTGTTTCCTTTTTTCAATATAATTTTTCTCTTAGATACTGGTCTAATACTATAATTCTGTATAAGATCAATATCTGATGAAACAGAATGGACAGATCATGTGGAAATTATGACAGCCAGTTCGGTGTAGTGGTTAAGATGCTGGCCTACAAACCAGGAGACTTGATTTTTATGAAACCCTTAGGCATGAAAGCTGGTTGGGTGACTTTGCGCCACACACTAAACACATTTCCAAGGTGGTTGTTGTGGGGGAAATAGGAAGCAGAAATATGAGGTATGTTTGCTGCCTTGAGTTATGTATAAAAGAGACAGGATAAAAATCTTATAACAACATGATGAATGCTTTACAAGTTGAGAGAGTAATACAATATCCATAGCTAGCAGAAACAAAACCAGTTTGAATGTACCTCCCTATAAGTAACAAGACTTTTATGGGAGAATCCCGCCATCACTGATATGGAAAATTTGTTTCATTACTTGCTGAGGTTATTGAGAATGATTTCAGAATGAGTTTCTGGATCTATTTTCATTAGATTTTTTTTATTAATAGCTTTGATTGCCTTGTTGTGTGGCCTGACCCAGGAAAGTAAGCCTGCCAGTTCTCCTGACCTTTCATTAGCTTTTGATATTATTGCCATAGTATGCTTTGACAAGATTGAGGGTATTTGCTTCTATTCCTCTATGCACTGTCTGAGTTCAGGAGAAGGTATGAGAGACTACTGCTTGTCACCTAAGTTTACCTGTAATTATTTGCACTTTTATTACCTGGCCAATGGATAAATCCAGAATCTAAACAACTGTCATTCTTACTATTGCATTGAATATTAATTTATTTAACTAAAAAACCCTGATTGGCTATGTAAATTGTGTCAATAGCTGCAATTTGGTTTCTGGGGACCTGGTTTGAATTATACAGATCTGCTGGCACAAGATGGATCATAGCTCATAAAACCGATAAATGTGTTCAGTCAAAGCACAATGAGCCTGGTTGTAAGACTTTAAATAATATGTTAGGAGGCATAATAATGTATACTATGATGTATAGATTAGCAAACTAGTTCAGTATGGTGAATGGGTTTTTTTTGTGTGTGTGATTTTTTTTCCTGTCTTGAAAATCACACTCAACCAAAAGATTAGAAAATGTGTCTTTTGAGAAGGGATTGAAGGAGTTGAGAGTATATTTAGCTTTGAGAAAAGACAACTGAGAGTGGGATATGAGAGCATTCTTCAAATATCTAGAAGTATGTCACATAGAAGATTAAGTTCTATACTTTCTGGAGATTTAATGGATTTCAGATATATGAAGGTAGTTTTGAATGACAATTAGAAGAAATTTCCTAAGAGAGAGAAGAACCAATTATCCAGAAATGCAGAATGCTCTTTTTCATTGCTTTGTTCAAGCAGAAGTTTGATGGCCAATGCATTTGAATTCCTATCCCGATCAGGAGGTTGGACTTGATAGCCTAAATGACCCCTTTCAAATATTTTATTATATAATGTGATTCTAAACTTACTTGAATAAGTTAACCTTTTTGTGTAATTAGAATTCTCAACACGTATATGTGTTGTTTATTTCAATCAAATTACAGTAATGCTTAATGTTTCTGTTTCTTTAAATAGATCTCCTTTCTGTGAAGAAATTCTGTGCTGTAGAGGGGACCAAGTGAGACTTGCAGTTCGTGTCAGAGTGTTCACATATCCTGAATCTGCATGTGCTGTTTGGATCATGCTTGCTTGCAAATACCGTTGTGTACTTTAAGAAATTGCTTGTGTATATGAGTGAAATTGTGTGCTATTACATGCAAACCTTAAAGAAAGTCAAATATACGTGTGTGTTATGGATGCAAACTGTCCTGGTATCAAACCTGGTTAAATAGAATTCATTTGGATTGATTTTAATGGACTTAGCTTCTATGTCTACTTAGATGTATACATTAAAGGAGCTATTTAAGGCTATGGAGGATTGCCATTCAGCTTCCTCAACTTTCAAAGAGTTACAGGAGGCAGTCTGTGATATCTGACATTTTAAGAGCCTTTAAAAAAAAATCTGGAATCACTATTTTGGGTCCATTTTAAATGAAAGGAGGGATTGGAAATGATTGTCTTCTGTATCCTAACTGTTCCCATCCTTAAAATCCTGAAAAAAAGATAAACAGGCCACAATTCAGCTAAAAATGCTGATTTTTTATTTTTTAGAGTTAACCTCTTTGGGGGTTCCCCATTTCAGCTAACTCTCTTAATTCTGAATAAAAGCAGCATCAGTAACAAAAATCATGCCACTTAAACTCAAGTATATTGCCTCCAGATTTTGGCAGCACAATCTTATCACTCCTGATTTCAGGAGATTTTTAAAACAAATATTTGAATGCAATATGGTGGATCCCTAATAAAGGATACTGCTATACTGTTAGTATTGATCTATGTAATTTTATACTGTATATCATGACAGAAACTGTATAATGTATTTTATATATTTTATTGGAATAAAATTTGTGTTAATGATTTGCAGAAGTTTAAATTGGTAAAAATCTAAATCAGGATTCTAACAAAAACACTCAAAGTAATTAAAATATACACAGTTTTTCTTTTGAAAATCCACTAAAATGATAAGTTGGAACATCCTGTGGAATCATACTGTGATAGTTTACAAAAAATATAAATATTAATCAAATAGAGAAAAGAGATTCATTCTGTCTATAGGTGTTATGAACAATGATTAGTGATATGAATATGCATACTTCCATCAAAACTCAAGATCAGCTAATCTAAAATTCAGATTTTGATCCTATATTGAAACTAAATATATTGTTTATGTTGATTTGATTTGTCAATCAGATGCTTGTTCCTGTTCAGTTGCCTATTATCTGCATAGCAGACTTTCTTGCCTCTAAATATGCCAGCCACAGCTGCCGGTGAAACCTCAGGAAATCTGTTGTTTAGAGCACAAATTCCATTTCCAAGGCTCACTAAATCTTTGAAGCCCAACACAAGCATACATGAACTGTATCCATCTGTCTGAAGCAGCCTCATTAAATTCATGCCAAGGCTCCTGGCCCAATATGATTTCCTGTTGGGTTTGTAGAAATCTTGCTTAACTGCCCATGCCGGGAATTAACCAAGGCTGTAGGCTAAATTGGGAAGGGAAAAAACTTCCTAAAAGACAGCGGCAAACCACTTCCGTACTGTTGCCCAGAAAATAACTTGGGTGTGTCAGGATAGTCAACATTTTTTTAAATCAAAGTTCAGCTACTACTAGATTGCAGCTTTCACACATATCAGCATGAACAAGTTAGACTTTTTAAAATGAATAAAACATGAATAAGAAAAAGCAAAAGAAAAGCAGAAAAAATATATTAATAAAATCTCTGTCAGCAGAACACAAACACTTTTTCTTGTCTTGCACAGCAAAGGACTAGCAATAAATACCTATTGTCCATATACTATGGAGTAAATAAAATGTTGATAACTAAATAAACTATTAGCATCATACTTAGTATTTTAATTCTGATTTTAATTTGGCCTTCACGTTGAGATAATTATTTGATTGAACAAACTGTAATGGTTGAATTCACATGGCACATTAGCAATAGCACTTAGACTTATATACTGCTTTACAGTGCTTTACAGCCCTTTCTAAGCGGTTTACAGAGTCAGCATACTGCCCCCAACAATTTTAGGTCCTCGTTTTACCAACTTTGGAAGGATGGAAGGCTCAGCCAACCTTGAGCCTGGTGAGATTTGAACTGCCAAATTGCAGGTGGCCAGCAGTCAGCAGATGTAGCCTGCAGTACTGCACTCTAATCACTGTGCCACCATGGTTCATCCTCAAACCCAGAGATGTCAAACTCTCATTGAGGGCTGCATCAGGATTGTGGTTAAACGCAGGGGGATGGGGTGGTTGTGGCCAGCTCAACATCACTTGTGTTGGGGGCTCCTGTGGTGGCCCAAGCACTCTGCCAGAGAAAACGCAATTTTCAGCTGCGATGGCCTCTTGCAACCCTCTGCATGTGGCCCTCCTGAGCTCCATTTTCACTGGCAGAGCCACCATGGGCTTGGTCCTTCAATCTTTCCTGGGCAGCCCCGTGGGCCACATCTAAGCAGCCCATGGGCCGGTTCTGCCCCCAGGCCTTGAGTTTGACATCCCTGCTCTACCTACTGCGTCACTGCGGCTCATTAGATCCTAGTTCATATAATAACAAGAAAAATCCAAGTTTGCACATCATGGAATAAGTTTTTCCTCAAGGATAACAAGTTTAAACAAAACTTCAGGAATTTGTAGGTTTCCAAATTCATTTACTGGTACAAGGATGATTTGCAACAGAAAGTCCATTTCCTTCCTATTAGCTGTTAAGATTTTGTGGAGGGGCACCATGTGGGAGGTCCCGGTGATGCTACATCCTTCTGTCCTGAAGGTTACACAATGCAAAAAAACTGCAAGATTGTTTGGTTTTGCCTTCAATATGTGAATCAAACTCCTGCACTTTGCAATTCACAAATGATGCCTTATCAAAATGCACACATTTAGCCAATTGTTCATTCAAAAACCATAGATAAATTATGTCTTAATATGCTTATATGTAATCTTATTCAAAGCCAGATGGATTTTGCTGGGATATTGGTTATTTTTGAGATGCTGCTAACACATTCTATTCTAAAGAAATCATTTTAAAATCATTTATTAAAATATGTAGTTACCTATTTGATGGGGGTTGGAATTAAAGGAAGACTTTTATCTTCCCATGATCTCCCCCCCCCCCCATGTGATATCTTGCATACTGATATATTACTGATAAAAAGAGTCGGACGACAACACAGCAAAGAGGTGGCTGGAGCTGACTGTGGAAGAGATCACAAATTGCTTATGTCCAAGTTCTCCATTAAGCTGAAGCAGAAGACATGCTCAGTAGTTTCCACAATATCATCTTGAGCATATATCCACCGTTTTCAAGAAGAATATCAGAAATCACTTTCAAATCTGGAACTTCACCAGAGGAACTGTAGAATAAACTTAAATAAATCATTACAGATTCATGTAAAAAGAAACAGAAGAAAGCAGTCTGGATGTCAGAACAAACCATGGAAATTACCAAGAAAGAAGCCAAATCCCAGAAAGACAAAAGATCTCAAGAAAGATCATAACTATTTCAGAGAGCTTTTAGAAGGGACAAGAAGCAGTAGTACAGCAACATTTGCAAAGACATCAAAGAAACAAGAATTTAAAAAGATCTCTAAACTTGGAAGGGCATTTCACTTCAAACTGGTATACTAAAGGACACCAATGGACAGATAGTAACTGATTCCAAAAAAATCAAAGATGAAAGGAGCATACTGAAATTCTGTTTAATGGAGATGTTAATATCCAATGTATATTAGAAGATATCCCTGCTTACCAAACCTCTAGCACAAGAAGATGAAATTAAATTAGCACTTCAGTTATCACCAAGTCAGAAAGCTATGAGAATTAATATTTACAGAAGTATGACAAGCACCAGAAGGAGAATCAGTAAAGGTCTCATCAAGCTGTGCCAGCAATTCTGGAGAACAGAGCTGTGGCCAACAGACTGTAAGAAGTTACTCTACCTACCAATATACACAAAAAAGAAATGCCACACCACGATGAATACTAAAACCATAGAATGCCAAAAAGAAAATAGTATGTGCTTCATTATTGATTGCATAATAATGTCAAGCCGTAGAATGTGCTTGAAAAAATAAGAACCCCAGAACAACTCATTGTCTTCATGCAAAACCTAGTCCTAGACTTTGGTCAGAAAGCTGCTGTATTGACAGAACATGGCAAAAAGACTGGCTCCTAGAGTGAAACAAGGGATATATTTCACCTTACTTATCTATGCAGAATATATATTGAGGGAAGCTGGAGTAGGAGAACATTTTTTTTTTAAATTGGAGGAGAAACCATCATTAACAGCACCATGCTGATGAAAGTGAAAATTATTTGCAAGCTCTAGTAATGAAAGTCAATTAATACAGTGAAAAATATGGGAGTAAGATTAACGTTAAACAGGACAAATTAATGACAACAGGTATAGCAACCAGTTTTAGAATTGATACTGAAGATATTGAAAGAATGGGTTAACTTTTGTCCTTTAGGATCAATTACCAATGTAAAGGAACTAGCAATCAAGAAATATGCTACAGATTATAGCACCTGCTAGAATACAATGAGACAGCTTGCAAAAGATACTCAGATATTCAGGTGCCATGATGTATCTATACCTATAAAGATCATGCTATGAAACTGAAATAAAGGATCATCAAATAAATCAACCTGGAGTTTTCACTCAAGCCACAAATTACCAGGCTCAAATTACACAGGTAGTCTTCAATTTATAACACTGCTTAATGACTGTCAAAGTTACAATGGCTCCGGAAAAAAGTGACTCATGACCATTTTTCACATTTACAACCATTGTAACATCCCCATGGTCACGTGATCAAAATTCAAACACTTGGCAACTGATTCATATTTATGATAGTTGCAGTGTCCCAAGGTCATGTGATCCCTTTTGCTACCTTCAGAGAAGCCAGATTCACTTAACAGCCGTATTACTCATTTCACAACTGTGGCAAGAAAAATTGTAAAATGGGGCAAAACCTACTTAACTTTTACACTTATCAACAGAAATTTTGGCCAAATTGTGGTCATAAGTCATATCTGTACTTTGGATACATAATTTGAAGACAAAGTCTGGAGAAATCTGTCATGCTGAAAAAAGACAAGAAGAGGACCAACAGCAGAAAGATGGATGAAATCAATGGTGATAGTACACCACTTGAGGATTTGAAGGAATAGGTTACAAATGGTCATAGAAAAAATCCATGTGATCATTAACTGTGACGATATATGGGAATAATCTTGAGGGGACAGGAAAAGGACCCTCAGCCTAGGTGAGGGTCTCCAATCTCCCAAGGTCACTCCCCCATACTATTACATTTAAAATAAATACCAACATAACAGTATATCATTCAACCACATTTTGCCTGAGTAGAGCATGTACACGATGAGGAAAATGTGTCTAAATCTGTGCAGAGAGTAAACTTTTCTATCTGAACTATCTAACATAGTGAATCCGGGTTGAATTAAATTCATTTATGCCTAATATTAGGTGAAGTTCCACTTTATTAGTTTGGCTTTAGGGTAGACTGTAGCTTAACATACATGTATGGAGGAGGCTAAGCATAACATACATGTTTATTAAAATTCACCCATTTCTCATTTTACACCTTTTCTATCCTAGTTCTTGAGAAGAATTATCCAATATTACTTGAACCAATGCATCCCTAACCCTAAGCAATAGAACAGTCATGAGTGACATTGTTTATCGCTGTTTCCTTATGCATCTGTTTTTATGGTACTCATAGTGAGTAATGTATATTATTGTTTACTCACACTGATGCTAGTTCAAAGGCTTTGGGTAATTGTCAGGGTCTGCTGTGCTTAGACAAAACCTAAACCACATTTGATGTAAATTGATGTGAATCGGGAATTGTGGCAATCGAATTCCAGTCATTTTATGATTCAGTGTCTCATACAAACCCATAAAGTTGCATTGGAAAAGCCATAAGTAGATATCAGAAGGCAGAATGTAACTTTGAATGCAGTACTGTACAGTAGAGCAAAGCATATGCGCATTTGGTGGGAAAAGAATTGCAAGCTCTTCTTAAATGAGGAATGAAGTCTAAGCGAAGATAAGGCAAGACAACTCAGTGGGGAAGGCTTTGATGTGTGGACTGGAACACAATTAGTCCTCAACTTACAACCACAACTGAACTCAAAATGTATGTTGCTGTGTGAGAAATTTGATAAATGAGATTTTTTTGCTCCATTTTACAACTTTTCTTGCCACAGTTGTAAGCGAATCACTGCAGTTGATATGTTACTAACTCAATTGTTAAGTGAATCCAGCTTCCCCACTGACTTTGTTTGTCAGAAGGTGGCAAAAGGGGATCACATGACTTTGAGACATAGCAAAGATCATTTGATTGCTGATTGTACCCTATGACTACCTTATGATTCTTGACTCTTGACAAATGTATTTTTTCTTTTATGTTCACTGAGAGCATTTGCACCAAGACAAATTCCTTGTGTGTCCAACCACACTTGGCCAATAAAGAATTCTATTCTATTCTAATTCTATTCTATTCTAATTCTATTCTATTCTAATTCTATTCTATTCTAATTCTATTCTAATTCTATTCTAATTCTATTCTATTAATTCTATTCTATTCTAATTCTATTCTATTCTAATTCTATTCTATTCTAATTCTAATTCTATTCTAATTCTATTCTATTCTAATTCTATTCTAATTCTATTCTATTCTATTCTAATTCTATTCTATTCTAATTCTATTCTATTCTTATTCTATTCTAATTCTATTCTATTCTAATTCTATTCTATTTCTATTCTAATTCTATTCTAATTCTATTCTAATTCTATTCTATTCTAATTCTATTCTATTCTATTCTAATTCTATTCTATTCCTAAACATGAACCAGTTGCCAACCATCTGAATTTTGATCACACGATCATGGGGAAAGCTGCAAAAGTCGTCAGGGTGAAAAACGGTCATAAGTCATATTTTTCAGTGCCGTTGTAACTTTGAAGGGTCACGAAACGAACGGTTGTTCAGTCGAAGACGGCCTGTACCGTACCATCCTCCCGCGCGCAGGGTAATATCGGGCCTTTTTTTTTGGGGGGGGGGGGGGGGGCCGTCTTGCCGCGCCGCTTTCCCACAGACGGGAGGCAGCCGAACCAGAAAGAACGGCCGGCGGCAGCGGACGCCATTGGGTTGCGATGAAGTGAATCCCGCCTTCCCCAGTCTCCGCCTTCGAAGCGGGCGGCTCGGCCGGAGGCCCGCAATTCTTCCCGGCTGGATCCCCTCCCCGCGGGATTGGCTGTCCTGCACCGCTCACGCGCTCGACTGCGGTGGCTGCTTTGACGGGGAAGGAGGAGTTTGGGGAGAAGATGAAGGCAGCGGGCAGCAGCTGAGGCGAGGCGAAGGCGAAGGCGAGGGGGCGGCGGGGAGAGCAGCTCGCGGCCGGGGTTTCTTCTCCAGCAAAGGGAATGGCTTACGCTGGGGCGGCGGGGGACGAGGAGCCTTCGCCCGGCACCTCCAGCCGCAGAGAGGACGAAGGCTACGGCGGAGGCCAGGCGGCTGCGATGCTGCGGGAAGCCCTCTCGCTGGAAGAGATCCTCAAGCTCTACAACCAGCCCGTCAACGAGGAGCAGGCGTGGGCCGTTTGCTACCAGTGCTGCCGTTCCCTCCGCTCCGGGGGTCGCCGCGGAGAGAGCCTGACCTGCCGAGTGGAGAGCCCGGGCGACATCCGCATCTGGAGAGATGGGACCGTCACTTTGAATGGAAGCGGCGCCATTCGAAGCTCGCCCGGAGCAGGTAAGGGTGGCGCGATCTTACACTCAGAAGCTCCCAGCCCGGCTCCTTCCCTGCTCGGCTTTTTTGGCGAGGACCCGTTTTCCCTGCCATCTCGCCCAGTTTGCCCCCATTTGCCCGCGTCTCTTGTTCTTGCTGCTGGATCCGGTTCGTCAGTGGCGTCGAAGGGAAAATCTCACCCTACCTTCCATCAGCATTTCTTGAAAACTCTTGTTGCTGGTTGTTGTTGTTGTTGTTTTTAATTTAATTTTATTTAAAAAAAAAAGAAAAAAAGGAATATGGATTGCCTCCGTTTGTGAAATTTCCCTCCCCTCCCTCTTTTCCGAACAGTACAAAATTGCTTCTGGTTGTGCAGTTTGTACTAAAACTGTTCCGCTGAGCGTTTCTTCTTCATCCCTTCCTCTTCGCGACGACAACGCGCCTTTTTTTTCCATGCACCGGTATCTATAGAATTTTATACAAATGAAGATGTCACCATTTTGACATTTCCGCCCCCCCCCCCCCCCCCCCGCCCATGCTGCATTATGGCTGATATATAAGCAAACACTTTTGAGTCTGCAGGATGGCCTGAGGAAAATGATTTGTACGGATTTCATTTTGGAATCAAGGATCTTATAAAAAATAAAAATAAAAAAAATATCGTGCCATTGCAATGTTATTTTCTGGACCACAATATGGATGACTACAGTTGATTTCAGTCAGATAAGCCTGTTTCTGCCTGTTTACCAGCATTGCTTTTGCTTCTTGCTCAAGCTAGAATTTTCTCTGCTCCTACTTGAAAGCCTGGAAAAGAAAGCTGCTCATATAGGTCAGCATGATGGTGGGGGAGGGCACTGCAAAAGCAAAACAAAGAGAGCAGCTGTCAGAGTCCCAGCATGCTGTTAGCAGAGGTTTTAATGACTACTGGCTCTGTGTGTTTGTGTGTGTGTGTTGTGTTGTGTTGTGTATTACATCCAGTCAAATCGAGTTGCTGATAATTTGAATCCACATTCTATGAATACAGCGCACTACATCCTGATCTTATAGTTATGTGCAGTCTTTCATGTGAGAAATGTATTCATGTTCTAATATCTACAACAGCATAATTCTAATTGGTGTTGTACATATTGAAATTAGAATGTGGAAAGTAGGCTTAGAATGAATACAGGAAATAAAATATGACTTGTTAAATTCCTCTACCAAGAGTGTACTTATGGACGATAATGCCAGACAGGTTCAGCAAATTATGTATAATTTTCTCTTCATGTATGTGAGTAATAAAACACCATATTTACTTAGTCGTGGTTGGGTTAGCATCTGACGAAAGTAGTCATTCTAAACATACTTTTAGAAGTCATGTCAACATCCTAAACCAATGCCAACTCAACATAAAATCATTCTGTCAATAAACAGTTTATGTCCTTTTTTTTGTCACTCAAACATTACATAAGAAATATGATACATGCTGCATATCATAGAGATCCTAATTTTAAAATGGACAACTATTGAACAAAACAGCAAGAACTAATAAGACTTCAAATTGAGGAGTAAACTGAAGTCAATATATGATTTTTATGCTCTATTGTATGGAGAATAATAGGGTAATTTATTGTAGTTAATATCTGCTTAATATTGCCTCCCCCATAATCTTTTTAAAATGAATTAATGTATTCTTAAATTCTAAAATTACATGTCAGATGAACATTCTTATATTTACTTTTTAGAGAACATACGTAGCTCTAATACAGTAATTGTATTTATGATACATTTCCATGTCTGGAATTAGGGCACAGACTTTTCAGATGAGGGACTGTCCCTTCTGTTCAGGTTTTTATACAATGCAGTGAATAACAAAAAATAATTCCTCTTCGTACTGGTTTATAATATTTGAAATAGTTACTTGTATTCCTTATACCTTCTTTCAGGTATTATATTATTAACTTCCATATTAGAATATCTTTATTAGGCTAACTAAGATTTTAAAAAATATGGAAACCCTGGAGATCCCCATGCAAACAAGTAGGGTGAAAAAAGTCTGAACCTGTGCAAGTTATTATTTTTGCATCGACAGACTCTTAAAATTAAATATGGAAGAACACTGCAGGCATTCTAGTTAGGCTGAATTTATGTTGTGGGTTTCAGTTTATAACCAGCGTTTCTGTAATGATCAAAGAAAAGTCTCCTTTAAAAAAAAAATGTAACCACGTGGGATATTTATGTTTGCATTTTAACAGCATGTTGTTTAATATTACTATTTTAATGTTGAACTTACAAAGCATTCCACTGTATAAAATTTATAACGAGACACTGCAACATCAACTATATTATGCTCTGTATTAGAAAGATTGCCAGACATTGATGAATAAGATATATTACAGGTAGTCTTCATTTAGTGGCTGTTCAAAATGACAACAGCACTGAAAAAAGTGAATTGTGATCATTTTTCACATTTATTTATTTCAGCACCCCCTGGTCAGGTGATCAAAATTCAGACACTTGGCAGCTGATTCGTATTTATGAGGATTGCACTATTATCCCAGAGTTATGTGATAACATTTTGTGACCTGGCAAGCAAAATCAATGGGGAACCAGATTCACTTAATAACTATGTTACTAATTTAACAACTGCAATGATTCATTTAACAACTATGGCAAGAGAGGTCATAAAATGGGACAAAACTCACTTAACTGTCTTGCTTAGCAAGAAAAATGTTAGGCTCAGTTGTGGTTGTAAATTGTGGATTACCAATTTATTCAGTGCTTTAATTGAGAAAACTTTAAAAAAATATCTGATCATTGCAGAAAGATCTCAACATTCGTATACCATTATTAATCCAGGTCCATCAAAATAACTTTAACTCACAGTTGTTTAATGGATTGTTAAATAACCCACAATTGGTTGGGATATTATTGTTTGTGTCAATTCACATCGCATACATAATCAGACAAAAGATAACTACAAGTGGGTTAACTTAGTCTTAAAACTTCTAATATAAAATAAATATTTACAAATAAAATTAAAATATTGCAATTGTAATGAAAACTATGTGAAAAATTAACTTATAAAGAATGTTATCAGATAAATAACAATTGCAGTAAGTTTTAAGTTACCAATGAGTAGAATTATTTTTGAGTTGTTAAATACAAAGGCTTTGGAATAAACTTATATGGAATTGCTCTGATAGCAATGTCTGTATTGGTTCTTTTTCTTAATCTGAAAAAAGGGAAGAAAATACAAATATTTGGGTTCATTTATATTGGAATGTAATAAATCAAATACTTCAATCTTTTCTTTAAAGATTATATATGTCATAAAATTCCACAAACAAGTTGAGTGCTGGATTAAAGAAATTCAAATAGTTCATATAAAGCAAGTCATGTCATCTTACAAACTTAAAGAGAAAGAAAATTGTTAGGAAAGTTGAATTTCTGGAATAATATATTTTAGAAAAGATAGTGTTAACTGAGTAATATAAAACACATAGCCAATAAATCTGACTTTAGTATAACCATTCTGCTGGGAGTAATTCCTTTTCCGGGTGCTTTTTAGAGAAGGAATTCCACTATCTTGTCCTATCCTTCATATTTCTGTAAGTTATTAGAAAGTGCTGAGCTGAAAGAAAAACTTTCATTTGAGGAAAATAAAATTCATATCTTTTCTGCATCATTTCCTTGGGTGAATGCTGAAAGGAAACAGGGAAATTGAAAAACAAGAGGTTTAAGATGTTTTTATAACATAAGCTATATACAGATAGTTTTATAGAGTCTTTGCAATAATTAAGGGCAAGCTGTGGCGGGGCGGGGGGAATGGGAAAAATGGATTTTTCATTTTGTATCCTTGACAGTTTATGAACTCATGGAAGAGAATATGATGACTGTCTAGGATCAGCAAAGTAGCATTCAGAGCCACATTTTCTTGCAAATCCAGTTTCTTTTAATATAATATAAAACCCAAAATTCGAATGTTATATCTTCTCTCATTAAAATATTGCTGTCCAGGCTATAAGCAGAGAACTTGTATAACAGGAAAGATGCACTGCAGAAATGTGCCTGAAGAACAAATTACTGTAGTCCAGTAATTTCAGGGTTAATCTTGTCTTAAATCACTGTTTTGCATTAAATACTAAATATGTTTTTTAAATAAAATATTTGATGTAAAGCTGCAGCATGTCAAACAGATTGCACCTATATTCATACAATATGCTAACTTATGAAATAACTCAATTCCATGGGATTGCATAACCCATTGAACCAGAGGTGATATTCAGCAGGTTCTGACCAGTTCTGGAGAACAGGTAGCCGAAATTTTGAGTAGTTCGAAGAACCAGCAAATGCCACCTCTGACTGGAGATTTTACAGGATCCTTTCCCTGCCATGCCCACCAAGCCACGCCCACAGAACCAGTAGTAAAAAAAATTGAATCCCACCATTGCTTGAATCATAAATTTATAATACTCTTTGGATTCACACTGTACAGATTCATGATCACATTTTAACATAGTGTGTCATGTGAATACAGCCTTCAACCTGGATCTTATCTATCATTGCTAAATGAGATAATCATTCAATCTATGAATAATGAAATATAGTACAACTGGACCAGGGCACCAGGTTGGGAAAAATGTCATAATGTTTAATATATATGGCTGCGTTTTGACTTAATTTTACTGATCAGTAGTTCTGTAAAATAAACTCCGCCACACCTCCATTTTTTCTTTTTGGGGAAATTTATATTTATCCTTTAGTATAGTCTGTCCCTTTTTCTTAAAACTCCTATTTCCTGTTCTTAGTAAAATATATAGAAACATGAAAACTGACAATTTTAAATGTAGCCACATTAGATTGCAGGCTGAAACTGTATAAATCCTCATAAATGAAATGTGACTCTTGGTTACATACAGAATTAATTTACCCAATTGCTTCCTCTTCTTCCAAAACATGCAGCCCTGGACAGCTAGCAGTGCAGCCCCACAAGGTCCTAAGCTTTTATGAGATAGACTCATTACATGCAAAGCAAGATAGTTCAAGCCATGATGTGTCATAATTATGATGATTATGGCTTACAGCTCATGAAAACCCCAAATCCACAATCTCAGAAAATTAGAATATTGTGAAAAGGTTCAATATTCTAGGCTCAAAGTGTCCCACTCTAATCAGCTAACTAAGCCATAACACCTGCAAAGGGTTCCTGAGCCTTTAAATGGTCTCTCAGTCTGATTCAGTAGGAATAACAATCATGGGAAAGACAGCTGACCTGACAGTTGTGCAGAAAACCATCATTGACACCCTCCATAAGGAGGGAAAGCCTCAAAAGGTAATTGCAAAAGAAGTTGTATGTTCCCAAAGTGCTGTATCAAAGCACATTAAGAGAAAGTTATGTGGAAGGGAAAAGTGTGGAAGAAAAAGGTGCACAAGCAGCAGGGATGACCGCAGCCCGGAGAAGATTGTCAGGAAAAGGCCATTCAAAAGTGTTGGGGACTTTCCCAAGGAGTGAACTGAGGCTGGAGTCAGTCCATCAAGAGCCACCACACACTGACAGATCCTGGACATGGGCTACAAATGTCGTATTCCGCTTGTCAAGCCACTCCTGAACAACAAATGTCAGAAGCGTCTTACCTGGGCTAAAGAAAAACAGACCAGGTCTTTTGCTCAGTGGTCCATCTTTTCTGATGAGAGCAACTTTTGCATCTCATTTGGAAACCAAGAGTCTGGAGGAAGAATGGAGAGACACACACTGCAAGATGTTTGAAATCCAGTGTGAAGTTTCCTCAGTCTGTGTTGATTTGGGGAGCCTTGTCATCTGCTGGTGTTGGTCCACTGTGCTCCATTAAGTCCAGGGTCAATACAGCCATCTACCAGGAGATTTTGGAGCACTTCATGCTTCCTTCCACAGACGAACTTTATGGGGATGCCTGACTTCATTTTCCAGCAGGACTTGGCACCTGCCCATATTGCCAAAAGCACCAAAATCTGGTTCATTGACCGTGGGATTACTCTGCTTGATTGGCCAGCAAACTAGCCTGACCTGCACCCCATAGAGAATCTATGGGGCTTTGCCAAGAGAAAGATGGGAGACATGAAACCGAACAATGCAGAAGATCTGAAGGCCACTATTGAAGCATCTTGGTCTTCCATAACACCTCAGCAGTGCCACAGGCTGATAGCTTCCATGCCATACCGCATTGAGGCAGTAATTGCTGCAAAAGGGGCCCAAGTACAAGGGGCAAAAGTAACCAAGTACTGAGTACATATGCATGCTTATACTTTTCAGAGGTCTGATATTGTTCTATGTACAGTCCTTGTTTTATTGATTGCATGTGATATTCTAATTTTCTGAGATTGTGGATTTGGGGTTTTCATGAGCTATAAGCCATAATCATCACAATTATGGGAAATCATGGCTTGAACTATCTTGCTTTGCATGTAATGAGTCTATCTCATATATTAGTTTCACCTTTTAAGTTACATTACTGAAATAAATGAACTTTTGCACGATATTCTAATTTTTCGAGTTTCACCTGTATATTTTATATGTAGCCCAAGACAACTCAATGCAGCCCAGACAACCAAAAGAGTGAACAACCATGATTTACAGTTTTTCTGTTTTCTGTATTACTTCTGCAGTAATAAAATATGTAACTAGGAATTTGTATTGGGATTTTATTGTTTACTGCACTGTGCTAAGTCCTAGGTTTTTATTTTTCTGTACATGTTAAAAATGGTTGAATGTAAGCCACCATTCATTCTTACAGAGGTACACATTTTCTTTAGATTCTTCTTCTGATCTTTAAAAATAATTTGGAACCGCTCCAATATGTTGTTGGAGATTCTGATAGACAACTTTTCATTTGTAGCAAATGTGGACTATCTGAAATCTATTTGTTTTGCATTTCTCTTTACTAATTACATCACCAGTTATTTTCAGGCAATGTAATTTTAAGACACCAGGACACTATGAGTTCCAGTCCTTATGCATGAAATTTGGCTGGGATGATCTTGGGCCAGTTATACTCTCTCTGTCCAACCCACTCCAGAAAGTCATTGTTGTCAAGAAAAGAGGAGAGAGAAAGAGGATTATGTATGTTTACTATCTTGAGTTATTTATAAAGTAATAAAGGCAGGCTAAATAAGATAAAAAAAGAAACATTACCAAAAAAAGCATCCAAGCTTATGTTTCTTTCACATTGAAATTAGGAGATGAATTGAATACTTCCTGGAAGATACATGTTGACAGCAGAAACTACTAATCTGCATGCCCAAAATGAACGGTGTCTAAACATCCTAGGTCAGTAGTGGCTCACTTTTTTGGGCTCTTGTGCCAGCACCCAGAAGGCAATGTGCGTGGAGGGCCCTCAGCGCATGTGCGCACAATCCCCCCAATTTGCCACGTGTCTCTGCACATGTCTGTGTGATCCCTGTGCACACCTCATGTCTCCTGTCCCCTGCACACATGCATGCCAGATACCTGACAATAAACTGGTGGGCAGGAGATGCACATGCATGCGCAGTGGGGCTCTTTCGG
Source organism: Laticauda colubrina (assembly GCA_015471245.1). NCBI lineage: Eukaryota > Metazoa > Chordata > Lepidosauria > Squamata > Elapidae > Laticauda > Laticauda colubrina. The sequence continues at coordinate 63,869,646 of BLBF01000002.1, read as the reverse complement.
GAGACCTCTCGCGTGCCACTTCCAGCATGCGTGCCATAGGTTTGCCATCACGGTCCTAGGTCCTTCTGGAAAAAGGAATTGGAATCCCTTGCCTTCTGCCATGTGATTCTCAGTATATATGGTATACTGATCAAATCAAATATTTTGAAGAGCTGTCAAAGTTGTATTTGATACAGTGTCAGCTAGGTAAAAAAATTATAAGTACAGTTGTTCTCAACTTATAACTGTGTTCAATGATCATTCAAATTTAGGACAGAGCTGAAAGCATGATGAATACAACCAACCCTCTAGAGGCCTGGCTATCCAAGTACCTCATGGATATGTGATTACGATCTGGGTGCTTGACAGCTGACTTGACCTTACCAATTGCACTTGTACTCTTAAGAACCCTCCCCACCCTTGCCGTTTCTTCCTTGCACCCTTGTGTAACCCCTTGAATCTTTGTGCACCTTCCCCAAGCCTAGCTGCACCTCCCTCACACACCTACTTGCATTCTTTTTCACCTGGCAGCAGCCACTTTATCTAGTTGCAAGCTGTTTGGTATTTGCAGCTTCTTGCCCGTTTCCCCGTTGACTTGGCTGTGGGGAGCCAGCAAGAATTGCTTCACTTAAATGATGTAACCAGGACAACAGCAACCAGAACTGCAGGGACTGCCATCACTATGTGTGATGGAAATTCCTATCTCAATTGCTGTCATAAATTGAAAAATACCTATACTCTAAACTTATCCCTGGATATATGCCACAAATGAATTGGGGAAGGTGGCATTCTCTGAAAATTTCCATTCTCTTTTATTTCTACATCTTCCCCTGTTTGACGTAAACAAGACCTTGGACATAATAGAGAATCTGATTTTGTTCTACCATTGCTCCACTTTTAGGATTATTAAGTATCACAGTGATCATAGGAATTGACTGTTTAAATCATGACAGAAGTGCAGTCTCGAAACTTACTGTGATAAAAATAACAAACATTTTAACTTTTGAGGTCTTTTGACTTCAGTTGATTTTATTGAGTGATATTTTGATTAGTGAAGTTTATTATTTTGTTGCTTTTTATGTTTATTTCTCTAATTGTCTGCCACAGAGTCACATGGGATTGAGGCAGATGAATACAGATGAATGCATATATAATATATATTGATGAATGCACACATAATATATTCCATTTCATGTAAATAATACATTTTGCATGATATTTACATTTATGAGTCAAGATAAAAAAAGTTCTGATTATTTCTTGGATCTCAATTTGATATCACATGAGACAGAGTTTGTTCAGTCATGAGTATCAGTCACAGTTGACTGAGTAAGCCATAAACCACAAATTGTGAACCACGTACAACAAAGCAAAAGCCAAATCCCATTATTGTTCGTGTGGACACATTGTTTAATAATATCTTCTAAATGTGTAAATTTCAAAAAAGAAAAATATTTAGAAATATTTTTTTTCTACAATTGTATATAAAAATGCAGAACACCACAGAAATGAAAACATGTAGGGTGCATGGGACAAAATTTGGACTAAAGTAATATATATATATATATATATATATATATATATGTATGTATGTATGTATGTATGTATGTATGTATGTATGTATGTTTTTTTTAAGTTATTGCGGGTACTTACATGTGTGCTGTTCAGCTTCCTTCGGGTATTATCCCACGTCATTGTAGTTCTGTTAAAGTTGTAGCAACGTTTCAGCAGAATCTCATCTGCCATCCTCAGGCTTCTG